>OU898282.1:115388512-116094120 GCA_918026665.1 Diabrotica balteata
CTTGACACAGAAGGACACTCCTTACATATGAGGAGCATTTTACTTTCAATTTTAATTTGTTGTAATTATCAACAGTGTAAGTTAAAACAGTGTATCTATGTTTTATGTTTTAAATTTATATTTATGTATATATTAACTATTTTGACATATATATTTTTTTTCTTTGACTTGTAAAAAATACTTTTGTATTCATTTATTACTAATAAACCGTATCTATCTATCCTCCATTGATTCGCGATGGCCCGATGTCCTCCCTTTATATAATATTTAAAAATGTAATGTTTCCTAAAATTAGTAAAAATATTGGTAGCCGATGAGCAAACAAACAAAATAATAATACTTCTATAATAACACGTCTGTAAGTACAACGTTAAAAACAAAATATAAAGCAAAAAATATTATAAAGGAAGTTTTTTTTCGGTCATTAGGGTAAATGTATTGATATTTGCATTAAAGAAAATAGACAGAACTTCCGAAGTTCACGGTCGTTTTGTCCCAACTTATTGACTATGGTCAAGTCAATTTGTAGGTATCTGAAGGAACCTCCAATGTAAATCAATTACCCGTCACTCATAAATAATTCTACAGTGAATTGACACAGTTTTTCAAAACAACCAATCGATGAACAACAAATGAAAGTTAACGTAATACAAACAATATAAAAGTAAGTCGATTTATAAGAGCCACCTTAATGATAAATGAAGTGGGGAAGTTAAAAAAAATATATATATATATATATATATATATATATATATATATATATATATATATATATATATATATATATATAAAATATGTATTGGGAACGGTTTTCTTAAGAAGCTTGTTTTTCGAGAGAGTTGAATAGTCGTTTTACGAGGAAAAGCAACGCAATAATGTTAACCTAAATTATAACCTAATTAGATGACGAAATAAAGATATAAACGCGTGTGTTCTAGTTATTACTTTGGACACGCAAAGAGTCAAATGATCGCAAATGTACGTACGTGTACATAGTATTTGATTTAACCAAAACAATCATCAGTCATTTGGGATTTGTCACCCCCTCGAACAAAAAATCAGTCGTAAGATCTAAATCACGTTAAGCAAGTGATTTTCTTTATTTACAGTGGTCATTTTTATTTTCATGCTAGAGAAGAAGTTCGATAACTAGATAAGAAACACGTAATAAATAAGTTTTTCTAATATACGGTTAACATTATAATATGTAGTATATAATAATAAAAAATGTCTAAAATCTGTGTTTAAAAAAGAAGTCTACAAAATGGAATCAGGTTCAAAATTTTGACTGTTGTCCGTCCATCTTATTAGATACACACGTGTCTATTGGGAGCTTGTAATCAGACCCCCGTATGTAAATTATTAAATAATCTCAGGTTCTATAGATGCTGGTTCACTAATAAAATCTAATTAGATATGTATTTAAGTTACCAGCGAGACTGCTTCTTAAAAAAGGCTTAAATTTATCCCAATAAATTTAAAAAAGAGAAGTGATTTTAACACATTTATTTGAAAAAAAAAACTTACCAAAAGGATATGTAAATATATCTGAAAGTAAAATAATGATAGAAAATAATATTATACTAAAATCACAATCAAGATGGACTAGAAATAAATAAACCAAGATACGTTGAATGTTAGAAGGAGGAGTCTCAAATAATGATTTACAATGTATATCTTCTTCTTCGCGTGCTATATCAGAATTATCCGATGTTGCCGATCACAATTGCACAGGCTTCTCGATCTTTTGCAATATGGAATAATTGTCCTGCATTAAATATCTGAATCCATTCACGAATGGACCTTAGCCAAGAAACTTGTTTTCTTCTTACACCTCTACGGCCCTCTATTTTGCCTTTAAGGATCAGTTGTAATATTTTATATCGATTTCCCCTTACTATATGTCCCAGATAAGAGATTTTTCGATGTTTAACAGTCTTTAGCAGTTCTCTATCTTTGTTGACGCTCCCCTTAGTACTTCTTCATTAGTTTTCCTTGTTGTCCAAGGTATCTTCAGCATTAGTCTATGAATTCACATTTCCAATGCTTCAATTTTGTTTAAGATCGATACTTTTAGCGTCCACACTTCTGCACTATACAAAAGTAGGGACCAAACATAGCACTTAACCATTCTTTGTCTTAGTTCTAAACTGAGTTAGTTATTGCAAAGAAACGACTTCATTTTCATAAAAGTAGTTTTAGTCATTACTATTCTACGTTTTATTTATATGTCTGGATCTAGTTGGTCCGTTATCACAGTTCCCAAATATGTCATTTTGTGAACTTTCTCAACTTAGACTCCGTTTAATTAAAGCTTTGCATTGGGATGTGGGTCACGACTAAACGCTAAAAGTTTGGTTTTGTTTAAGTTTATTTTAATGCCCATTTTCTCTCCTACCTTGTGAATACGATCAAGCAGAATTTGAAGACCTCCAATATTATCTGATAGAATTACTATATCGTCTACGTCGTATCTAATCACTTTAAGTAGTTCCTCGTTAATTTTTATTCCATATAGTTGTCTCTCGTGTGCCTTTTTAAATAACTGGTCCGAGTAAACATTGAACAATGTTGGCGACAAAATGCAACCTTGTCTGACTCCTCGTTGTATAGAGATTTCATCGGTGTAGTTATCTCCAATTTTTACGATAGCAGTTTAATTCCAGTACAAATTTTTAATGACACGAATATCTTTTGCATTAATCTTTACAATCTGTGGGAATCACTCCGGTGTTATATATTGAATTAAAAAGTCTAATTACTACTTTTATGTTATCGTTCTCTATTAGTTTCAGCAACTCGGTGTATCATCTGGACCACAAGCTTCTACTTCGCATTTCATAATTTCTGGGCCGTCAGTACAGTTTTGGTAGAGTTATTTTTGAAGTTAAAGTTGAAGTGAAATTTTGTTATTATTGTCAACGAGTACAGAGAAAACTAGTTTTTTTAAATATGTAGTTTCTTTTAGTTTTTTTGTGCACCTTAAATAAGTCGTGTTTAGATATTACATCCTCCATTTTGTAGCACCTTTCTCTCATCCATTTTTCTTTGGCTAATTTGATCTCCTTTTTTATTCTTCTCTACAAGTGTCTATATTATGTTTCATTACATTTTATCAGTCGACGTTGTTCCATTAATTTCAAGATGTCGTCTGTCTTCCATTTATTTTTCTTGATAAAGTTTTTTCTATAATCATTGTTTGTGGACATTTCGTTAACTTCTTCTGGATCCTCTAGTTGTTCTCCGATGTTTTTTATTCTATTGTTAATTTTTTTTAACGTTATGTTTATGTTTATATCGTCAAAGTTAAGTACATTGGTTTTTTGATTTTTCTCGCTGAATTCGTTTTAACCTTAGTTTAATATTTGCTAAAGTGGTTGATGATCAGATTCAAAATCTGTCACAGGAAATGTAGTGACTTTTTTTAACGGCATTTCGGAAACACTTATTTACAAGTATATAGTCTATTGATTTCTTGAAGATTTAGGGTTATTGTCATGATCTAATGGGGCTTTCCAAGTTTATAGTCGTCGCTTGAGTAGTTTATACCAGGTGTTTGCAATGATCATATTGTTTTCTTTACAAAATTCATACAATCTCTGTCCTCGATAGTTAGGTTGTGGTAAACCATAAGGACCTACACTCTGACCTCGCCGACCTTCCCCAATTGTTGCATTGACGTCGCCTATAACATATAAAATTTCGTGTTTATGAAGTTTCTGTAAGATGTCTTGGATCTGATCATACAACTTCTCGACTTCATCGTCATGTTTTCTATCTGCAGTCGGGGCATAGATTTGAAGTATGTTAGTTTTAAATGGTTGAGTATTTATTTGGAGTAATATTATTCTATTCGAGACTGGTACGAAATTGGTCACATATTTACTCAGTTCTGATGTTGCTAATATACCTACACCATTTTTGTGATGCGGGTCTTCTGTGCTGTTACCGGAATAATATAATACACGCCCTATTTACATGATCCTGACTCTGGCCATCTCATTTCGCTGTTCCCAGTAGGTCTATTTTCATTATTTTCATTTCTTGAATTGTGTTGTCAAGTTTCTCAGCCTCAAATAGACTTCTAACATTTCATGTGCATATTCTAAAATTAGATTTCTTTATTTTTAGGATTTCTTCAAGAGTTTTTCGCATGTTTACGACCCTAGAGGCCTCGTGGTATAAATATGTTTCTTCTCTCTTGCCGAATCTTGGCCTCCGCTTTCCATAATTAGTAGCGGTTTGCAATTGCAGTATCAATTCTATGGTGATTTTCCTGGGGGGTGCTCTATAAGCCGTTAATGTAGTGGTTCCCCCTTTCCTTCTGCATTCTAATGCCGTTGCCCATTATATGTTGATTCATCTGCCTTCGGGGCCGATTTCTCAACCCTAGGATAAATGCCCTACCACTCACCAACTCATCCGCCCTAAGCCGTTGGTTAGTAAGTGGGGGATTGCTTATACTGGCAATATATCGGTATATACTTTTTGCTTATACCGGTATATACAATGTATATACATTGTATAAATCCCAAATCATGATTTGCAGTTCCAAGTTTATAAATTGTAAATCATGATTCGGGAGTGTTCCTCGTAATATTCAAGTATCTTGGTTTGTTTATTTCTAATGAATCTTGATTGTGATTATAGTATAATAATAAAATTAATGTAAATTCCCGGAAACTAAAACTACGATATTGTATCTGTAATAATTTTCCGCCCATTAACCAAGTCCGATCTTTTCTTTCTTCAGATCTTTACCGGGAAATATTATATAAGCTCATAAGACATATGGTCTCACCTTATCTGCTGGATAAGCCGCATCTTTGAAACGCGATTTTACAGCTTTCACTAATTTTGCGAGGAACCACTTACAATTCAAACGTACAACTAACGAGTAACGAGTGTTATTGGTATTAGAGGATTGAGATTTCTTTCAAAGTTTTTAAATCGAGATACAAGTAAGCACTTGTAAGATAATATCAGAAGTCAGACACCACGACAGCTTGTGTCTTCTTCAAACAACATTTATCGACTGTTTTTAAAGTCTTTTACAAGAGATAAAACACTGCGAGTAATTGTTACGCTTCTACGACTATTCTTCGACTGTCTTTTGATGTTGTGTTTTTACTCACTAAAGGTAAGAAAAAGGGAGCTGCTGCCTGATAGCAGATGTGGGATGTTCCTCGTATTTTCTACCGATACCGTTTAAGCCATTCGCAATAACGATTGTTGGTGTAATTATCTGAAATTAACGGCTGTGTATACCCGAGGTTAAACCATTTTTGTGAAAATTTCTATTTCTATAGACGAAACTCTAATAATTCTGAAAACTAAATATAGTATCCAGCAAGATCACTTACCTCTCATTAAACATTGTATGTCCAACACTCATTTCATCTTCCAAAATAAATTCTACAGACAAATAAGTGGTGCCCCAATGGGTCGTCTGCGCGCGGTCCTTAGGTTTTCATCATAGTCTATTAATATTCTATTGGGATGATTTCTACCGTCGTTGAAAACTTCGTATGCTCTCTCGACCATTGTTAGTAGGATCTTCTTTTGGTTTGAGTCTCTATATACGTACCTTAACGGTACGTATTTTGGTATTCCCAGCGCTTCTCTTATTATGGAGTTTTGGACTGTTTGGATCTTCTTCCTGTTTCTTTTGCAGGTCTGTCCTCAAGCTGCAGAGGCATACTCTAATGTTGGCAGGATACTGCTATTTGCAACTCTGATCTTTGTTTTGAACCTCAGCTTACCTTTCTGGCCTATTCGCAAAGAGAGTTGACTCCCTAATGCCTTGGTTTTGTAGACTGCTAGTCAACTGTGTCACAACTGATAATGAAAAAGGTAAAGAAAGCTACCAAGGCCTAGTTGTATGTAATGGGGATATTTATGGAAATGCGCATTTGCTTTCCGTCTCTGAGACGTCACGCCTGTGGTTATG
Organism: Diabrotica balteata; assembly: GCA_918026665.1. Classification (NCBI taxonomy): domain Eukaryota; kingdom Metazoa; phylum Arthropoda; class Insecta; order Coleoptera; family Chrysomelidae; genus Diabrotica; species Diabrotica balteata. The sequence goes on from OU898282.1 coordinate 115,394,463, forward strand.
GGTGAATATTAATATTCCAGTTAAATATTATATTTACACTATTCATATATTATTTAATTAAGATTTTTTTTTTATATATTAACTACGATAAGATTTTTATATACTAAATTACATACGATTTACATTTAAAACACTGTCTGCATAAGTAATTTCCTAATTTTTAACATAAAATGATTCTCGTAACACTTCTATAAAACCAAAACCATTAGTGGATACAAAAGGGTCAAATTCGACTTTACACTTTCATAAATAACAAACACGCTACGGAAGTAGGAACAATATAAAAAATGAAATACTGGAATAAGCTCTCTGGAAATAATTAATGGGACATTGTGCAGTGGCGGATACGTCAGAAATATAAGGGTGCGAATATAATAGTAATTAAGTTCTTAAATTTAGTTTTCGTCAGAAAAAATATATTTTACTTTAGCTACCTGGATATGCAGTTTAAATTCTTCTTCCTATGCCGTCTCCATTAACGGAGGTTGGACCGACCACATTTCTAAAAGTTTCTCTGTCTTTTGCAACGTGGAATAATTCATCTACAGTCATGTTTGTCCAGTCGCGAATATTTCGCAGCCATGACTTCCTCTTTCTACCTATTCCCTTTTTGCCATCGACTCTACCCTGCATGATGACCTGCAGAGGGCTATATTTATCATTCCTCAGTATGTGTCCAAGGTACGCAGTCTTGTGTACTTTTATTGTTCTCAACATTTTTTTATCTCGACCCATCCTTCTCAGCACTTCCTTATTGGTGACTCTGGCAGTCCATGGAATTCTCAACATTCTCCAGTATATCCAAAGTTCAAAGGCTTCAAGACTCTTAACTATTTGCTCTTCTAACGTCCATGTTTCTACCCCGTACAGTAGTTGGGACCAGACGTAACAATTAACAAACCTCAGTTTTAGCACACTATTCAGATTTTTGCCACAGAACAATTGCTTGAATTTTAAGAACGCCGCCCTTGCCATTTCTATTCGTACTCTGATCTCTTGGTCTGGATCTAATTCTGTGTAAATGTAAGCTCCCAGATATTTATATTTTGTCACTCTCTCTATTTGCTGTCCACCAAGGGTTAGCTGTTCATTATTTATTGGACTCGTTGCTACTATCATAAATTTGGTCTTATTTGTGTTGATGTCAAGTCCCATTTGAATGCATTCGCTATTTATTGCATCTAGAAAAGTTTGTAGTTCTTCTATACTCTCGCCATAATTACCGTGTCATCTGCAAATCTCATGGTGTTTACGATTTCTTTATTAATTCTTATTCCCTCTTTTCTTTACCATAAGGCTTTTCTAAATATAATCTGTGAGTACACGGTGAAAAGTGTAGAAGACAAGACGCATCCTTGCCTGACTCCTCTCGCAATCGGTATATTATTTGTTTCTATATCGTTCATCTTTACTACTGCTATTTGGTTCCAGTATATAGCCTTAATAAACTCAATGTTTTTTTGTCTAAATGGATGTTTTTTAGTTCATTTATTAACATCATATGCTGCACTCGGTCAAATGCCTTCCTAAAGTCTATGAAGCATACATATGCACTCTTGTTATATTCCAGACATTTCTGCAAGAGTACCGTCAACCCAAATAATGCCTCTCTTGTACCCATGCCTTCTCTGAAGCCAAACTGCGTTTGATCTATCTGCTCCTCACATTTCTTATAAATTCGGTTTTGAACAATTTTGAAGAGAATCTTTAAAGGGTGGCACATCAGGCTTACCAATCTATAGTCATTACATGATTTGGGATTGTTGTTTTTTAGTAGAGGTAAAAATATCGATTTAAGCCATTCCTCCGGGATATTGCCCTCTACATATATGTGGTTGAGAATTCGGGTGACTTTCTAATAATACCGTCATCTAAGGCTTTTAACAGTTCAACTGGAACTTGATCAGGACCCGATGCTGTTCCTTGTTTGGCATTCTGTAGGGCATACTTTACTTCTGAGGGTAAAATTTGTAGATATTATTCTTCTTCACCTATATCTTGTTTATTTTCCCTCTCGTCATGGAACAGACGGATTATATATTCAGTTTGCTTTTCAGTTGCTTTCATAAAGTCCTCGTAGACACACTCTCTCAGAACTAGCAACTTCACGTGGAGTCATATGTCACCATGTTACCAAATCGAACGGTAACTTTAACACCCTATTAATAAATAACAAATAATGTAAACTAATTGTAATCAAATAATTTTTAAAGGGTTTTTACCTACATATTTAGTGGCTATATTCATGTATACCTAGACACTGATGATGGAATATGCATTGTGAAAACGTTTTGTATAACAGCTTGTTTGGGGTTTTAAATATATACCTTTTATAGAGGATTTTTAATAATTTTTTTTAATATATGGTATACAGCCAACTGTAGGAACGCAGATTTTTTGTGTATTATATATTCTTCCCATACTTCCTTTATTTTGCTCTCAAAAGTAAGTATCCTCCATTGTTATCTCTTGTTATTAGTGTTCTTCTTTGTCTGGTGTTTCCTGTAAGTTCTTTCATTTTTTTTATGTATGTTTGAGGTGTCATGTTTGTTGTTGAGTTCTTCCAGTTCCTGGCATTCCTTTTTCATTAATTCCTCCTTAGTCTTTCTGATTTCATATTTGATCTTATTCCTGATGGTTTTATATTTATTTCCATCTTTATTTTTGTATTTTCTTTTTTCAGTTATTAGCTCAACTATTTCCGGTGTCATCCAGTCTTTTTTAAAGATTTTCTCTTCTTCGCCTAGGACCCCTTTTCCTGCTTTTAGTATGGTTTTTTTTCATATCTGACCATTCCACGCTTCCTTCAGTTAATTTATTTATCTCTGCGTTTAGTTGCTGTTAGCAGTTGTCGTCTTTTAGAGTTTTGATCTTTATTTTGGTGGTTTTAATTTTTTTCAAACTCTTTGCAAAAAGGTCAAGAAGTCGACCGCAAATGAGATGGAAAGATGACATTGAACAAAGCTCAGGTCCAATGTGGAAAAGACAAACAGAAGACAGAGACAAATGGAGACAAATTGGAAATGCCTATATTCAACACATGAATAGATTTTGGGCTATAGATAGATAGATAGAACTTTCTCTCTGGATTTTTGAGGTTAATGTTGACGTTTGCGTAATGTCTGTAAGACTTTTTGCTGGCCTGGTTGACTTATAACCCTACGATAAAGTTTATCCCAAAGATGTTCGATGATATTCAGATCGGGGCTGCAGGCTGTCAGTTCTAGAGTCTTAATTCCAACTATCCCCAAGTAATATCTCAGGATTCTTGCAGTATACGGCCGTGAGTTATCATGCATGCATAAAGACAAAATTTTCCCCATTAAAAAAAATCAAATGAAACTATTGCTTCTGCCAAAACATCCTCTATATACCAGTGAGCATTCAGCTATTTAGGGTGGCAGTGAATAAAATTAAAATAGCTATGATGGTAACCAACATTCTGAAAGGACATGGTACATGAAGAAGAATTCAGGGGGCCATTGATGAAAATAAGTTCAGTTCGAGTTTCAAGTGAGATTCCAGCCTAAACCATGATACCACCACCGCCATACTTTTTTCTCTGGGACATACAAGCTTGAGCATATGTTTCATTTCTCCGTCTCCAAACCCCCTCTCAGCCATCGCCAGACTTCAAACAGAACCACGATTCATCAGTAAAAATAATTGAGCTCCAATCCTGTATATCGCAGTGTTGATGATGTCGAGAAAAAATTAATCAATTCCTACATTGTCTAGATTGTAATTCGGGAACAATAAACTGCCTTCTTGCCACTAGCCCTCTTTCATTGAGGCGTGTTCTAATAGTTCTCTCACTTACATTTCCATTTTGAACCTCCTGCAGATGAGGGATGAGAACCTGAATGAAGTGTACGGATTCTATCACAAATGGTTTATAGAAAATGGTTTCGAATTATCCTGCAGTAAATCACAAGTTTGTTTATTTACCAGACATAACTTTCCTAATGCCAGTACAATCAATTTAGGTGGGCACCAATTTTCCCTTAAAAACACAATTAAATATCTGGGAATGATACTCGACCAGAAATTGACCTGGAAGTTACATATTGATGACATGTTGAACAGATGCAATAAGGGATTAAACTTTCTTAAATCAATTAATAAAACTTAGTGGGGGTCGGATGTTGAAGTAAGTTTATTATTTTATAAAGCTTACATACGATCTATTTTGGATTACGGAAGTATTTTATATGGATCAACAAGTAATGTACTACTAAACAAAATCAACGTTCTACAGAACTCAGCCTTACGAATATGTTTAGGAGCCATGAGATCCACTCCAGTACAAGCTTTATATTTGGAAGCCTTGGAACCTCCTTTAAATATAAGACGAAGGTTTTTGTCCAAAAAATATTTAATGAAAGTATACTTACTGAACTCATCTCTATACGAAAAGATAGTCACTTTGAATTGCCATGACCTGACAAATAAATATTGCCAAAAAAAGAAATTTCCCTTACTTTGCGAAGCGTATAATCAAAATATAGCATTTTAAAAAAATATAGATAGAACGAACTACATATTCAAAAATAACTCTTCTTTCTTTTTACATACAGATATTATTAAACCAAATTATAGTAAAAATATATATTTAAATAAAAATATTGTTCAATCTATAACAAGCAAATACAAAGAGGAAATAGCTCTATATACAGATGCGTCTAAATCTCCAGATGGAACCGGATACGCTTTTTTTTATATCATCGGATCATATAGAAAAGAAATTCAAACTAAACCCGGAAACTTCGACTTATACAGCAGAGGCTATTGCAATATATGAAGCTTTATAATATGTAGCTGAAGTTGATTTCGCCCATATTATAATTTTGTCGGACTCCTTGGCAGTGTTTAAAATCCATTGGTAAATATGGACCACCAAACTTACAAGACTGCCCATACATTTATAGAATTAAACATATTATTCAAACTCTTTTAACCAAAGGAATCAATGTACATTGTCTCTGGATTAAAGCACATGCAGGATTTGAACATAATGAATATGTCGACTTATTAGCCAAAGTAAGCATTTTAACCGATACTGATATTTTACATAAAGTAACGCTTTCTGACAGTATTGTTTCTTGTAAGTCAACATTGCTTCGAGAGTGGAGCTACCAGTGGAAGGAATACTCTTTTGTGAACCAAAATAGATACTCGATAATTCAGCCAGATATTCCCAAACTTTCTTCGTACAAGTCTTATAGAGTTTCCAGAAGGCACATAACTTCCATTATTAGAATACGTTTCGGACACACATGTTATCCAAAGCACTTATTTAAAATAAAGGTTGTGGATGATGTCAAATGTGAGCATTGTGGAGAGGAAAGTGATTTAGATCATATATTTTTTGGTTGTTCTAAAAACAGAGTCTACTCATCCAAACTTATAAATGATTTATTAAAATATAAAATAGCAGCTCCTTGGAATATGCTACATTTATTATCACTTGGCTCTGTAGATATTTACAACTCTTTAATAACATTTTTAAAAGACAGCAAATTATCATTATAATTCTCTAAAAATTATTTAGTTAATCTTGTTACCTTTGTTTTAAACCATTTGTATAACTTCCTCCTCTCCGTGACCTAGTTTTGTTATGTCTTGATAAGGCCCTAGGCGAGAAGAGTGTGTCCCTGTTCTCCTAATATCGATGTAATCTTCTATCTTGATAGGGCATTTAGGTAAATAATTATAATGATGACTGTCTTAGTTCTTTTGTGTCTGGCTGTATGACGATAGTTTAAGCCAAAAAAAAACCTTCTGCAGATGGTTTCTCCAGCAATTGCAGTGGAATTGCGATTTCTTAAAAGTTCCATCACAATAACACGATCATCTCTTTGCGAGGTAACTCTTCTACGACTCGAACCATAAACTTCGAACCTGTCAAAAATAGGCATACACAATGGTAAAAAATATTTAATTTGAGATGCAGTATGAAACAGTGCATAAAACTTCCAATGCATTTTTATTTTCGGAAATTTATAGGGTAGCCACTTTTGTATATATTTTTAATTTTGTTTTTTTTTGGAATGTAATTGATTAGTAAAAATAAAAATAACTAAATAAAGAAATAAAATATAATATAGGGTAAGTTATTATGTTTATGGTGAGCTGAACTCAGTTTTTTTATTTTTTTGTGGTCTTCTGCTACTGCATACTTTCGACTATTCCGTGACTATCCCATTTCTTCATTATTATTTTGGGTTTCCTTTATATCCAGCTAACTATTGTTTGAGCCGTCTATGTACCGTCTTTCGGTTTTCATCGTAGTCTGTCAACTCTTTTAATAGTCTGCTCGGATGGTTCCTGAGATTATTAAATATTTCGTGTGCTCTTTCGTCCATTGGAGTCTCAGGATGCTCTTTTGTTGTGAATCTCTAAATACACACCTTAATGCTACGTAGTTATATATATTTAGAGCTTCTCTGGTCATGTAGGTTTGGACGATCTGTATTTTTTTCTGTTGGATGTACACATTGTACACCTATGCCTCCATGCTGCCTGAGGCGTATATTAATGTTGGCGTATGCGTATGTTAAAATTTGTTTGAGAGTTGTTGACTCCTAAGTATTTCATCTTTATTGACCGTTTGGATCACGTGTTCTGCGAAGGTTAGCTTTTTATCTAATGTTATGCCTAGATACTTGGCTTGGTTTGTCCATTCAATTATTGTGTTGAACAGAGATATTTCCCTGTTTGTCCTTATTTTCCTTTGTTGGCATATGACGGCCTGTATTTTCTCCGTGTTGACGGCTATTTTCCATTGCACACCCCATGCTTGCAATCGGCTGAGTCCCCTTTGTAAGCGTAGTTAAGTAAAACATTTCCTTTTGTCTTTTTTTGTGAATGTTTTTTGTCCATTTTGTTAAAATTTTTCCTTCTCGCCATATAAGCGTTATTAGCTGGTATATTTGGTATTGTAGTGCTTTTCCCCGTACTTTAAAATTTTCGCTGATATCTCATCACTCGCTGGTGCTTTGTAGTTTTTAATTTGTTTAAGGCCTTCTGAGTCTTTTAACTGGTATGTTTGCTATCATGTATATTTCTTCTTTATGCGATACTTCTTCTTCTTCAGTGCCTTATCTGGTCCGGATGTTGGCGATCATCAAGGCTATCATGGTTTTGTTGACTGCTCTGCGAAAGAGCTCCGCTGAGGTCATCTCAAACCATTGTCGGAGATTTTTCAACCACGAGATACGACGGCGTCCCGGTCCTCTTCTGCCAAATACTTTACCCTGCACAAAGAGTTAAAGAATTCGATATTTTTCTTCGTTCCGCATCACGTGGCCGAGGTACTCAAGCTTACGATGTTTAATTAAATTAAGAACTTCTTTTTCTTTTGTCATGCGCTGTAGGACCTCAACGTTGGTGACATGGTCCACATAAGATATTTTTAGTATCGTTCTGTATATCCACATCTCGAAAGCTTCGATTCGTTTTTCAGTGGCTTGCGTCAGTGTCCAGGCTTCAACTCCATATCGTAACACTGGAAGAACGTAGCACCTCACTATCCGCATCTTGGTTCCCAAACTGAGATCACTGCAGCACAGCAAGGATCTCAACTTAATAAATGTAGACCGTGCCATTTCAATTCGGGATCTAATCTCTTGAGCGTAGTCCCATTGTGAGTTGAGGGTAGTTCCGAGGTAAGTGAATCTGTCGACTCTCTGGATCTCTATGAATTTAGTTTTCTTAATATTAAGGTTCAGTCAGTATGTTACGCTCACAGTTCGCACTCGATCTATTAAGGCCTGCAGATCGTTTAGGCTGGTTGCTAGTAACACAGTGTCATCGGCGCAGCGGATATTATTGATGTATTCACCGTTCACTCGGATTCCCATCTCTGGGTTTGTGAGGGCTTCAGTAAAAATCTCCTCAGAGTATATATTGAAAAGAGTCGGCGATAACACACATCCTTGCCTTACACCTCTCATGATCTTCACTTGGTCGGTCAGCTGGTTTTCGACCTTGACTTGAGCACGCTGGTAGTATAAATTCGTGATGATCAGAATGTCCTTCTCATCCAATCCTACTCTTTGTAGGGCGGTGACCATCTTCTGGTGCTGATAACGGTCAAATGCCTTGGCGTAGTCAATAAAATAAATATAGACATCACAACTGACATCGCGGCATCTCTGAAGTAGGACTTGTAGGTGAAAAGTGCACCACGTGTACCCATGGAATTGCGGAATCCGAATTGCATTTCACCGACATTTTCTTCGCATTTCTTGTAAATTCTGGCATGTATGATTTTAAAAAAAAATTTTAAGTGCATGACTCATAAGACTGATAGTTCGGAAATCTTCGCACGTTTTCGCAGATCGTTTTTTTGGTAGCGTTACAAATGTTGATACTGTTGGTACTATTGTACTTATGCGATACTTATGTACTATATTTCGAAGTTTCTTGAAATATTTTTTAAAATTTTTCATCTTTGAGTATTAACTACCCTTCGTTATTCTTTAGTGTTGGAACACAGCTGGTCCTGTAATTTTCTTTCTCTGAGGAGGTTGCATTATAGAACTTCCTAGAACCAGCTTTGGTCGATCTCTTTATATTGTTCATATTAATTGCCTTTTTTATTTTTCGGTGGTCATCATACTTTTTCCTATTTTCGGTTGTGTGTTGTTGTAACCATCTCTTCCTTAGTACTTGCCTTTTCTCTAGTTCATTTTGACATTCTTCACCGTACCTTCTTCTTTCGGTACATTATTAACATTGTGCAAGATCATGTGGTACGTTCCTCCAATATGGTGGTGAAAATTTTCTCGTCATGCAAGGTAATGTTTGCTTGCACATTGGTTTTTGTTAAGTGACTTTTAACAAAGAGGAAATCCCACCTATTAATTAGCCTATATTTTCGCCAGACTAAAACTGAATTGAACATTAATGGAACACGCTAGTAGAGTCGAACGCTAAGGTTAAGAATTTCAGCTATTCAAAATACTGATTTAGTGAAAACTGCTCTAATTGAAGCATAGGAGAAAACGTCTTAAGAAATCATCATTAATGACATAAGAAGTATGAGAAGACGAGTATCCAGTTATATAGCTCATGGAACTTTTGAAACATTGTTTAATGTTTAAAATACTTCAATACATACAAATGCTTTTTTTATTTGTGTCTTTTGTATTTTTTGTATTTAGATAGCATCGAAACTGCAGAAAACGTATCGAAACTTATCGGATTTTTTTAGATACTATTTTCTGGTTACTTGTAAAAATGTATTTTCAAATGTGCCACTGAACAAAAAAATATAATAATCCTGTGTTCCTTTAAATTTGATCTGTGTGTTTGTATTTCTTCTTGGTAAGAAGAACAAAAAATGAACACTGGGAACAGTTTACAAAAAGGATGGAAAGCGACTTCTACTCTACACAAAAACAAATATGGAGATTCATAAGAAACCAACGAAAAGAAATGGCAGAATTAAAGGAATACAATAACATACTAGCAAACGAATGGGAAAGATACCTGACGGAATTGTTTAAAGCAAAGGAAAACAATAAATAAGGAGATGACAAAACTTATACAAAAACTAACGTATGGAGAAACAGTATAATGATACAAATGCTCAAGAAAGGAGATAAAGAAGACCCCAACAATTATAGAGGTATAAATCTACTGAACACCCCACTTATAAAAAAAAATAAGGTAAACTAAATGCACGAACAAATACTTACGTATTTTGAGGTTTATAAATGAGGTTTTTTCCTGGTTTTTCCCTCATAATTTACTATGGAATCACTAACAGGAGAATTTTACTGTCATCATGTCATGTGTTTGTCTTTTTAAAGATGAATTACATGCTATGATTTATTTCTGACGGATATTCTCAAGTTAAAGTTGATTTCATGTAATCGAATGAACTATCTTATAAGTAAAGTCGTCTCAGGAGCGCAACTCAACAATATTGGCAATATCATTTTAAAGTCGTCTACTTTAAAATGCATAATGTATGTCTGAATTGTCAATATAAATGAGTCAGATAAAATTAAATTATTAGAAGAATTTTTCTCTATGTAACAAAAAACAAAATTTGTTTAATTTACTGTTTGTATTTTGAAAACGATTTCCGAAGTGGAAATTGAAACGTCAATAAACGTATTTTTATCTTTAATTGTGGCTTATTTCCCGTTAAATAGTAATTAATTTAAAATGCCACAAGAAAATAGCTTCAGAACAATATTAAAAATCAATAAAGCAGCAATTAGACCCATATTAACATAACAGACAAGATCTGACACATCTAAAACGAGACTCTACTAGAAATAACAGAGATAAAAATACTCAGAAAATATCAGGAAACAGGAGTGGAACGAACACATCAGTAGAATGGCAGAAAATAGGATAGTACGAATAGCACGAGATAAGTTACAAAATGGATGAAGAAGTATTTTCAGACCAAGAAAAAGATGGTGTGACAATTTATACAATTTAGAAGGCTAATATTAAAGAAGAAATAGGCTTTAAAGCCTACATACAAGAAGGAAGAAGAAGAAGTGTTTGTATTTTATTTAAATTTCCACTTTCGGGTCCGAAATCGTTTAGATACTAGTTATGAAATCTAAGTTAAAAATGAAAAGTCAATAAAATATTTCCAATCCTTATTATTACTTGTTTTTTTAATATAAATTGTCTCATAATGAGTAACTGGAAGTGTAAAATATTTACAATTTTTTTATTAACTTAATTCACCTTATTGTCTTATATGCTATTAATGCATTTTACTTTCGGTGAACTAATAATTTGACTTAACTTTTACACGCCATAGCCCTATTCAACGCTTTCGAACTACGTCGATAACTAATTGATTGCACTTTTCCAGACTCCGCGTGAGCAAAAAAAAACCACAACTAGCGAGTTATCACTTTGCTATGCGCTGCTGGTTAGCTTCACATGTTACGGGCCTTTCTTGGTTAAGGACTCCGGCCCGTTTTGGACTCAAACAGACTCTTTTAAAGATGTGTTAGTGCCAGCTGATGCTGCAGTTGGATCGGTGTTCTACCGATTAAGAGCAAGCGATCCAAACCCTTCGATTATCCGTTGGAATTCCATATCGTCGGGCAGTCGAGTATTGTGGGTATAGAGAGTTTGAACTGCAGTAGGTTTAATTCGGTAAGTAAAACACTTTTTTAATCTTACTTCCTTCGAAATACTGCTTTGATTTTTTATTTGTTTTGCAAAATGAGAGTATCTCTATATAGGCCAGGGAAATAAGCAAAAAAAGTACCCTGTTTTTGACACTCGTCCGGCCAGGCAACCGACAGTTGTTTTGAGTAGTGTGGACCTGTGTAATAAAAACCTATATGTTTCCTGCAGTCGATTTTTTGGACTAAATTAGTTATTAACAAATTAAGTTCAAAAAACGGAAATTTTTGCTTTTTTCGGCTATCAGCAAAAAGTGAAACAATTTAAACAAATTTTAGAAGAGAGGAAACTTATAAGTTATATAAAAACCTTCAAAATGGCGTTTTCAAAATGTTCCTATCCTTATTTGTTGCTTAGAAAGTTGCAAAATAAGTCAAAAATTTTGGTTTTTTATAAATGTTAATAACTTTTTTGAAAATAAACTTATAATATTTATATTTCATGAAATGATGTGTCTTGTAGTGCTTAAAATAGGGTAAAAATTTTAAAGTGATCGGTCCAATAGTTTTAAAAGTTATTTTATTTGTTTATCCCAAATTAACATTGTTTGCAACAATATAAGTCAGAAATTTATATAGTTTTAGAAATTGTAAGGGTTGTTTCTGGTAGAAGAAGACTTGTTTTATTATTTACATTAAAAAAAATTAAGAAAATTAATTTTAAATATTGCAAAATAATTTTGCAAAAACATGTCGATTTTTTGCTTATAAACAATTACAATAACTTTTTAACCATTAACTGTAAAAATATTATTTTTACATATTTAAAAAGCTTGAATTTTTTCACAAATTTAAATAAAAAAAAGTTTGTCCTAAAATAATTTGGTACAAAGTTAGCCTCTTTTTTTATTTAATTCATAGCACCTTTGTTTATAACAATTAAGAAATCTAATTAGCGCTATTTAAAAGAATATACATTATAGTTTTAAACTACTAAATTTTAAAATTATTGCCCTTTAATGGAATCCTCCACAAAGCTTCAAAATATATGTAAAATCCGTCGGCTTAAAAAATCTCGGGAGTTGAAGGGAGGGGGCAGGCGCTGTTAACTGTATCTCTGTGCCTTTTTTATGTATTTCAACGTTTCTTTTTGAACTTGTATGTACTTTTTGCGTACATTACGAATATGCATTATTTCAATAAATAAATTGTCAAATAAACCACATAATTTGTTTAAAAACAATTTTTTTAAATTTTTTTAGTAGTATTTAAGTTAAGTTTGAATGTAAAACAGAAATACTTGTCATTTCCTATATTTTGGGGAATAAGCCACAATTTAAGTTTATAATAAGTTTATTTTTGATGTTTCGATTTCTTCTTCGAAAATCTTTCTCAGAATGCAGAACATTAATAAATTAATCAAATTTTATTTTTGGTTACTTAATAGAAAATTTTTCTGATAACTCTTTTGGGTGATTGATTAGTATGAGGAAACTCAGTAGATCTGTTATAGTAAAAATTACAAAAAAAAATTATGGACAAAAATTGTAGACAGCTTTAAACTCCACATTTTAAAATTAGTTACAATCTTACAGGGTGTTCTATAAGATTGTGGCAGACCAAACATATGTTTTTTTAATGAAACACCCTGTATTTTATTTTAAATTTGAAATCTGCTTCACTTCCACATCACAATAATGTAAAGTTTTATTATGTTATACCGGATATTTAAAAAGTTATAACCAATATTACCTGTATGTATGTATGTACACTGTATCATTAAAAAGGAGTATAGGACCATTGATCTATTGCAACCATAATTTTTTAATAATTGTTAAAAATTGTAAAACATATTCGTTTTCATAATATTCGTTAATTCAAATACAGGGTAAGTCAAAATGCAAGTATTTTAACTCACTATCAAAAAGTACTAATATCGTACTTTACATTTTATGGAAGACTCCCTATACCTAAAGTTATCAATTTTCTAGATAAGTATTAATTTGGTACATATTTAAACTTTTACCAATAATTATTGGGAGTTGGCCATGATTGATTTGTCAGAAACTGACCGTTTCACATTATTGTTTTTTAATTCAGTAACGAGATAACGACACAGAAAAGAAAACAATTTGTTTCAAATAAAATTTATAAAAAATAACCGACAGAAAATAAAAAAAAAAATAACAACACATAAAAAAATAAAAAACAACTGTAATTTTAACTAATCATACTTAAGCAAGGTGTTCAAAATGACCTCCCAAAACATCTATGCATACTTGAAAGCGGTCATTGAAAGAGTTATTTACATTACTAAGCATTTGTAAAGAAATATTTTGAAAAGCAATTCGGATTCTATTTTTTATATCCCCTGTTATTGAAGGTATTTTATATACTTCGTTCTTAATGTAACCCCAAAAAATGAGTCCACTTTATTGAATTCTGGTGACCTTGGGCCACCTCTTAAGATCCATCTTCCACCAAACTGATCATTAAGTTCACCACGTACTAATTCGTTGTGGTACGCAGAAGCACCTCCATGTAGAAACCACATTTGTTCACGTATATTAAGTTTAACCTCTTCTAATAATATTGGTAACTGATGTACGATAAAATCTAAATAAATCTTACCATTTACGTTATATTTAAACAAATATGGTCCTACTGCATGGTTACCCACGATACTTTCCCACACATTTAAAGATTATCTTGTTTGACTATGTGTTACTATTTGGTATGGATTACTTGTTGAATAGTAGTGAAAGTTATTTATGCCTATTAACAGAACCGTTTCAGTGGAATGCAGCTTCATCACCAAATATGATATAATCAAAAAAATCTCTGTTCATTAATTTTTTTAAGGCCCATTCACAAAATATTATTCGTTTCTGAAAATCATCATCATTTCATTCTTGGTGCTTTTGAATATGATATGGGTGCATCTTGTTTTTAGATAGAATGTTTTGAAAAGAGTAATAACTAAGTTATTGGAAATAATCCTTATACTTGTGAGTGGGTTTTCTGTAACTGCCATCAACACACTCATTTCGTTTTCCTCTGTCACACTAGTTTTTTTTTCGTTCATGTTTTTCATAATTCACTGAACCAGTGCTGTTAAATCGATCTTTCAATTTGTCAAATGTACCTTGTCTAGGTTACCGCCTATCTGGAAACCGTTCTAGCTGATAGTAATGAATTTTTATTACATTCCCTCAATATCCAGATCATATTTATCTATCATTTCATCAGTAGTAAAATTCATTATTGCTAATTTAAATTGAATAAATTATTGAATTGCTAAATAATAATTGTTGCTAATTTACGATGTACCCCAATACTAAATTAATAAACAATAATGTCAAACTGTCAGTTTCTGACAAATCAATAATGGTCAACTCACAATAATAATGGTAAACGTTAAAATACCTTCAAAATTTATACTTTGATGGAAAAATAAAAATATCTAGAAAACTAATAACTTTATGTATAGGGAGTACTCTATAAAATTTGAAGTACGATATTAGTACTTTTCGATAGTGATATAAAATACAGGGTGTTCTATTTAAAATTACCAAGAAAATAATGTACTTGCATTTTGACTTACCATGTATTTTATTTAGCGAATATTATGAAAACGAATATGTTTTATAATTTTTAACAATTATTAAAAAATTATGGTTGCAATAGATCAATGGACCTATACTCCTTTTTAATTATACAGTGAGTTAAACTTGATACGATTTTCAGGTAATATTGGTTATAACATAAAAAAACTTTACATTGTTGTGATGAGGAAGTCAAGCAGATTTCAAATTCAAAAATAAAATACAGGGTCTGCCACCATCTTATAGAACACCCTGTAAGATTGTAACTAATTTTAAAATGTCGAGTTTAAAGCTGTCTACAAGATTTGTCAATAACTTTTTTTTGTAATTTTTACTAAAACAGATCTACTGAGCTTCCTCACCCTAATCAATCACCCAGAAGAGTTATCAGAAAAATTTTCCAACCAAATTTTCTACCAAGTAACCAAAAACAAAATTTGATTAATTTATTAATGTTCTGTATTCTGAGAAAGATTTCCGAAGTAGAAATCGAAACGTCAAAAATATACTTATTATAAACTTAAATTGTGGCTTATTCCCCAAAATATAGGAAATGACAAGTACTTCTGTTTTACATTCAAACTTAACTTAAATACTACTAAAAAAATAAAAAAAAATTGTTTTTTAAACAAATTATGTGGTTTATTTGACAATTTATTTATTGAAATAATGCATATTCGTAATGTACGCAAAAAGTACATACAAGTTCAAAAAGAAACGTTGAAATACATAAAAAAGGAACAGAGATACAGTTAACAGCGCCTTCCCCATCCCTTCAGCTCCCGAGAGTTTCAAAGCCGACGGATTTTACATACATTTTGAAGCTTTGTGGAGGATTCCATTAAAGGGCAATAATTTTAAAATTTAGTAGTTTAAAACTATAATGTATATTCTTTCAAAAAGCGCTAATTAGATTTCTTAATTGTTATAAACTAAGGTGCTATGAATTAAATAAAAAAAGAGGCTAACTTTGTACCAAATTATTTTAGGACAAACTTTTTTTTATTTAAATTTGTGAAAAAATTCAAGCTTTTTAAATATGTAAAAATAATATTTTTACAGTCAATGGTTAAAAAGTTATTCTAATTGTTTATAAGCAAAAAATCGACATGTTTTTGCAAAATTATTTTGCAATATTTAAAATTAATTTTCTTAATTTTTTTTTAATGTAAATAATAAAACAAGTCTTCTTCTACCAGAAACAACCCTTACAATTTCTAAAACTGTATAAATTTCTGACTTATATTGTTGCAAAAAATGTTAATCTGGGATAAACAAATAAAATAACTTTTTAACTATTAGACTGATCACTTTAAAATTTTAACCCTATTTTAAGCACTACAAGATACATCATTCCATAAAATATAAATGTTATAAGTTTATTTTCAAAAAAGTTATTAACATTTATAAAAAACCGAAATTTTTGACTCATTTTGCAACTTTCTAAGCAACAGATAAGGATAGAAACATTTTGAAAAGGCAATTTTGAAGGTTTTTATATAACTTATAAATTTTCTCTCTTCTAAAATTTGTTTAAATTGCTTCACTTTTTGCTGATAGCCGAAAAAAAGCAAACATTTTCCGTTTTTTGACCTTAATTTGTTAATAACTAATTAAGTCCAAAAAATCGACTGCAGGAAACATAGGTATAGGTTTTTATTACACAGGTCCACACTACTCAACACAACTGTCGGTTGCCTGGCCGGACGAGTGTCATGAAAAAATGCTTATTTCCCTGGGCTAATATAGGGTGTCGCGCGACAAGTTCTGATTATTTGTAATTCTGGATACAAAAATCTGAAATTACGAAGCAATAAGTTGTGGATGCTGCTGAACTGAAATATAATGTTGTGGTGAATGTGATATTTCCGGTTATACCGGAATTTTAAATAGATCCTAATACGTTTTCACCAATACGTTTAATAACCCATTAATTTTATTTTTAAATTCTTCATGTAATTCTAGATAAATTTGTTCAGAATGTCCTATACCAAAAATGTAGTATTTTCAAGATATTCCGATTTTTTTTTAAACTTTGAAAAAGTCCTATTCCACCTTGAATAAAGATATCTCCATTAATAACGAGGCACAAACTATAGTTTATTTTTATGAACGAGAGAGTAATTAGCATAATTTTAACTGGTATCTCCGACCACTCCATGGGCGTGCTCAAGATTAATTGAAAAATTACTTTAAATAATTGTAAAAAATAAATGAATTATTTCAGTGTTATAAAGTGTTATGTGTATGTAAACAAAAGCGACCTCTTTTATCACACACTATATTAGAACTGACTGGCCTACATTAAAAAGGGTTTTAAAAAATTCACATTTTTTTTAATTTTTAAAAATTACAAAAGAGAAAAAGAGTTTTTTAAAACCGTCTAAGGTATGTTAAATAGATGAATAAAAATATTAATATAAAACTTACAGCTACTTGTTACAAATCCAAATCAGATTCAGAAGATGAACTTTCAGAACCAAGATTTATAATAACTGGCTCGATCATTTTATCAGTAATATTGTCCAGCTTCCACATTTTTTCCTCTTCTTTAATAGTGTGATTTACTGCCTTTTCACAGTTTTCAGGTTTTACATTATTTACGGCCTCCAAAAACAACTGTTTAACATCATGAATTTTAAAAGTGGTATTTTTTTCTTGAAACTTCACTCTTTATCTGTGCCCATACCAGTTCAATCGGGTTTAATTCACAATGATATGGTGGGGATCTAAGTACTATCATTCCACGATTTTTGGCAATTTCATCAATTTCGTATTTTTTAAATTTTTCTTTATGAAAGGCACACAACGAATAAAGTTCCTTTCTTATAGATCCGGGATAGTACGTAATATTTTTTGAACTCAGCCAATTCTGCAAGTCTTTTTTTAACCACTTGGTTATGGGCAGTCCTTCTATAAGTCTGGAGTGATAACTTGCATTATCCATTACTATTACACAGTTCTTAGGAAGAAGATCTATAATTTGTTTGAACCATTCTTGAAAGACATCAGCGTTCATGTCTTCATGGTAGTCACTGGTACGAGTTGATTAAAAGTTAATAAACCACCTTCAACAAACCGTCTGAACTGCCAATGTGTACTATTATCAGCCTGCGTCCCTTTTCTGATGGTGGGTTTAAACCAGTAGATAAGTTATTTACAAAAGCGTGCCTTTGACTTGTAACAGTTTCATCCTGCCAAAATTTATTTGGTGTATGACCCTCGTTGATCCATGTTTCATCAAGATAAAATATTTTTCTTTTTTGGTTTCTCATTTCCTTTATGGTTCTAAGAAAATGTCTTCTCCATATGACAATATCGCTTCTTTCTAATAAAATAGACTTTCTGGGATTCTTTTTCCAGCGGAAGCCTATTTCTTTTAAAAGTTTCCATAACATACTTCGACTCATTTCTGGGTAATCCTTATCATCTCGAACTGAGACAAGAACTTTATCCAATGTTGGAAATTCTTGTCTAAAGAAGAATTCATGCACTTTCCGTCGAAGTCCTTCTTTAAAATGATATTCTATTTGAAATTTTGGTTTCCCTGGACCATTACGTGGCATTTGAAAACTACCACATTTCTCTTCTTTAATAACTCTGTAAATCGTAGATTTCCCAATACCAAGTGTACTGCTAACTAACTCACTGGTCTCATCAACACTTTCACATAAACGTTTGTCTGTAAATTATTTAAAACAATTAAATATTTATGTTTTTCATTAACTGTTAAAGGACCAATTTTTCGGCGTTTACACGGCACTTCCAAATTTTCCATAACACTAGTATACACAATAAACTGCACCTTGCAACTGAAGTACCTATTTTTAGTGAACTGTTAAGAATTTTGAATACGCCACTTGGACCTTCCTACAAAATAGAAAAACCCACTATCACATTTTCTATGGAATAAGTTTAGAAGGTAATTATCTAGTCAATTACTGTCGTAGATTCCTGGAATTAAAGAATTAAATGTTTGATTGTTGAAACCCTTACTTCGTGGAATGCACTCATTTCAGATAAAATAAAACGTTTTATTTTATCTAAAGAATTAAACTTTATTTTGCAAATAGGTAGGTACTTATTAAACTTTTATTGGTTATATATAACCAATAAAATAAACATCTTACATTTCTTGCAAATTCATTAGTACCTGTTAACCTCCATCACTCCGACACTGGCAACCTCACAACTATTGTATTCTATTCTGCTCCAACCTTTATACTTGGTGGTCATACTCAATTTAAAATTGTTTTCCTATATACTTCTGTAAACTTGTTGACAAATATCTGTTTTTCATTGAGTCACCCGTATAAACAGTTTAGGGATTTGCATACATAATTTATTGTTTTATTACTCTCTCATATATAAAAATACACTATAGTGGTAAAGTATTACTGTATTTATTAATTTTTAAGAATTGAGTTCTTTAACACCTCTCTTTTTGATTAGAATTCTACACATCTCAATATTCTAACAATAAGCATATTTATTTATATTAGGTATCTCTTGTTAATATATTATGAATAGTGGTTAAAAGATTATAAAAAGTATTGTACCTTTCTTTCTTCTTTACTTCGACTTGGTGTAAGCAGGTATTATATTTAAATAAATGCTTTCATCATTCTAAAAGTCACAATGAATTGATTACTGATTTTACAGTTGAATACAGTTAATTTTTAGTATGTAATGAATGTTAGATTTTATTGTCCTGTCATATAAAATTACCACTTTTTCTGTTTCTTTGGCTATGTTGTCCCTATTTAAGTTCCGTTAAGGTCCATTTATTGAAAATTATCTTCTGTGTCTAAAAATCAAGTTTTCACTAATTACACGTAATTTCCACTCTTATTAAAGATCCTCATCAATCAGCCAATCGCGTCCACTGCTGGACATAGGCCTCCCTCAGTTCTTTCCAGTGTTCTCTACACTGGGCCACTTGTAGCCAGTTTCCCGCTACACGTTTTATATCATCGATCCATCTAGTCGGTGGTCGGCCTCGGCTTCTTTTATAGTTTCTGGGCCTCCATTCCATAATACGTCTTGTCCACCGTCCATCTTGTATTCTGGCTAAGTGCCCTGCTCAGTTCCATTTAAGCGTCGTGGTTCTTTCGATGACGTCTTGAAATCCTGATCTTTGCCTGATTTGTTGGTTTGTTATGTGGTCTCGAAGGCTCACGTTCAGCATTGCACGTTCCATGGCACGTTGTGTAACTCTAAGTTTATTCGCAGATTTTGCGTGAGTGTTAAAGTCTCTGCTCCATAAGTTTGTACAGGTAAAACACATTGGTTATAAACCTTTCACTTGAGACACATGGGAATTGAACTTTTTAGAATATGGCTTAATTTGCCAATGTTAGGCCTATTCGCCTCTGTATTTCATGTGTTTGATTGTCTCCGCTTATTTTGATTTCGTGTCCCAGATATTTGTAAGTGTCTGTTTGTTGTATGGCATTATTGTCAATAGTTATATTTCCACTCATTACGAGATTTGTTATAAGTTTAGTTTTCTCAAAGTTTATCTTTAATCCTGCTCTTTCAGAGAGACTTTTAAGTGAATGCATCATAGAAACTGCATCATGTAAATTATCTGTGATTAATACAACATCATCTGTAAATCTTAGGTGATTTAATTTTTCTCCATCTATATTAATAGCATTTAATTAGCATTATTCTGAAGGCCAACATTGTCAGATCTTTGCCGCATAAAATCTTGCCATTGAGTGCTCTTAAATATTGACTTTAGAGCTGTCGTGAACAATTTTGGTGAAATATTGTCTCCTTGTCTAACTCTCGACCTAAGCTGAATTTTTCTGTGTCTTCGTGTAGTCGTATACTTGATGTAGCGTTCTCGTAGATGTTTTGATTAGTGTCGTGTACCTGTAATCTATTCGGCTTTGATTTAGGGCTTCCAGTATTGTTTCAACTCTACAGAATCAAAAGCCTTCTCGTAATCGACAAATACAAGAACCAGTGGTATGTTGTACTTGAAGCTTGCCTATTCTTTGGGCTGATAGAAATCAAGTTTAGGTGTTAGCTTCTTTGTTAAGATTTTCATAAACAGTTTGTACCTATGTGTCAAGAGGCTGATGGGTCTATAATTTTCTAATTTAGTAAT
This sequence comes from Diabrotica balteata, assembly GCA_918026665.1. Taxonomy (NCBI): domain Eukaryota; kingdom Metazoa; phylum Arthropoda; class Insecta; order Coleoptera; family Chrysomelidae; genus Diabrotica; species Diabrotica balteata. The sequence continues at coordinate 115,415,297 of OU898282.1, forward strand.
ATCGCCTTTTTTGTGTAACAAGACTATTACTGCATTGTTCCAGTCTTTTGGAATCGTACGCGCATGTAAGAATTTATTAAACAGTTCGCTTACTGATTTTAATAAAATTTCTTTTCCTGCTTTTATTGCCTCGATAACGAGTCCATCATCACCAGGCGATCGATGGTTCTTCATTTCCTTTAAAGCTGCTCTTAGTTCTGACACAGTAATGGGTAAAAGTATTTCCGATCCCTGATTTATGAGAGTCTTTACTCGTGTCGAGAAATTGTCTTGTGGTCTTTAACTAGTATAGAGGTCTTTATAAGACTCTCTGGTTATTTTTAGAATGTTTAGTTTATCTGTTGTTGCCTGCCTGTCTTTATCTCTTAGCTTGTATGTTTCTTTTTTACTTTGTGTAAGTTTTCTTTTCATTATCTTTAAATCTTTGTTCTCTTCTACTGTTTGAGTAATTACATTAGTATTATATCTTCTTACATAATTTCTAATTGCCGCTGAAATTCTTTTATTTAGTTTTTTTATATTCTTCTTTGTTTCCCTTTTCGTTCTCGCTTAGGTTTCGTCGTATTTCCATGAGAGCTTTTGTATTTTTGCTACTCTTTTCACTTTTGGTGTCATTTTTCTTGCAAAATTTGAGTTTGTGTGTTTCTAACCGAGTCTGTTATTAATTTATTGTGATCGTCGATACTTAGAGGTTTGGGATTATTACATGTAATTTCCACTCTTGTTAAAGATCTTACTCTTTATTCAATTCAGCATAATTTTTTGTACAATCATTACTTCTTAATCACTATTTTCTTTTTAAAACCATTTTATTGTTTTCTAATATTTGAAAATATACCTTTATTAAAACCATTTAAACAAACAATAAACTTCTTCTTTAAGTGCCATCTCCGCGACGAAGGTTGGCAATCATCATACCTATTCTGATTTTAGAGGCAACCGCTCGAACAATTGCTTTGAGCTGCAACCAAACCACTATCTCAGGTTCTTCTTCCAGGAACGCGTCTTCTCGTACGCTTCTCCTACGTTCTATTTTTTCTTGAATTATGAGTCTCAAGATGTTGTATCTTTCGCTTCTCATCACATGTCCGAGATATTGCAATTTCCTTTCTTTTATTGTATTTTCCATTTCCCTCTCTCTGCCTATTCTTCTTAACACTTTTGTATTCGTGACTCTATGTACGCATGGAATCCTTAACAATCTTCTAAATGTCCACATTTCAAACGCGTTAAGTCGATTTGTTGTATTCCGGTTAAATGTCCATGATTTAGCTCCATAGTAGAGTACACTGTGTACATAGCTTTTAATTAACCTTATTCTGAGGGCCAATGTCAGATCTTTGTTGCATAAAATCTTTTTCATTTTCATGAAGTTGGCACGTGCTTTTTCAATTCTGACTCTTATTTCTGCAGTATAATTGTTATTTTCTGTGATTATCGTTACCAAGTAAGTATATTTTTACTCTCTCAATCTGCTGACCGCCTACCGTTAATATTTCGTTTGTATTGTTGTTCTTACTAATTTTCATGTATTTGTTTTTTTTTATGTTAAGAGAGAGTCCGTATTCTCCACTATATCTTAATATTTTGTTCATTCACTTTGGCATGGTTCTTATTAATATTCGATCGATTAGAAATAATACAGACGAATTATTTTTGTTTCTGGAAGAATTAGGGTTTCCCTAGTTAGTTGCAGTGACGGAACACTGGCTTGAAGTTAATGAGCCATTTTCATTCAAGAATATACCACAATTGCTAGGTATGATCGTCCAAGTTCAGCTCATGGTGGCACTCTGATTCTTTCAAATAACAATGATTTTTCTTCTGTTTCGAAATATGACTATTTGCTGGGTGAAAACTACTTCGAATTTTCTTTGATTTATAATAAGAAATTTAATCTATACATTATTTTGCATTTATAGATCACCTAGCTCTGATACTGAACTATTTTTTCAGAGCCTGCTAAATTTGTTAGATATTAAATGCCCATTAAAAGCAGAAAAATTTTATGTGGTGATTTTAATATTGACTACGCTGCTGTTTGTGCGACCCAACTGTCTTTGGTAACTATTTTTGAATCATATGGTCTCACAATGCACGTTAATTCTCCAACAAGAATCTCAAAAACATCATCCTCGACAATTGATTATGTGGTTTCCGATTTTCCACCCGCTGACGTCCATTCTACAGTTATTAGTGGGGGGCTTTCTGATCATGAAGCGGTATATACCAAGTTTAGCAGTTTACAAACACCTCACTCAAAAACCCGACGATTAGGTAGGATTTTTTCCACTCAAAACTTTCGTAAATTCTATAATTCATTTCCTCTATTAAACATCAGGCCAAAACATAACAAACCTTGGATTACCAAAGGCATTCGCATATCTGCGAAAAATATGCGTTCTCTGCTATATATTAAAAAATTTAATGACAGTATCCCCATCTCTGATTATATCAATAAGTACAGAAAATGCTATATAAAACTACTTAAAGTAGCCAAAAAACCTACTTTCATAATCGCTTAACAAGCTCCAAAAATATTTCAAAAGAAACTTGGTCAATAATAAACGATTTTCGAAATAAAACCAGTACAGCGAATCAAACCTTTTCTTTTCCTAACCCCGAAAATCTAAATGATTACTTTGTTAATGTGAGTAAAAATATAACCTCAACTATTTCGCTACAACAAGATCCAGTTTCCTATCTCTCTAATTCAAAAAACATTGCTGATACCTTCTTTTAAGACCAGTTGATAAGACGGAACTCATTTCAACAATTCGTAGTATAAAAAGCACATCGTCCTGTAGTACAGATGGATTATCTATTAAAATTTTCTCAAATCTACAGCATAATGTTTTGGAGGTCATGGTCTCGCTAGTAAATGATTCCCTTGAAAAAGGTACATTCCCTAACTGCCTAAAGACTGCCATCATCATTCCTCTTCATAAAGGTGGAGAAAAATCTGATGCCTGCAACTATAGACCTATTGCCTTGTTACCAGCACTATCAAAAATTATTGAAAGACTTATAAAAGTTCGACTTATGCCCTTTTCCTTAAATATAATATTTTATCGCAAAATCAGTTCGGCTTTTTGTCTAATAAATGCACTAGTGATGCCATATTTTCTGTGTTACATGATGTATATCTATCACTAAACAATAACCTCTCCTCCGCCACCGTTTTCTGCGACTATTCCAAAGCCTTTGACTGCGTAAATCACGACATTCTATTAAAAAAATTAACTTTCTATGGAATTCGGGGTGTGTCTTTGAACTGGTTCAAAACTTACTTGGTAGGTAGGAAACAATTGGTTAGAATAAGTGACACCGACTGTAGTTGTAAATATATTGAGTGTGGAGTACGCAAGGTTCAGTATTAGGTCCCATTCTTTTTTACTTTTCATTAATGCCATCACTTACTTGAAAATTAAAGGGAAAATTTTTCTATTTGCTGATGATACCAGTATTACTTGGAGCAGCTCTGATATTTCAACGCTTCATTCAATTATAACCGCTGATTTACTTATAATCAAGGCTTGGTCAGACTCCAACTTACTTAGCTTTAACGTGGATAAGACTGTAGCGTTATCTTATAAAGGAGTCATGCAACCCTTGCTTTTGAATGAGAGCCAAATCAATATCGTAAATTTCGTGAAATTTCTAGGTATTCTCATTGACAGTGATCTCAAATGGTCCTTGTATACTGACTCCTAAAGGAAGAAACTAGCCCCAGCTTGCTTTGCAATAAGATCTGTTTCGAAGGAACTAAATTTATCTTCTGCCAAAATGGCATATTTCTCATTGTTTGAGTCACATCTTCGATATGGGCTTCCATTTTGGGGTTCTAGTACAGCGGCCCAATTTGATACTATTTTTAAGTTGCAAAAAAGAGCAATCAGTTATCTATTTGGTCTCAAACAAACAACTCATTGCAAGACCTACTTCAAAAATCACGGAATTTTGACGCTTCCCTCTTTATTTATTTTGGAAACAGTTTGTTTGATTCGAAAGCATCTAAACATTTTTCCCGATAGACCTGACCATGGCTACTCCATTAGAAATTCGGATTGTAACGTTTATTTGCCGATCCCGTCCACTCACCTAGTAAAGAATTCTATTCTATATCGTGCAAAGAAACTTTATAATCACCTTCCAAGAGAAATTAAATCCGCAACATCCTTCATTAAGTTTCGTAAGGTGACAAAAATCTATCTCTCAGAAAGACCATATTATTCAGTTGACGAGTTTCTTAAGGTATAACAAAGAAACAAAATTAGTATTGTTTATAATTACATTTGGGTGTCTCAAGCAGTGGCTACAATTTGTCTCATTTGTTGTTGTCTGTACAAATTATGTAGGTTATACAATAATTTTACTAATTTAAAATTGTGTTATTCTGTTTTTTACTATATTTGTTTTTGTTTTATACTTTCTGTACTATTTGACTGATTTAATTTTTTAGCTTTGTCCATAAAATTGTTCAATAATTTTCAGTGACAATAAAGCATTCTATTCTATTCTATTCTTCTTTCTAAGTCTTCCAAGTTGTCAGCTATACAGTATGCAACCTTGCCTGACCCCTCTCCTACTCTCCACTTCTTCTGACACTTCTCGTCCAATTTTCACATTTGACCGTAGTAGTATAAGTTTGATATCAATGTTACATCCCTCACATTCAGATTCTTGTTTTTGAGTACTTCTATAAGTCGGCAATGTTTTACCTTATCGAATGCCTTGTTGTAGTCTATAAAGCATTCATAAAGATCTCGATTAACATCCAAACGTTTTTGTCAGCACGTTAAAAGGAAATAGTGCCTTTCTTGTGCCCACTCGGTTCTGAAATCCAAACTGGGAATCACTAATATCTATCTCTAGCTTAGCGTGTATTCTATTATGGATGATAGCAGGGTTTTTAAGGTATGTGACAGACTGATTGTTCGATAATCACTACATTATTTGGTATTTACTTTCTTTGGCAGACAAATAAATAATAAATAAATAAATACCATCCAATAATAAAACGATTGGTACTACTGAAATAATGACACTTAATGTAAAAACTATTTGAAGTCAAAGAAACTTTTACATCCAAGATATTCACCAATTTGTTGACACAGAAATTGATGAATAAATTCATGAATTTATTCGTGAATTGATTGTTGGTGTAAAGCCCGCATTACACTCAATTGTGGCTTAAACTTATATAAATCTGTGGTGTTTGGGAGAAACATGATAACTCCAAGATAGCGAAAATTTTGTTAAGTCTTTTGTTTTTGATCTATTTTCGTTTGATCTGACTAGGGTATGTCTATCACGTCTAGAAAATGAGACACGGCTTGGTATAACATATTATTCAAATTTTGTTTGGTATAGTCCTGTTAAAATATTATATCATGTACCTGAAAACAAAACTAAACAATAACGTTTTGGTTCATATCTGATAATTGGTACTTATCATGTCTAGATCAAATAATATGCACATTCTTTTGGTAAAACATTTTGGTCCATACGTGATAATTGGTACTTATCATAATTATATCAAATAATATGCAAATTATTTCGGTAATTTTTTGCTACGTCCCACTTTGATTCAAAAAAATATTATATTTTTCATATTTTTCATAAAAGTGGCATTTTCTGTAAGTTTTTTTATGTAAGTTGTAAATAACATGAATATATCAAACTTTTCTTTTCATTGTTTTGTACTTATCATAATTATTCATGAGCATTTGGTCGTATTCATGAACGTGTCGATTGCATTGTGTTAGTGTTAAGGTCTATCGACTTAGTTAGTTACACTTAGTCAGTAAGTCAGTATTAAAGTCAGTTTGTCTAAATCTTTCGAAGGCGAATGACGAATTAAATGCGATCGAGTAATTTGGTAAACATGGTTTTATAATACAAGTTTTCGTATTACAAAAATAATTGAGATGTGTTTATTAGAAAACGAACAGTCGTCTTCTAATAATGTAAGTATTAAGTTTGATAGTGTAGAACTGACTGATATTGAGTCAGCTTCATATCAGGGCCCCTCTGGAAGTAAAGAAAGCAATTTGCACGTTTTAAAACCAGCACTATCTTAAAGACCAGCACCAGTAAATCTTAAAGAAAAGACTCATCTGCTGAATCTATTAGCGTCTGAAGTAACTTCCGGTGATAGTTTGAGTTCTGGATCTAGCAATTTGTGGGAACCATCAAATTCTGAACGTGAACATGAAAAAGCTGATTTCGAAGACCCTCAAAACAAGTTAGATGATCACTTTCCTTTGGCGCAAATAAGAATAAAAAAAGGAAGAAAGGGCCAGGGTCCAATGCAACGGAAATTTAGAAAAGGTCGTTCTGTTGAAAAAGAAAAGGTGAGGAATACATTATTGCTAAAGGTAAGAGCATTTCAGCTCAAGTTTCAATACCTGTGTCCACAAACTTTTAAGCAAAATGTCATGAAAAGACTGCCTGTGTTGATCTAAAGCAAATTTTTAGAGACTACGGAAACCTGTCAACTATGGATACACAGAAACGTTATTTGGCTAGTTTAATAACAGTAAAACCTAAAGAAATAACACGGCGTGGTAACTCAGTCAAAAATAGGTAATTTACAGTTCTTTATAAGTTGGAGAATATGGATGGTAATATCTGTAAATGTTGCTTTTTGAAAGTATTTGGCGAAACCAGAGGTTTCTTAGATGACGTTGTTAAAAAAAGAAAGCATCTTCTACTTCTATCTAAGTTTAAGAAGCCATCTAATGACACTTGCAAAACCTGTGATTTATTATTTCTGAAGATAAAAAGCTGTGCCTCCGAAGAAGAAAAACAAAGATTAGAAAATGAAGGCCAACAATATCAGAATAATGCTTCCTTTCATTATACAACAAAACAAGGCGACAATAAAGAAAGTATGCGGAGCTTAGACAAGCTTGTAGTAGTTACATTTGATTTGCAGAAGTATTTGGCTACACCTAATTTGACATCTAGTGTGGCTTTCTATAAAAGAAAGTTATGGACTTTTAATTTGACGATCCGCAATATCACCACAAAACGGACATCGTGTTATATGTCGCATGAAGGTGTAGCTTAACGAGGAGCTGATGAGATCGCATCTTGCTTATTTCAGTTTATTAGAGACTTAGCAGAACAGGTAGAAAAAGTAGTCCTTTATTCTGATTCATGCCCCGGTCAAAACCGAAATAATATATTACCGACTATGTTTTTAAAAGCACTTAAACGAAAGGAAACTCTAGAAGAAATTCATCATAAGTTCCTAGTTCCTGATCATACTCATTTAGAATGTGATACATGCTACCATAGAGAGATTTGTGAAAAAAGAAACGCCACAATTTCAGGTCCACAGGACTGGGTATCAGTAATTAAAATGACGAGCCCTCATTTTGATGTAAAATTTATTAAACAAACTGACTTTTTCAGATTTTACAAACTTCTAACAACGCATTTTATAAAAAGAAATGTTGATAAAGATAAAAATTCTTTTGTTTGAAACAGCGTATTTTGGCTACATTACCAAAAGGATAGTTATATAGGCTTTAAATACACATTAGATCTCAACGAACTGTTTCGTTCAATGTCCATGCTAAGAAGAGGCAGGTCAACTTCCATGTCTAATATTCAGACACTTCCAGCTTATAGTGATCCTCTACCCATACACTATTTGAAATATAAAGATATTCTCGACCTACTACCCTTTATAGGTCCAATCTATCATTGAATTTGCCATTCTCCTAAATACACTCAAACCAGTACCACACAATATACAAGCGACAGTGATGAAAATTTCGACGCTTAAGTTTTAATTAGGTGCAAGTAAAGCCATATATTTCCACAGCACTGTTTTCCAATACAAAGAAATTGACCAATAATAGTTTGAAGTTCTTTCCTCTTTGACCGTTATCTCCATTAAAATAAATACTTTTTAAATCTCTATATTTTTGATACAAACATGATATGTGCCAATATATCAAAAACAGAAATGTTAAAACATATTTTGTTTGTTACATCTGTTATAGCACTTAATAAAGTATTTAATGAAATATATTTGGTTTTTTATTTTGTTGCCTTCGATTTAAGAAACTTTCTGGAATGTTAAAATTGCCCTACTGAAAAACATACATTTTGGAGTTAACATATGTCTTCCAAACACCACAGAAATATATTTATCCATGATTTACGTTATAGAAATGACTTGTAGAGATCTAGACCACTCTAGACGTGAAAACCTAATCCTAAAAATATGACTTCTTTTTAAAAAGTAAACATCTATTACGTATAATACTAAATATCTATTACGTATAATAATTAATTAAAATTTGCCAAACATTATTGCAGGTATGTCAAGCAAATATGATTATCAAAAAACGATTAGAAGCAAATCGTTTTTACGACTTTACAATAGAATCAAAAAACCAAAGAGGTGAAACCTCCTTACTCGACTGTTCATTTCGTGCCACAAACGCAACAACCCCCCTGGAGAAAATTTTTCCGGGTGCGCCAAGTCTTCTTTCAATATCTGAAAGTGCAAGGAGAAACACTGAACTTGGAACAATCCGAGCAACGGGGAATCCAAGACGTCCTACGCCAGCTCTATTAGAATTATGGGGTTCGCCCGAGTTTGGACTTCATCAGAAGTTAGTGACTGACAGAGATGCTGAAGGGACTGTTGTACTACTCAGCTCTTTGGATTATGAGAAGAAGACTGTACACCACCTTACAATTTTTGCAAATGTAAGTAATGTTATTTTTATATTTTGTTAGCTAGAGTTAGAGTTGAATTTAATTAACTTATTTAAAACTTTTATTCGAAAAAACATTGACGTGCAAACAACAAATTATTATTCATTAGAACCATAAAAGGAAAACATTGCGTGAAACTTCCAATGAATTGACTGTAGCAACCACTACTGTATTTAATATAATTACGAAATATGGCGAAACTGCCAATATTCATGTTTGCGGCAAAACCTCAGGCCGTCCAAAAGCTCTTTCTCAAAGGAATATAAAACATTGAATTAGAATACGTAAGTCAGGAAGAAGAAATATACTACGAGAAGTAACTACTTAAAGAAATAGAGAAATTGGGATGAATATTTCTAGAGAATCCTATAGCAAATTTATCCACAAAAGCGTTCTTAGTTTTATAAGGTATGTTTGATAGGTTCTTCTTTGCCATATAAATTTTCTATTCTTTGATTTATTCGAGTAGTCCAAAAAGAAACTATTACTGACAGAAACTCAAAACAGAAATAGTCTCATTTGGGCTGAATATCAAAACTTCCGTGGACCAAACATAACTAGAACAATGTTATCTATAGCGACGAAAACAAATTTGATGTCGGTGTGGGAGATTATTGAAAGCATGTAATTCGGGAAAACGTGTGATTCAAGAAGCATTCCATAAGGATTTTCTCAAAAGAACTGTAAAGTTTCCACAGGACATCTTAGTGTGGGGTTTTTGTCTCGGCCAAAGAGTTGGGAACTTTACATTTTATTGAGGCTATAGTAAACGCAGCCAAATATCAAGATATCCTTGAATATTCGTTTCTACCAAGTGCGGCAAAGTCATATCCACCCGGGAATTTTATCTTTCAGCAAGAAGAAAGCTTCATGCCATATGGCTAAATCTACTAAAAAGTAGAAAGAAGCGGGATCTTCTCTCTCTCTCTCTTTCGGGAGAGAAGCGGATCCTAATCCCTAAATCCTACCCACCAACCCAGACCTACCCAAATCCTTCCCTTCCCTCCTCAACCCGCACTGGACCAGCGTGAGGAGATAACGGTCCAAACCTTCAAGTCAATGTACAGGACAAAAAAGAAAAGGCCCCCAGTGCCCAGCACTTCCCAGAGTCTTGATCACGGCAGCGATCAAACAACTAACGGAAGGGGGGGGGTGCTAAGAATCCCTGGGTAAGACCCGTCTGCCACAAGATGACAATTTGGCTATGCTCCTACAATATTCGAACACTGACGGACGACAATAGATTCCCAGAAATAGAAAGTGAACTAAAGGATATAAAATGGGATATCCTTGGTATATGCGAGACCAGAAGAAAAAGTGATGAGTATATAATACTAAAAAATGGCACACATTTTATGCATAAAGGTAGCGAATACACTGGAGTGGGATTCTTGGTAAAACAAAGCCTCACACAGTGTATCGAAGAATTCAAGCCCATATCAGACAGAGTAGCATATCTCATCATCAGGATTAATAAAAGAACCACTCTGAAAGTGATCCAAGTGTACGCTCCGACCAAAAGCCACGACGATGAAGAAGTAGAAATATTTTATGATGAAATAAGAACAGCTATAAAAAAAATAAAGCAAACTACGACATACTATTAGGAGATTTTAATGCTAAATTGGGCAAAAAAGAGGAAGATTATGAACATTTAATTGGTAACTATGGCTACGGGAAAAGAAACGGTAGAGGAGAAATGCTTCTCAATTTCATGAATGAACATAACATGTACTCAATGAACTCCTTTTTCAATAAAAAACCAAGCAGAAAATGGACATGGATGAGTCCCGATAAAAAGACAAAGAATGAAATAGATTATATCTTAACGAAGAATAGAAACCTAGTAGAAGACGTATCAGGATTAAATCAGTTTGACCTAGGAAGCGATCATAGACCAATAAGAACAAAACTAATAATTAACAAAAAACTAGAAAGAAAAAGAATACATGAAAAAAGATACAAATGGACATCTGAAGAAATCAAAAATAGTGAATTTAATAAAAAGATAGTGCATGCATTAAATCAAGTTAGCATGCAGCAGATAAACTCCAATGATATTGATGATTTGAATAACCTTATTACCGAAACAGTGAATAAAAGCCTTCTGCAACTGAAAAAACCAAAAACAACTATTGAAAAAAATAAGAGTATGAAATGCCTCAGACCGACACTAGGACAACGTCAGATGATATCATTAATGGGAAAAGACGAAAATGAAATCACAACTAGAGAAAACATACTGACACGAATAGAAGAATTTTACACAGAACTTTACAGATCACATCAACAAGATGATGAGATGAGACCAGCACGGAAATTAATAAAAAATGTTGGATCAGAAATAATGCCAAAAGTAACAATTTCAGAGGTAACTACAGCATTGGAAACTATGAAGAGAAAGAAAGCTGCAGGAGAAGATAGTATTACCACAGATATATTAGAAGGAGGTAAGGAACTAATTGCAATTGTAACTAAGCTTGTGGACAGTTGTTTACATCAGGGCAAAGTCCCTAAGAGCTGGAACAACTCTAAAGTAATCTTACTACACAAGAAAGGTGATAGTCGAAAATTGGAAAACAATAGACCCATCAGCCTACTGTCACTCCTGTTTAAAATACTCACCAAAGTCATAACTACTCGACTAACAAGGAAATTAGAAGAATACCAACCATATGAACAGGCAGGTTTTAGAAAAGGCTATTCAACTTCCGATCACCTGTTAACCACAAAAATATTAATAGAAAAATGTAACGAATACAAGTTTCCAGTTTTCCTAGCATTCGTAGACTACGAAAAAGCTTTCGATACCATAGAACACACGGCCGTAATAAACGCAATGCAAAATTGTAGAATAGACAGCAGATATATTAACTTAATAAAAGAAACTATGAACCAAGCTACAGCTACATACTACCTAAATGAAAATGAACACACGAACCCTGTACCATTAAACAGGGGAGTCAAACAGGGAGATACTTTATCACCCAAATGTTCACCTTAGTTTTGGAGGACGTTTTTAAAAACCTAAATTGGAAATATAAGGGAATAAACATCAATGGCCGCTACCTCAGTAATCTACGATTTGCAGATGACATAATCCTGATAGCTACTGACCTACAAGAAATGCAAACCATGCTTTTAGAACTACATACCGAATCTTCTAAAATAGGACTGAAAATCAATTTAAACAAAACAAAAGTCATGCACTCCGAAGACACCGTGACAATAATAAACGATAAATAAGGAAATTCAAACTGAACAAATAAAAAGAAGAAGAAAGTTGGCTTGGGCAGCATTCGGTAAACTGAACTATATACTCAGAAATCAACAAATTCAATTACATCTTAGATCTAAAGTTTTTGATGTATGCATTATTCCGATATTAACTTATGCGGCACAAACATGGACAATCACAAAAAAGAATATGAATATATTAGAGTCACTCAACACGCGATGGAAAGAGCAATGCTAGGTATATCACTTAAGGACAAGAAAACCAACACATGGCTAGGAGCGATCTAAACAAATGGCACAGATCAATTTTAACCTGGACACCATACCAACACAAAAGACCCAGAGACAGACCTCCTATGAGATGGATACAATGATCTGAAAAGGACTGCCGGGAAAAATTGGCTACAAGTAGCGTACAATAAAAAACAATGGAAAGGAAGACTTGAAGAGGCTTATGTTCAGATGTGGACGTGAATGGCTAGACGAAGAAGAAGAAGAAGAAGACTAAAAAGTAGATGGGGTAACATGACATTACAGTTTTGTCACATCCTTCTAGAAGCCCGGATCTCAATCAAATAGAGACACTTTGGCACAAAATGAAACAACGCCTAAGAAATAACCCTCAGTGTAATTTGCCACAACTACGTGCTAAATTACAAGAAATATGGGATAGTTTCACCCCTGAATTCAGTAAAGGCCTAGTTGATACAATCCTTAATATATTTTAGGATGTTATTCAAGCTAAGTGCGACGTTACGCCTTATTAATTTTTATTTTAATTTGTAAAAATCCTTTTGTTCCAATATTTAGTTGTCAGCATTGTTTGGCTGTCAAACAATTAATTAAATAGTAATCAACATAAAATATATAATTAAACTGTAAAAAAAATTCCATACAACATAACAAATGCTGTTAATTTCATATTTACAATTAAAAAAAATTAAAATAAAAGAATTGGTATTTTATTCGCAAGATAACTGCTTGTTCCAAGATATAGTTGTTAGGGCTCTTAAAGAAATTTAACATCTGTCTAAAAATAAAAAAAGAAAAAATTAAACGCCTTTATGCTAAAAACACAAACAAAAACTAAAATTACGCAAGTAGGTACTAACATTAGTAGAAAGTAAGACACTTAAGCGTATTTTGCCCTTACAGCAATGGTAATAACCATTCGAACAGCCTTTTATCAGCTTTTGAACATCTTTGAACAGGTCTAGAGCGGGTCTCAAACAGGTTTTGAATAGTTCTAGAAGAAGTCTAGAAGAGGTTTAGAATAGGTCTAGAACAGGTCCACAGAGAGAAAACTTACCTGTATCCTGCTTAAATTCGGTGTTGTTTTTTAATGATTCAAAATGAAAAGCAAACAATTTAATTTATCGAATTTTTTGCTACCGTTAAAAAATATTTAAAATAAAATTCCATAATTTTATCTTTTAAAACATTAAAAAAGCTTGAAAATGGCGTAGACGAGATGTGCCATATACGGCACATATTGTTGATTCTTCGTTCACAAAAACACGTTACTATTGTATTTATCAGATTTTAATATTAAAAATATGGGAGTTTGCATAACGCTATAGACTTCTTCTTCTTCTTTTTATGTAGATATGACTCTGTTTTTCAATGTGTCTCCAGTAAGTTGTCATTCCATCGTTTTTGTGGTCTTCTTAGTGATCGTCTTTCTATTGGGGAACCATTGGCGATCCCAGTTCTTGATGTTTCCCACCTTGCACCTACGTCGTAAATCTGTACTTCTAGCTCTGCCTCATAATGTCTTACCATTAATTTTTCATCTCTGCTGTTTCTAACATCTTTTTTGTCCTTTCTGTGTCAGGTTGTGTTTCTGCCACGTATGTCATTAATGGTCTGATGACTGTTTTGTAAATTCTGACTTTCATTTCTTTTCCGATATTTTTATTTCTCCATATTGTTTTATTCAGGAACCTGCGGCTCTGTTTGCTCTATTTACTTGATATTTCACCTCAGTGTCGAGCTTTCCGTAGTTAGACAATGTGATGCCTAGATATTAAAATTCCATAACTTGTTCTGTTATCTAACCTTCCAGCTCCAATTTACATCCTAGTAAATTTTCTGTTATAACCATGCATTTTCTCTTTTTTGAGGAAATTAACATATCAAAGTTTCTGCATATTTCATCAGCATATTTTTGTTGAATTAATTGTAGTTATTAAAATATAGTTGTCCAATATCAAATCTTCAGAATTCATATCCGAAATTGGACAGTATAATTTTATCACCCAGTAGACCGAATGAATTTATTTGTTATTAAATACACACACGTAGTTAATTAGGTTACATACGGATTTGGTCAATTATCAACAATATAATTTGGACATCAGTCAAAAGTGCTGACAAAGTTAAACAATTTACATAAATTAGACACACATATCACGCGAGGCCCGCGAATATATTGACCCAATTAAAACTTATATAAAACTAATATCTCTTGCCTAGAGAAGCATTCAATCAATATTCACTCAACAAACTTGATAGTCTTCAGCGATCAACTGCAACAGTCTCTACTCAAAGTAATCCCGGGTCAACACCCATAGTGTACGTCTCATCAATAAACTCTGCTACTATTATTTGGTGTTTCCATTACAACTGAACGAACATCTCCACTGAGCCATCGAAGGGGAATTTGTTCATGGTCCTTCGAGTCGGATTTGAACCAGCGATCTATGGATCAACAATGTTCAACCATGAACAAATTCCCCTTCGTTGGCTCAGTGAAGATGTTCGTTCAGTTGTAATGGAAACAATAATAGTAGCAGAGTTTATTGATGAGACGTACACTATGGGTGTTGACCCGGGATTACTTTGAGTAGAGACTGTTGCAGTTGATCGCTGAAGACTATCAAGTTTGTTGAGTGAATATTGATTGAATGCTTCTCTAGGCAAGAGATATTAGTTTTATATAAGTTTTAATTGGGTCAATATATTCGCGGGCCTCGCGTGATATGTGTGTCTAATTTATGTAAATTGTTTAACTTTGTCAGCACTTTTGACTGATGTCCAAATTATATCGTTGATAATTGACCAAATCCGTATGTAACCTAATTAACTACGTGTGTGTATTTAAAAACAAATAAATTCATTCGGTCTACTGGGTGATAAAATTATACTGTCCAATTTAGGATATGAATTCTGAAGATTTGATATTGGACAATAGTCGTTATTTTTAAAACTTGTGGTTTGTATTGCTATATATAAAAGAAAACTAAAACTTTCCAACATATTGATTATTTTTTTCTAACTCCACCTATTTCAATAATGCGTTTTACTACAAATCAGGTTTTTTTATTAATGAATTCTAAATGAATAAATCGACAACACTTATATTTAATTTGTAGAGTTATGTAAACTTTCAATATAGTAACTTTTTAAAAATTATTCTTTCAGAATATCAAAATATGTTTTTAAAATTACTTTTCCAGGATCCCTGGACCAACATGGCCGAAGATACGAGAAATATAGCAGGTTGGCCATTGTTGATATCAGTATTAGATGAGCAAGATACTCCTCCTGTGTTTACCATAGCACCCCCAACAACCACTCTTAGTCCAAATTTAAGTTCAGGTGATTTAATACTCAGAGTACATGCCGAAGACGGCGACAAAGGAAATCCAAGAGATATTCGCTATGGACTCGTTCCAGATAAAAATCCGTTTGTCACATTTTTTAGCATAGACGAGACAACGGGTAAGTCAAATTTGATTTTATACTTTAGTTTCTTATTGTTATGAATTTTAGTTAATGATTGTTAGTGATATAAAATAGGAAAAGTTTTGGTGAGTGTATAGATCGATACAACATAGTTCCGGTAAAGACAAGAGAAATTAATTTTTGAACTCGGGGGTGAGAGAGCAGTGATAGTTATTACAAAACTAACCCTTAAGGAAACTATTTAGAATTATTTAAAAAAGGAATTTTTAAAGCATGTAATTGAAGAATTACTTGGGGTACAACAATGGGAAATGGAAGCTCATGATCGTAGAAGATAGAGGGCTAGAGTGGATGCCGCGAGTACTCAAGACCCTTAAGCTGGCGGGGACAAATGAGCGGAATCAAATGATAACCTACGTAATATTTTTTTCACCCATGTTTTCACTAATTTATTAACACCTTATAATTTTTTCCACCAAACCACCTTAAGGAAAGCGATTGTGCTGTCTTAAAGCGGTAAAAACTAGCAGAACTAGGCTTACAGTAAAATTTAAGATGAAAAAATATTCTTTTACACTTTCACTCCCCTCTACTTATAACTTATATATAAAAAAGTGTTCTGTTAACTTTATACTAAACTTTGATCACCATGATAATTTTTCACCCCTAAACCAATCTTATTTGAAAACTATTTCCTGCTAACTTAATATTCAAGCCAGCGGAATTAGAAAAATTATTTTTGAATACCCAGTGTTCTTTAGTTTTTTATGAAAAGTCAACAATAACAATTCTTAGGATAAAATTTAAGGTGATGAAAAATCTATTTTTATAATTTTACTGTACTCTATCAATCAATAATTCTGTTACGTTAAAATTTATGGCGATTTTTTTTATATTTCACTGTACTCTACTTATAATTACCACGTATCATGTTGTGCATGAACGCTACATTGTATCATGAACGCTACATCAAGTATACGACTGCACGAAGACACAGAAAAATTCAACTTAGGTCGAGGAGTTAGACAAGGAGACAATATTTCACCAAAATTGTTCACGGCAGCTCTAGAGTCAATATTTAAGAGTACTCAATGGCAAGATATGGGCATCAATATAGATGGAGAAAGATTAAATCACCTAAGGTTTGCAGATGATGTTGTATTAATCGCAGATAACTTACATGATACAGTTTCTATGATGCATTCGCTTAAAAGTCTGTCTGAAAGAGCAGGATTAAAGATAAACTTTGAGAAAACTAAAATTATAACAAATCTCGTAATGAGTGGAAATATAACTATTGACAATAATACCATACAACAAACAGACACTTACAAATATCTGGGACACGAAATCAAAATAAGCAGAGACAATCAAACACATGAAATACAGAGGCGAATAGGTCTAACATGGGCAGCATTTGGCAAATTAAGCCATATTCTAAAAAGTTCAATTCCCATGTGTCTCAAGCGAAAGGTTTATAACCAATGTGTTTTACCTGTACAAACTTATGGAGCAGAGACTTTAACACTCACGCAAAAATCTGCGAATAAACTTAGAGTTACACAACGAGCCATGGAACGTGCAATGCTGAACGTGAGCCTTCGAGACCACATAACAAACCAACAAATCAGGCGAAGATCAGGAGTTCAAGACGTCATCGAAAGAACCACGACGCTTAAGTGGAACTGGGCAGGGCACTTAGCCAGAACACAAGATGGACGGTGGACAAGACGTATTATGGAATGGAGGCCCAGAAATTATAAAAGAAGCCGAGGACGACCACCGACTAGATGGACCGATGACATTAAACGTGTAGCGGGAAACTGGCTACAAGCGGCCCAGTGTAGAGAACACTGGAAAGAACTGAGGGAGGCCTATGTCCAGCAGTGGACGCGATTGGCTGATTGATGATGATGATGTTGTGATAGCTTTTATAAATTTATTACCACCCTAGTAATTTTCACCCCTTAACTACTCCTTATAAGAAGACAGTATTAAGCTATTAAGCAGAAAAATTTCGTGCCTGGCCTTAAAACGGCTCATCCACCGACTCGATGCTTTAAAATTCTCATCACCACCTAGCGCCTGCAAAAGCTGTGTCTTTTTTGAAGCAGTGGTTCACTTATTGGAACATTCGCAGCCCTGTTTACGGTAAACCATTTGACCATTGCAGTATCGAGTTCTTTATTAGTTGCGGCACGTAGTTTTTTCGATTTACCGGAAAAAGACGAACCAGCTTCGAAAATCTTGTGTTTATTTTTGAGCATGGTAGATAGAGTGGAACTTGAAATTCTTCTTTCACGACAAACTTCTGCTTTCTTCTTACCGTCTACCTTAGGATGTTAATTTTTTCTAAGTAAGCTTTCTTTAGGTCATAGTGTGTAATTATGTGACTATGTAATCTACAACACAACTTTCAAGACGCGAAAGCACAATCAGGAAACAAACGATAAACATCAACGACAAAAACAACTGTGAAATGAAATTCTGGTGAAATTTGTTTCATTTGTCATGTTTTTAAGCCTCTTTACGTAGTTTATTAGGTGCGAATGGTCAAACTCCTACACTGACACTTGTGAATCATAAATTGTAAATTTCCGACAACACAATACCGGTCAGTAGATTAAAAAGAAGTTGATTGGGGCGGCAGTTGGCTAATGTATCTCGTTATAAACGAAAACTTGTAATAACCGTGTTCATTATAGAGGGAGTATACTATACTTAAAAACTATGAAGAAAAGCAGCAGGTAAAGACGGGATACCAAACAAGTTACTGAAATATTGTGGAGCAGCAATGATAGAACAATTAACAACATTAATTAATACAATTATAAAACATATTAAAACACCGGAAGAATGGAGAACGAGCGAACTAATTCTACTATTCAAAAAAGGAGATAAAAAACAGCCAGAAAACTACAGAGGTATAAACTTGCATCTGTTAAATACTACGCTAAAACTTACAACTAAAATTTTACAAGTGCTAATAAATCAGAGGATAAGTTTAGCAGATGAACAACAGGGTTTTCGTAGTGGAAGATCGTGTACAGATGCAATATTCGTTATAAAGCAAATTACTGAGAAATCACTAGAGTATAATAGACCAGCATTTCTGTGTCTGATTGACCTAAAGAAAGCGTTTGACAGAGTAAGACTCAAAGATGTAATCCATCTTCTGTATAATAGAGAAGTACCCTAAATATTATAAAAACTATCGAAAACATCTACCAAAACAACAAAATGGAAGTCAGAATAGATGGACAACTTACAGAACCTATAGAAATAGGCAGCGGAATAAGACAAGGGGATTCATTGAGCCCCATGCTCTTCAATTTGATCATGGATGAAATCATCAAAACGGTTAACAAAGAAAGAGGATACAGAATGGGAAACAAAGAAATCAAAAACCTGTGTTACACAGACAACTCAATATTGATAGCCCAAGATGAAGGTAGTTTGCCTAGACTGGTCCACAGATTTAACATAAGAGCAAAAGAATTTAATATGACAATTTTATCTCAGAAAACTAAAACAATAGTAGTCAGCAAAGAACCAACCAGATGTAAAATAGAAATTGATGGCATCAGTATTGAACAAGTAATGGAAATAAAATACCTGAGAATTACACTGTCCAGCTATGAAGACCTGGACAAAGAACTGAGAGATCAAGTAGAAAAAGCAAATAGACTGGCAGGATACCTGGCGAAACAGACACAATGACACTGAGATGAAGTCAAGAATTTATAAAGCCAGTGTAAGACCAATAATGACATATGCCTCAGAAACAAGACCCGATACCACCACAACGCAAAGGCTACTGGAAACGACAGAGACGAGAGTTCTGAGAAGAATTACAGGAAATACTCTGAGAGATCGAAAGAGAAAAAATGAAGACATTAGAAGAATATGTAACGTACATTGTATAAATGAATAGACACAAAATAGAAAAACAATGGAATAACCACATAAACATAATGGAGGAGACCCTTGTCGTCAAAATAGAAAGAGATAAGTCACCAATCGGTAGAAGAAGTATTGGAAGACCGCGCAAAAGATGGACTGACAACTTTCAATAAAGGTTCTAATCCGCCAATTAACAAGCACAATTGCTTATAAAGAGGAAGAAGAAGAAGAAGAAGAATTAGAAACTTTGTATTAGAATGCTGAACTGTGTGAAATTACCGAAAATAGGCAAAACGTTTTCTGAAAATAAAAGATTTTCCCTGCAACTGGTACCAATATTTTTGTATGGCATTAGCCAAATAATACTTTTTGTATTACCTACCTGAGATATAAATGTCGTATAAAAATGTTTGGCCAAAAAAAAACAACTTACTCTCTTGAGTGGTAAGTTTCTCTTACCTGTGTTTCACATGTACCGATAAGAATTGATGGTATAGTTTCTAAATTTTTTATTACATATTGTAGTATTGATTTATATTGTAATTTATACTGGGTCAAATGGCCCATTAAAAATTTCCCGTGGGCTTGTAGCCTATTAGATTAGAACTGAGAGTAAAAACTCTTGAGATGTTACGTGTTTTCGATACTAAAATATGGACTTGATAGCTGGACACTGAAGCAAGAACACATAAATAAGTTACAATCATGTAGTGTTACAGAAAGATGCCTTAGAACAGCATGGGTACAAAAAAAACGAAGACGAACTATTGCGAAAAATGGGGAAAGAATACGAAATAATAAATACAATAAACAAAAAAGAAGTTACAATGTTTTGGACAACAAAGGCAAACGAAGAAAGACTATGTGTTTGGGAAAGAAAAATCCTAAGGAAGATCTTTGGTCCTGTGCGGGATGAAGCATCAGGACAATATAGGATAAGAACTAATAAAGAGCTCGAAGAACTTTACCCAGACGCCAACATCATAAAAAAAATAAAGTCCAGAAGACTCCAATGGGCAGGACACCTCAGAAGACATCCTGACGAACGAACAGTGAGACTGGTGTGGGAGGAAATCCCAACTGGAAGGAGACCACGCGGACGTCCTCGTCTCCGGTGGCGAGATAATATTATTATTATATATAACAAATAAGGGCAGAGGAGCGAGCTCCTATTATGCCCAAAAAGCAAAAATAAACAAAAATAAAATAGATCCTTATAAAACTAATACTAATTATAAAGTTAAGTAGTTAAACAATTAACAAAAATTGAATTGTGACACAATAAATAAATAAATAATGCTGTCCGAGAAAAAATATCCTATCCTATAAAAAAAATAAAGCGCTATCAAGTTTATTTTTAAAGATGTTAACACTAGCTGCCGATATGGTGTCTTGATCCAAATTGTTCCAGATATTAAAGATTCTGTTTGGCAAGAAGTTCGCCCTGGACCTTGCAGTAGTTTGTTCCCTCTTTAATTTGTATCGATGGCCTCTTAATCTATCGTCTTCATTCAAAGTGAATATGGTGTTTAGGTTCCCAAAATTATGTTTTAAAATACGGAAGGACATAATTAGGTCACCTCGAAGACGTCGCTGCTCGAATGTCGTAAGATGAGCCATGAATAGTCTATCTTCATAGTTAGGTCTTACACGGCCGTATGCCAGTCTTGTGGCTTTACGCTGAACGTTTTCAAGTAGGATTTTATCGCGACTAAGATCTGGATTCCACACTGGTCCGGCAAACTCAAGAATAGGTCTAACGTATATTGAGTAAAGTTTACTAACAGAGGTTAGAGATATGCGTGCAAAACATTTACGGATCAAAAACAGTTTCGAGTTTGCACGTTTACACACCGACACTATGTGATCAGACCAATTTAAGTCACTATTAATTATCACTCCGAGATCGTTGTGTGAGGTTACAGAGTTTAAAGGATGTCCATTAATAAAGTACGGTAGTGATGGGTTATTTTTGCCGATATGTAAAACAACGCAGTTTTCAATGTTAAGTGGAAGTATACCATTCAGTAAGTCATCAGTCGTAAATGGAAACCTTACTGGATACAATGAGCGGAAGATCACTAGTGTAGACACAAAAAAGTAGCGGTCCAAGTACTGATCCTTGTGGAACTCCACTCTTGACTGGCTTATCTAGTGGTCTTCCCAACACGAACCCTGAAGTATCTGTCGGATAGAAAATCTTGAATCCAAATGTTTAACTTTCCGCGGATACCATAGTGATCCAATTTAGCTAGTAATCGACGTTTTGGAACACGGTCGAAAGCTTTGGAGAAGTCTAAGTAAACTACATCGACAGGATTCCGATTGTTTAAAGATAATGACCAATCATTTACACAATGAAGTAAGTTTGTGATCGTTGAACGACCTTTGATAAACCATGCTGTTGGTGAGGGATGACATTTTCTTGAAGAAGAAACTCAGACATAGCTTCCGAAATAATCGATTCCATGACCTTGCTGACAATAGGAACCAGGCTGATTGGACGATAATTATTGCAATCAAGTTTATTTCCTTTCTTGAATATAGGAGTAACTGAAGCCAATTTCCAGGACGAGGGGAGGAACCTTGATTAAAAGAAGCATTCATTATGAGAGATATAGGGATGGCTACAGATTCTGCACATTGTTTGAGGAAAAAGAGGTGAGTCCGTCTAATCCAGCTGATGAATTATTTCGCAGTTTCCTTAAATGATGTTTAATTTCATCCGGTGTAAAAGATATATTGTCAAGAGTTTTAGACAAACGAGGGCACGTGGAGGCATGTTGTCGAGTCGGCTAAAACCCACGAAGGGTTGTAACGCCACGAAGTAAGTAAGTAAGTAAATGTTTTGGACACGTAATGAGGGAACAGCGATATGAAATGTTAAGATTCATAATACAGGGAAAGATAAGAGGAGGAAGGAGAATAGGAAGAAGAAGAGTGTATTGTTGAAAATTTTAAGAAACTGGTTTAGATGCAGTTCAATAGAAGTTTTCAGACAAGCGGTAGATAGGGTAAAGATGTTGACAATAACATCCAACCTCCGATTGGGAGACGGCACTTAAAGGAAAAGACTCGATACTTAAGAACGGTGTATACTAAAATCAGAAAATTTGTAAGAAAAGTGACACCATGTGAATTTCGTATGCAAATAAATATGTACGTGAACCTAAAATTTTAGGTTGAATATACTCAAAATGAAGAATGCATGCATTATAATACAACTAATTAATGAATAAATACTTTCATAAACAATTAATCAAAATAAAAATATATGCAACGCCTACTCAGACACTATTTTTTCCCTACATTATTAACGAGGGACCTTCATTTCTAATTGGTGTTGTAGAAAAGCCAGTATTTTCACATTTTAGCATAAAATATCGACCGCAAAGTTTCGTGCTAGATCAAAATGCGATATACAGCTTCCGGAAAATCCAGCACCTCATATGTCCGCCATTGGAAATTTATGTAAATGGGATCCCATTTCGGTATTCTACAGAATGGATTTCAAAATGAATTACAAGGGCTTCGTGATTCAATTTAAAAACACCACTTTTTCAAATAGGATTGTATGTTTCTTGGTTATTCCAATCTTAACCGGAACTAAATTGAGGTTAGCAGGACAATGAAGTTCGACACGGTTGAAAAATAATCTCTTCTTGTAAAAGCAACCTTGATTTAAATACAGAACTGGTTTTAATATAATTGAACTTGTTTAAAAATGCCACGAAAGTGTCAGTCGACTAAAAACTAGTCCAAAAACCAAAAATCCTATGACACATAGGTTTTAAGAAAAAGTCCAAGTAGAAATTTCCACCATAGCCCAGGCTGTGGGGGAAAAAGGGTGATTTTACTCTGTAATCCAGGAATTTATGTAATGTGGCCTAAGTTATAAATTGCAACCTCAGGGATGCAATCCAATTATGAGCGTTTATAGGTGCAAAATACGTATTTTTTGAGTTTTTTTTTCATTTTTTGCCTAAAGTAAGTGTTGTAATGGCTAATTTCTGTATAGATTATGAAAGTACTCTAAAATACCTTCAATTTGAGCCGCCACGGTTCATTTTAAGTTATTTTTTATTCAAAAAATGACGAATGAAGGTCAAAATAAAAAACGTAATATTCATTGCAAAATTTTTTATTTCAAATATATTACATTCAAAAGCCTATAAAATTATGAATCGAATGAGCCGTATTAGGCCTACATCATTTAATTTGTTGCTGATATATGTTAATTAGTTTATCCCACGACCTTCAACTTTGTGTGTGTGTGTGTGTGTGTGTGTGTGTGTGGTGTGTGTGTGTGTGTGTGTGTGTGTGTGTGTGTGTGTGTGTGTGTGTTTTATTGGCACTGGTTTTGACAACCAACTGGCCAGTCAACCTTCAACATTGAATGCTCATAGGATTGCCAAAAAAATGGTAGAGGGCTAATTCTGGTTTCATTCTCTTCCTAAAACCGTAAATTTTCATATTCCATTGGAAAACATTAAAAAAAAAAATTAACCCGTTTATTGTAGCCCAGATTATTGTACCTGGCTTCGAGACAAAGATTAAAAAGAGTTTTCTACGACCAACAGGAGCCGAGTTAGCATAATTTTTTTTAAAATCACAGAGGCTTTATTAATAACAATTAAGAAACGAATCAGGCGTCATTCACTACTTAAAAACCTATATTTTCAAGTATTTGTATTCTCTTTAAATTAAAATCATTATTTTTTGTTAAAAATAACGAATAAAGTTTACCTTTTTTCAAGCGATGGCACAGAAGTAGTGGTGGGGATGACTTTGCGCAACGAGAAAAAAACTGAATCGGAAAAATTTGCAATATCTCGGTGAAAAATGAACCGATTTCGATGATTCTTTTTTAATCTAGGGTAGCTCGTCGAAATAATAACATCTGGAATACTTTCACTCTTAAAAAACCACCCCCAACCACCCTAAATTTTTTTTAGTTCTTTTACTTTTACAATACTATTAAACGTAATTTACTACCAAATTATTATTGAGAACTTCTCCACGAAACATCCCCATTTCTAAAAAAATTTAATATTCGAAAATATAGACTACTATTATTTCAGTATTTACCTTTTTTTTTAAATACTTACTCTGTCTCGCTGTGTAATCTTTTACACTTCCATTTACATTACTGAATTCCCGATAACAAAAACGAAAAATCAAATACGAATTATCGTGATCCATTGTAGAGTGATCATCCATTATTAGCCCAACTCGGTATAAACAAAGCATAAACGGAAACATTTCTGTTTATTTGATGTGCAAAATCTCTAATAGGCTGAATCAATATAAAAAAAGTGTGATTATATAGAGACCAGAAATGTTTATATTATCAATCACAGTGACACAAAAGGATTGAGAATATTTGTCATTGTTGATTGAGAATACATACAAGGGGAAATCGAAATGCTACAATGCATAAAAATATAAACAAAACATTTAATATAGTATAAAACAAAATTAAATTTAAAGTTTATTAGTTAAGTTTAACACCCAAAAATTAATGCAACAACTCTACAATTGTACAGCAGGTGCACCGTTATACCAGCTGTAATTAATGGAAGTTTACTAGAGAAAATTTATTGCCTTATTACACTTTGATAAGAACGATTTATTATTAAAGGGAAAATATTATTTACAATTAGTATTCTCTCTCGGAAACCTTTACGCCTAGAAAAGTCTGCATTTAATAAAGCGATTTTTTAGGTATGTACCAAGCACGAATGAGCTGTAAAAGGATTGATGGTTAGTTAAACGAAATAAAAGACGAAAATAAAAGATATTTGACATCTCCTAAAATACGATTTAAACATTAATAGAAGAACATTCATATTTTTGAAACAATTTTTAAATATTAACTAAAAATGACTATTTTTCATCTCGCTACTATAATAAATTTGCAAAATGGAACATAAGCTAACCAGATAAAGTATTTTAAAGGATTCCACGAGGAAACTAAGTTCCTGTAGCTGGCTGTATACCATATATCACAAAAAAATTTTGTTTAAAATCCTTTATAAAAGGTATATAAAAATGCCCCAAACGGGCTATCACAAACACATTGCAAAACGTTTTCGGATTAAACAATCCATCATCAGTGCAAACGGTTGTACATGCTAGTAGCCACCAAAATATATGGGTAAAAACCCTTTAAATGTTTTAAATTTGTAGTTGTTTTACATTATTAGTATTTATAATTAGAATTACATCAGAAATTATAAATACTAATAATGTAAAACAACTACAAATTTAAAACATTTAAAGGGTTTTTACCCATATATTTTGGTGGCTACTAGCATGTACAACCGTTTGCACTGATGATGGATTGTTTAATCCGAAAACGTTTTGCAATGTGTTTGTGATAGCCCGTTTGGGGCATTTTTTATATACCTTTTATAAAGGATTTTAAACAAATTTTTTTTTTAATTTTAAGGATAATATTCCTAAATACAATTAAAAGTTAATACTACTTATAGCAGTTTTCGAATTCGATTAATATTATAGTATTAGAAGATCTTAGATATGTTTTAAATGAAATTTCGAATATCCACTTCTTCTCTTCCTTCTTGCATGTAGGTTTTAAAGCCCGTTTCTTCTTCAATATTAGCGTCCTAAATTGTTTAAATTATCGCAGCATTTTTTCTTGGTCTGCCAATACTTCTTCGTCCATTTGGTGACTTATCTCCTGTTATTCGTACTGTCCTATCCTCTGCCATTCTACCAATGTGTTAGTTCCACTCGTGTTTCTGTTTTGTCACCCATCCATTTATGTCTTCTATATTGCATTCTCTTCTTATGTTTTCGCTTCTCCCTATCCAACAGACTTTTACCTGATATTCGTCGAAGTATTTTCATCCCTCTTGTTTTTAGTAGTCGCCTCTTTTTAGATGTATTGTCGTACCGGAGTAAGTGGTATGCTGGATAAATGATTGCAAATACCACTTCCGTACGTTCTGTTGTTCGATTTCGCCCTGAAAAGGAGGGAAATCTATTTATTGTTCAACGACAATAGGTAAATATAATGCGCGCCAAGGTACGTATTAGTTGGTCACTATATGCACCAGGGCGACAGTATCAGGTCTTGTCTCCACCGTGTATGTTAATACAAGTCTAATTGCTGCTTTATAGATTCTTGTTTTTGTGTCTTGTCTTAGGTGTTTGTTTTTCCAGATTGTGTCATTAAGAGATTTCGCCGATTTACTTGCTTTTAAGCTTTGTTGTCGTACTTCTTCTTCAACATCTCTGGAACTAGATATTTCTATTCCCAGATATCTAAACCTTGCTTCTTGCTTTATTATTTTCCCATCAATTTCAATTTTACATCGTAGTGGATATTTAAATGTCGAAAAAACCATTTGGTTTTTTTCTGCTGATATTTTCATATTGTATTTGTTGGCTGTTGCCATGTTTTCTGTGTTACATGAGGTATATCTATTGACTGCGTAAATCACGACATTCTATTAAAAAAATTAACTTTCTATGGAATTCGGGGTGTGTCTTTGAATTGGTTCAAAACTTACTTGGTAGGTAGGAAACAATTGGTTAGAATAAAAGACACCGACTCTAGTTGTAAAGATATTGAGTGTGGAGTACCGCAAGGTTCAGTATTAGGTCCCATTCTTTTTTTACTTTTCATTAATGACATCACTTACTTGAAAATTAAAGGAAAATTTTCTATTTGCTGATGATACCAGTATTACTTGGAGCAACTCTAATATTTCAACGCTTCATTCAATTATAACCGCTGATTTGCTTATAATCAAGGCTTGGTCAGACTCCAACTTACTTAGCTTTAACGTGGATAAGACAGTAGCATTATCTTATAAAGGAGTCATTCAACCCTTGCTTTTGAATGAGAGCCAAATCAGTATCGTTAATTCCGTAAAATTTCTAGGTATTCTTATCGACAGTGATCTTAAATGGTCCTTGCATACTGACTCCTTAAGGAAGAAACTAGCCTCAGCTTGCTTTGCAATAAGATCTGTTTCGAAGGAACTAAATTTATCTTCTGTCAAAATGGCATATTTCTCATTGTTCGAGTCCCATCTTCGATATGGGCTTCCATTTTGGGGTTCTAGTACAGCGGCCCAATTTGATACTATTTTTAAGTTGCAAAAAAGAGCAATTCGTTATCTATTTGGTCTCAAACAAACAACTCATTGCAAGACCTACTTCAAAAATCACGGAATTTTGACGCTTCCCTCTTTATTTATTTTGGAAACGGTTTGTTTGATTCGCAAGCATCTAAACATTTTTCCCGATAGACCTGATCATGGCTACTCCATTAGAAATTCGGATTGTAACGTTTATTTACCGATCCCGTCCACTCAGCTAGTAAAGAATTCTATTCTATATAGTGCAAAAAAACTATATAATCACCTTCCAAGAGAAATAATCCGCAACATCTGCTCAGTGGTAAGAGCGCCTGACCTTTAAACCTAAAGGTCGTGAGTTCGAATCCCATCTGGGTGGAGAAATTTTCGTTTATTAAAAATTAATGAATGAAAATAATTTCTATCCATGTGCGATCGGTACTCACCGGAGGGACCGCAGACGTTCGGATACAATTAGCGTCTCTTAGCAAAGACAATGACGTCGACTTTGCTAAGTATCAAGACAATTACTCTACACACACACACACTACACTAGGTACCTGACTGTACCATGCCAATGATCATAATTGTCGAGGCATTAATTAAATAAATAAAAAATCCGCAACATCTTTCATTAAGTTTCGTAAGATGACAAAAATCTATCTGTCTGAAAGACCATATTATTCAGTTGACGAGTTTCTTAATGTATAACAAAGAAACAAAATTAGTATTGTTTATAATTACATTTGGGTGTCTCAAGCAGTGGCTACAATTTGTTTCATTTGTTGTTGTCTGTACAAATTATGTAAGTTATACAATAATTTTACTAATTTAAAATTGTATTGTTCTGTTTTTTATTATATTTGTTTTTGTTTTATACTTTTTGTACTATTTGACTGATTTTTTTTTAGCTTTGTCCATAAAATTGTTCAATAATTTTCAGTGACAATAAAGCATATTTCTATTCTATTCTATTGTATTGAAGATGTGGTCTTTGGAGCTCGTCTTCTGTCTCGGCGATTAATGCGGCGTCGTTTGCATAACATATTATTTGGATTTTTTGTTCCCCATTCTGTAACCATGACGTTTACGTACTGCTTGTATATTTCGTCCATTATATTAAAGAGAAGTGGACTTAACGAGTCACCCTGTCTGACTCCGCTTTGTACTGGTATACACTGTGTTAGTTTTCTAATATTGATTGGTATGTTTCTTTTATACAGCAGGTGTAAGACGTCTTCGACTTGGATGCGATCGAAAGCCTTTGTCATGTCTATTAAACATAGATATGCTGGTTTATTGTACTCGATGGCTTTTCTGTGATTTGTCTTAGTACAAATACGGCGTCTACGCAGGATCTTCCGGATCTGAATCCTTGTTGTTCATCTGATAAAGTTGTTAGTTTATTGATTTTGTTGGTTAGGACTTTTGTGGTAAGCTTAAGTGCGGTGTTCAGTAGATTTATACCTCTATAATTGTTGGGTCTTCTTTATCTCCTTTCTTGAACATTGGTATCATTATGCTGTTTCTCCATGCGTCTGGTATCTTGCAGTGCAATATTAGTTTTTGTATAAGTTTTGTCATCTCTAGGGTTATACTTTCTCCTCCGTGTTTTAGAAGCTCGTTGGTTATTCCGTCTGGTCCTGGTGACTTTCTATTTTTGAGTGAATTTATGGCTATCTCTACTTCCTGAAAACTGATTTCTATTTCGTGTCTTAATTCAGGTACGTTATTGTGTTGATTATTATTTTCCTTTCCTTTAAACAGTTCCGTCAGGTATCTTTCCATTCGTTTGCTGGTATGTTATTGTATTCCTTCAATTCTGCCATTTCTTTCCGTTGGTTTCTTATGAATCTCCATATTTGTTTTTGTGTACCGTAGAAGTCGCTTTCCATCCTTTTGTAAACTGTTCCCAGTGTTCATTTTTTGTTCTTCTTACCAACTGCTTTGTTTCATTTCGTATTCTTCTATAGGTGTCTCGGGATTCTGGAGTATTTGATGTTTTGTACTTTGTGTAGTCCTCTCGTTTCTCTTTACATTTCTCTTTTATTTCTTTTCTGAACCATGGTGTATTGTTGTTGTTTCTTTTGTTCAGTATGACTTTGCGTTTTTCTAGAGCTTGTGTTGCTGCTTCTTCAATGTTGTTTTTAATTTTCTCCCAGCTCGCGTTTATATCTTCGATGTCGTCTATCTGTTTCAGCTGTATCTTCTGTGCTAGTCTCTTTGGTACATTTCTCTTGTACATTTCTCTTGGAGTCGTTCCACAGAGATTCTTACATTGAAATCATAATGTGTTGCCTGTGTGAGTCCATTTCAAATTGGTAAAAAAGAAAAAAATAAGACTTACTCACAATCAGTTTAATTTAACTACCTAGACGACCGGTTTCGCTTTCTACAATTTGCAAAGCATCTTCAGGTCAGTCGGTACAAAGTTAATTAAATGCTGAAATAATAAAAACCCATATTAGGGTGCTGTCTTATAAAGATAAACATAAGATAAAATAATATAAAATTACAGTAATTATGCCAATATTACATGTCTGTGTTTTTTAATATGAATAAACTGTTTAAGCAGACAAAGTAAGACCCACAAATTGGTATAAAATAGTCTATTGAATTGTAATAAATTAGTAAATAAACAAAACATTACTTACATGCCGGTACAAGATTTATTAATGATTTGGAGAACATAGTTCAAACTATCCTGTAATTGCTGATGATGGGGATCTTCAGTTTTTACTATTGTAACTGTTTGATAATTAACGGGGAAGTTTCTTGAGGAGATATTAACCAATGAAGTAGAAATAGAAATAAGGTATAATGTGATTGTTTGTCAAATGAAAGTGATGTTCTGTATTATTTAATTCATTCAAAGTTATTTATATTTATTCAAGAGATATATTTTCGAAATGTGTGTTAATTTATTGAAATTTTTATTAAGGTGATAGTTGTATGACAATGAATGAAATTAGATGTACAATTGTGTGGGTGTGCAATTCCTCTAACTTGTAGGTTTTAATTAACTTTGTACCGACTGACCTGAAGATGCTTTGCAAATTATAAATAAGTATAAAGCGAAACCGGTCGTCTGGGTAGTAAAATTAAACTGATTGTGAAGTTTTTTTTTCTGTAGTAAATGTTTTAGTGTAATTTTCCTTCTTATTTTTGCTAGTACTAGTTTGTGTTCACTCCCTGCGTCCAGTGCCGGTTTATCACAGTCTGTAGCTGGTGCTGATATGGATGCCTCGCCCAGACTCAAAAATATTTCTTAACTTTATTTCTATTCAACAAAACATATTTTGAATAAAATTTTATTAAAATAAGAAAAGCAATTACAATTTTTTTGGGTTTCAAATGAATACTAAAAAAATACAAGAAAAAAATTAATGGTGAACTTCAAAAAGTAAAATAAAAATATACCTAATAACACTCAAATAGGTAATATGAGGTAGGTAATCAAATACCTTTACTATTGAAAAGCTTGTTTTCTTGCTTTTACTGAAGCGAAGTTTTCGATGATATCATTTATATTTAATTTATTAAGCAGGTCCTCGTTAATGGATAAAACTGCTAAGAAGTTCAAATTTCTAGAAATTGCATTCTTAAGTAGGTTTTTACCCTTTTTAGTGTCGAAAGAGAGCGTTCGCACTTGCATTTGCGACGATTATGGAAATATACGAAGATATTAAGTTATTTTCGTATAAAACCTTTACCAATTCTAAAGGAGTGTCTATTTTTAACAAATGCTTTAAATGAACACATTCTTGGGGAAAATACTCGTCCAAATCCTCCTTGTATTTTTGTTGTAATTCGGTTGCCGATCTGAAAGTATCTTCATCTTCCGTAGTTTTTAGTTTAACCAAAAATTCAAATGCTCTTGAACAAGATTTATAACTATCAGATCGGCGAATAATCTCCGACTTAAGATTGTCTATTATAAAAACATAACATTGTGTTCGCAATTTTTCTTTTTGGCTTAAACTTACATCCGAATTCTTTTCTCCTAATTGCAATTTTTTTATAATCCTCTTCTCAGCATAATTTTCGTTTCCTGTTAACAACATTCCTAAGGCCTCGTAGTGATCAAAACGATCACGTAAGAAATCAAAGTAATCTGCTTAAGATGATAACAGATGAGCGGTTGTGCTTAAATCCATATTTTCCTATTGTACTGCTTTATTAACCTCATTAACCCATTCTAAAACGTCAAGCCAGAATGATAAAATTATTCCGTTTTCCAACAAATCAAGTTTTTCCGATAGAGAAGCTGCTTCAATAACATTTTCTCATCTATATCCGTTGCTATTTCAATCAAACATATTTTAATCAAACCGTGATTGCTTTTTACACGCTTTTACGGCATCAAAACAAGAAGACCAACGGTTGCTTTGACTCAGGTGAATCGTTTATTGCACGAGACAATAACTCCCACCTGTATGTAGACACGGAGAAAAAATTGTAGATAACTTGTACCAATATAAAAAAATATGTTGCTTCCAAACATTTGGACATTTTGGACTTGGCATTTTGGATTTAGCATTTTGGACAACCAAATTTAAAGAGTGAGCAGCACACGACACAAAGAGAACTAAATCATTGTAAACTTTAATACGTGCTTGCAAAGAAGAATACTTGCCATTCATATTACTGGCATTGTCGTAAGACTGGCCTCTAGAGTTCTCAAAATATCAAATTTCAAAGACTCTAACATCCAAGTAACTGTTTCCTCAAGTTTTATGAGCTATGCCCAGTGTTTTTATAAAATTCCACGAATCTTTTCACGGGATTCCCTTCATTGTTACAATATCTCAAAATCACTGTAAGTTTATCATGGTGTGTTATGTCAGGTGTTGAATCTACAGTTATAAAATAGTATTTGTTTGTCTAACAATTTCATCAATCTGGACTCAAACTCGATTGGACAAAATATTCAGTAATTCGTTACATATATCTTTTGATAAATATGACGTTATGCCCTTATTTAAATTTGCTCGTTTATTAATACGATCTTATAAAAATGGATCATAGTCTGACAATAGTTCCAGTAAACCTAAGTAGTTTATACCAATAATAGCTAGATAATTATATTCCAAAATATTACAAAACAAAATAAAAATGTCTGAATTTTGTGAGCACTGTAGTAACAAAATGAAAATGAATTTCGTGTTAGTGCTAAATGGATGACATATGTTAGTTTGGTATAATAGATAATAAATTAAAATCGATTTTCGAAAAAAGTATATAGGTCATATTCCTGACGGGTAATTTTAAAGTTGGTTATTGCACCTTTATCACTCACACAACTTTATTTCAAATGTTAAACTCACTGCGTTTGGATTTTGTGTCATTTTATCACGCAAACTTTCAATGGTTTAAAGGGGCACATCCGTGTAAGGGATTATATAAAAAGAGGAATAACATTACTTTAAGCAAGCATTTTGTTAACATGAACATTATAAAATTTAACTACTAAAATAAAACATTGATATTTTATAAATATTAGATTAGAGGAGATTAGAAAAATAAACAAAATAGGGTATAAAATACGCTGTTTAGTAGTTTGCCAATGATACTACATGTTTAACCAATTTTTATATAAATAAAAACAACGCATGTTATATTTCTTTGACGCCTTGTATCAATATTCATCCATATGCACAAAAAAGGTCCGAAAGACATGCGAAAATGATCTCATCATAGCGCTCATTTCAAATGTGAGCAAGATGATGCTGCAGATTATATCAGAACGTTCCAAATATTAGATCCTACCACAACTTCGGAACCAAGTGGACTTTATACCTGGCAGAGGCAATAAAACACAATACTACAGCAAAGTTTTTGACTGCGCGCATTAACAGCAACTATGAAGCGAATAAATGGGTATACCCCATTGTAATAATGTTTAATACTGACTGTTATACATCTTTATTACTTTCTTGTATAATAATAATCCATTCTAAATACTAACCTCTATTTCTGCTACGGGACCTCGTGCCGCCTGTCCCGTGTCATCGTCCCATCATTCAACATCACTCAAAGTGATCCAATCGATCCATGATCACAGGACTTTACATTCATGAGCTATTTAGTCTCATGACTTTGAGAAAGCCTTTTACAAAATACCATACAGAGTACGACAAGAATGTGTACTATCCCCTCTACTTTTTATTATGTGCTTAGCAGAGATGTTTAGATATTTGGGAAAGAAAAATCCTAAGGAAGATCTTTGGTCCTGTGCTGGATGAAGCATCAGGACAATATAGGATAAGAACTAAGAAAGAGCTCGAAGAACTTTACCCAGACGCCAACATCATAAAAGAAATAAAGTTCAGAAGACTTCAATGGGCAGGACATCTCAGAAGACATTCTGACGAACGAACAGTAAGACTGGTGTGGGAGGAAGTCCCAACTGGAAGGAGACCACGCGGACGCCCTCGTCTCCGATGGCGAGATAATATAGCAGGAGACCAAAGCACTATGGGCGTGGAGAATTGGATGGAGGTTGGTCAAGACAGAAAACAGTGGAGGCAGTTGTCGAGTGGCTAAAACCCACGAAGGGTAGTAACGCCACGGAGTAGTAGTAGTAGAGATGTTTAAAGAGGCACTATACTTCAAATCCAATAGGATTGTCAGGGCAGACATTTTGTAGTTCGTAAACACTCTATGGTAAGCGGCTATATATTTATTTATTTATTAGCACACAAATTTACTTCTCAATTATCATTTTTGCCGGTTACATCTGCTATAAGTCCGAACTAGATAAAGTATACTCGCCTTGTTGCGAAATTTATTATTTAGTACCGCGTGCAGCTTATCAGTGTCGTTGAGGTATACCTGAAAGTCAAGAGAGGGACAGGCGGACATTGTTATCCTTTTCGAAAGTAATATTCTTATTGCAATACGGCAACATTGTTAAAACTCGCCGGCAAATAGTGGAAATAAATATTAAAATCAGGTAGTCAGAAGTATTACATGAGCGCACAGTCGGGTAACATGGCATCAATACCAACGTGCAGTACATATGTTAATAAACCGGATAAAAGGAGGTGGTTATCTGTGAAAGAAAAACAAATGATTAAATCGGTTTATGAGGGATTACGTAGAAGAAGATATGTTTATAGAGGACGTCGCGGCATTGTATTGTGATTTAACGAAAATATCGGCTCGTACGGTTTTTCGAATAATTCAAGGTAATAAACCACTTCAAAACCTATTCATAAAAGACATACAGAAATTGTATTGGACGATATTACGAAAAGTATAATCCGAAGAACAGTTCATGGATTTTATTTTAGGAACGAAATGTCCACGTTAAAGGCTATTTAACGAGAAATTAATGCAGACGCAGATGATACTTTAAATAAAATATCTATGCGGGTATTACAAAGAGACGTGAATGGATTTCGGTATGTAAAGAGAAAAGTTTGTAATCGACTGAGACCAACTAGTGATATGGCGGAGATAATATTTACAAAAAATTCGTGATTTTAGATATTTTTTCTAATAAATATTAAGCCACTCACACATGCTAGTTTAATTGAGAAACCACTTTAAGCTATGAGCCACTGTATATTACAGTATACCGCAGGATTACTACAGGCGTCTCGATTTTTCGCGTCACGCTAAATAGGATTTCGGGTCCGTCCAAAACAGAATACCGAGAACTAAGAAGCATTGACTTTAATAATAACTAATGGAATGGAGTATACATGATGTTATAAGGTTGTGTTTTATGTAAAATTGTTAAATTTTAAACTTCTACAAAGCACGTGGTGTTCGTGTGTATTAAGGTATAAAAAAAGCGCTTATTAAAAGCTTAAAATTTTTTATTATAAAGAAGATCTTTTCGGAATTGTATCATTCCATCATCAGTTTACTAAAAGAGAGAGTAAAAATACCAATATTAAAAACAACAAAGTTAAAATTTGAACATACAAAAAGAAAAAGTTGGTTTTTTACTACTTACATAAAAAAGGTTGTTAAAAAACATTGTGTGGCCACATAAAAAACATTCGATGGACATCTGGATTTAAAAATAATAATCTTCATGTTATTTATTCAGGTAAATGCAATAGACTCTTGACTTGTGTAATATAAAAAAATGAAACTGGGGGCATCTTATATGACCCCCTGTAGTTGGTGAGGTTTTATTGACTTACATTACCTCTGATCTGTGTTGGAGTCTAGGGCTAACTGATAGAAAGATGGTATGAAAAATCAGTTAGTACCCGTCAATGTCAAGAGGAATGATGTGGTAGGAGCAAAGTCATTGTGCTTAAGTTTGTGAGTAGGCAGTTTTTAGTGAAGAAATGTGTTTTGTGTGTAGTAGGATCATAAGCAATTTTTGGTATTTTAAAAAACTGATGGGAGAATATAAATCAATGCGTGACTGTGATGTAAAATAAATCGGTATACCAAGGTAGGGAAAAAATTTATGTAATTTAAGTGGTTAAAATTAATAAATCATTTTAAATGGGATGAAAAGGATGTTATTACCTAATTGTTTCGTTGTATTAAATGAGTATATATAAAAGTTGGATTGTAATTTATGGAAGATGAGTCGAGGAAAAGAAAAAGAAATAAACGAGAAAGTAAGAAAAGGAAATAGAAGGTGAATGTGACGATGTAAGCTGGGGAAATTGAAACTGATTGTGATAAGAGATCGATAGATGTAAAATGAATATTTATAAGAAAATGTGTATGATTGTATGTGTATGATTAAATGAGTATATATAAAAGTAGGATTGTAATTTATGGAAGATGAGTAGAGGAAAAGAAAAAGAAAAAAGAAATAAACGAGAAAGCAAGAAAAGGAAATAGAAGGTGAATATAACGATGTAAGCTGGGGATATTAAAACTGATTGTGATAAGAGATTAATAGATGTAAAATGAATATTTATAAGAAAATGTGTATGATAAGTGAGATGGTAGTTATTGGAGAGGATGGGTAGTTGGATATTGGCAAAGGGGTGATGTTAGTGTATTAATGGTGACAAGTATAGAGTTAAGTATGAATGATTATGTAAGTTGAAATTTAGCTATGGGAAATAAAAAGAAATGTAGAAGTGAAGTAAAATTGGATGGGTAGTTAAAAGAGAGAAAGTTAGATTAGGAGAATAATTGTCGATGAAGTGGGACGAAGTCTCTGTTGATGCTGGTGTGACGATTAACACAATTGGGACTATTTTTCTTTTCCTTGACTATTTCCAAATCCTCAAAAAGGTCAAGTTTGATTAGTTTGATAGTTTGATAGTTTTTTGATGTGCTTGTTTAAGTTTGATTGTGTTGAATAAGTTTTCTTACAAATCAAATACATTACAGACATTTTTAATACAATTTAAAAAACACAAAAATTAAGAATTAAAAGTAAATAAATAAATTAAAAACACAATTTAGGAAATAGAGCGAGGCACCGCTATACCAAAATTAAACCAAAATAAAGTATTTTTTGAGTATTTATTTAAACACAAAGTTTGCTATTGTTATGAAAATTCAAACATATAACACAAAATGTGGTTACATAATACATATCCTCAATAACTGGTGTCACAAATGTCATCCAGTCGTCTAATGACAAGATGGAACGCAAGGTTGCAATAAGGTCGTGGCATATTATCATGCACGTTGCGTTTCCAGCCCGTAGCGTTTAGTTTCCGAAAAATATAATTTAAATGGTTTTAAATATGAACAATTCACACTGTCCGGAACGTATCGTATCAGGCACCTAACGTTTCCGTTCAGTATATTCGAATACAATATTTTACGGATGCCGACGGCTACGGAACGAGTCGAAACCTGTTGGTACGGATAATGTGAATTAGGGGTCCGTCGTTTTCTCCTCGTTGTTTATTTAGGATTTGTTTGATTTTGATACAGAATATTTAAAAAAATAATTTTCGAGGCTATTTTGTCATTTATGCATGTGTTTTCATTGCTTTGTGACAATTAATCACGGAAGTGATAAACAATTAGGACTTTTGCACGGAAGTGATACCTCTTCTTTTTTTAAAATACTCTTTGGTTTGATATGTATGGCTTCGTTAAATGTAGTATTTTGTTTTTTAACTAAAGGTGTAATTAAATTTAAAATATATTCAAACTGAATCCTATTCATTATAAAATATCCATAATATTTTTCATCGTCATCAATTAATTCTTTGTATAAAGTCCAGTATTCACCTTCCTTTTTCCTTTCTCTTAGCATTGGATGTACTTCAAACCTTCTTTTTACTACAGTTTTTCTTTCTTTATCGTTAAGTAGAAGAGCAATTGCACATAATTTTTGTCGCGAAAAGCGAGATCATATCTTCACCGAAACAAACTGAAACGTTCTATGTATGAAAATGTGAACGTGCAGTCCAATTGCTGGACTGGAAACGCTACGTACCGGAAACTATACGCATGTATAGTTTCCGGCACGTAGCATATGCATGATAATATGCCGCGACCTTTAGCCTCTCGTGACAACTACAAACCATCAGACGCATCACAGATCAATATCCCATAAGATTATATATGATGGCAGGTCAGAGGATTTCTTAACTGTGACCCCAGAGTCGATAGACTATATATAAATAATTTAGATGTACGTTTGCAAACTTGTAATAAATGCACTGTGTTCTATACAATGCATGTATATATGTGTAAAACCACACGATACATAATTAAAATAGTGGAAAACTGAGACATAATATGAAGCATAAAGTTTGCAATTTATTAACGTAGAAACATAAAATGCGTCAAAAAAAACTGGAGACATGAGTATAATAATACCGATAGAATAGCTGTCTCAATTTATATTTCTAAAACTAAAAATAATAATTTTACAATTTAATTTATAATTTATTGCTTTTTGTTTTCCTTTCCTAGTACAAAAGTATTTCAGGTACAATAAGTAGGAGAAATGTGTGACATCGTTTCAATATTAACTGAATAAATAATAAATGAACGGAATTTCCCGGAACCATTAATAAAATATTCATGTTATCAATTTTCGAACGATACTAATGAAGACAGGTTATGATGATTATTGGGAATAAGTGTCGTCCCTTTTATGAACTTCGTTCATTCCACTGTCTCCTTTCTAGATTGATGTAATCAGGTCAGTAGAACAGTCTGCCCATTACTGTCAATTAGATCTAAAATTTTTGTTATTAGTCCAAAGAAACACGTTGGATTAACAAGAGTTATACATTTTCAATAACGCTTTAAATAATCGGGATAATTAGAAATTATCATGATTATAATGATTATTCCTGAGTTTAAAGCAAGATTTTAAAATGTACTGCAGTCATAAAATAATTTTTCTTTTTTTTTTCTTTATTAACCGCATCAACTATAATACTTGATGGAGTTATTAGCGGGAGGACATAATACACAATACAATTAATTACAATTTACAAACAGTCAGATTTGTACATTGTACATTACAATTAAGTGGTAGGTTTGTAGTACAATATTTAAGTAAGATTAATTTCACAATATGGTGTTATTAGTAACTAAAGTAAAACCTGTTTATATATTAATATAAGTAAATTAAACTCATTTACAATTTGTTTAAAATATTAATATCCTTTAGATAATTAAAGAGGTTTTTCGGATTACAATTATCTCCTAAAACATCTTTGATATTTCCAGGTATTGAATGTTTGTTTCTTTCATTAATAAATTTGGGACAATCTACCAAAATATGTGGTATGGATATATTATAGTTACAAAGATCACATATAGGGCGATTTGATTTGGCGATAATATAACCATGAGTTAGTTTGCTGTGTCCTATACGCAATCGAGTCATTTTAACGAATACCCGGCGGTCAATGTTTATTTCACACCATGAATGTGTTGTAGGCTTAATAGTGTTTAGAAATGATTTTGATTGTTGCCATTTATTTCCCCATTCACTTAGCACTTTCTTTTTTACGAGTGATTTAAAATCCGGCACAGACACTGTATTCACTGTTATTGATGATGCACTTTGTATTGCTTCACGAGCGTAATGATCCGCTTTTTCATTGCCTTCCAAACCAGTGTGTGATGGAACCCAGATGAAACGAATTTGCTGTTTTGCCTGGTTTATAAGGTGTAATTGATTGTATTAGAACGATAGTTACTGTATAAGCTGTTATTGAATGTAATGCACTAAGAGAGTCAGTAATTATCAGGGTTTTTGAGATGTTGTGGTTGTTTATATGAATTAATGCTTGTAGAATCGAGTACAGTTCTCCAGAGAGAATACTGCTAGTAGGTGATAGTTTGAATTGCAATGTGGTATTTGGAGTGACGATTGCTGATCCTACACCATCAGTGGATTTGGATGCATCTGTATAGATGTGATAATGATCAGAAAAACAGGACAGTTTGTTAAATGATTCTTGGTTTATTAATTTGTGAGGAGTTTTAAATTTGTTGTATTTGGTAAGAGTTAGATCGCATTGTAAAGGGGGTATTGTCCATGGTGGAAATGCAGCCGTAGTCGACTTATCAAAGAAGTTTGGAAATTGAATGCTATAAGAGGATAACAACCTTCGAATTCTCTCGTAGAATGGAGGATCTGTTCGAGTTTTTTTAATATAAATATCTTTAAAACGGTCCCCAATTGTGTTATGAAGAGCGGGATGTGACTTTATCGATTGAATATTTGAAGCATAAGCTAACGATAGATACATTCTCCTGAATTTCAAAGGTGGTTCGCCAGTTAAACATTGTAGACTTTCAATTGGGCTGGTACAAAAAGCTCCTGTGGCTATTCTTAATCCTGTATTCTGTATAGTTTCGAGCTGAGCAAGTAATGTTTTCTTGGCAGAAGCGTAAACTATTGATCCGTAATCAATCTTTGATCGTATAAATGATTTGTAAATGTTAATAAGGCTTTTAAAATCTGAACCCCAATTGTTGTTACACAGAGTTCGCAATAAATTCAGACCAGTTTGGCAAGTTTTCTTGACGTACATAATGTGCATTTTCCAAGAGAGTTTGTTATCAAAAAACATACCTAAAAATTTTATATGATCAACATATTCTAAGCTGTTTCCATATATCTGCAGATTTGGCTTTGTAGAATGTCGATTTTTTGAGAACAATATACATTTTGTTTTGGTAGTAGAAAATTGTACTCCCACAGCTTTTGACCAATTCTCAAGATGATTTAATGTACATTGTAGATTTTTTTGTATCGAGCGAATATTTTTTCCTTTTGCATATAATACTAAATCATCAGCATATAATCTTGCTTTAACAAGTTTTGGTAAATTATCTAATATTTTATTTATTGAAATCAAAAAAAGTGTTGAACTGATAACAGATCCTTGTGGAGTTCCATTTTCTTGATTTTTCATACTTGATGTAATACCATTTACACGTACTTTAAATTTCCGATTGTTTAGGAAATTACGAATAAAACAGAGCATGTGACCTTTGACTCCCCAGTGACTTAATGTGTTTAAAATATCATACCTCCAAGCCATATCGAAAGCTTTATTTATATCAACAAATACCGCAAGACATTCCTGTTTGATAGCAAAACTTTCGTGTATTTCTGACTCTAAATCTATTAAATTATCCAGAGTTGACCTGTTTCTTCGAAATCCACTTTGTTCGTTAATTATTAAGTTATTTTCCTCTAGAAACCACAACAACCTTTTATTTACCATTTTTTCTAATATTTTGCATATTGTGTTAGTAAGGGAAATTGGTCTATATGATTTAGGGTCAGTTCGTGTTTTGTTTGCTTTCAATAAAGGTATTACTATTGCCTCCGCCCATTTCGATGGAAATTCATGACTATACCAAATTTTGTTGTAGAGGTCAAGGAGGAACAGCTTTGCATTGTCAGGTAGATTTTGAAGAAAACTTACCGGAATGTCATCTGGTCCTGGTGCCGACTTTTTGGTGGTACTTAAGGAATGATTTAGTTCTTCTATTGTAAATGGTTTGTTGAGGGGTTATCTTCCATGCCAATAAAATCAATTAGTTGTTGTTCTGTAGGTATCTTAATGTTTAAAAAGTCTTTGGAATAGTTGTTGTTACTAGTGTTAATTTCGAATTGCTTAGCAAATAACTCTGCTATTTCAACGTCAGATGATAATATTTCTTGTTTCCATACAAGAACGGAATTTTTTTATAACTATTGCATCCAGATATTTTTCTAACCTTTTCCCATACAGTACCTATAGGCATAGAATTATTAATACTAGACAGAAATTCTTGCCAAGATTTTTTTCTACTTGTTTTTGTGACATAACTAGCTTGAGCCCGTAATTTCTTATATTCGATGATGTTTTCTACAGTTTTTGCAACGCTTCATTTTGTTAAAAGAATTTTTATATTGTTTAATAACTCGGCTACAATCTGCATTCCACCATGGAAGGGAAGTTCTTTTCAAAATTTTTGTTTTTCCTACATACATGTTAGCAGCAGTATAATAGTGATGTAAAAGAACTTAATATTTCATCGATAGATTGATCTTTTGTAGTTTATTCTAATGTTTGGTAATTGCAATGGATATAGGTTTTAAATGAAAACCCATCTGCTTTTTTCAAGTTCCATTTTGGAATCGGGATTTATTGATCTTGTTTGTCATTAATTGTCATAG
Source organism: Diabrotica balteata (assembly GCA_918026665.1). Lineage (NCBI taxonomy): Eukaryota > Metazoa > Arthropoda > Insecta > Coleoptera > Chrysomelidae > Diabrotica > Diabrotica balteata. Next base: position 115,457,570 of record OU898282.1, read on the forward strand.
ATATTTTAATGGGATAATGATCGCTACCATACAAAAACGGTATTATACATCCCATGAAAGCTTTGGTGATAATGCAGGATCGCAAATTGATAAATCAATGGCTGATGAGGAACCCATGTGAATATTCTTTCGGGTTGGTTGACCGTCGTTTAGCTGGTTTAAGTTTTCCAAGATATTTCCTTTAGAGTTTGTTCCTAGAGATCCCCACATTGGATTATGGCTATTAAAATCACCTATAATTATTCTCGGAGTTGGAATTTAATCCAATAAATCTAAATCCATTTTTATTATTGTTATATATTTTTATTCTTGTGAAGACTCTACAGAGCTATCAGAGTCATCTAGAATCAGTTTTATGGCAGCAGTTATATTGGTGTCACATTCAGTGGTTTGAACACTGTTAAGCAGGCCCAAACTCACAAAGGGTTGTAGCGCTAGGAAACGAAGAAGAAGGTATTTTCTTATTAGCTTATTGGTGTTTTTCATTTAAAATGTTTTTTTTTTAATTGGATAAAGTACTATAAAATTCTAAGAAGTAAGTTTGAAATAATATGTAATTAAAAAACAATAGTTTGGTTATATATTTAAACAAGACTTAAAAACGATAAACACGATGAATGTCAAACATGACATCGTGACCTCGCCTCGCAACGAATGTGTGATATATTGGAATGAATTTAAAATTCTAGCTTAACAAGTAGATGATACCAGATTGGTTTTAAATATTGACCATCTATATTAAATTTTCAAATATCTTAGGCACGCCACTTGCACGTTATTTATAAATAAATTACAAGGAAAATGTTTTTTTTAACTAAGTAGACAAATTGTAGCACTGAGAAACCGCTAAAACAGTTTATACTACTTTAAATTTTTAAGTTCTTCAAACATTACACTGAACTGTATATAGAAAAAAAGCTAAAGTATTGCGTGTCTAAAACTTTTACCTACTCGTTTATTGGAACAAAATAGCGAAAGTGCACACAAAGTCGTAGATAGTGAAGGTTAAAGGGATAATAACTGTAAAACACGTAATATACAATAAGTATTTAGGGAAATTTAATTACACAAATTAACACTGTCTAACAATTTTTTACTTTTGATTTTCTTTTTTGTAAACAATTGTCTTAATTTAAGTCAAATACAATTTAACTAAAAAGGTTAGCAGAAAACTGTTAGTATTAAAAGACAACCATTCTTAAAAAAGGAACAATAAAGAGTTTTATCTGTAAAGACATAATCTAATGTAATAAAAAATAATATAATAAATACAAATATAAAGAAATATCAAGAAAACAGGACATAAAAAAAGAATGAAAACTCTAAGAAAACTAAAGGGAAATCGCAGAAAAGAAGTAGATTTCAACTCAAATACAAAAGGAAATAATGAAATTAAACACATAGAGAAAGAGAGAGGAAATAATATGAATTGTATACTTTGTTTCAAGTTAAGAAAATAACATTGCGCTTATGGAGATCAGTGTTGCCAAAACTCTCAGGCACGTGTTGCTATTAGATTGTCGATATATGATTCATTCTAATCAGAGCCGTATTCAGCACTGTGTAGTTGTAGTTAATTAATTTCACTAATAAAAGGATATGTATAGTTGAATACAAAATAATGCATTATAAATACTTGTTTCTTTAATTGACAGATATAGGTATGTAATTATTATAGGTCTAATTTTATTATTGTTTAACATTACCTATTTATTAACGCTTTAGATAAGATGTAACTAAAAAAACAAGTGCAGTTTTAATTTTATTTTCATGTAAGTAATAACAACAATTACATACATAAAAATGTTTTCCATACAAATTTTCTTAAATCTCCAAAAAAAAAAATGTGTTAAAAGTCCTTGTCTCACTAATTAATAATTCCTTTGAAAAATATATATTTCCAGAGTATGGATGTGTAGTTCACCATCGAAATAGTTCAAATGAACGATTCTTTCAACTGAACTAATTGAACTAGTTCATTAATTTTCATAGAACTAGTTCACTGCGAACGATTTGCATTATAAATTGTGTCTCAACTTCTAAAGAAGAAAATAATGAATGAATGAATGAGAACATATATTTATTATTTTGTGAATGGATGGACTAACTAGTTTAAAAAAATGCCGATTAGCCTCAGATAACAGATTCATAATTCTTATGAATGTGACAATAACATAAAGTCTTATCTTAATGTCATAATGGTTCGGATCTTATGCCCATGTATTGGCTTGGATGTTGCCATGCTGTGTTGTTTCTTGTATTGTAATTTTGAAATAAAAATTTTAGTTGTGGTTAAAATGATTGAGGCATTTACATAAAATATAATTTTATGTAAAAGTGAGAATGAAAATGTGTTATTTAATGTTCCTAGAAAATTCACTGATTTTTTTTGTAAAGGTTCTTTTAGAAATAACCTAATTATAAATACCTATGAGTTTAAATATACGTAAATATAAAAATAAATCATACGTGAACCATATTTATATTTAAAACGGTTAATAAAAAACAAATCTTAATAATTTTTTGCAAATAAAAACTAACTAATCATATAATAATTTAAACCATTTAAACCTAAACATACGATCGAAAGAAATAGTTCCGAACTACTTGTACGGTAGTGAACTAGTGAAAGACTGACTGAAAACCGAAGAAAACGGGCGGCCGGCGCCGAGCTTGTGTGATGATTGAGACGAGACATCTGGCAACCAGTTCTGTTAGGGTTGGATTTCGATTTCGGTCCTACAAATAGTTCTTTCGCGAACTAGTTCACTGAACTAGTTCTTTGTGAAATAGTTCTCTTGAACTAGTTCGTCTAAAAGAACTAATAAGCACACCTCTATTCCAGAGTGCCTAAAGACAGCCATTATTATTTCTCTTCATAGGAGTGGTGAAACATCGAATGCCTTCAACTATATAACTATTGCCTTACTACCAATCCTTTTAAAAATTATTGTGAGACTTATAAAAGCCCGACTTACGTCCTTTCTCGTTGAAAACAACATTTTATCACAAAGTCAGTTCGGCATTTTATCTAATAAATGTACCAGTGATGCTATGTTTTCTGTACTACATGAGACCTATCAAGCACTAAACAATAATCTTTACACTGCCACTGTCTTTTGTGACTATGCCAAAGCTTTTGATTGTGTAAATCACGATATTTTAATAAAAAACTAAATTTCTACGGAACTGATTCGACTCAAATTCAAGGCATTTCTTTGAATTGGTTCCAATCTTACTTGAGGAATAGGAAACAACTAGTTAGAGCAAATGATACTGACTCAAATCACAAAAGCATTGTATGTGGAGTACCACAAGGTTCAGTATTGGGTCCTTACTTTCCTATCTTAAAATGACATACTAACTTAAAAATCGATGGAAACATTTTTCTTTTTGCTGATGATACCAGTATCACCTGCAGGAATTCTAATATTGCAATTCTTTATGCAACTATAACTTTTGATGTTCTTAAAATAAAAATCTAGTCCAACTCTAATTTACTCTCTTTTAACGTGGATAAAATAGTGGCATTATCCTATTGCCAGCAGTATAAGTCTAATTTCTTGGCATTTTTATAGACAGCAATTTGAAATGGTCTTTTTATATCGATTTGTTAAGTAAAGAAAACTAGCCTAGAAGGAAAATCAATTTAGTGTCTTTCAAAATAAACATATTGTTCGAGTTTAATTTTCGATATGGTCTTCTTTTTTGGGGTATCAGTACAGCTGCCCAATCTCATGTTATTTTTAAACTACAAAAAAAGCAATACGGTATCTTTTTGACCTCGGTAAAATAACACATTGCAGAAGCTACTTAAAAGATCACCGGATTTTAACTCTTTCCTCTAGTACTGAAGTTGAACAGAATCTGCCAAACCACATAAATTTCAATATTTTCATGGATAATTGGTTTACATCATATAATCTACTTATTAGTTTGAAAAAACGGGGCTTCCTTGCTGCAGGGACTGTAAGAAGTGGGCGGCTGGCAAGTTTTCTTTTTTTAGAAGACAAAGTTCTAATGGCAAAAGGTCATGGATCCTCAGATGTAAAAATAGAGAGCAAAAATAATATTACTGCTCTCAAATGGTATGCCAATAAGTCCGTCATATTAGTATCGAACTATATAGGCAAATTAATATCCTCTTGATAAAGTAAAGAGATGGTACAACAAGAGCAAAGCCTATGCAGAAAACGAACGGCCAGCAATTATCAAAGAATTTAATATTTCGATGGGGGGTGTGAATTTGCTTGACATGCTCGTGGAACTATATAGAATCAAAATTAAACCAAAACGATTCTATTTGAGAATAATATTTAATCTTATTGATAGATGTATTATCAACTCCTGGTTGCTATAACGAAGACACCGCAAACAAAAACAATTGAAACCCATAACCCTTCTATAACTCAAATCTGAAGTTGGACATGCGTTACTGAAAGCTGGAAAGTCCGACATGAGAAAACGAGGAGGTCCTTCTCAAGAAAATACACCAAATAAGAGATAAGTAATGCATTCTGCACCAGTGCAAGATGTTCGATTCGCACAAGGTGCAAATTATGTATAAAGTCTTCTTCTTCTTCTTAACATGCCATTTCCTCTAAGAAGGTTGGCAACCATCATCGCAATTCGCACTTTCGACGCCGCTGCTCTAAAGAGGTCAGGAGAAGTGCAGTTAAACCAAACAAGCTCTCAAATTATTCAACCAGGAGATGCGTCTTCTTCCGCGACTCCTTCTACCCGGTATTCTTCCTTGCATTATTAATTGCAAGAAGTTATAATGCTCGCCCCTCATAACATGTCTTAAATATTGCAGTTTTCTGACTTTAACTGTATTTAATACCTCTTTATCTTTACCTTTTCTTCTCAGCACCTCGACATTCGTGACTCATCTACCCAACTTATTTTTAATATCCTTCTGTAGGTCCATAACTCAAAGGCTTCACTCTATAAAATCTTACTCTAGAACAAAATGTTCTAAGTGAAATGTATTCTTCATGTTTAAACAATAATAAAAATTGTTTTTATAGTTACAATATTTGTCTTTTTAGGCGAACTTCGGCTGGCTCGTCCGCTGTCAGAGATTCTTTCAATATCACACACCGGTCAGCCGATACTTCTAACAGTAGTGGCAGAAGAAGTTAGATCGAATCCAAAAGAAGCTCCAGCACAATCAACTACGGTTCAGTTGGCTTTAATCCCACCCGGTGTTACTGCTGGTACACCCACTTTTGGAGCTATTGAGTACAACACTCTGCTGGATGAAAATTCACCAATAGGAACTGTGCTAGATCTTCCACAAGCTGAAATTTCGATTCAACCTGGAGATGTGGTTACACTGGAATTACTGAATAATAATGGTAAGGTTATTTATTTCTAAGTTGAACTAGTACGAAATTAAAATAAAACAATTTATCAGTATTATCCTTTCTTATAAAGGGTATTTTTTTAGAGGTATAGAACTTTGAATGGAATAAAATAGATGATTTTTATAATTGACAGACGTTGTACGAAATTAAATAAACAATTTATCAGTATTACCCTTTTATAAAGTCTTTTGTAGAGGTATAGAACTTTGAAATGGAATAAAACAGATGATTTTTATAAATTGACATGAAGTTGACTTTATTAAAAAGATAATATTTTGGCATTATAATTTAAATATGATTCCTGGCGTATGACCGTCAAAGCTGACTCTGACGTAGTCTAATCTGAAGGTCCAATTTTCGATCACTTTTTCCAATATTTATCGAAGTATATCAGCAATATCGCGACAAATGTTGTCCTTCAAGTAGTTAATCATTTCATGATTATCGGCGTTGACTAGCACCTTCACATATTTCTACCTAAAATAGTCTAGCAGCGTTAAATCGCTCGATCTTGGAGGCCAACTTTTTAACGTTAACGTTTCTTTTAATAAATCAATTATGGTGCGATCCTTTAAGAATTATTTTAAAAAGATTCTATATACTAGAATAATAAAAGTTATGCAAATTCATCCAATTTTTTAAAAATATTTTCATATGTGGTTATTTATTAACAAGTCTATGTACCAAGACGATTTTTCTCGATGCTTAACCTTCTTCTTCTTAGAGTGCCATATCCCTACGGAACGTCGGCGACTACCATGCTTATAATATTGTTATACTGATCTCGGTCTTGCGCTACGTGTAGCAATTGGTCCGCTGTCAAACCTGTCCACTGCCGCAAATTCCTCAACCAAGAGAGTTTCTTCCGTCCTATCCATTTCTTTCCTTCGATTTTACCGTTGAGAATTAGCCGAAGGAACTCATATCTTGGTCCTCTGATTATATGTCCAAGATATTCTAGTTTACGCCTCTTAATAATATTTAATAGAGTTCGTTGATGTCCCATTCTTCGAAGAACTTCTTCGTTTCTGGTTCTGCTAGTCCATGGAATTTTTAGTATCCTTCGATACAACCACATCTCAAACGCCTCGATTTTATTCATGATATCGGCGTTTAAAGTCCAAGTTTCACATCCATACAAAAGTACAGACCACACGTAACATCTTGTAAACTTTTCACGGATTTCCAAATTTAATGAGTTATTGGATAATAGAGGCTTGAATTTTTGAAATGAGTTTCTTGCCTGTTCAATTCTACATCGAATTTCGAAGGATGGATCTAGATTTTGGGTAATCCAACATCCAAGGTATTTGAATCTCTGAACTCTCTGCAGCGGTTGGTTTATATCAGTTGGTTGCGCCGATATCCACTTTACTGGTCACCATGTATTTAGTTTTATCGATATTTATCGACAGTCCCCAATTTGTGCATTCCATGTCAACTCTATTGATTAGCTCCTGCAGATCGTCGATGTTTTCAGCTAGAATCACAGTATCGTCGGCGTACCGTATATTGTTAATTATTTCTCCTCCTATGATAATTCCGATTAGCCTTTTGATCTTTTAAAGCTTCCCTAAATAGATTCTCAGAATACACGTTAAAGAGGGTGGGAGATAGTATACAGCCTTGTCTTACGCCTCTTTCAATACTGATTGGCTTTGATTCTCTGTGTTGAGATTAATAATGGCTGTTTGTTTCCAGTAAAGTTTGGCAATAAGTTTGATGTCTTTCTCATCTAAGTTGGATGCTCTGCAAGGCGGTAATTAGTCTGGTATGCTGAACGCGATCAAATGCCTTTCAAAATCAATGAAGCACATATATACGGGTTTTCTTACCTCCCAACATCGTTGAAGGAGTGTTTGCATAGAAAATAGTGCTTCTCTAGTTCCAAGGCATCTCCGGAACCCGAACTGCTCTTGACTAATTATTTCTTCGCACTTGTTGTTAATTCGGTTTAGAAGAATATGCAACAGTATTTTAACGGCATGGCTCATTAAACTAATGAGTCTACAATCGCTACATTTCTTAACGTTTGGTTTCTTAGGTAGAGGAATAAAGATCGATTTTAACAGTCCGATGGAATTTCACTGGTATCATATATTTGATTGAAAAGTACAGTGAGTTCTTTTATATTGTCATTTGAGAGTAATTTTAGCCATTCGCTGTATATTTGATCTGGTCCACTGGCTTTGTTGTTTTTGGCTTGGTGTATGGCTTTTTCCACTTCAGCTTTTAAGATTGATGGTCCTGTATTTGCACTTAAGTTAGGTAGTGATCCTCGATCATCCTTAAATAATGCTTTAATGTAGTTTTCCCATTCCTCCATTACTTCGTCTTCTAGGGATAGTGCATGACCTTCATTATTCGTTAATGTTATGGGTGTATTTCTTTTGTGTACTGTAACTTCTTTTATTTTCTTATGTGTGTTAAATTCGTCATGTTTTCGTTGCAATTCTTCTAGTTCCTCACATTTTGCTCGCATCCATAACTCTTTGGCTTCCCTGATTTTTCTTCGAATCAGATTATGCTTTCGTTTATACTCTGAGTTATTTCTATTTTTAAGCTGTCTTCTTTCGTCCATCATTTCGATTATTTCATCTTTCATCCACGCTTGCTTTTTATAATGGGTGACAGTTCCACTTTGCGTTGCTGTATCGATGATACCATTCTTTATGTTATCCCATCTTTCTTCGACTGTTGGTACATTGTATACTTGTGTGATGTTGTCTCGAATTTTTTCGTTCATTGTCTGTTCAAAGTGATGTTTAAATTCTTCTTCTTTTAGTTTTTGTCTATCGTATTTCTTTGTAATGGAAGGCTTTTTGATTGTCTTTAATTTTAGGTTGATTCTAGATGCCAGTAAATTGTGATCGGTGGCTGCGTCGGCACTTGGATATGTCTTAGTACATTTACATGAGTTTCGAAATCTATTGTTAATCATGATATAATCTATTTGGTTACGCATTACACTACCATGGCCATCTCTCGGTGATATCCATGTATAGAGACGTCTTTTTGGTTGTTTAAAACATGTGTTGGTGATAACAAAGTTTTCCTCTTGGCAGAACTCCACCAATCTATCACCTCTTTCGTTTCTTTCCCAAGACCGAATCCTCCAGTAATTCCGGGAGTTATGTCTTCTCCTACTTTAGCGTTGAAGTCTCCCATTATTACACAAATTTCGTGTTTTTTTGTGTTATTTAGTGCTTGCTTTAATACATGGTAAAATTCATTAATTTCGTTGTCTGTACTGTTACTTGTAGGAGCGTATACTTGTATTAAGTTTATATTAATCTTACTTTTAATAGTTATCATCATTATTCGCTCTGAAAGAGGAACAAATTTGTCAACCAGGTTTTCAAGTCGTTCCTCAAGAATTATAGCAACACCATTTTCATGAACATCATCCGTTTTTCCGGAGTAATAAGTAATATAACCTCCACTTTTTACAGTTTCCGATCCGGTCCATCTAGCTTCGCTAATTCCAAGGACTTGCAGGCCCAGACGTTTCATTTCGAGTTGTACATTGTTGAGCTTTCCTGATTGATATAAAGTTCTAACATTCCACGTAGCAATATGTTTTATTATTGATCTATTTTTATTTTTATTTTTCCCTCCGGAGATTCTTAGCACCCCTGTCCCATTAATGGGACGCCGGAGACTCGGGGCCGTAGTATGATTTGTATTTGTCATGGAGCTTTTCTTGGGAGATTTAGTGCAGTAGTTTCCCATTGCTTTCTGCACCGCAGTATCACAGCCAGTTAAATCAGTATGCTTAACCAGCACAGTATTATTATTAGAAATAGAAATAACGGGTTCAATTAGAAATACTTAACTTTATTTAATACTACTTTAATAACTCATTATACGAGACATAGACATAAATTTGTACTTGTCCTCCTCCTCAGTCCTAATCTCTGTTGGACGCGGTGACACCGTCAGGTCTTTACAGTTTTTTCACGATTTCCCTCCATCCTTCTCTGTCATAGGCTAGTTGTTCGGCTTCATGTAACCCTTGGTTAATTAATATTTCTGTTTGATCTACTCAACGGCTTGGAGATCTTCCCTTAGGTCTCTTTCCTTCAACTCTACCCTCGACTATCAGTTTTTCCATCGTATCTGTTGTTCTAGCAATGTGTCCAAAATACTGCAAATATCTTTGTTGTATTTGTTTAAGCAATCTATCCTTTACTTTAAGTTGTTCTAATATCGATACGTCAGTGCGATGATCAATCCAGGATATTCTTAACATGCGGCGGTATACACACATTTCAAAAGCGTCTAGTTTATTTTTATCCGCTTTCTTTAAGGTCCACGTTTTGGATGCATACGTGGCTATGGGAAAAATGAGTGTTATTATCAGCCTTAATTTACATAACATAGCTGTTCCAATAATATTCAACCTTCTACCTATCTCTCTGTCACACCCTCCGTCAGGTATTGTTAGGGACCCCAGGTATATAAAACCATTTACTACTTCCCGAGCTTTGTCTACTATCAAGATCTTTGTCTTACTCCTATTTAGCTTTAGTCCATTTGGTTTGCTTTTTTCCTCCAGACATCTCATTATGTCTTCCACTTCTTTTTGATTTGGCACTATTATTAAATTGCCATCAGCATATATCAAATTACTGATTTTTGGACCTCCTACTGATATCCACCCTTCCATCTGTCTAGTACCTTTCGCATAATGTGTTCGCTGTAGATATTAAATTGAGTTGCGAGATTATGCATGCCTGCCTGACAGCTGCCTCTGTTCTGAAATGATCGGAATGGGTGTTCTTTATTTTTACTGTGCACTTATTATTTTCATATAGACTTCTAATTAGTTAAATTAGGTGGTGGGGTGTTCCCATTTCCACTAGTATGGATCATAGCTGCTGCCATTTGACTTCATCAAAGGCCTTTGTGTAATACACAAAGCACATAAGCATAGGAGTATTGAATTCACGAGTTTTTTCGATTAGCTGTCTGACATTAAGGATGTGATCTCTTGTGATTTTTCCTGGGATAAATCCCGCTTGTTCTTCTGATATCTGAGGTAATAGAAAAGCTTTTAGTCTTACATGTATTAAATAAAGTAGAACTTTGCTTGCATGGATATAAGGGCTACCGTTCTGTAGTTGCTGCAATCTAGCGGAGTTCCTTTTTTGAATATAGGGATGAAAGTGGATGTTGTCCAGTCGTTGGGCCACTCTCCGGTTTCCCAAATCTTTTTGCAGATCATATGCATAACATTTACTCCAACATCTCCAGTCTCTTCTAAAACTTCTGCAGTGATCTGGTCTGCGCCAGGAGATTTTCTATTTTTTAACTTTTTGATTGCTTTTTCTACCTCTGACTTTAGAATGTTTGGTTCTCTCTCTGCAGTGAACTCGTCCTGATTTGCATTCTGGGGATCATCTGCATATAACTTTGACAATATTTTCTCCATAACTCTGCAATCCCATTCTCGTCATTTATAATATGTTGGTTTTGATCCATTATTGTTTGTGTGATTGGTTTAAATTCACTGGATAGATATAGGACTTTGTTATATAGCTCATGGAATTCATACCGGTTTGCATGTCTCGCTAGTTCTTCGCATTCTTCATTTATATGTTTATTTTTATCATCCCTACATGCTCTTTTAATTTCTCTATTTAATGTTGCTAATTCGTTTTTGTTGCTGTCGTTTTGATATATGAGAGATTTGATTCTCCTTCGCTCTTCGAGAAGTTGCAGCGTTCTGTCTGTCATCCAGTGTTTTCTCTTGATGATCTTTTTTTGGTTCTGGTTCTTTCTACAGAGGTTTCTATGGCATTTCTGAAACCTTTTAACTTTTTTTTTGGGTTGTCTTGTATATTCAACATACTAATTTCCTTTAATGCATCTCTAAATGTTTTTTCGGATTTGAAATCTCCAGAATGTTTTGATTTTGGTGCGGCATTGTTCTTTTTTCAACGTTCAACGTTTGTAAAACATGTCTTCCCTCTGTTTCTGATCAATATGTAGTCGATTTGGTTCTTGTATTCTCCATTTGAGCTGATCCACGTCAATAAACGACGGGCATTGTGTTTACAGTGACTAAACTGTTTTCGGATGCAAAATCTATTAAACGTTCGCCTCGGCTGTATCTAATACCTAACCCATAGTTTCACACATTTTGGTTGTACTTGTATTATGGCATAAAACAGATAGTTGAACAATACTAATAGGTCCTTTGATAATAAAATAATACGATTTCAGCCTATAATAAAATCCCAACTGCATAACTATATAATTTATTCTAATTTTTATTTAATTAACATAAAGCTTAATACATTATTAGATATGTTATTTTAGGTACCTTTGAAATCAGTCCTAAAGTCGTGGAAAGTAATACAAAGTTTCAAATATCCGTGAGAAACCCCAAATATTTAGATTATGACGAAAGACAATCAGTTGAATGTTACATTATAGCTAAAGAGTTAAGTGCTGGAAATTATACCGCCAAAGCAAAGTTAACAGTACTTCTAAATGACGTGAATGACAATCCACCGAAGTTCTCGAAAGATAAATATTATGGTACTGTTCAGGAACATGCTAAAGTCGGTACCCACATTCTTGTAGTAGAAGCAGTTGATGTTGATACAAACCCAAACAGTAAGATTCAATATACAAAGCTTACTGGCAAGGGAAGCGAACTTTTTAATTTAGATTCAGATACAGGATTGATTACTGTGGCCGACAGCGTTAAATTGGATGCTGAAGTTACACCACTAATAACACTAAAAGTAGAGGCTGCTGATGATAATGGTCAAGGACTTAAAGCTAACAGTACTGTTGAAATAAAACTAGTAGATATTAACGACAATCCACCAATTTTTGAGAAAGAAGTTTACGAATTCATATTAAAACCGGATAGAACAGGTTTTACATCTCCTGCTTTCATTAAAGCTACAGATAAAGATATTTCTTCCCCAAACAACGAAATACATTATGAAATTATAAACCTACCAGCAAATCTTTATATCGATGAAGCCTCTGGTGAACTTTTAGTAACAAAAACATACGATATCGATGATATAGTAACTTTAAGAGCAAGAGCATGGGACGGAGGAGTACCTAGGTTGTACAACGAATCTGAAATTAGGGTATATCCACCTGAAGGACAATCTCGGAAAATGGTATTTATAGTGCCTGGTTCAAATCCTGATAAATTGATTATAGCAGATACTTTAAGAACTTTAACAGGTGGGAAAGTTGCAATTGATCGAATTAGACCTTACACTGGCTACGAGCCTGGAGCAACATATGTAACTCATGATGATGATAAAGACAGGTAAGTTTGTAGTATTTTGCAGTCGATTTTTAACCCTTGCGTACACGAATTAAATTTCTTTAAGCTAAAAATCTGAAATTTGCAACATAACAAGAATGACCTTTTGCCAATTTTTGATATTAATTTTACACTTTCAAAATGCACAGTTAGGGCACTACAAGATGTCCTCTTTTAAGTACATCGTGAGCCAAAAACAAATAATCCTTTTTTTAAAAACTGACAAAAAACAAAAAACTAAAGTATTTAATTCAATAAATGATGTGTGCTATCTTACAAACAATTTTTTTTACTTATACAGAAATGAACATTGCATTTGTCGCATGTCATTAGGGATTTGCCCTTACAACTAGGCAATTTACATCTGGATGCATTAGGTTTATTTTCGTGTATGGGCCAATGACGAAATTTATCTAGTCGTACTTCTTTGACATGGAAGTTTTACCCACAGTACACTTGTGGCTTTTCCGTGGTTGTTCCGAGGTCTCTATTTTATAGGCATTTTTATGCTTTTTAACAGAACTTTTAAAACATATATGCTCTGAAGTATAGAAAATCTAGAATCTTTTTTTCTCAACCCCTAAAGCAACAGCCTTTTTTATGATCTAGCCAAACGTTGGCACATGATAAATCAATTGTATGATTAAATATTTTTATAGTCATTTTCTTTGTTTTAATAAAAATAAGCCCCCCATGTATGTATTGTAGCTTTTGATAACTTCAGATCGTTGTACTTGAACATATTCCTTGTGGATTTTGTCCCACCGTGTGCATTTAACTTTTTTACCAATGCTTATATAACATATGCACGTATACCATTGTAACGGGTTTATTGCCAAACTATTTTATCATAATGACCTCTCCATCACCACTAATTAATTCTTGGCATGATCTCTTTCTTCTTGATTTCAGTATCAGACAAAAATGGTGGTTATCCCAAATATTGCAGTACATTATAATTACTAAAATAGTCGTCATAGTACAGCTGAAAATTAGGTGCGGTTATTCTTTTTAATAGAGCCGTAACCACAGAGCCCATAACCCAATTATAAGCTATTTTGTTTCATTTAATTTAGTAGTTCAGTGCTTCCGCAAAACGAGAAGATTCAAATACTCAAAGGTGTCGGTTTATATTTAACACATGGTTTTATGTTTATCTGTTTCTTGAATCGCTTCATCCGTTCATTTATGCAAAATTGCAATTGTAGAGGCAAGGATAGGCACTTTTTTCTCATACAATTATATAGTGGCCTCACTTTTCACAGTGTGTCATTATCAGCAGGATTGTGTGTTATTAATGTTCACAAAATGTAAATTTTGGCGAAGTTTACAGAATCTGTTGACAGGTATACTATCAGCAATAAGGAATTTGTAGTTTAGATTCCCAGTAGCATCTACAATATGAATGCCAACAAATATTTTCATTTTCTCAGCTGAAATAGAAGAAAAACTATTTCTTAGCATAAAAGCATAAAAGTTAGTATATGTCACCATTTCTTCATAAAGATCATCAGTGAAATATGGTCGATAAAAATGATAAGGACTTTCAACTTCAAAGACGTAAGAGGTGACTTGCTCATGCCAATGTATATCTGGGATTAATTGTATCATGTTTGTTCTCCAATTGATACCTCCTTTTTCTGTTCGATCGTTGTTTTCCATAAAGTTATTTATTCTCTTTATTTTACTTTGTCTTGAAACTCTAGTCTGCGGTTCTTCTTCACCTTCTTCTAGTTCATGAACAAGCTCTATTCCTTCAGATGCTTCAGCCTCCTGCTCTCCAACATAATCTTGCAATTCAAGTTCTGTGACCTGCTCCTCAACATTACTACGTTCATATGCTTGTTCTTCAAAACCACCATCTTCGTCATCATATATTTAAAATCAGATCTCTGATTGATCTTCGATCAACCGCAAGATCTCCTCGTCGGTTAAGGGCCTTCTTGAACTCATTTTTCTAAACATATTCTAATATATTCCAATTTTTTATACAATTCAACAAAAAATGAGGTTTTATTTAACTAAAAATTAATTTTTTCGTTGATTCACAACGTCCACAAACGAATACCCGCTTTTTAAGAAATTCGTGGTTGCTAATTTTAAGAAAAACCGCTATTAACAATAGTTTTTTAACAAATTCTATTTATTAATACTATGCGACACTCTCTCTTCAATCCTGACCCCCAGGGGGAGTGAAGTGGTCGACGTGATGTCGTGCATTGTCCGTCTCCAGAGATCTCTGTCTCTGGTCATTTCTTTTAATTCATGCATAGGTTTTTGGCATATTCCTGTAATTTGATCTATCTATCTTGTTGGGGATCTTCCTCGTGATCTTCGGCCTTCTACCTTTCCTTGTATTATGAGTCTTTCCATGTTTTCTGTGTTTGCTCTCATAACATGCCCAAAATATTTTAATTGTTGGAGATGGACTTTACTAGAGAGTCGTTGGCTAACTTTTAGCTCTCTTAAAATTGAATTATTTGTTCTGCTGTCGGTCCAAGGAATTCGTAATATTCGTCTCCAACAGAACATTTCAGTGGCGTCTATCTTTCTTCTCTCCGATTGTCTCAAAGTCCAAGATTCACATCCGTAGGTCAGTATTGGGAATATTAAGCAGTTGATCAACCTCATCTTTATCGCTCTTGAAATTTGACAGTCCTTCCATATT
Source organism: Diabrotica balteata (assembly GCA_918026665.1). Classification (NCBI taxonomy): domain Eukaryota; kingdom Metazoa; phylum Arthropoda; class Insecta; order Coleoptera; family Chrysomelidae; genus Diabrotica; species Diabrotica balteata. The sequence continues at coordinate 115,472,907 of OU898282.1, forward strand.
TTGGTCATTTTTGCTGTGGCAACTTTTGTAGATCAGATCTACGTTTAATCTCTTCTTGTAATGACCCTGTGTTTGTGATTAATGATCCCAGATATAAGTATGAGCTCACAACCTCGAACCGGTCAATTGTGGTTATGTGTGGATGATTGTTGTGTAGTATATCCACTATCATGATCTTTGTCTTTGATTTGTTTAATTGCAGACCAAATATTTGACTTTTGTTTTCGATCAGTCGTATAAGTTCTATCAGCTCTGCTTGACTATTTGCAAGAAGGGCTGTGTCATTGCGAAACGTAGGTTGTTTAGTTTATGACCATTTATTGAGATGCCCTTGTCCCATCCTTCAAGTGCTCTTCGCATAATATACGCCCCATACATGTTGAATAATTGTGGAGATAGTATACATCCTTGTCTGACACCCCGCTCTGGATGAAATTCGTTCGAAAGTGTGTCAAGTACTTTAAATGATCCAGTAGTGTGTTCATATAGTTCAGTTATAAGCGTAATTAGATGTTGTGGTACGCCTACTTCTTTTAGTATTCGCCATAATATGCGACACATTCAATACCAATTGTTCACATTTACAACGAAAGAAACTTAAATCAATTTTCGCCGTATACACCAGTCATAAGTAACTACAGCTAAATAGTTAAATATTTTGTTCAAAAGCCGTTAGATATAATGCAAAACAAGTACTCATTTGACGAAATAAGATGTCCATAATCGGGGAAAAGTGTTACAAAGGTACACATGGAGCTACATACAAACAATTATAGAATAGGTCGTCCTCAGTTGAGGACACGGTGAACGAAAGGGTTAATATTACAACCTATCAAATATATATTTTTCTAACATTGCTTACTATATATTTCTCTGTAATTTATATTTGATTACATTGACCTAAATGTTCCAAAATAGTTTTTTCGAAATTTAATTTATTGTTCATCTTTATGCACTTAGGTGTTTTGTCAAGGGGGCAGTAAGAATAAGAAAAGTCATAGTCAGTCAAGTCAGAATAATGTAAGTGCCATTAGTCCCAAAGTTGTGGTTCCATTTTAGGCCTTTCACCCTAATTACAGAAGGTTCCTCTTTGTCAAACGAACAAGATTTCATAATATCTGAGTCAAAACCTTTAAGTAGACTAGAATAGTTGCTGGCCCATTTGGCTAGCTCAATAACACCGAGCTTTAACAGTTGAATGAGCTCTAGCTGCAGAGAGCGAGTAGATGCAAGATAATCATAAAAATGTCGCGTTAAGCTTCTGAGATTAACTCGACTATGCTAAATTGGCAGAATTAGAAGTATTCGATCTCTAAAATTCTTTGTTTACGTTAATTTGTCGATAATTTGCTTTATATGTAAATATTATGTAAAAACATAATAACTGAGAAAGCAACAAAAATATTGGGGAAAACCAAACCAGTTAAAGAAAACGAATGGTTTGACAAGGAGTGCCAAGAAGCAACAAATAACAAAAACAGGGCATACCTAAAGACAAATCAAGCTGGATGCACAAGAAGAGCAAAGGAAGAATACCGGACACTAAGAAGAGAAGAAAAACGATTACATAGAAGAAAAAAAAAAGACAATTTGAGCAAAAGCAGTTGGAAAGCACAGAATGGCTAAGAAATCAAAATGAAACTCGAAAGTTCTACAGAAATATAAACAAAATGCGCAAAGAGTTTAAGCCAAGAATAAGGAGCTGTAAGGATGTAGAAGGAAATATCCTAAATGATACGGCCTCAATCCTAAACAGATGGGTTGAATTTTTCGATGCAAAATTTAATGGCCATCATATCGAAGAAGCAGATAACACCCTAGCAAATCGAAATGATTGGAATCCTTTTAACCCAAACGAAAGACCACCTACCATCGAAAACGTTGCCCAAGCCATTAAAAAGCTTAAAAATAATAAATCACCAGGAGTTAATCAAATTGGCAGTGTGGCATCGCCACCATTCTACAAGAATGATGGCGATGCCCTACTACAGACACTGCATAAGCTTTTACTTCTTGTTTGGCATAATGAGACCATTCCTTGTGAATGGTCTCAAGGCATGATATGCCCGTTACATAAAAAAGGTGACCAGCTCCAGTGTGACAACTATAGAGGTATAACCCTGTTAACAACTGCTTACAAAATACTAGCAAATATTCTCTACGAAAGGTTGCAAGTTTACACAGTGGGCATAGTTGGTAAATATCAAGCTGGATTCACTCCAGAAAAATCAACAATTGACCAGATTCATTCAGTAAGACAGATTCTCGAGAAAACATTAGAATTCAATATTGAAACCCATCACCTATTCGTCGACTTCAAGGCCGCACACGACAGTGTCAAGAGAACAGTGCTATACCAATCAATGCATGAGTTTGGTATACCAGAGAAACTTATCCGACTAACGAGAATGACAATATCTAACTTAGAAGCCACTGTTAGAATACAGGGAGAGAGTTCTAGATCCTTTGAGATAAAGGATGGACTCAGACAAGGAGATGCTCTGGCTTGCCTCCTATTTAATATTGCCTTAGAAACGGCAGTGCGAGATACACGAATTAGGGATGGCGGTACTATTTACAATAGATCGATACAAGTCTTAGCATATGCTGATGACATTGACATAGTAGGGCGTAGCAAGCGAGATGTTGAGCAATATCTCATAGAATTGGAAACAGCGGCGAAACAGGTCGGTCTAGTCATCAACGAAGACAACACCAAGTACATGTTGGTTACAAAGGATCCGATAGCAAATGAGGAACGAGAAACAGTCTTTGAAAGTCATACCTTTGGACGTGTTGACAACTTCATATACCTTGGGTCGCTATTGACTGCTACCAATAAAACAAGCGAAGAAATCAAAAGACGAATAAATCTTACAAATAGGGCATACTATGGACTCCAAAAGCATTTCCACTCAAGAAATATTCAAAGAAGAACTAAAATTATTATATACAAAACATTACTGAGGCCGGTCCTCACATATGGAGCAGAAACATAAACTCTAACGCAGAAAGATGAAAGACTTTTGGGAATATTTGAGCGTAAAATACTCCGCAAAATATTTGGAGCTGTAAACGACCAAGGGCAGTGGCGCAGAAGATATAATTTTGAATTGTATCAGCTCTTTAATGAGCCAGATGTCATAACGTTCGTTAAAACAACGACTTAGATGGGCTGGACACATAATACGAATGCCATAAAATACCATTGCTAAAAAGCTAACCACAGGAACACCTGTAGGAAAAAGAAGCAAAGGCCGACCGCGAATTATGTGGGTAGATGGAGTAGAAACCGACTTACGAATATTAAAAATCAGAAGATGGCAACATGTTGCCAAAAACCGAACAGAATGGCAACGAATCTTAGAGCAGGCCAAGATCCACAGAGGATTGTCGAGCCAAAGATGATGATGATGATTTGCTTTATATCGCAATTAAAACAGTAAAGAAAATATCAAAAATTAAGTAATAGAGAAGAGATGCCCCTTTGAAGCTTAGGATCAGTATATAAAGTATACTTAGAGACACACCTTTAACGTCACGTAGACTGCCATCGCAGACAATAAGAATTTTAGAAATAGACGAATTAACAATTTGTTTTTTTAAAGACTGCATAATGCGCAAAGTAGTAAGAAGTATCATATGTTGGCATATAATAGAATCGGTCATTGGGTTGTCGAAATAGTAGAGGACAAACAAAATCTGACTGGTGACTCTCATCATAAGCTTAATCGTCCTAGGACAAAATAGCAGGTTTAAATATATTTTCGACTTTCCAAAAATTTTGTTAAAGAAAGCTTATGTTTGCCTTCATAGACGTATGTAGAGACGTAAAGTAACAATTTGAAAGAGCCGCAGAGACTCGCCCTTGTAGAATATAACCAAAAATGGTTTCTAAGGCTACAAGTTGATTTAGTTCACCGAGAATTCAGCCAGACTTTAGGAAGAGAGGAACCAATTCAGCATTTATGAGCATGTCTAGAGGACCTTTTTTTAATTGTCCTATTGCCAGACTCCAGTAAGAGCCTAAGAAGGTATCCATTGAATTCTGGTAGGAAACGGCGAGGGAAATATTTTTTAGACATCTAACGTTATGGAGCAAGGCACCGGCATCTTCTGGCTGAATGAGACACTAGGCCAGAAGACCCTAAGGTCATGCGGGATTAACCGTGTATCTACAACTAGCACCTCAGTTTTCTAAGGTGCTAGCTGTAGATCATTCTCCCTGATGAACCTACTAATACGACGCAGGGCTGTGTTAGCTGCATTAGCTACAAAAGGGCATCCTCTTGGCATCTGTAGCCTCAGTACTCCGTCGTATAGGTTATTTCACAGGGTGGAACGTAGTTCCTGGTTGATAAAATGTTTGATTTATTTTCAGATCACGCATATGAGTGAGATCGTGAGGATTTATGTATACTTTGTGTTGATTTTAACACTCCTTGTTTACAATAATCGCATCCAAAGAGAAAATAAGGATTCATTTATGTAACAATAAAACACTGAAAACTTTGTTTTCAAACTTCCACAAAATTTATTTTAAATATTATCACTACAGCTGTTTCGGCTGATTGCCTTTCTCAAGTGATCTGTTTTGGCTTGGGTTTACAAATTTATAGTCTCTAATGAAATAGGTTGAGGAGGGGAGAACTGTTTGTCTCAAGTTGGTCATTCAGAATTATATCTGTGTTTTTTAATTTGTTTATTTCCATAGATTCTAACAAAGATAGCTTAAGGCCTTTATTTTGAATGTGAAGAATTTTAAATTTGTCATTAAAGGAATGATTATGATCTAGAAGGTGAAGTGCATATGTCGAATCTGTTTTTCTATTCTTGAAAGCCCTTTTATGTTCTGCTATTCGTTTATCAAAGTTTCTACCAGTTTGACCGATGTAAGTTTTTGGGCAGTCGCCACATTGAAGTTTGTACACACCACTATTTAAGTGTTTTTTATTTTGGCTCTTGTTATTTTTAACATATTTGCCTAGGTTGTTATTTGTTCGGAAAGCTGGTGTTATTCCTTTCTTTTTTATGTGCTTGGCAATTTTTGTTGTTATTTTGCCTGTATATGTAATCGAGCAGAAGGTACTGGGTTTTTTCTCTGGTGGTGGAAATACTAATTTCAGGGCTTTCTTGTGTAGATTCATTTATGTTTTATAAAGTTTTTTAAAATTAAGGAAACGACATTTGATGTCCACAAATCACAGTAGTAAACATATCTATCCATAAATAAAATCTTACAGGTTTTTACATATAAAGATGACAGATGTGCTTGCAGCTAATGTTCCAGCTAATGTGCTTGGTAGAGCACGGCAATATTTAAATGATGGAATTATAATTTCATTACATCCCTCTTCCCAGAGGAGGAAGTATTCATGTTTTCAAAAAATTTGTAATCGTCTCCATCTTCTTCAAGTTATTTTTCGTCTTAGGGTGTTGAGATTGGAGTAAGATTGGAAATATGGAATATATTTTACTATTTTTCTTCGGTTCACGTTTATTCTGTAAATTGAATTCGGTTCCTTCGGATCACAATCTTAAATATTCCTAACCACAAATAAAATCTTACAGGTTTTGAAATATAAGGATGACAGAAGTGTCTATGGTTAATAATTCAGCTAATGTGCTCGGTAGAGCGCGGCAATATTTAAATGATGCATAATCAAATAATTAAGAAATAGAGTAGCTGTAAACGTGGTAGATAGTAATTTGTGTGTCTAAAAGCCATTAGTAAGTTTAGATGGTGAGACCAGACTGAAATTGCTTCTTAAATTATATGTTATTAATTTTTTGATTAACAATAAATTTAATGCTTTTTATGTGATATTTTTTATTATAATCTTCAAACTATATATGGGTTAATTTTTAGGAGCGTTGTAGAAGCAACTGTAACATTTTCGAAGGGAACTGTTGTCGATCTAGACGAAATTACAAAAATTATAAATCAAAAAGTACAAGAACATCGAGTAAAAGAAGTAGAAAAAGAAAAAGAACGTGAAATTATCAAAATACAAGAAAGTAGCAGCACAAATCTTACGTGGCTTCTTATTCTCTTCTTAGTCCTTCTCTTACTTGCCATTCTAATAATGGTAATCTGCTGTTTATGTAGGCCTTGTCCCTTGTACCATTACTATACATTTTACAGGAACAGAAAAGAAACTCCAAGCGTTGAAAAAGTAGAAAAAGTTCGTATAATTGGAGCAGGTGAAGGTAGAGATAGTAAGTCGGTACAAGTTGCAGAATGGTTTGGTAGAAAAGAAGCGTGGACACCTGATCAAGATGTTGAAGCAGAATCTTTAAGACGGCATGAGGTAAGTTACATTAATAACAGTAGAAGAGTTTAATAATTTTTTATTTCTTAAAAAATATTTTTGAGAATCCTCCACTCCTTGTATTTTTTTCTTCTTCTTTAAGTGCCATCTCCGTGGCGGAGGTCGGCAACCATCATAGCTATTCGCACTTTTGAGACGGCTGCTCTGAAAAGTTTATTTGATGTATGTACATTCGTACCACTCTCTCAGGTTGCGCAGCCATGATATTCTACGCCTACCTATGCTTCTCTTTCCCTGCATGGATCTTTCCCTGCATAAGTAGTTGGAGCAATTTGTCTTTCTCTCTACGTGTAACATTTATGTCCTAGATATTCTAATTTTCTTGTTTTAATTGTATTTAAAATATCCATTTCTTTATTCAACCTTCTCAGAACCTCTTTGTTTGTGACGTGTTCTGTCCACGATATTTTCAGAATTCTTCTATACACCCACAGCTCGAATGATTCCAGTTTTTTCATTGATGTCGCATTTAAGGTCCAAGATTCCATTCCATAAAATAAAGTCGAAAAAACATAGCTTCTCGCCAACCTAACTCTTAGTTCCAGTTTTAAATCCCTGGTACATACCACTCTTCTCATTTTGTTGAAATTTGCTCTAGCCTTTTCTATTCTTATTTTGATCTCCTGAATTTAATTATTTGTGAAGTTAATCATTCTTCCCAGATATGCATATTTGTCCACTTGTGCGTTGTTGGTTCCGTTTATTAGAAGATTATCATTATTTCTTTGAGTTTTCGATATTCCCATAAATTTCGTCTTTTTGACATTCATTGTTAGACCTACTCTTTTCCATACTCTGCTATTCTGGTCACCAGTTTCTGAAGATCTTTAATGTTTTCGGCTAAGATCACAGTGTCGTCTGCATATCTAATGTTGTTAATGGGAATTTCATTTACCTTTATTCTAGCTGTTTTAACCTCAAGAGCGTTTTTCAGGATACCTCTTCGGTGTAGGCATTAAAAAGAATTGGCGACAATACGCATCCCTGTCTCACTGCACATCTAATTTCAATTTCTCCTGACAGCTGTTCGTTAACTCGTACTTTTGCTCGCTGTTTATAGTATAAATTTGATATGATCCTGAGGTCGTTGTAGTCAATCTTTTTTGATTTCATGACATTCATTAATTGTTTATATCGTACTTTATCGAATGCTTTATTATAGTCAATAAAACATGCGTATATATCTTGATTGACGTCCAGGCATCTTTGCATTAGTATATTAAGTGAAAAAAGAGCTTCACGCGTTCCTAGGCCTTTACTGCATGTGACCCGTTTTTAAAAAGACAGCCACATGCAATGATGTGAGTAAAATTCTACCGTTAGTGATTCCATAGTACATCATGAGGAAATAACCAGGAGAAAAACCTCATGATTTTTTTATTGATTTTTCTTTTTAATATGGGTAACCAGATCCTACTGCACTCTGCGAGAAATGTGGGACTCAACTGGTATTATTAATGCTTATTTTATACCAGGGGTGGCCAACCTTTTTAAGACGAGTGCCAATATGAGACCAAAAAAAATTTGGCGTGCCACTAAAATTTTTCGACATACTAATATGGATATTATATATTAATAATATATGGTACAATATGTATTTCTTATGTAAATTCCACATTTTTCCGTTTAGTCAAGATAGTGGAGGTTTAAAAAATAACGTAATAAGTAAAACATAACAACAAACTTACTTTATTGTTAATAAATATAAAATAAAAACGTTAAACAAAAAAACTTAAATATTTTCTTATTATCTAAAATTCAAATTATTAAACAGTTACTTATTTAATGTGGTATTTGAACTTGTATTTTTTTAATTAATTCATCTATATTGGGATTAATTTCGGAACTAGCCAAGAGAATTAGATTTTTTAAATGCATGTCAGTTAATCGTGACCGATATTTTGATTTTATTATGTTCATAATAGAGAACATTTGCTCACAAACGTACGTTGAACCAAATCTACAACAATATCTCAGAGCTAACTCGTGTACATTAGAAAAATTGTTTGCTGGTACCAATTTCCAAAATTCAATTTAATTGGGATCAGTAACAGTTGAAATAATTTCCCCATATTTGGTTTTTAGTATAGTGTGGTTCTGTAAATCAATAATTTCGATCTGTATTTCAGCTGAGTAACAATTGATATCTTGCAGAGAAATAGAAAAAGGATTTATGAAAAGGTCAACATTCATTTTGTCTTTTTGAAAATCTTCAAACCGGGTATTGAATGAACCTAGCAAAATAGATATAAGGTTTTTAAATCTGTCATAATTTGGAGTTCTACTGACCTTGTTGGCTAATTCTTGCATTAATGTAAAATGTGTCAATCTCTGTTCTCCAAAATCGTTACAAAAAAACATAAGTTTATTCACAAAAGAAGATATATGACCAACTAGAGTAGGAAAAATACAATTTTTTCCCTGTAATCTTAAATTTAATAGATTTAAATGTCTCATAATATCAGTGAGAAAAGCTAAATCCCAAAGCCAATCTTTATCATTAAGTAATGAGCTCACTGGGTAGTTCATTGTTTTCTTGCAAATATTTTAAGACGCACTTATTCAAGTTCCAAAACCTTTCGAGTGCATTTCCTTTGGACAGCCAGCGCACACTGCAATGGAGAAGTAACTCTCCATCTTGCTCCGTTTCTTCCGCGAACAGTTCTCGAAATTGTCGTCGATTCAATGCCCGAGCTCGTATTTTGTTAATGCAGCGTGTTACAGGGTCAACAACAGATGACATGTTTAGGTCCTTGGCACAAAGAGCTTCCTGGTGAATAATACAATGGTACTTAAAAACTTTTCTTCCCAAATAGTTTTTCAGTAATGTAACAAACCCCTTTAATCTACCAACCATGTAAGGAGTGTAACCATCTGTACAAACACTATCTAATTTTGACCATTCAACTTTGTTGACTTTGACTAGCAAAAATGCTTAACTGTGCATTTTTTGTGTTGTCACAACTTTCATCCAACGCTAAAGAAAAGATTTGCAGGATTGTAATCCACTTATAATTTGGGAAACAACATTCTAGCCCATATCATCTATACGGCGCATGACTGTATTTCGGGATAATGCAATATTATCGACCATATTTTTGATCTTTACATCTCCCACATTTTTAGCAAATATTGCCAGACTATTTTTAATTATCTCCTCTCCATCAGAGTAGGCTTTTTTCTTCCGGGCTAACAGCAGAGAAAGTTCATATGATGTTTTAACTATAGTTTCCATTTCATCACTTCTCTTCTGAAACAGTGACTGTTGGCTGGCTAGGGTTTTCTTTTTTTTTCCAATGAAGTCGACTCGCAAATGTGAACCAATAGGATATTTGTTGCTGAAGTCCTTATGCAGTTGTTTATAATGCCGTTCCAGGTTAAATTTTTTCGGAACTGCTACAGACAATCCACATATCAAACAAACAGGCTTTAAAGTATTACGATTAGTACATAAAAATTGTACTTCCCAAGCAGGTTGAAAATCGCGAATTGCAATATCATCTTCGTATTTTCGTTTTGAAGTTGAAGGCTTACTCGTGGACATATCGAACAAATACTTTTAAAATTTTAAAGAAACAATGCGCGATGACAAAATGTGCACATACAACGGGGCAGTTTAAAATAAACTAAGCAAGGGTAACGCAGTCCTATTGCACATTACGACAGCTAGGATCACGTGCACCAATCGCAGCAATATCGCTCGCCAGAGGATGCAATGATGCCGCATGTATCGTAACTTCCGTAAACCTACCAAGTTTCTTCTTATTATTTTTTGTTTTTCAAGTTTGAATTTTTTTGAAAGTTTGGTCAGTTTGAAAGGACTCAATCGTGCCACAGAGTGGCACGCGTGCCGCGGGTTGGCCATCCCTGTTTTAAACTTATGTATATTGTGGTTATTCCTAACGAAAATAGTAATTGCACTAAGATGCCACAAGAAAAAAGCTTTAGAACAGTATTATGATGATGATCATGATTTATACTTCTGTACATACTTTTGATTTTTCTAATCAGGTATATTGGCTATCTTCTTTTTTTTTATAATTAAAAAATATTTTGTGTATTATTATTTATTATTTTTTAAATATTGCATATTAAGATTATTATATAAATATTAACTTGGGGCTACTTTATTGTCTGTTTAAGGTTGATAGAGGATCAGATCAAGGAGGAGTAAAAAGAACAATCCAGAGACAGAGTGAAGTCCAACAAGAACCGTTAAGAGACCAATATTATATACGAGAAGGCAACGCTGATATTTTAAGACTGATAACAAGAGGAGGTGAGCCTCAAAGGGGAATGAATATAGCTACAGAACAACAGTATATGGCTGCTGATACCGGAAAGGATATTTTAATGCGACGGTATATTGAGCAGCAGCAAGCAGATCTTAGGTCTCAGGTAAATATACAGTTTTTTATCTGGCTTTTTTATCTGGTCGAGCGTTATGTGGTTGGCGTTTTACAGATCCATTAGGTTCTATCAAACCAGTGGGTGATAGTTGTTTCTTTTTTATCAAAATATGAATTTTTCCTGTTGATACTATGTAGATTCTGGAAGATTTTTTTAAAAATGTTTTGTCGTTATATGCGATACACAGGGTGTTTCAAAAAGGTATGTCATAAATTAAATCATCCATTCCGGGGATAAAAATAAATTGATTAAATCCAACTTACCTTAGTACAAAAGTGTAAATAAAAAAAGTTACAGCCCTTTGAAATTACAAAATAAAAATTGTTTTTTTGCAATATCTCCTAAACTACTTGACGTTTTGTAATAAGAATGGACATGTTACTTTCTTCTTTTGAAAGCATTTTTTATAAAAAAGAAACAACGAAATCTAAGCGCACAGAAAAATTTTAAGGGGGGTGTGCAGTAGGGTGGAGTGAAACATAAAGAATTTTTTTTTATTTTTTATTCGAAATGTAATAGCGCGAAAAAGTTGCTTACTACATAGAGGAGTACCATGTTTTTTTATTTTTTTCTACCATTTCATCATCAGGGTTCTACAGGGTGAAGCAAAAAAGAATAATACAATTTTGTTTAATGTAATAGCGCGGAAGCTAAATATATTAATGACTATTAGGCTTTTTACCAACTTTTATAGTTTCAAAAAGTCTTCTACATTTAAAAAGACAAGAAAAGACAAATCCCTCATTTTATAAAAATTTTTAATATAGAAAACAATAAAAATCTCTAATATAGAAAACAAACCGTTTACTAAATAAACAGGTTCTCTTTAAAAAAATGTTCAACCAAATATTATTATTTAGACTATTAAATGGAAGTTAAACTGCTACTTGTCTTTAAATTCCTAAAAAATGTATGCACTGTATTGCGCCTTAGTGTTAAGTCGAGGTAATATGGCTCTTGAATTAATTCTTGCCCGAACAAATCAATCTCTGGAGTCATAGCCGAGGACATAATTGGAAGCTTCTGTTACGACCTTCACACATCTTTCTACTGCTTGAATATGACAAGAAAATGACAAAAAATTAGTTGGAAAAATTTTTTCACCATTAATACATTTTCTAATATTCTCATCAGTTGTAGTAGATAAAACGGGAGGATTTGTAACAGAGCAATTTTGCCAATCAATAAGTTCATAATATTCACTAGCATTGAAATTTAAACCAGGAATTAGAAACTCTCTTACCTTGTGTCTACAGTAGGTATTTTTGTGCTCGTCTTCAACATTCTGCGTAAGGCAAGTTGTCTTATGGTAAGACGATCATTAAAAAGCATTGCTGGAGAAGGTTCTCCGGATGACAAAAATACGAATTTCTTTTGATAACAGGATCAATGACGGCTTTTAACTCGTTTCTTAGAAAGCGTGACAATTTAATCATTTTAAAGACGTGTCTTGCTCCTTCACTACACGATGGCTTAGTTTTAATATTAAATCACACTGACGCATAAACTTTTACCACAAATTCAGCCAAAGATCTTACAACCAAAGACAGATTTTCACTTCCGACGTAAACACGCAATATATGATTTGCCTTTGTAACCCATCGTGCATGTGATAATATACCCGGATTACGAGTTGCTAAATCTATCGAGCACTTTCCACTAGAAACCGAATGACAAATTTAATTTAAGTACTTTTGATCACTGCTAAGGTCCCTTATAACTGCAACATCTAATTGTGGTAGAGTGTAATGAATAGGACAAAATGGATTACTGGCAAATTTTCACAAGACTCAAATAGTTTACCTATTTTGCCAGAGTATTTACAAGGTCCCAAAGTTTCTCTATCGAGAGATTGAAAGATGTGCCGGAGGAACAATTCATTCATGTGTAACGGACAAATTGTCCACTGCAGAGGACGTTTTAGTTCTGTCTCTAAAAACCGTAAAACCTCATTCTTCCTCCCAGTGTTGACTGCTGTACCGTCGCAGCCTAGTACTAAAAGATTACCTGTGCCAATACCGGATTCTTCAAAAAAAATTAGTATAGATGTGGCAATATGTCTTCCTGTACCTGACGTTGGAGTAATGTGTTTTAGATGTTTAAAACCTGGTTCTTCAAGTAACGAAATGTGTTTTTTCGGTTTTTATCTTGCAATGAAAAGTTTATCTCCTTTTCTTGGCACAGAGTTTTATCCTTTCTGCCTGAACTTTTTCACTCTTAAATTATAAGTCTCATTGCGTTTTTGTTTTGGATATCTGATGAGAGTTTGGTACTTACTGAGGATATCACGAATTAATCGAATAATACGATTGCTTGATACAGTGGGGACTGAGGCTTTTTCCCAGATGGCTTCTTTTTTTGGCAGATTTTTTTCTTTTTTTGATGCGCAGTAGAGCCCTGAAGATATTTTTATTTTCCACTGAAATTTTAGCAGCAAGTATACTATAGGTAGGGTCAACTTTTCGCAGGTATTACATGTCAAAAAAAAATATCGATTTTTTCGCTCTACCCTAATGTCCAGGCCTAAATCCTCCCAAACTCAAATTAAATGAATTTTGTGGCATCATTAGTTTAACACATTATTTTAAAATTTTTTTTTTTTGCCTCGTTACTTTTTTCAAAAACAGTTTTTATTAAGTTAGGTCCCCTTTCATTAATCTTTAAAAAAATTATGTGCAACTAAATAAATGGCTTAAATGAATTAACAAGTACAAAAAATGTCTATAATCTCTATAAATATGATATTACAATAAATGTTTAAAATTACCCCAATTTTCTTCAATACGCATTCGGTATCGTTTTAATAAGGAAAACCGAATGCGCTGAAAAATCACATTTTTCTGACAGAATTGATGTACAGCTTCAATCATTCTAACTCTCAATTGTTGTTCGTCCTCTATTGTTACATAATACACTTTCTCTTTTATAAACCTCCAAAAGCAAAAGTCGATGGGGTTAAGACCTGGACTTCTGGGTGGCCAAGAAATAGGTGCTTCACGACCCCTTCTAATCCACCGACCAGGATAGTGCCTGCAAAGGTATTCCAGTCTTCATTACTGTAATGCGGTGGAGCGCCATCTTGTAGACACCACATATTTTGCCTTATTTGCAATATTCACTTCTTGCAAATACTCTTGTAAATCGTTTGCCAAGAACTGCAAACCATTATCACCATCTAAATTGTTGGGGAAGTAATGGGTACTGGGCCTATTAGATTGTTATCCACAATTCCTGCCTAAACATTAACTTTGAAACTCCTTTGGCAATAAGTCGTTTTTTTTGGCGTGAGGATTTTCGTCGGCCCAAATCGGGGGTAGCCTAGTCGGTAAACAAAATATTTCTAATAAAATTAATATTTCGAGTGTTTTCCATTAACAACCAATCGCAAAATCCAATCATTTTAGAATAATCTTCAACCAATAACATTTGAACCGTTGTTAAGTGATAGGGTTTAAGCAGCTGATCCTTCAAACGCCTCCAAACCCTTACGTGAGGAACATTTAGATGAGCAGTTATTATCCTTGTACTTGTTCCAGGGACTTCTTCAATGATTTCTAAAATGTCTTCAACAGTTGCATCCATTATTGGACGACCACTATTGCCAGCGACTTGAGGTTAGAATATACCCGTTTCCCGTAAACGACGATTAATGATCAGAAATAATCGTCTGTCGGGTGTATTTTGATTGGGGTATTTTACTGTATAACGCCTTGCGGCTGCTGCACTATTTCCTTGACATTCACCTACGATATTCCCGATAGTTTATTGAAATCATAATATAATCTGATCCAACTTCCCCAAGGTTAAATGCATATCTTCCATTTTTGAAATGTGTAGGCCATTGTAATATCAAAATTTTTAATATTATTGATGGAACTGTTTGTAATTATTGTATCCGTAGAAACTAATTGTAATTTTATGGCCAACTATAAAAAAACTAGTTTTTCGAAAAAGTGATACGAGGCAAAAAGTTTTAAAAATAATGTGTTAAAGAAATGATTCCACAAAATTCATTTGATTTGAACTTACTCAAAAGTTTGGGGGGATTTAGGGCTGCACATCCACTTAAAATTTTTCTGTGTTCTTAGATTTTGTTGTTTCTTTTGTATGAAAAATGCTTTTAGAATAAGCAAGCAACGCGTGCATTTTTATTACAAAATGTCAAGTAGTTTAGGAGATGATGCAAAAAAAAACAAATTTTATTTTTTAACTTCAAAGGGCTGCAACTTTTTTTGTGTACACTTTTGTACTAAGGTAAGTTGGATTCTATCAATTTATTCTTGTCCCCGGAATGCGTGATTTAATTATGACATACCTTTTTGAAACACCCTGTAATATGAAACCACAATTTGTCTGTATTTATTATTTCCGTGTTTGACTTTATCTTTTCGTTTTGTCTTTTTTGACTCTATCTTCATTCTTTCAGCAATTACTTGAACTTTGTCTTGCCCTTTTTTAAGAAAATCATAAAAAAATTCTTTTTGTTCATCTAGGGAGAGTTTCTGGGGACATTTATTGCGACAGCATGTAGTAAGCGCTTAAAATACTTTTGCAAGTTTTTGTATACTTTTTCTTGTAATATGTTCTTTTCCTGATATCTTCGTTTTTTTATTGCCACTCTATTATATTTTGGTTTTTTTAGGTTGAACATTAGTTATTTATTTGGTCTTTGCCATCATCACTTTTATTTGTAAAATTATCATTACCTCCGTTGTCACACATATTATTACTAGTAGTAGCTACTATTTTACTATTTTTAGATTGAATTGCTTGATATTTACCTGGCCTCTCATTGTTACTTATGTCAGACAAAGTGTCTGAAGGAATTTAATTTTCATCTACGTCTGAATTTTCACTACCCAAATATGACACTAACTTTTTAGAATGACCAGTTGCTCCAGAAGTTAAACTTATATTTTAACTTCTTTATTAGAAATAAAGAAAAAAAATAATTAGAATTAGGCTTTATGATCTTTTCACTATACAAATGTCATGTAAGGTGCACTTTTTGAACTCATTTTTTATTAAATAATTAAAATATACATAAAATAGAAATAAATTAATAACAAAATAAAATAAAATAATCAAATATTTTTTACTTAACTCACTGTAGCATATGCAACTTACATTGCATATTCTTACACTAATTTCCATACTTAGATTAGTGTGAACAATTTTCTACTTAAATAATATAATATAAATATTGTAATGGATTATTATTATATTATTATTATATTATTATATATAATATTATTAAATATTGTAATGTAATATAAATTATCTTGTCATTGATCACCTGTGGCGGATTATCAAGCCATAATGTTTAACGTTATTATTTATATATGAGGTTGAATGAAATTCTCCTGTTTGTTAGTTCTAGACTGGTTAATGCGAGGAATTGCTATTACAATACCTATTTCTTTCATTGGTTTGTCTCTTACAAGCCGGTTGTCATCCAAACTCATTTAAACTTTTAAATAGACCGCCCAATTATTTGGGTTGGTACCTCTACCTTGTTGCTCTGTCAAAAAAATTTTTGACCTCAAGGTTGGCTGTCTTTTCACGGTTTAGTTCGGTCTGTTTCATTTAAACGCCATTTTTCCGGCGACAGCTGTAAGGCTTTGATCGGTAACTTCATTTACACTACTTTTTAAATAATTATAATAATCACTTACAATGCTACCTAAAGTTAAAATCAAAGCTTAATAATTATCAAATAGTTGGAAGTAAATCTATGAATTTCTTAGTTCTTTTCTGCATTACTTAAGATTAAATATAATATTTCATTTACTTTAGACCACATGGTCAGTTGCTGTGCTAATGTTTTATAAGTTGCTATATGTTGTTAGTCACTTGATTGTTTATACATTATCACCGTATAATGTCCATTTACTTGAGTTATATTCACATACTTGTTATTATCTTTGACTGCTACATGTCTTTTTAAGGTAACATTTATAACATCGTTTCCATGATTGTGTGGTTCTCATATTGTACTTTTTAGATGAACTGATGATGCTTTCAGATTACAAAAGCGAAACGTCTTCAAAATAGATAAAGTAGCCTATCAACTTTGTCTTCTATTTCTCCACCTTGAGACCGATATAAGAACCCACCACTCGTCTGAGTGATCCTTATATATATATATATATATATATATATATATATATATATATATATATATATATATATATATATATATATTCCTCTGTTACATACTCAAAATTATTCATTTTTTTTTGTTTCATAATTTTAAACTGTACTCATTTAACCATTTGCATTCTATAAACTTACTCTCACTTACTGCATTGATATTCTTGTCATTATTATAATAAAAAATATAGAGGGTCTGAAGTCTAAACTAAATAAGATTAAAGATCACTTTTAATTTTGATTTCGAAGAGCAATTTATTATTAAATAAAAATATATTTCTAGGTTCTTCTACCAAATGCAGTTAGAGCTCAAAGTGAGCATGAACTGTTAGAAGCGTCGCTTCGCCAACAAAATGCATTGCTGCGCCAAATTCTTTTAGATAGAGAAAGAGATTTACGTTTAGAAACCCAGTCCTTGCCAGCCGGTACGCAAACCGATCAAGATGCAGGAACACAGACAGAACCAGAACTCCTCAAACCTCCAAAGCGAGAAATTCGTTCTGATAACGATCAAAGCGAGTACAGTGACGAAGAAGATGAATTAGCCATTATTAAAGCTAGGGCAAAGAGAAGGAATGGTCGCAAAACGCATATTAAAAGAAAAATTAAAACACCAATTCAAGAAGAAGTGGAATTAGAAATAGAACATCCTCATAAGGAAATTGATAAATATAGAGAGAGTAGAGTTAGTGAAGTAAGGCAAAAGCGAGCTCCAAGTGAAACAATGTCAATCGATACTTATTCTTCCAAGTCAGAACTAAAAAAAGAAGTCTTAGAAGAATTGCTAGCATCCTTAGAACAAAGTTTTGATAGTGATAGTGGAGAATACCACAGAAAAAAAGAAAGATTGAAATACCTATTAAAAAAAGACATATTTTCTGATGACAGTCTCGAGATTAGTGGAAAATCTGATGAAAAGACTAGCACAGATTCTAGTAAACAAAGATACCATTCGGAGATGGATTTAAGAATAATATCTTCCAGAAATCGAAGAAAATCATCAGACAGTTCAACAAGGTAATTTAAATTTCTTTATTGAATAATTTTAAGTTTATTCGGTTTTTATATATTTTCAAATAATATTAAAAAAAAAACAGATTACCTTTAGATAGAATTTCGTTTAAAATTCTCAAACATTCAAAACAATTTATTCGACAAAAATAGCTCGACAAGATAAATGCTTCCTCGTGAGTGGTATTTGATAGCTATTTTTGGTATGCGGTCTTTACTTATTCTATCTACATGGGAGTACCAGTTGTTAAGCTAGTGATGTATTATTTCTTCTACAGTCGAACTCGCTTAGTCGAATAGCCTTCGTGTCAAGAAAAATATTCCTATAACCGGGATATTCTAATAACCGATCATTGGTGGCTAGTAGAAATAAGTGAACCGAAACTGAATAGTACCTACTATACAGTATGATGCAAATGTATGGAATAAATTCATTATTTCAGAAACAGACGACTTTTAAACAAATCTTGAAGCACGTCAATTTTAATTTTTGAATGACCATCAACTGCTATATATGTGTTGAAGATCATGAGTGTCGGCGTAACGACGTAATCGACGATTTATTTAAATACTAACCGAGGTCACGCGACAGCCTATTTGAAAGGTCTCCTTATCGCTTTGCAACGATATAATCATTTGAATGTTTATTTCTACAGGGTTAACTAAAACTGTGTAAAAATAATACAATTAACTTACAATAAATGCGTCTTCTTCTTCGCGTGCCATATCAGAATTATCCGACGTTGGCGATCACCATTGCGAAGGCTTCTCGATCTTCTGCAATATGGAATAATTGTCCTGCATTTGATATATGAGTCCATTCACGAATGATTTTAAATCAAGAAACTTGTTTTCTTCCTACACCTCTACGGCCCTCTATTTTGCTTTTAAGGATCAGTTGTAATACTTTATATCGACTTGCCTTTACTATATATCCCAGATAAGACATTTTTCGATGGTTAGGGGAGGATGGGGCATTGTGAACCATCTAAGGAAGATATGCACATACTGTTAAACCTGTGAAATGATTTTGTTTTGTTTAATTAATTAGGGACGTTCATTAAACATTTAACTGTCATTTAGTTGCAATTGAAACATATTTTATTTAACGTATTTTCAACAAAAAAATGACAACTGACTATATGTCAAAAGTTCACATTGCCCCATAGGGTGGGGCAATGTGAACTACTGAGGAAAGTCACACTATTTCATTATCTAATGGCTATGTTTGGTAAATAAAATCAAGTAAAAAGAATATTTTTATTAAAAATACTTAGAAAACCGGTAACAGAACATTAGTAAAAATAGACACATGTTATATTTATTCAGAAATATAAAATTCACACTGAAATTCTTCATCATCTTCTGGATCTATTCCCGCACATGCTTCATGAGCCCATTTCAGACAGGCCGAGCAACGTACCCATCCTTCTTCATTGGCTGATGAGGAGAACCACTCGTTACAGTAAAAACATTCAGCATCTTCACCATTGCCATCATATTGTACTTGATGGTTACATTTATTTTTTTTCTTTCCCTTACCATCTTTGGAAGGACAAACTTTTATTTTTTTGTTACTTCTTTCACTATCTTCGTGCTTATCATCATTTATTTTTTTCTTAGCTTTTTCCTTTTTTATTGTTTCTATTACCTCCTTCGTGTTTATTTCAAGTTCTAATTCTAGCTTATACGGACTAGATGTCAGTACAGCCGTTTTACCTTTTTTAGATTTCCTCTTTGGTTCCATTAATTTACTTCTCTTTGGCAGAGGACGAATGTCTTTAGGGCTGTTTGCTCCAAATGAAGTTGTTGCCTCATATTGACTTGACACTGGTAGACTATTATTATTCTCCAAATCTCTTTCAGTCGTAGCAGATGGTGCAAAATCGAGGTCTGTAAATATATTGGGATCATAAGGTACTATCCCACATTTTTTAAAAGCGTTAATAGCAGTCAAAGGTGTTGCAGCTTGTAAGAAAGCCTCACCAAAAATTTTAGAGATTTGGAAAGCTGTTACCACTCTGCCTGGGTTGTTATTAAGAAACTTTTCTAATGCCATATCATAATATCGTGCTAAAGGAGCCATGACACCAACATCGGTTGGCTGCATTCGATGGGTGGAATGTGGAGGCAAACAAATGATATGTACATGTTTTTCCCTAGCCAAATTAATTACTTCTATGTTTTTTGTATGGCTGCTGTGTCCATCCAAAATCAATAAGATCGGATCGTCTTCACTTGGTTTCGTTTGTTGAAGAAAATGTTGAAACTATATTAAAAAGAGTTCACTATTTATCCAGCCACTATCGCTACAGGCGAATATTGAACCTGGAGGTGCACCAGCTTGGAGTTCGACTTTCATTCTCTTTCTTGCAAAGATTAACATCGGCGGTATGAAGATTCCTGATGATGACATGCAAATAACGGCTGTTGTTATTCCACTTCTATCAGCAGAAGTAAGCCGTCCAACTTGTTTCCTTCCTTTATGCGCCAAGATTTTACTATTACATTTGGGGACTGTACCTAGACCTGTTTCGTCACAGTTAAAAACACGCGTTGGATTGACATGTTTAGAATCCAAAGTAGCTTTATACAGATCAAAAAATTGTTTTACATTGTAACGATTAAAAGCTTCAGCTCTTGCAGCAGATGTTGATTCGGGTTTACGTAATGAAAGCCCTGGGTGCCGTTTTCGAAATCCGTATGCCCAATCTAAACCTGCAAGTTTGTTTGTTTTATTATATGGATGGTCTATGTTATTTTTTTCGGCCAACTGGAAAGCTAGGTGACGAAGATCAAGCAAAGTAATTCCGTATAAACGCTTCTCCATATCTAAGATATAATTATACAATTCTTCTTCCTGTTCCTTGGTAAAAACCGTTTTGTAGAAACCTAGACCGTTTTCGTCAGGAGAAATTCTTGTTACTTTTTCTTTGCATCTGCGAATTAACGTTGCTTTCGGGATACCATAAACTTTACTAGCTTTTAAATAGCCCATCTCCCCAGCTTTAACTGTCCGGATAGCATTATTCAAGGCAACAAGAGACCAGGATTGTTGCTCAGTTTTCCTCACATAATTTTGTACCATTTCTAACTGCAAAAGAAGCATATAATTAAAAAAGTGTCAAGAAAATATAATGGGGCAATGTGAACCACTCCTAGTCCACGTTGCCCCATGCGTAGTACACATTCAAAATATGGAAATTAACGTACCAGTTCACAACGTATCAAAAGCAAATCTTAATTATTAAAAGCACATTTTACAAGCAACACCACAGTATCAAAAAGTTAAAATAATCATGTCTACTTACCGAGAAATCTTTAGTTAAAAGTAGTAAATTCCTTAGATCAGCAGCGACGAAACACGTGTTTTTAATTATAACACGTCTGAACGTACTCCCCGTGCGTTCCAACTCATACTAAAAGTAGATAAGATGTCTACGCATATTTGTAGTAGTTACTAGATGCAGTGTTGCCAAGTTTAAACAAAATAACCGATGTGGTTAACATTACCCCCATGGTCCATGATGCCCCATCCTCCCCTAATAGTCTTTAGCAGTTCTCTATCTTTGTTGACGCTCCTTAGTATGTCTTCATTAGTTTTCCTTGCTGTCCAAGTTATCTTCAGTTGTTCAGCATTCGTCTATGAACCCACATTTCCAATGCTTAAATTTATAATCAATGCTTACATAAATACAATTAAATTACAACAAATATTCAAATCGACGACCTTCGCAATAATACAATGTGAAAGATGACAATAAATTCTTTCCTAACGTTTTCGATAACTTCAGGTGTTATTTGTGTAATTTCTGTTCTGATGCGCTTCTTCAACTCTTCTACATTCTTCGGTCGATTTTGATACACCATGCTCTTTAAATATCCTCACAAAAAAAGTCTAACAGAATCAAATCTGGAGACCTTGGTCGCCATTCGATGGGCCCCCTTCTACCTATCCACCTACCTGGGAAAACGTTATTAAAGTAATTTTGTACCTCAAGAATGTACCTTTGAGAGTGGGGGAGCCCCATCATGTTAGTACCACAAATCACTTCTATTTAGAAATAGGTGATTCAGCTGTGGCAACAGATAATCCTGAAGAGATTCTAGATAACGAGAAGCAGGTAAGTGTTCCTCAAAAAAATATGGCCCTACAATTTGATTGTTTATAATGCCGGCCCAAACATTCACTTTCTCGGGATATTTGTCCTATACTCTTCCGTCCAGTGTGGATTTTTACTTGCCCAGTATTGCCCATATATGTCTGGAGATTTACGTTTCCGTTCAGCATAAAAGACGCTTCATTAAAAAAAAGTACCTTTTGTATGAAACTCTGATCTTTCGCAGAATTCGATTCTTCTATCAAAGTCATCTTCTAATAACTCCTGGACCAGATGTACTTTGTATGGATGCCACGTCTCTTTTTAGCACTCTTACAACAGTTGATTGGTGGACATTATTATCTAGTGCGACCTGCCTAGAGCTGGCATGGGGATTTTCTTGAAACGCCAGTACAACGTCCAGTTTCTTGGCTTTGAATATTAATTTTTTACACTTCTGGAAAGATCTTTAACATGGCTCATTTCTCTATTTTTTTTTTCAATTTTACTTTACTGTTAATTGAGTAATTGGTTCGAGATTTGGGTATTTAGCATTAAATAAATTACTAACTTCTGCTTGAGTCCTCACTCTATCTCCATAACCAATCATGATTAAAGTTTCAATTCGTTCTGTTTCTATGAAAGCAAAACCAGACATTTGACTTAAAAAAAAATGAGATATATGGATTCTATCTGTAAACATTAATAGGAATCCGTTTTTTTCGGACTCTTATGCTCATAAACAGACATTTTAATGGCATCATTCACAGTTAAAATTTAACCTTTGATACAAAAGCAGACATTTGTGTATACTTGTTACGAGAAATGGCAGACATTTGCCTTTAAAATAATCCGGATGCGATTTCTTAGTCATGTGCTGTCGTGTTTGCGCTCTTTGTTATTAAACTCGTTTTTCTTTTCATAATTTGTACTCATATTAAGACCAAACGTGGTAAACATACGTTAAGAATAAGTGCTCATGAAAATAAACAATAATTAAATATTGTAAACATAAACAACATTATTTTTGAACCAAGTCCAGCTGATAAAGGGCGAAAAACCATTGGCAAATAAGGTGGACACGAGAAATAGCAAAAAAAGAAAAGTATGTTCACATTGAAGTTTTTAATTACTATTTAACTGGGAATAAGCCACAATTAAAGGTAAAAATACGTTTATTGACGTTCTAAAGATCTTTTTCTCTCTTCTTTCATATTATTATTTATTTTTGCTCTAATTATACGATGGTCATTACCAGTTGTTATATAGTTTATAGCTGTGACTTCAAATATTCTTTAGTTGTTTGAAAGAAAATAGTCTATTTCATTTTTGGTAGTTCCGATAGATGCGATATATGTATGATCTGTTGGGTTTATTTTTGTTAAAGGTATTCATAGCATACATGTTTTCTTCTTCCAGGAATTACAAAAGTTGTTTTCCTTTTGCGTTTCTTGTGCCAAATTTCCAATCTTATTTTCGGAGTCTTTAAATTTTTCTTAAATTTTGGCGTTAAAATCTCCCATTATTATTATTTTAAATTCTTTGTTGTTGACTATTGGCGAAGTACTTGGATGTGATACGAGAAACGATCGTGCGCGAGTAGCGGAGAAATCTTGCATTTTTTAGTGCAAATTTCATAGATTTCATAAATTCATATTGTCAATTGTCATATTTCATATTCGTTTGTTTATTTACACCTTCCGTCACTAAAGAAAATGGAATTTAGGAAATGCTGTGTTATAAAATGTAAAAATACAACAAAAAATTGTCAGTTTAAGTTTTATTCGTTTCCAACTTCGAAGCACAAATTACTACAAGAGAAAAGTGTATTTACATCATAAAAAAGCATAAGTAACATAACCTAAATTATGCATTATTCTGGCGCCCGATTTTAAAGTCAGTTTGAAATAAATAATAAATAAAAGTTCACTTTTAAGTGTAAATTTTAGTTTCATAACACTCACTTTAAATTTTATGCTTAACCTGCTAATTTATGCATTAGCATTATTTATGGTAATTTATTTTTCCTAATTCTTCCACATAACACTTCCATTCTTTTTCGACATTTGCCACTACTAAAGCTTTTCCATTTGACTCAGTGCTTGGTTGAAAAGTTATTTGGTGATTTACTTTCTCAAATCCAGTTTTTATTATTGCATCCGTATTAACAGTAATGCTGTAATTTAATATTATATTTATTTGTATTTACACTACATACAACGTTTACCTTTTAATAACATACCGACATAACCTCAATCTTACTTTTTCTTCTTATTCTTTTTTGGGGCTTCGTCCTTGACAGTTATCCGGTAACCTCGATCTAACATGAAAGCGCAGTAAATTTTGTTAATTTACGACAATAGGTGTCGCTGTTCCGAACTTGCACGGTCCCAATAGCTTTTTTAAGGTCTTCCTAAAAAGTATTTATTTTATCGTCAGTTGCTTTTTCAGTTGGAGCATCAGCCTGCACAATCTTTATTCTGATTTGTGAATTTAGTTTTAAGATCATGTATGTAACCCTGTCCGAAATGTTATGAATTATTTAAATATGTGATTTTCTCTTCTTGTTGATTAAGAAACCTATTCCACCATATGTATAATCTTCTTTGCCTTCGTAACCTGTTGCCTAAATTTAAGTCTACATACCTTTCACCTCTTATTTTAACTATTATGTCCAGGTCCATATCCGAAAACTTGCACTGTATAAAATAATTTTTAATAAGAGCTAGCTGCATCAAAAAGCATTTTCGGACTAGGTGAATTGGGTTAAATTGTCCTAAAATTAGCTGAAAAATCACCGGTCTTTATTTCTCAGGAGATTTTCTTTTACACCCTGTATTTTCTCTTAAAAGCAGAAATTATTCCTTTGTCCATCGGTCGAATAAGTGAAGTTGTATTGACGAACAAGAAATTTTATTTGTTATTCATTTTTAATTATTTTTAAAAATATATTTATGTTTTAGACCTTCTAAACTAAAATCAAGAAGCCAGATGGACCTTACTCAAATTTCAGGAAGTAAAAAATCCAAATCGTCTGCTAGAAAAATAAACGGTGGACCTAGATATATGGATTGGTACAAGAAATCCGACGAAACCAAATTAAAAAACAAAGAAGTACAAGAAGGAAGAAAAAAAGAAGCTAAAAAAGAAGTCAAAGATTCCAAAAATTCCGGTACTAAACCCGCAGTTAGTTCAAGACTATTAATGGATACCGAATCCAGTAAAAATAAAAAAGTCGACAATAAGAAGAATTCTGTTGGTCCCGATCATCCCCTTCTTCAACATTCTGAATATAGATTTGAAGGCCCGCATCTCTCGGCTCCGAATCAAGCCAAAAGGCCTGATGAAGATAATGACTCTGGAATTGCTTTAACTAAACCACCAATAGCTCAGAAAAAAAGTGTGTTCACAATTGCTTATGACGATATGCATACTAACCAACTTAGAGCAGACAGTACTACTTCTCCATAGTTTATATTACAATTTTGATAGTATACGAACTTAACGTTTTTTAATGTTTATTTAGTAAGCCATTTAATATCTTCAATATGTATTCTCACATTAAAAACTTGAACTTAAAATTTTACACTTGAAGAACAGTTCTTAGAGAACCAAGACTGCAGTTTATTTTATCAAATATACCTATCATACATTTTCGTTTCAAACAATGAAATTTCTCTGGGAAATCAAACAGTTAAGATTCTTTGCACATTTGTCATCACTTCACTTCACTTCGTTTTTTTTTTTGGCTTGCATACAAGTGCATCCTCTATTTTGTCATCACTTCTGCTATTTTTAGTGATATTTTATACTTTTTCAATCCGGAGTTTTTTTACTTATAATTAATTTGATTTATTTTTTATACAGTCTTTTTTTATGTTTTTACCTCGTTCCTGAATTTCATAAACCCTCTTGGAAAAAATGGAAACCAAACTATATTCCGATTGAAATTCTCAATTTAAGTCTTTTGTAATATAATATATATATATATATATATATATATATATATATATATATATATATATAATATATATATATATATATAATAGACTTATACTTTGATGGTATTCAAAAAAAACCTATGTATTAAAAGACAGTAAATTAAAAGGAATCATTATTTCCGAGTATTTTTAATGTGCAATTTCACATTTAATACACGCAGTTTTATTTAGCAATTTGATATTATACTTTAGGTACGTGCTTCCAAATTAAGCTACCCAAAACTATTTATCTTTCTACATTAGTTATTGCCTACTACTTTTTGTTACAATACATTATGTTATACCTATTTTATTCAATTTTCTAAACTGTTTTATATTTTACATTATATTTTTACAGCCATTTGTATTACTGGTTGCTATACCAGTAGCAGTTTCAGTAGGTTTACAAGAGGCTCAAGAACGTTTTACTATGCCGATAGAACCATTCTCCTTAGACTATAACAGTATATTTTATTGTTTATGCTCTTTTTGCCATCTAACATCCTACGATTCAATTTTTTTGTTTTGGTTCAAACACTATCCATGTGTAAATAATTTTGATAAAATTTATTAGTGCGTGCTAATTTGCTTGTCATTAATTTTTGTTTTTAATCGACTTCTGTCATTTGATTAATTGTAACCTTAGATTGGTTTAGGTACTTAGTTTTCTTTTCATTTGGTTGCGTTCTTCTTCTTAGAGTCCCGTCTCCCTATGAAGGTTGGCAATCATAATGGCTATTTTTATTTTTGGAACTTGCTGCTCTAAACAAATCAATCAATATGCAACCACGTAGATTCTTTAACCATGAGTTCTGCCTTCGGCAAACACATCTTCCTTGAATCTTTCCCTGTATTATGAGTCTCAAAATTTCATATTTTGGTCCCCTTGGGCCCCATCACGTGGCCTAGGTATTCCAGTTTTCTGGTTTGTGTAGTGGTGATTAGTTCTGTTTCTTTACCAATCCTCTCCAGTAGTTCTTTATTTGTAATTTTATCAGTCCATGATATTTTTAATCCTCTGCGGTATAACCAGAGTTCATATAATAATATTAAAAATATATAACAGCAAATGTAAACCAGTTTTTGTTTGCTTTAATGCTATCTCAATGTTAATATTTGTTTTCCGACCATTGCCACAGCATTTGGTGATGAACGCTATTGTAGACTTTTTTATTTCTCTTAAGTCCATATATAGCAGGTCAACTTCTTGGTTAAACGCATTTTTATTTTCAACCACTTAAATTACACCGGAAAGGTGATCTGTTGTAAAATTTTCTGCTATATACCAGGACTGTTCTTCGGTTTCCATATTATCATACTCCCCTTTAATCCGATTTTCAAGGATCTTTTTATACAATCTACCAATGATGCTAGTAACCCAAATTGTACTGTACACTTTTACACATTTTCTATTCTTCAGGCTCTTCAAATATATTAATATATACTTCAAATAGCTTCTATGACTTACACGAAGTGTATAGTACCCAAAAATAGGCATTTTTTGTCTTGATGATGGTGGTCTTTACCTAATTGTGAATGAACTTCGTTCATTATTACTAGTAGCTATTTGGTTTCGCTATTTCATTAAATTTGTATGTTGAAGATTTCTGCTTAGTGTTTGGTGACTCTTCTCTTTTTGACTGTCACTGCTTGGAACCTTGCAAGGTTGATGGCTATTTTCCATTAAATACACCATTCTTCTAGATACACCATTTCTTTTCCAAATATCGTAGAGTGTATTTTGTAGATATTTGGCTATTACATCTAGCTTGCAGCTTCTTACCACATCAGTGTGATTTGTATATATATATATATATATATATATATATATATATATATATATATATATATATATATATTTAGGTGTATATACTCAGTTGTTGGGAAGTCTGCGGTGTATACCCTTGAACTCAGCACCGAATCGTCATTAGATCACTTCAATTTTGGTTTTTATTTTTTAATTTTTTGCTTCTTTTAAAACAAAAAAGCTATCATCTTCTTCAAGTGCCATCTCCACGGCGGAGGTCGGCAATCATCATAGCTATTCGGACTTTTGAGACGGCTGCTCTGAAAAGTTAATTTGATGTACATCTGTACCACTCTCTCAAGTTGCGCAGCCATCACATTCTACGCCTCCCTATGCTTCTCTTTCCTTGTATCCCTCCATAATCATAATCCATAATCAATTGGAGTAGGGTGTATTTCTCTCCACGTGTAATATGTTCGAGATATTTTAATTTTCTTGTTTTTACTGTATTTAAAATTTCTACTTCTTTATCATTTTTCCCAGAACTTCTTTGTTTGTGACGTGTTCTGTCCACAATATTTTCAATATTCTCCTGTGCGCCCACAGCTCGAATGATTCCAATTTTGTCATTTATGTCGCATTTACGGTCCAAGATTCCATTCCATAAAATAAAGTCGAAAAAACACCTCGCCAACCAAATTCTTAGTTCCAGTTTTAAATCCCTGGTACATAGCACTCTTCTCATTTTGTTGAAATATTTTAGCCTTTTCTATTTTTATTTTGATCTCCTGAATGTAATCATTTGTGGAGTTAATCATTGTTCCCAGATATGCATATTTGTCCACTTGTTCGACGTTGATTCTGTTTATTAGAGGATTTTTTTGAGTTTTCGATATTTTCATAAATTTCGTCTTCTTGGCATTCATTGTTAGACCATACTCTTTTCTATACTCTGCTATTATGGTCACCAGTCTCTGAAGATCTTCAATGTTTTCGGCTAAGATGACAGTGTCGTCCGCATATCTAATGTTGTTAATGGGAACTCCCTAACACCTTTATTCCAGTTGTTTCACCCTGAAGAGCGTTTTTCAGGATCTCTTATCTCACTTAAAAAAGCTATAACAATTAGTATATATTGAAAAAAAACCATCTCGCTACATATTAACATAATAATATACATGTAATTACCAGTGATTAACTAAATATTCATCTTAGAACTTTTAGATTTTATTATCTGTTTACCCTCACTTTCATTTTTGAGGCAAGGAGGTTATGGTCTAATGGGACACTTGCTCTAGGGCAAATTTGAACGCTTTTTCTTTTTAACGTTCATAATTGTTAGATTCTCTTCTTTACATAATTGAGTTAATCTGTCGCCTCTAGCATTTCTTGTTCAAAATAATCATCTACTGTATTGTCCACTCGGCCTTTTCCTATCTTTGCATTTAAACCTCCCATTATTATTGTAATTTCGTCCTTCCTGGTGTATTGTAAAAGTTGTTTAAGTTGTTCATAACAATGTTCTATTTCAGCTTCTGATTTATCTGCAGTTTGTGCATACACTTGTACTATACTAATATTCACTGAATTACCCTATATTTGTAATAAACGTTCTATCCGAAAAGCGAACAAAACAACTTACAATTACAAGTTTGGATTCTTCTGGAGATAATTATCCCAACTCCGTATAAATGAGACTTATTCCTTGACTTTTCTCAAATAGGATTATATTTTAGCTATTGCGTAGCATTCTTTTTGTTTCTGATTTAATACTTGTTTAGTTTAGTCTTAAGTTTGTTAAGCAGAAAATGGTTGACTTCAATCAGTGCGATCATAAATATTATTAAATGTATTTGGATTGGCCCATTGTTAAGACCTTTTACCTCAAGTAAATCATTGTTACCTGAAACCGGACCTTTTATACTATTATCGGTTAACACAGGATGTTCATATTCGGAACTAATTGACGTTAACCATTTACTGCTAAACAAACTTTTCCTTTAAGAATATCCACAGTAAGAAGTGAAATAAGTGAATTTCTGCAGGCAGCTAATTCTGCATTTCATTAAATTTTTGAAATACCTTCAAATTAATAACCAAACTGTTTCTTATAATGCGGGATTAAATGCATACTTCCACGTGTATCATCTTCGAAGGGGTGAACTGAAGGAAATATAACAGGTTATTAAATAATAGTTGACCACTTCAAGTTTTTGGATAATAATAGACAATTTTTGACACAAATATAAACAAGGAATAAGAATTTTTAACATCATATTAGACATTGTAAATGGCTTGCTAAATAAGCTTGATGTTTGTAAAAAGTATTGACTTTGAAACAAGAAGAAGCCACTGTTTTGTTTGCTCTACATGGTTATCAAAGTGTATTTTTATACTAAATCTATGTCATGTTCTGTAAATAATTAGTTCACTGAACTTTGATAAAATTATATAATGTCTTTTCTATATTAATTTGCAAAAGTGATTGTATTGGTTTAGTAGAATAAATAATTTTTTATCTTGTTTTTATTTTAAAATGTTTTAACACACATTGAGAAATATTATAAAAAAATGTCTTGAACCTGACATTGACTTTTACCAACTTTTTATGGACTCCACCAACTTTGACAACTTATAAATGTAAGTTAAATCATGGAATTGAGAAGCTTAATTTTTTTTTTAAACTTAATTATATTGATTTTAATAACTGTGCAAATTTCCAAAAGATCCCCGTGGAAGACAATAAATTTAAACACTAGGGTGGGTCGAAAAAAAATATTTTTTTTTTAGAAACGTTCTAGTGCGGAAAAGTTGCCTTTGGTAACAATAAAACATATTAAGCAAGAAAATATTTTTTTACTTATTTTTCCGTTCGCGCATTGCACGTAAAATTACGGGAAAAAAACAAAAAAACTCGATTTTTTCCATATTTTTTTTAACCGTTTAACATGATATAAATAACTCGTTCTAGCTTTCTTTTACTCACAATTGTTCCAAAAAGTCTTAAAAAATTTAGTTTGCACCAAAATATATAGTTTTCTGTTCGCGCATCGTACTTAAAGTTTGTGATAAATAGCGAAAATATGGGTTTTTGCGATAATTTCTGGTTTCAGCAGAACACACCGCACAGTAGTTGAGTTCGCTTCTGCAAGTGGATTTAACTGGTTAGAACTAGATCTGTTGCCTCACGTAACCCTCCCCTCTCTCACTAGTCGGCCATATTCCTTTCTCCCACCAGAACTCGGCCGCCAGTCTACCGCTGTCTGTCATAGTGCCACTAGTGTCACGATTTGTCTCAGTGTCTGATAGTTGTGTCTTGACTTTAATGTGTTATAATTTGTGTTGTACTATTACTTCGTTATGATATTGATAGTTTTTTGATCGTTATAAGCTTATTACGTGATTTAACATCAAGCAATGGAGAGTGAGTCAGAAACTATTCTCACTAGAGCTAAGTCTAGACAGGAGTTTTGTTGTCCTATAGTTGGTGAGCCTCGAAGCTTCCTACAGAATAAACTGCCAACTGGTGAGTGTGTTCTTCGGTGCTGTTTAGAAGAGAGGTACAAATTTGTACTAGAGACCAACAACAAGAGGAATGTAAGTTTTTCTAAAGTAGCTTGCACAGTCGCGAAACTAATAATTGATTTGTATGAAAAAGCATCCATTCCCCCTTTGTCTTATAGCAGAATCATAACGCTTATTAATGCGTACTACAGTTCTTACACTACCCTGAGAAAGTCATACAACCGAGATAAGGATAAGGCTTTTTTTAAAACAAGGTTGGAGGAATTTAAACTTAAGGCTAAAAATCTGTTTGACGTTGCTGCTTGTAAATGCCCGATGAAGTGTATCTGTACTTGCAAAAAATCACCAGAAGCATGTCAGTGTGCGATTTCAATTGAATGTTTATGTGAAAAAAATAACAAAATCCCTGTTCTTGAAATGAGATTTTTTTATCTTCAAAGACACTTCAATCTAGGGAAAATTGGAGCTGTTGATAAAATAGTAACAAAAAAACTTACTGCAAAGGCCGAGCGGAAAGCTCGCGATCTTCAGAGACTTGCCAGTAGTAAAAAAGTCGATAAACAAGGAGAGTGTTCAAAACCCCGTTCTGAATGTAGTTCTGATGAAGAACTAGAGACAATGGAAGATGAAGACTACGAAGATGAATCCGCTAAAAAGCCTCCCTGGCAGATGAGGATAAAACTTAATGCGATCTCTCTAAACAGTTACAGGTTCGGTGTTTCAGATCGGGCTACAGCTCTTATAGCTTCCAGCGTTCTGCAAGATGTTGGCATGATAAAAGAGTCAGAATCTGCCTTTGTTGTAGATAAAAGTAAAGTCAGAAGGGAGAAGAGCCGTGTCAGTAGTGAGTTAAAAAATGAGTTTACTCCTCTCACAGAAAGCTGGGGTCTGTACTTCGACGGAAGAAAAGATGACACGTTGTTTATTGAGAAGTTAAATGCCAAGCAATTCAGAAGAACCTTAAAAGAAGAACATTATTCTCTCATAATGGAGCCTGGTTCAGATTTTATTGGGCACGTATCACCATCATCCAGTTCTTCCGCTGATATAACTCACAGTATAAGTTCTCAGTTGACAGAACTCTCAATGCCACTAGAAAACTTAGAAGTTGTTGGGTGCGATGGTACAGTAACCAACACTGGCTGGAAGAATGGTGTCATCCATCAGCTAGAAAAACATGTAGGGCGCCCTCTTCAATGGAGTGTTTGTTTACTGCATTTCAACGAACTTCCGTTTCGTCATATTTTCCAGCACATTGATGGCCAAACTACAGGGCCTAAGAGTTTTAATGGCCCAAGCGGACAGCAGCTGATTTCATGTGAACGACTCCCTGTGGTTGATTATGAACCAATAGACTGTTTTATTCCAGAAATAGACAAAAGCACATTAAGCAAAGATCAACAATATTTGTTGGAAATATCAAGTGCAATAACTCTAGGGTATTGTCCGGAAGACTTAGCCGTTCGGGACCCTGGCCCTTTATCCCATTACAGATGGTTAACTGCTGCAAATAGAGTACTTAGACTGTACATAGGATCATCAGATCCCTCTGAAAACCTTACAGAGATCGTTCATTTCATACTAAAGTCCTACATGCCTGTGTGGTTCTCAGTAAAGAAAAGTAAGTATTTTACAGATGGGCCTAAACATGTATATCAAGCCATACAAACATCGCGATATTTGTCCGAAGAGTTGCGTGAAGTAGTAGACCCAGTCATAGAAAGAAACGCATTCTTTGCACAGACTGAAAACTTACTTTTAGCAATGCTTGTTGACGGGCGAGACCACATTCGGGAACTTGCCTACAGAAGAATTTTAAAATCCAGGCAGACCATCCCTAACAAGAAGACCATACGAAACTTCGTCCCTCCGAAGATTAACTTTCTGGCAGGTAACTACACAGAAATAATACATTGGAGTGAATGTGTGCTGTACCCTCCTCCAATTCTGAGAAATCTTAAAGAAGAAGACATTAGGTCAGTTATTAGTTTAGATTCAAAACCAATGAGAGAAGTAGTAAAGTTTGCCTTGTGACACACAGGCAGTTGAAAGGTGTGTGAAACTAGTAAGAGGCTTCGTCTAAAGTTTGCGGAAAAGAAGCCAGAGACGGATACATCAGGGCACTCTAAAGTCTCGCTCAGTTTTTCCACAGTTTTCAAAAAAATCTGATTTTAAAATGTTATAAACAAGTAAAAAAACACTGAGAATGAGATACAAACTACTTTGTAAATAATTGTATAGTAATGTAGATATGACACACCTTACATTTGGAAGGTTGGTTGGGTAGGGTGTGGGTGGGGCTCAAAGTGCAACCACCTCCACGTGGTGAGTCCTGGGTAGTTTTGTATTACAAAACTAGCGAAGTGTTGCACATAAGAATGTTGAAAAAAAAATTAAAACAATATATTTAATTAGTTGTATACTTTATTTTCCATTGTTTTGAACCATAAAGAGGCAAACAAACTGGAAAACATTGATTATAAGATGTTCAAATACAACAAAAAAATGATCGCAAAAACCCATATTTTCGCTATTTATCACAAACTTTAAGTACGATGCGCGAACAGAAAACTATATATTTTGGTGCAAACTAAATTTTTTAAGACTTTTTGGACCAATTGTAAGTAAAAGAAAGCTAGAACGAGTTTTTTATATCATGTTAAACGGTTCAAAAAAAATATGGAAAAAATCAAGTTTTTTTGTTTTTTCCCGTAATTTTACGTGCAATTCGCGAAACGGAAAAATAAATAAAAAAAATATTTTCTTGCTTAATATGTTTTATTGTTACCAAAGGCAACTTTTCCGCACTAGAACGTTTCTAAAAAAAAATATTTTTTTTCGACCCACCCTATTAAACACCTTGGCTCACGAATAACCCAAGTATACCAAGCTATATTTTTATAAAACGATGAAAATTTGCTAATCGATTTGTAATATTATAAGAAGTGATAATTATTTCACTATGCGGACACTTCAAAAGGTGTACTAAATTTTTTATTAAACGATTTGTAAGATAATTGGAAAAATTCTATTTTTTTCCTTTTCTTTGACATATCTCATCAACATCATATTTGTCGGCATTATATTGGCAAAAGAAGTGGCAAAATCTGTTGAGAACTTCATCTCAATCTGAGCAAGAGTGATTCTCATACAACTAAAAGCCAGACCAATTGTCATCAATATAATTCAAGTGTATGCACCTACAGCAGAAGGAACAGAAAAAGAGATAGAAGAGCTATAAAATAGCATTAATCAAGTCGTGAAAAGGTTGAAAAAGTAAGACCTAATAATTGTCATGGGTGACTTCAGCGCCAAAGTTGGAGCCAGAAAAACATCATCTGCAGTTGGACCATTTGGTCTAGGAAACTGGAACAAGATATTACGTTGGAGATTTTTGCGGAAGCAACTCAATTAGTAATAATGAACACCTAGTTTAAGCTACACCCACGGAAAGTGTACACTTAGAAATCTCCACAGGATTCTGTAGGAAGGATTGTAAGAAATCAGATTGATTACATGCTAGTAAATAAGAGATATAGGAACACCTACACATCTGTCAAAACATAACATAAATTCCGATCATGTCCCAGTTGTAGGTAATTTAAAAGTAAGAATGAAGAAGTTTACAAGTCGATGAAGAAGTATGTTAGAAAACATTCCAATGTTCGACTGAAGGTGAGTGAAAACCTCAATAAAAAGGTGCTAAAATGCAAAAATGCAGAAACTGTAGAGGAAAGTCTAACCATGATACAAGAAATAATGAGAGAACTAACAGAACAACACCTAAAGAAAGATACAGAGAAACGGAAACCGTGGATGACCGAAGAAATACTTGAACTTACGGATCAGAGAAAAAAAAACAAAGAAAATTCCAAGAATATAAGAAAATACATACCATCAGATCAATAATCATCATCAATAAGAGAAGCCAAAGCGAAACAAAAAACAGAGTCATGTTAAGAAATAGAGGAGTATCAGAAACTCCTCTATTTCTTAACATGATAACTTCAAATATCAAACATGATAACTTCAATGTTCATTAAAAGGTGAAGGAAATAGCTGGAAAGTTCCGAAAACGCAACAGCGAAAAAATAACAGATGATGAAGGCAATCTTGCCATAACCAACGAAGATAGAAATAAAGTATGGGAAGAATATTTGGAGAAACTTTTCCATGACCTTAGAGCAATACAAGAGCCCACCATTGAAGAAAATTCAGGTCACGAAATCCTACCAGAAGACATAACGGCAGCCGTCATACAAATGAAGGATGGAAAGGCACCGGGACTTGATGAAATTCCTGCAGAACTGTTGAAGCTATTAGATGCAAAACAAATAAAAATAATAACTGAAATATTTAATGAAATATACAAGGTAGGAAAAATACCAGTAGAGTGGCTTAAATCGAAGTTCGTACCATTGCCCAAAAACCAGGAGCAAAAGTTTGTGAAGATTATAGAACCATAAGCCTAATGAGCGATTTGCTGAAGCTGCTTTTAAAAGTCACCCACAAAAGAATTTACCGGAAATGCGAGGAACAGTTTGGATTTGTGAACGCCGTTGGTACGAGGAAAGCTTTATTTCTTTAGCGTGCAGGTATTGTTTCAGAAATATAGAGATATCAGCTGTAATGTTTTGCATGTCTGATTGACTACAAGAAGGCATTTGATAGGGTCAGGCATGAACAAATGATAGAAGTGCAGAAGAGGACAGGGATTGACGGAAAAGGCTTAAAAATAATAGCTAACCTGTATTGGAATCAATTCGTGGTGCTCCGAATAGATGAGAATATACAGATCAGGTCAAAATCTTAAGAGGAATGAGACAGGGGTACATAATTTCACCACTGATATTTAACCTGTACTCAGAGCATATTTTCGAAGAGGTGATATTGATGAAGACATCTTAATAAATGGAGTCAAGCTCAATAACCTGCGGTATGCAGATGATACAATAGTGTTTTCCAATACCATAGAAGGGCTGCAAAACTTAATGAACAAAATAACGGAAACAAGTAGAAAATATGGACTGAATATAAACACCAGTAAAACCAAGCTATTGATCATCAGCAAGGAAAACATAACTGGAGCAAATCTGTATCTGAACCAAATGAGAATTGAATGTGTCTCACAATGTAACTACTTGGAAACTATATTCAATGAGTCGTGGGGCAATACCCAAGAGATTAAATATCGCACCGGAGAGGCTAAAAGTGAATTCTTTACTATGAGCTCTGTGTTCAAGAGCCATGACCTCGCCGTAGAAACAAAAATAAGGCTCTTTAAATGTTATGTGTACTCAGTGCTTCTGTAAGGCAGATACGAGCTACTTCAATGCATTTTGCAAGGTAAAATTTAAGGAAAGAGGGCTCCAGGACGTGCCACCATGTACATATGACACCATAGACACCACATGTACGTGGCAGTATGTATGTCTTTTCAATAACCAATCTTTGCAGCACTACCTACGTTTCTTGTATTTTTTTTCGTTATACAAACAGAGAGCCGCTAAAAGTATATCGTTATCTGACATGTTTGCGATTTGAAAGTGAAACTTATGCTGCAAAATCGGTAAGTGTGTGTTCCCGTTCCCATCTGAACATTATTGTACTGCAATTGCATTCGACAAAATCGTACTGCGCCGTTGGAACGTGAGTGGCGGACTTTAGCCTCAGCCTAGGAAGTTCTTGGTGAAACAAATATAAATAAAAATAAATCGTTACCAAGTCTAAGAACGCCATGTTGTTGTACAGAAGTGAAGGAAAAATATAAATAAAAGAAAAGGCTTATCTGAAATAAATATCAACCAAAACATAAAAGGCATACCATAATTACAAGACAATTCGAAATGAAACACATGCACTTGTAAGAAAAATAAGGATGGGATACCAAACGAATTACTGAACGATTGTGGAGCAGCAATGACAGAACAATTAACAACATCTTATATACTAAAACGCTAAGCCCTTTTCTTGTCCACCACTTTACTCAAAAAACATATTAGATAATTAAAATATTTTTTCGGAATATTATTAGTATTACGTATGAGATTGTAGATATACTTTTGGTACAAAAATTCACTTCCGGTTTTGAGATGACCGGAAGTTAAAATTTACTTTAAATTTTAGACCCCGCAATGTATATATGGATCGAAAAATCTCGTCGAGACGAATCTAAATATGTACTTCCGGTTGCAATCCGACACCGGAAGTGACCCGAAACGCGCATAAAACGTCAAGATAGAGCAAATCTGACACCGAATTCGTGATCAGCATGTAAAATTAACTGCTAAATGATATCCATGTCGACATTTGATGAACTAAAAATTGCATTCCGGTTTTGAGGTCGACTTCCGGATTCGTTTTTATTCAAAAGTAAAAAGTAAAAGTTTACATAACTCCCGGTGCCAAGCAAAAGTTTTCAGAAAATAGAGACATTGTAACAAAAAACATTTCTTTCGACGAAATATTTCGTGATATTTAATACACTTTTTACTTGCATTATTATTGATGAATGTTGTGTATATTCTTGCTTATATTGTTTATATTGATCTCTCAATTTTTCTCGCAAAATAAAAATTTCATTTAAAAAACTCAATGTCGAATTGGTCCGCTAGTTAATTAATAAAATTATAAAATACAATAAAATACTGGAAGAATGGATAACGAGCGAACTAATCCTACTACTCAAAAAATGAGAAAAAACAGCCGGAAAACTACAGAGGTACTCTTGTTACAACAAAACAGAAAAACAACTTGTTAAATACTACGCTAAAACTTACAAATAAAATTTTACAAGTGCTAATAAATCAGAGGATAAGTTTAGCAGATGAATAACAGTGTTTTCGTAGTGGAAGAATCTTCCACAGATGCAATATTTGTTATAAAGCAAATTACTGAGAATTCACTAGAGTACAATAGACCAGCATTTATATGTCTGATTGAAATAAAGAAAGCGTTTGACAGAATAAGACTCAAAGATGTAATCCATCTTCTGTATCCTCTTGCTTTTGCATATTTAACATAAGAGCAAAAGAATTTAATATGCAATGTAAACATAGCAAGAAAGTAAATAATTAAAATAAAGGTTAATAGCATAGGGGAGAATAATAATCATTTTAATGATTATTATATATTCCAAATCAAATAAGGGATAATTAATACAGTAAAGTATACATTTTAAATTACACAAAGAAATTGACCTAGTTAGTGCATTGTTTGATAATTGTTTAAACGTAGAAAAAGCACGTCAAACAGAAACTGTTGTTGTAAAAATACCACCGAAAGAAATCCGATTTCCAGAGGAACTGAAGGGCGTATCATTAGCTAGAGCCTAAATACGCGAAAGGTAACAAAATTCTATAAGTATACTAACACGAGTAAATTATAGTATTACAGATTGTCACCCCTTTACTTTCTTGCTAAGATCTCTTCTCGTCTCCCTTCGCGCCGAACGAGTATTTATTAATTATATCTGACAGCTTGTTAACTTAATTGTTAACCACATAGTATATTCAATACATTTGTAGACTCTAAATTTGGTTTTTATGTTCCTTCCGACCGATTCAGACAGAGACCAGAAGAGTACCAAATTTCGGCTTATACATTTATCCGGCTTCTAAAGTAAGCCCATAGACTCAAACTCTTTACAGGACCTGAGACCTAGAAGTCCTTAACCCCTATTCCGAAGTTCCTTACCTTCTCGTAAATCCACGAAGGCGAGCCAGCCCTCCAGACTACTGGGACCAGTATTCCTTGCAGCCGCTCGCAGGGATAAGCATCCTTTAAGGTTCATTACCAGTATATTACAGTGGTAACAGCGTTGTACAGTGGTGAAGATTTTCTCACCCTCTAGTTCCAGATGTTACAATAGGGGATATAACTTCCCGCTGGTTGTACAGTGACGACAGTGGTGTTCCCAGAACATTACAAATATGACAATCTCATCTGAGAAAACTAAAACAATAGTTGTCAGCAAAGAACCAACCAGATGTAAAATATAAATTGATGGCATCAGTATTGAACAAGTAATGGAAATAAAACACCCGGGAATTACACTGTCTAGCTATGGCGATCTGGACAAAGAAGTGAGAGATCAAGTACAAAAAGCAAATACACTTTCAGGGTGCCATAATGTGGCAAAACGTACACATTAGCACTGAGATGAAGTCAAGAATTTGTAAAGCCAGTGTAAGACCAATAATGACATATGCCTCAGAAACAATACCCGACACACCCATAACGCAAAGGCTATTGGAAACAGCAGAGATGAAAGTACTGAGAAGAATTACAGGAAATACGCTGAGAGATCGAAAGAGAAGTGAAGACATTAGAAGAAAATGTAACGTACAGTGTATACATGAATGGACACAAAATACAAAAAAAGAATGGAATAATCCCATAAGCAGAATGAAGGAGACCCGTGTCGTCAAAATAGCAAGAGATAAGTCACCAAATGACAGAAGAAGTATTGGACGACCGCGCAAAAGATGGAGTGAGAACTTTTAATAAAGATATTAATCTGCCAATGAACAAGCACAATTGCTTATAAAGAGGAAAACTAAAAAGAAGATGAAGAAGTAGAAGAAGTAGTACTAGAAGAAGAAGAAGAAGACTTACTTTTTTTAGTAACGTAAGTTTTTTTTAGTATATCCAGGCACTGTTGTTGTTTTCTGGATCATTTTGTGAGTGTCTTGCAGTACAGGAACGATTACTATACTTGCAGAATTATTTGTTCAGCTCCTCTTATTACTATAAAACAAAATTACGTGATTACGTATCATAGATGAAATGAAATACACAATAGCAAATATTTTAGTTAATTACATTCAACAGAAAAAACATTATTGTTCTGAAGCTATTTTCTTTGGCATTTTAAATGAATTACTATTTAACTGGGAATAAGCCAAAATTAAAGATAAAAATACATTTATTGACGTTTCAATTTCCACTTCAGAAATCGTTCTCCTGGTATTAGGTTGTTGTCTCTACATCTTCGTAAAAATTTAATTGAATTTTGATAATGTGCCAGTTTCTTGTATAGAATTTCCAATCCCCGAAAATTTTGAATAACGCTGGGCCCATAACGGTTTCTTAATATTGTTCTGAAGCTATTTTCTTGTGGCATTTTAAATTAATTACTATTTAACTGGGAATAAACCACAATTAAAGTTTAAAATACGTTTATTGACGTTTCAATTTCCACTTCGGAAATCGTTCTCCGAAAGATTTCCGAAGTGGAAATTGAAACGTCAATAAACGCATTTTTATCTTTAATTGTGGTTTATTCCCAGTTAAATAGTAATTAATTTAAAATGCCACAAGAAAATAGCCGCAATCTTTAATTTTGGCTTATTCCCAGTTAAATAGTAATTAATGGAAAAAACATTATTATATTGATCGTTAATATTAATCGAAAAGAATATAACGAGGATAATTTTAAATTAAATTGTTGGTATGAAGAAGAGTGTCCTATAATATATAGTCCGTCTAGAAAGTATCCGGAAAAAAGAAAGCAGAATTTTAATTTTACGGTATTTATTTCTATCACTTGAAATAAAAAATTTCAGCAAATAATTCATCTCATTTACTTATACAACCTCCATGTAAATCTAAACACTTAACTAAACGTCCAGGTACACCCGAAACTAGGTCAAAGCCATAATTTTCGGTAATGGTGTTCCATGCCTGTAAAACTGACCGAATCAACCTTTCTTTATCTCGTGGCTCTGCTCGTTCCACTTTAATCTTCATCAGTCCCCATGTGTTTTTCAATGGAGCTAAGATCTGGAGATGCTGCTGGCCACGGAATTGTTGCCACCTCGTGTTCTTGCATCCAAGCTTGAGTATAAGTAGAAGTATAGCATCTTGCATTACCTTGCTAAAAATGTCACCCATCTGGATATAAAACATGAGCCGTTTCAAGAAGGAAACCATTTAGGATGTCACAATATTTCGCACTATCAACAGTACCACTAACTTTAAAGAGAGGTGTAGCACCACGCTGAGATATTGCTCCTCAAACCATTAGTTTAGTGGCAAATTTGGAAATTTGAACGATAAAATTTTCTCTTGATAGGATTTTTAGATGATTTGCACCAAGCTGGAAAAAACTTTCATCAGATATAAACATATTATTAAAATTATCTTCTTAAAAATGTTGACAAAAATCTATTCTTTGTTGGCTTTTGCAGAGGTGTCATTGTATGGATTTTTTTTGGATTCCTTGATATGTAGCCTTGCTTTTTGATATTTCCAAATCTGTTCGCTAATTTTCGAAACCCTAAACCTCTATGCAATTTTTTATCCTCTTTATTGTCTCATACACTGCACTTTTTCCCAGTTCAGTCAATTGCACTAATTTTTTAACGTTTCGGACACCCTTTCTATACAAATATTCCACCACTTTTCTTTTTCTACTTGCGACATTATTTCACAAATCTTAAGTCTGTTTACAAACAACAATATTTGACAGATGGTGTTGTCATGCGATTTTG
This sequence comes from Diabrotica balteata, assembly GCA_918026665.1. Lineage (NCBI taxonomy): Eukaryota > Metazoa > Arthropoda > Insecta > Coleoptera > Chrysomelidae > Diabrotica > Diabrotica balteata. Next base: position 115,514,658 of record OU898282.1, read on the forward strand.
TCCATAACCTACTATTGGTACAACCTACTTGATGCATTACTTTTGTCTTAAAATGTTACAAAAAGAAAATCTATTAAAATTGGGAAAAATAGAAAATTCCGGATACTTTCTAGACGGACTATATTATAAACTAATAAAAAAAATTAATGGACAGAATGTAGGTAAATAGTATAATGTTCACAAAATTTATTTATTTTCTGTGGTATCTATCGTGAATAAATGATTGCAAAAAATACTATTTTGATTTAATGAGTCGTTGTTTTTTTAGGACAAATAAAATACCTAACTACTTAAATTTCTTAAACCTGTGATTAGATCTAATAAAATCAGCCGTGTCATTATAAAATGATAATAAAAACCTGCTACACGTTTATGATCTGGTTAATACGGTTTGATTCCTTTTAACACCAGCAATGATAATTTATACTCGCATATTATACAATAAAAGAACCTCGAACTTTATTGACCTTGGCCTTGCTTAATACTCATTCACTTTCTGGTAATAGCCAATCTTTTGTATAATGTATGTAGATTAACACATCAGAATGTACAGCTATCTTGTTATCTGGTTTGATAAAATTTATGTTAATTTAGTTGGTGATTAAAAGTCTATACAAAAATATAAACACGTGAGAAATCCTGTAAAGTTGGGCTAATATTTGGAGTCTTTTTAATTCTTGCAGAATTTGATAATTAACTAATAAATGATGAGGATAATTAAAACATTGAGGTTTGTTAAAAAACATAAACTGGGTACAAAACTAGGAAATAGACTGTAAAACACTCATACAGTCCTCGAAGACATACCGTCTCAGGACTAACAACTTCAACGTGGAGTCATATGTCGCCATGTTACCTAATCTATCGGTAACTCTATCATCTTAAATTATTATAACGTATTTTTAAAACTAAATGTAATTAAACATCTGTTAACGGGTTTTTACCCATATATTTAATCTTGGTGTCTACATTCATGTACTCCCAGACACTATGATGGAACATGGATTCCGAAAACGTTATGTCTTTTTAACTTAGCCCGTTTGGGCCTTAAATATATACCTTTTACAAAGGATTTTTAAATAAATTTTTTAATACATGGTATACAGCCAACTACAGGAACGTAGATTCCTTGTGAAGTAATAAATAATCTAAGATATGCAGACGACACTCTCCTTGTTGCCGATAGTGCTAAAAGATTACAAAGACTGATAGATCAAGTAGTTAACATCGGTAGAAAATATGGAATGAAACTTAATAATAGGAAGACGCAAATTATGATCACAAGCAAAAACCAAGATACAGATGCGAAGTTTATGGCACATAATGAGATATTGGATAGAACAGAAAAAATAACATCGAAAAAGCAAGGAGTGCCTTTCAACAGATGAAGAAAGTTCTCTGCAATATAACCTTAAACTTACATCTCAGACTCAAAATCCTTAATTGTTATGTGTTTTCTATTCTTATGTATGGAACAGAGGCATGTACACTCACTGATGCGTCTTGCAGACGGTTGCAGTCTTTCGAGATGTGGTGCTGTCGTCGCATGCTCAGAATATCATATGTACATCATATAACTAACGACGTAGTAATGCAACGTTTACAAAAAGAACCTGAAGTCTTAAAATTCATTAAAGAGAGAAAGTTAGCATACTTCGGACATATAGTGAGAAATGAAAATAAATACAGAATCCTACTATTGATATTAGAAGGGAAAATAGAAGGAAATAGAGGACCAGGACGCCGCCGAATATCTTGGCTTAAGAATTTGAGACAGTGGACAGGTATGACACCAGAGACCTATTTCGAACAGCTGCATATAAAATACGATGGGCCATTGTGGAAGCCAACATCCATAGAGGATATGCACTAGCAGAGGAAAAAACATAAAGTTATTCAAATATCAAATAAAACTTACCTGTTAATTTTCAAATACTACTGTGGTAAAATCATCGAGCAAAAAGATAGAAGAGGGAATGTAAAGGTAGTGGGAGCAAAAATATTGTTCTCTCCTCTCCTCTTCCTCTCAAAATAGCACGGGAAGTGCTATTTTGAGAGACCACATTTAAAAATGAAAGAGAGTCACTTTCCTTGTTAAGGAAATCAAATTTAGTTGGGTTATGTTATTGTTTCTTCCAACTGCCACATGGAAGCTTCTTTATATTGAAGTTTGTTAACAATTGTGTGACATTTTAGACTATTATAGTTATTATTTAATTAAAACTTTCTCGTCTAAGACTCATTCTGAAAAATATTTTGTAGCTACTTTAAATTTGGCGCCTTTGCATTCCCGGATATGTCCTACATATTAAGAGGCCACTTTTATGAATTTTGGTCTCCTTTTTATAACGATTAGATTCCCTCTTTTGTCTTTTTGCTCGATGGGTAAAATGTACATTAATACTGGCACCACTGGATAAAATATAATTGTTCACATCGATGCCGTTACTGGAAATGAACAAAACTAATGAATATAGTCACGCAAAAGGTTTGACTTTATATAGGTCTCTACCTAAACAGCTAGTTTTTCTTCTTTTTTAAATTTGAAATTTAATTGTCCATATTAGGTGTTTGGTCCATAATTGGTACACTTACCTTAAATAGTTTGTTAAATTAACAAACAACAATGAGATATATAAGATCAATAGTAATGTAATTGCCACAACATTCAACTTATAAATCGCTGATTTGGTAAACATAAATTATATAATATAGATCAAGTTCAATTTAGACTTCAAAATACTTTAATTAAAAGAATAAGAGTAATTTAGAAATGGTATTATTACATGCGATCATTTAGTGACTTCATAAGTAATGTCGATGTCATCGACCTTAACAATAGCAGAATACTCGTTATAATATGTTATTCTATACAAAAATTAACTTTTTAAATTTAGTTTTCTATTAGTACAAAGCGACTATCTTAAATTAGGTATAATAAATGCCAATAAAAGGTTTCTTTCATACTAGAAAATTACTTCGCTCTGATTAGTAAACAGCAGTAAGTGGACCATTATAATAATTAAAAATTAATTTCTATGGGTTATCCATATGGTTTTGTTCCTAATTTCTATAAAAAGTCAGCGTCGTTCACTTTCTACCTTACTGTCGCTTATTCAGTGAAAGGTACCTAGATACCTAGATCACTCCAAAAAGTTGTTTTTACTTTCAAATAAGAATTTTATAAATATGACTGACAAGGAACGTAGGTATACAGGGGCTCTGTATGTATAAAGTAAAAAGACGAAATATGTTGTGTTTTATTAATTGAATTGTTAAAATTATTGTGTTAATATAAGAAAGACTGAAGACTAAGAAATAAGTTGAACAAAGACTGGTTCGAGTTTGGAGCTAAGCTTCACGCTATCATCGGGGTAACTGCTCGCGGATAGTGGATGATTTTAAGATATGAAGGTCAGCTGCAAATATATCGAATAAGGAGTCTTCAATTAAACAGTATATTTGCTATTTTTATAGGAAAGTCTTCTTTAAAAATGTTACAGAAACACAGGGAAAGTGTCGTGACATGGCAAGTATTGTCGCCATTAAGTAAGCATAGTCATATCAAAACTCGCGATCCAAGGGGACAGATATTGAAGTCTAGAACCGACTCTTGGAAGATAACTTGCAAAATAAACAGGCTTTATTTCCTAAAAATAATACAGCCTTGTAAAGGTATACGATATCTATCTAAAACAAAATAAGCTATGCTTACAAAAAATCCTGTCCGATAAGGAAAGTCGTAAAACCAACTCCTGGTAGTGAACTGAACTAAAACACCTTAGAAAAATAGAAAGAACAGCTTTTAATAAAGAAAAATGTCAATAAATCAAAGAGGATTGGGATTATTCCCAAAGGGAATCAAATGTTTCCCGCAGGCTTTCAGCCCACAAAAAGTGTTCTCAAAGACCAACATCATTTTGCGAAAGTGCTAAGATCCTGATCAACGCATACTTCCGCAGAAGAAACAATCATGCTCACTGAATGACTGATATCACAGGCCTGCCTGTGGCGCATGTTAAACCTGTTTGTTTTTGAAAAACCCTACAGAATTAAAATAACACAGCATAGGGAGTCAAACGTGGCAAATGCCTACTGCATATCCACCGATGGATTCAAAATGCAAAAAGGTTCAGGATGCAGGATATGCTCCAAATAACTAAACATAAGAATAAAGTGGGGTATGCGCAAAAATACTAGCGTAGCTGAGGCAGAATTGGCTGGTATTTCCATAGCCGCAAAAGAGATAACCAGAGAGGTATAGCTAAGAAAATCGTAATAATCGGACAACAGAAAAACGCTACTAACCTTGAATAGACCACGTGTCACATCATGTATTAACAATGGAGTGTCATGAGTCACTAACTAAAGCTGCGGTTGATAATAACATTATCCTTGGTATGAGAGTTGGTTTTTAACAGGTCATTGTCAACTAAGCAGACACTTACACACATTGGGGCTAGCAGACAGACCTCTATGCAGACGTGTAAACGAGAAAACGAAACTGTCGAGCATGTCTTATGCGAAGATACGGAGTTATTGTCAATACGAAAGTACACGTTTGGCAAGCCTGGCCTACACCTAGCCACGTAAGGGGAGGTCCGCTAGTGACTTGTCTACCTTCCTATAAATGACAGGATGGACAATTAAGGATAACAGCTTCCTAAGAGGATACACAATGGGTCAATTATGGCCTAAGTGCTGCAAGACTTGATTCGCCTTCCCTACTCTACAGGTAGAGAGATACCAAAATAAGCATAGCATAAACTGGATGCAGGGCATGAGTTGTTGTATCAAAATCAGAATTTGTCGCAAGAAAATAGCTTTCGAAGTGGTAAAGTACTAGCGAGCAGAGGGGGGAACTAATTCAGTGGAACGGCATCTTTGATGCGGAAAGTAAATTGGAACCTAGTGCATTATTCCCCGGGACACTGCCCTGTAACTCTTGTTTATCATGTCAGGAAACCTATACCATTCGGCCGCCAGTACCGAATATATGTTTGATCATAAGAGGGTGCTTATCATTTCCCGGCTTTATATGGGGAATACCAAACTGTGTCTTGGTACATGCAATGCCAGATCACTTTTTGCAGCGGGTAAATTTGATAATGCCATAAAAGAAATGCTTGGACTTAATATTGATATCCTGGGAATAAGCGAAACTAGATGGTCAGATACTGGTTTGTGCGAGAAAAATGAAACGCCATTTTTTTCCTCTGAAAATACTGGTGCAAACCATTGAAATGGTGTAGGATTTATAGTAAGTCTTCTTCTTCTTTTGGTGCCTATCCTCTGTGGATGTTGGCAATCACGTTGGCCCATACAACTTTGTTGACAGCTGCTCTAAATAGTTGTATGGCAGTCACTCCTGCCCACTGTCTATTATTCTTTAATCACGATGTCCTTCTGCGCCCTTGAGATCATTTGCCTTCTATCATGCCTTGGATCACGGTGTTGTGTGTAACATAATGGATATAGGGAATTCTGAGCATGCGGCAGTAGCACCACATTTCGAAGGCTTCTAATCGTTTGGATGTTGCCTCCGTCAAGGTCCAGGCTTCGACTCCATATAAAAGGGTAGAAAATACATAGCATCTCAAGACTTGTGTTCTTATATCAATGTTCAGGTGCATATTACATAAAATCTTGAGGCGATTGAAGACAGCTATCGCCTTTTCTATACGACATCTTCTTTCCTGTGAGTGCTCCCATTCCTTATTAAGGCTGCATCCAAGATATGTAATTTTGTCGTCTATTTTCAAGGGTTCATTATTAGCTGTGAATTGATGTTGTATTACGTCATTTTTACATACTACAAGAAAGTTGAAAGTTAAAAGAATAGTAAGTAAGAGTATTTAAAAGTCCATACGAAATGTTATTAGATATTCAGATAGAGATATCCTTATGCAAATAAATTCCAAATTAGTTAACATAAATAAAATTCACAACTATACAGATAAGTAAAATAGCTACTCTATTATACCTCCAAAACCTTCAGAAGTTACTATGATTTTAGAATTAGAAGAAGCAAAGTTGATAATGTAATAGGTGCTTTCGGGCAAGGTATTAATTCTGTAGAAAAGAAAATTATCTCTTCTCCAATACCGATTTTGAATTAAAAGTCTAAATATTATTAAAGAAAACAATAATAACGCTGAGATACAACAATGAAAAATTGAGAGAACCAACGGTTAGAGACAAAATGGAATCAGAATTAACAGAACTATGAGCAAGTAACAATACACGATATAGCGAACGCTTGGATGCCATAATATAACAACATGAAACATATTTGAAGTGCTTCCAATATATTGCTACAACCAGCAAAAATAAAGAAAATAAATATACATATTCAAAAAATTAAAATGAAAGCACCTATAACATCTCGAAGACACCATGGAAAGTTTTTGTTAGATCCGGTAGATCTATGCAACACATGGAATAGCTTGTACTTGTATCTCTCTCTTTGTCAACCATTTTGCATCCACTACTGAATGTAGGTCTCACCCACTTGCTTCCATCTTTCTCTATCTTGCGCCAATCTAATCCACTGTTTGCCTGCCACTGCTGTTATGTCATCTACCCATCTTTTTTGAGGCCTTTCCATGCTTCTTGTTGTCGTCCTTGGTTTTCATTCTAGAATTCTCCGTGTCCACCTGTTGTCATTAAATCGGGCTACCTGACCTGCCCAGCGCCATTTCATTTTTGTAATTTCTTCCACAATATCCCTAATTTTCGTTCTACGTCTTATCTCGGTGTTTCTAATCTTGTCTATCAGTGGTATTCCAAGCATGATTCGTTTCATTGCTCTTTGCGTTGTTTCTAATTTTTTTGCAGATTTTTGGTGAGAGCTACTGTCTCCAAGCCGTAGGTACAAACTGGTAGTATGCATGTGTTGTACAACTTTTTCTTTAAATTTACAGGAATGGAGGTGTTTTTCAAGATATATGCTAGTTAGCCGAAAGCGCCCCATGCCAGTTGTGTTCTTCTTTTAATTTCAGCATCTTGATTTGGTTTTCCTAGTTTGATGACATGACCTAGATGTACATAATGTTCAACATTTTCTATGGTATGATTTTGTATTGTTATATTTGTCTGGTCTCGGCTCAGTATTTTATTTTACTGTAGTTCATTTTTAAGCCCACCGCAAATTAATTTAATTGTTATAACATTAAAACTGTGTCACCTGCAAATATCAAGTAATTTAAGTATGATCCGTCGACGTTGATACCCTTCTTGTTTCATTCTAGTTTCATAAAAATGTCTTCTAGAGCAAGGGTAAATAGTTTGGGAGAGATGGTGTCTCCTTGTCTTACTTCCTTTTGTAGTCTTATGGGATTAGTTTTTGTGCTTTCGTCCAGCTTTATCTGCATGGTGGCATTTTCATATATGTTTTTAAATATGTTAGTATATCTTGAATCTATACGTCCATTTTGTAGAGATTCAAGCACTGCCCATAATTCGATGGAATCGAATGCTTTATAAAAATTGACGAACGCCATATGAATTTTAACATTACACTCGGTGCATTTTTCTGTTAGTGTTCCTACGGTGTGCAAGTGGTCTATGGTACTAAAAATGTTTTCTGAATCCAACGTGCTCGATATGTTGATTGAAATCGAACTTATGTGTTAGGCGGTTGGTTATGATTTTAGTTAGTAATTTATACAGATGTGATAGCAAGGATATTGGTCGGTAATACTCGATGTTTGCTTTTTCTCCTTTTTTGAATAGAAGAATGATTTCGGAGTTTTACCATTCTTGAGGAATCTTTCCTTCATCAATTACTTTATTAAATAAAATATAATTAATACCTGTTCCATTTTTCTGCCACCAATTTTCGACGTTTCAACTGTAATTTTGTTCTCTTATTCTACTTGTATAAATAAAACACTAAATAACCACGTAATTTACTGCGCTAGACGCCACTGAAATATTAAACGACAAATCACTACCACTACTAAAAACGAGTCCTAGTTTGCTCCCATTTTTTACTTATTTCTGCGATATTAAGTAGGTGATTAATTGTAACTTTTCTCTTAAGCATTTAAATATGTACAAAAACTAAATACAGACTTTTAAATTGGATAGTCTACTTTTAAATTATTTAATAATTGTTTATATCCTCCAAAACTTATACTAGTAATATTTTAAATAGTAGTGAAAGGCTTATTAATTTGATTTAAAAGTCTTAACAACAATATAGAATGTTTAAACAGAATAGTAAATCAAAGTAAGTAATTTAACTGATCTTTAATTACTTTCATTTTGGATAACCAGGCCATCATGACAATATAATAATATATTGGTATTTTGACAAAAAAATATAGATAGTAGTGAATTGAAAAAATAATAAACTGAAAAATGAAAGTAACATCTGTAATCATAGAATAAGTTCTAGGCACGATTGCAGACCAGTTTGACATTCATATCAACAGCCTTCAAATTTTTAAAAAGAAATTTTCTTCTTCTTCTTCTTCCTCTTTATAGGCAATTCTGCTTGTTCATTGTCGGATTAACGCCTCTATGGAAGGTTGTCACCAATTCGTTTGCGCGATCAGCTGATACTTCTTCTGCCGATTGGTGACTTGCTCTTGCCATTTTGACGACACGGGTCTCCTTTGTTGGGTAATACAAGAAAAATGTCTTCACTTTTCCTGTATTATTGCCAATTGTAATTATTGCCTGTAATTCTTCTCAGTACTCACATCTCTGCCGTTTCCAGTAGCCTTTGCGTTGTGGCTGTATTGGATCTGGTTTCTGAGGCATATGCCATTACTGTTTTTATATTGGCTTTATAAATTCTTGATTTCATCTTAGTGTTAATTTGTCTGTTTGGCCATATAGTGTTATTAAGGCATCCTGCCAGTCTATTTGCTTTTTGTACTTGATATCTCACTTCTTTGTCCAGGTCTCCATATAGCTAGACAGTGCTAAATCCTATATTTAGCCTACATTAAAGAAAAAGTCTGTCACCTTAGTCTGTTTTCTTTTACCTTTTCTCAGAATTGACCTCACCTTGTCCTGAAGACGGATAGCATCTTTCACACCAGTCATATCGTTCCTGGTTAATGAAATACTTTTGCCGTATCCAATGCCTGCTAAGGGGTCGGAGCTGGTCTTTGGCTCTGCTTCCGGGTCACTATTTTCTTTTTCTTCTATACGAACTGCTTGTATGATATCCTCGTCAGAAAGTCCAGATGTTGTAGCTACATTTTTATCAACTTCTTCGAAATCTGTTAGCTCTTCCGGTTCGTAGGTGATAAAAAGTTTTAACTGTCTGGCCCAAACAGCTAACGGCAGGTCATCTTCATTCTCGATCAATCCTTGATATTCCAGCCATCCTGCGTCTTTGAAGAAATGTTTTATCGTAGTGCTCGTCACCTCGTCTCAGGATTTACTAATCATTAGGGTGGTGTCAAGGACGTTTAGTTTGAAATGATATATAGGGCAAATATCGAACACAGTATTAATTAATTCTTGCCCAAGTACTTTCGATCACTAGATCATCCTCAGGGGCATTTCGTCAATTGCGGCCTATCCGACAAGAGTAGAATGTCATAAATATAAAATGGGACATCAAAATACACTACACAAAGAGAAGCAAATACTTTAAAACTTTTGAAGATAGGCGAAGCTATATGGTATATAAAAGCCGGAGACAGAAATGAAATTGAATTCGGTATTTCGGTCGGTGATGAAATCGATATGTTTAATGTTAGAAGGACAGGCGTGGTAGCGGTTCCGCACCAGGCATCTTTGCGGGAAAAGGAAAGCAACTAGTAAAAAGAAAACTTAATTTCAAGAAAGTAGATGATCATCTATCTAGCAGTAATGAAGAAGACGCAGCATTTTCAGCGGAAAGTCAGATATAATGGAAGATATTCCAAGAATTGTAGAATCGAATGATGATGACGTGGAATGCATCTTTTTTTTCGGCAAATTTTCCAATGACACGAGAGGAGAATTGTAGATATTGCTCATCATGTGCACTTTCTGGGCACTCACAGACTAATTCGAATATTTTTATAATGGTCCAAATTGGGCACCAATTATCAAAATGAAAAAGTGTAAACTTTTTAAAATTTTTTTAAATAAGAATATGAGTTCACACTCTTATAACTAAATGAACAATACATGAAATGCCCATAAAACGTGAATTTCAGAGTCTACATATTTTAAAAATAAAATGGAGCTTCCTTTTGGGTACTTTTCTCTGCATAAAACTAACACCATCCAACATACTGGCTATTACCTAGAATACATATCAAATTACTTTTGCATTAAGTATGTACTTATATAATATAACGACAGTTAATGATGGTGGCAACAATAGGGGGTTCCTACCAATTTCCACGAGCAAGACGTGCTGTTATAGGATAAATTATTAGTTGAATTAAAAAAAGAATCTTAATTATTACCTGTCTTGAAGTATGTACCGAAAAGGTAACCGGCACCCGCATATTTTATAATGGCAGGTGTGTGGGGGTGGAAGTATGGTATCAAAGGCATAGTTAATCAAAAAATATATTTACCTATACGTGCTATCACTAGAATAATTCTATAGAGTAAAATTGTAACAGCAATATATACATTTAGATATACATTAACAGGTTTAATTATTTATTTAAAATAACAATATTTGTTCAAAATGTTAATACTTGTGATCGTTTAATATATTAAACTTAATCAATTTCTGCAAGACATGTAAATTCTTTTTAAATGCAATGAAATTATATCGCTGGGAAAAAATAAAATCGTTATATCTCCAAACTATTTAGAAAAAATTAGAAAGAGTTTGTACACAAAAATATAAATAATATAGATAACAGCATAATCTACTCCCGTTAAAAAACGTTAAAAAAATATAAAAAATTCCTTGATTTTAATTGAAAATATGTAATTAATAGTACATTGTTTACCGGGTAGGAAAAGCTTAACATTCCTGGACGACTGTGAAGATTGCTAAGTCGAGGCGCAAGCCGAGACTTAGCAACACAGAGTCCAGGAATGTGGCTTTTCCTACGAGGTAAACATACTATTTTTCCGCAAATCGTTAAAAATTCGACAGATATTGATTGATTTAAAAAAAAACGCGATAATTTTATTCCCAAATAAATGGTGCTTTGAAATTCCTAATAAAATTACTTGGGTTACTATGGAAACGTATTGAGGTTGAATTGTCAAACTTGAGGCTTATAAATTTAATTGCTGGTGTTCTCGAAAGTAAAATGATAAGTTATGATGAAATTTCCATTCCTGGGACTCCTCCAGAGCTGGTTGAGGCAGTGAATACTGCTTCATTAGAATTATTGCCAAAGAAATCAAGAGAAAAGTACGAAAATGCATACAGACGTTTTATGGATTATGTGTTTTCTATCATTTATGTAGAACACTAACAACTGTACGGAAATATCATTTCCTTACTGTAAGGAAATGATATTCCCGTACAGTTGTTAGTGTTCTACATAAGTTTGACAATTCAACCTCAATACGTTTCCATAGCAACCCAAGTAATTTTATTAGGAATTTCAAAGCACCATTTATTTGGGAATAAAATTATCGCGTTTTTTTTTAAATCAATCAATATCTGTCGAATTTTAAACGATTTGCGGAAAAATAGTATGTTTACCTCGTAGGAAAAGCCACATTCCTGGACTCTGTGTTGCTAAGTCTCGGCTTGCGCCTCGACTTAGCAATCTTCACAGTCGTCCAGGAATGTTAAGCTTTTCCTACCCGGTAAACAATGTACTATTGTTTTTTACTTAGATATATTATACCGGGACACATTAAATGTGCTAAAATTAAGTTTGAGCATTTTTTATTTACATTTCACTTTTCAGGGACCTTCCCTATTACCGCATGCTTGCCTTGATAAGTGACGTAGAGTAGCTTTTTGAATTATTATTTTTATTTTATTTATTGTTACTAAAAGAACTTTATAAATACAAAGTAAAAATTTAGAGTTAAATCTAAAATTAAGTACTTATACAGTTCAAAATTTGTAAAAACAATGCAAGCATGTCCCCACTCTTTTTTTTTAATTATTTAATTATTTCAAAAATAAAAAATTGAAAAACGTTTTTAAAATAAGTCTTCTCATTATTACACTTATAATTTGTCGGTAGTAGCGCTACTAAGATTCTTACTCCAGAATAGGTTCTTTTACATAAAAATGCACAGAAGATGGACCTGGAAAAGTCCAAACGGTAGAACAAGGAACGAAATCGACTACATCATAAGTGACAGAAAACAAGTACTTAAAGATGTAACAGCGAAAGTCCAAATCAACACAAAAAGAGAAAGAAACATAATGATTTAATATTAATCTCGTGGTATCTGGACACCCCCATTAGATATCAACCAGTATCATGCACAGTATTGAGACTTGGTCCTTTTTGTCAGCCCTGAAGGATGCTCGAATAGACTCACGGTACACTACACTCATTAAAAACATTTATGAACAGGCCACATTCCACATCAAAATCAATGAAGACGAAAAAACTGAAAACATGAGCCTTGATAAAGGTATTAGACAAGGTGATACTATTTCACCAAAGCTTTTTACCTTAGCATTGGAAAATGTATTCAAACGGCTTGACTGGGAGGAAAAAGGTCTAAACATTGATGGTGTACGTTTGAGTCATTTGAGGTTTGCGGATGACATAGTATTATTTAGTACAGATATCAAGGAACTGGAGCAAATGTTGAAGGAATTAAACCAGCAGTCAAATAAAATAGGTCTCAAAATGAACCTTCAGAAAACAAAAATAATGAGTAATTTACAAACTAATCTTGTTATTGACAACGTCAGTCTTGAAAATGTAGACCACTATATATATCTTGGACATACCATTAAAATCGGCAAAGAAAATCAAATAGCCGAAATAAAAAGACGCATACAACTGTCTTGGGGAGCTTTCGACAAATTAAGCTTTATTTTGAAGAATAAAGATATACCAATGTGTCTAAAACGTAGAGTTTATGACAAATGTATCTTGCTTGTAACTACATATGGACTGGAGACCATGGCCTTCACAAAGAAAACCTTAGAGCAGCTCAGTACAACCCAAAGAGCAATGGAGAGGGCCATGCTAGGGATTAGTTTGAGAGACAGGATTCGAAATAACGTCATTCGTGAAAGAACAAAAATTACTGATGTCTCAGAACGTATTGCAAGGCTCAAGTGGCAATGGGTTGGACACGTTGCCCGAGATAATCCCGAAAAATGGACACAAAGATTAACAAACTGGAGACCAAGAGAGAACAGGCGAGGAGTAGGCAGACCGCAGAAGAGGTGGACAGACGATATCAAACAAGTCGCGGGCAAGCAGTGGATGAGAATTGCCAAAAGTAGAAATCGATGGAAACAAATGGAAGAGGCCTATGTCCAGCAGTGGACGAACACAGGCTGAAGAAGAAAGAAAGAAGAAGATCATGCACATATCAATAATAAGCTACTACTGCATGAAACCTCCGAGAGCGATCTTGACGACTTAAATAATTGCATCATAAACGTCCTTCAAGACAATTACCGAGTGCACTGTCATAAAAGAAAATCAGATAGTAAAATAAGTCCATATTATCCTGAAATGCTGCTAGATCAAAGAAGACAAATGAGAAGCGATGAGAATGCAGACAGCTACACTCTTCTTCTTCAAGTGCCGTCTCCATCAGTGGAGGTTAGCGGTTATGGTGGCAAACGTTTGTCTATCTGTTTCTAAGGTAATCAGGAGAGATTTAAGGAAAATTAAAACCGAGAATACAGAAAAATAACAGGCTTAAAGTTCTACGTAGAAAGCTAACAAATGGGAAATGTGAAATTCAAAAATTAAGAAACAAGCAAAATGAAATAATATCACGGAGAGACGAGTTAATACAGGTCGTTGAAGAGTTCTACGAGGAATTATATAGAATAGACGAGAAGATCAAACGGGAATACAAACATTCATTTCAAATAAGATCATGAATCAAGGTTCCGAACTAATGCCAGAACTAAAGGTACATAAGATTCCACAAACATTAAGAAAAATGAAAATTAACAAAGCCCCAGGAGAGGATGTAATTGTAATAGAAGCTATCGTAAATGGAGGAGATATGCTATTAAATCAATTCAAGAAAGTGTTTAATCTATGTTTGCAGCAAAGAAAGGTGTCTAAAGAATGGAACAATGCTATAACCGTCCTTTTACATAAAAAAGGAGGTAGAACGGACCTACATAATTATAGACCTATTAGCCTGTTGAACCACATATACAAGCTCTTCACTAGGTTAGTGATATTAAGATTGGAGAAAAAATTTGATTTCTACCAATTGGGAGAGCAAGCATATTCCGATCAAATTATAGTACCAATGATCACCTCCTTACAGTAAAGACGCTCATTAAAAAACCTATAGAATACAGCAAACCTCTTGTTCTCACTTTCATAGATTTTCATAAAGCGTTCGACACGATCAAAATGGACAGCCTTATAGAACCAATGAATGACAACAGGATTGACCATATGTATAGTGAACTTATTTACAATATTTACAAAAATACCTCTATGACTGTTAAGGTAAACGAAAAAACCCGACCAATAAAAATAAAACGTGGGATAAGGCAAGAAGATACATTATCACCGAATTATTCATAATGCCATTAGAGTACGCTTTTAAGATGGTCAATTGGGACCATAGAGGAGTAACAATAGACGGCGAAACACTTAATTATATACGTTTCGCAGATGACATTGAATGAACTCAGAATGAACTTCCAAAACTAAGTTTATGACAAATATGGTCCCCAATAACCATTTAACTATTCAAAACAAAGTGGTAGAACTGGTGGAGAAATATACGTATTTGAGTCATGAAATAAGAATCAGTAGGGATAACCAAACATACTAAATCCAAAGACGAATTACTTTAGCGTGGGCCTCCTTTGAAAAACTGCGAAACACACTTAGGGCCAACATATCAATTAGCCTCAAAACAAAATTATTTGACCAATGTGTCAAGCGTCTAACCAAAACTACGGCTTCGAAATTGAGAGTGGCACAGAGACGAATGGAACGATCTATGCTGGGAGTGATGTTGCTTGACTGAATAAGAAACGAAGATCTGCGAAGAAGGACGATTATTGCTGATATTGTGGAATACATAGCGGAACTAAAATGGAATGGGGCAGGCCATTTGGCGAGAATGCATGACACGATGGACGAGAAATCACGCATTGGATGCCAAGAGCAGACAAACGTAGTAGAGGAAGACCACCTATACGTGGGGATGACGACATCAGGCGTATCACGAAAAATTGGCAACAAAGAGCACAACATCGCAAAGAATAAAGGAGTTTAAGGAAGGCCGATGTCCAGCAGTGGACGTGATAAATGGAGGCTGGATGATGATGATGAATTTGTCGGAATGTTAATTGTACAACACAACAAATAACAAGGAATCACTTACAATACTTTTGATATACGGAATAATTTAATGATTTTCACCACTAATGTGGAAGTGTCCAATCTTATTATATTTCAACTTTGTTCACTGGCGACTTTTTGTTCATCAAATTTATAAAATGTATTTAAATGTATAAATTCTTTATAGAATATACTAGGAATCTGATATCGTAAAACATATTAAGATAGAACGTCTGAGGTAGATAGGGCATGAAATGCGGATGGAACAAAATAACCCAGCTAGGAAAACGCTGCTCGATTTGGTCAGAGAAAAAGAAGAAGACCTAGAACAAAGTTCCTTGATAACATCGACGAAGACAAGCGAAATATGGGAATACGTGCTTGGCTGAGGAAGGCGATGGATAGGGACGACCGGAGAGAAATTCTTGAGGAGGCTAGGATCCACGCAGAGTTGTAAAGCCAGAATAATGATGATGCTGATGATTTGGACGCATTATACTTTTAATTGTCCCAAATTAACTATGTAGGATTGAAAATACAAAAAAAGTGGGAAGTCTCAATATATAAATTACTATTTAAATGAGAATAAACCACAATTAAAGGTTAAAGTACGTTTATTGACGTTTCAATGTCTACTTCGGAAATCGTTCTCAAAATACAAACATTAGTAAATGTACTAATGTTTGCATTTTGAAAACGATTACCGAAGTGGAAATTAAAACGTCAATAATCGCACTTTAACCTTAATAATTGTGGCTTATTCCCATTTAAATAGTAATTAATTTAAAATGCGACAAGAAAACAATCTCAATGTATATATAAAGAAGAAATATATGCATATACAAAAACTACTGGATATTGGTGACTGTCGATATAACATCAGATAAAACACACCATTAAAAGATGTCACAAACGAAAATTTTACTATACTTTTTTACTTTTAACTAAATTTTAAAATGAATTTCCTCCATTATTTTATATGTTATATTTTATATGTGTGTTATTAATGTTGAGTGTCATAGCTTTATACAAATAATCTCAACGACTATGTCTTGACAAAGGAATTAAACAATTCCGAAAGCTAGACCAAAAGTCAAAAGAGTGTTTCTATAACATTCCGGCCAAACTTCTGACTGCAGCCCTAATAAACTTCGTTGTCTGTTTTATATATATATATATGCTTTTCGGGCATGCGTATTAATGAGGTCCACAAGGTTTTTTTTGAAACATCTTTACTGGTCGGTCAGTGCCACTGTGGTGGTGGTAAAGATGACTAATGCGAAATGCGGTACAATGCATGGCGCCGCTCTACATTACTGTAATCTGATTAAATACATAAATAGAAACATAATAATACTATAACTCGCAAATTTTTTTACATAAACTACTATTTTACACAAACAATATTTATATCATTTTTTATGTCAACAATATCTTTATTTTCCTGTTTTTCAAATTAAAATTGATAAATAATTTACAGTATTTACAAGATATTTCCAAAAAAGCAGTTTTTTGCACTAATTTATAAATTTTTAATAAGATTTTTATTAAAAAAATAAAATGTTATTAATACATTTGAACATCGAGGAATTACCATCTTTTAAATGTGTTCAAGATTTCCACCCGATCGGTCAAATAGTTTAAAAGTTATTTAATTTATTTATCCCTGAGGCTAAATATTTAAACTATTGAACTTGCTCTATTTGATGCTAGACACATTTAGAAAATATCATAGGATTCTTTAAGACTTAAACTATCTCACAAGTTAATGTTTTTTACTTATAAACAATTGTAATAACTTCTATATTTTCAAGCTACAGACTTCTACGTACAACATTGGATAGCTAGTAAAAAAACTCACATTAAAAAAAACATTCTATGAGCAATAGGAACGAAGTTAGGGACTATTTAAAAAAAATCATATCTCAAATATTTATAAACATTAAGAAGTAAAATTTGCACAAATTTTGAATGAAAATCTAAACTTTACATTGAAACTTGTACCTATAAGATTCATGCAATTTTTTGAAACGTACAGCCTTTCGAAACGAAAGTACTTTCGAAAGATCGACGTAGGAAAGTGAAGGGAAAAAACTGTTTCAGCTCCGTTTTTTTTTCGAGATCGGAACTTAAAATTGAAACAAGTAGGAAAAAATACATTATCTCGGCTTCCATTGTATCTAGAGGCCTCTTTTTCTTAATCTTTTGTAGTTCGTCGAAATATGAATAACTACATAGTTTTCACTGGCCGGGAAATATGGGAAACATCGGAACAATTGAGTCCATTTGAAATTCACCGTAAAATAAAAACTTACTTTTGTTCGATTTGACGAATAGTCTGTCGCAATATTAATAATGATGATATAATTTCCACCCTCCCCCCGGAAATCTAGAAAAATCCCAGAAAATCAACGTATTTTTTTTTTCATTTTATATCAATGATGTAATAATACTTATATATTTTATAAATTAAATTTCAGGTAATTTTTTACACATTGTACTATTATATTCTTTATATTAATTATAATTATTTACTACTTTGACGATCTATATGTTTATATATGTGTATAGGTATATGTACAGTACGAGGACGGTAAACACATTTATTTATGTATATAGATCTGAATCTCTCCAAAGATCACCGAGTATACCGTCCTCGTGTCCCTACATTTTATATGTATTCATGTGAATAGGAGAAAGGTTATCTATATAATAGAAAACCAGTAATATATCTTAGTATTCGTAAAAATCGCGGATGAGTAATAGCTGCCACGCTCTAAAATTTCGTCAAAATATTCCCTAACTTCGTTTCTATTGGTCATAGGTTTTTTTTAATGTGAGAATTTTTATCAGCTATCCAATGGTTGTACGTACAAGTCTGTAGCTTGAAAAATATGGAAGTTATTACAATTGTTTATAAGTAAAAAAATACCCCTTTTTCAAACGTTTATTTTGTTAATAATTTTAATGAAAACGCAATATGCATTTAACTTCAGAGGTAGTTTAAGAATCCTATCAAATTTGATAAATGTGTCTGGCATCATTAATAGAGCAAGTTCAATAGTTTAAATATTTAGCCTTAGGGATAAATAAATTTTGCAAATATCTCCGTAAATTATTTATCAATTTTAATTTAAAAAACAGGAAAATAAAGATATTCTTGATATAACAAAACCATATAAATATGTTTTATGTAAAATATAAGGGAAAAAACTTATAGACAAAAAATCAAATTGAGACCATAAATTATTGTTAAAAAAAACGCAAGGTAAAAATACGAGTACTTTTTCATCTATTCGTCATCTAGTAACCCCCACCTATGTCTTAAAAGCTTCAGATCTGCGAAAAATTGTTCGACCTTTTTTTTAACCATTTGGACTAAAAGAAGAAGCTAGTATTCCTTTTATAAGGCAAGAACAATTAATTCTGTGGTATAACGAAAAGCCGCAAGATGTCCAGAAACAGAAATGGGAAAAATAGTAGTAAGTACAGCCTATTGGTAACATATTCTAGGTAGAAGTAAAACAAAAAAATATTAAAATATTCTGCTTTCTACCACAACTACTCTTAAAGCTTTTTTGATTACGTTATTGATAAAGTAAACTAATTCTATCTTCCAAGAAATTTACAAATTCATTTTGTATCGAAAAGAGTTAATGTGGTCGAAGTTTTAAAAGGTTACATAATTTTCGACATACATCCTTGCAACAACACATTAACATTTTTTAAAGATATAGGTACCTAACGAACTGGAATTTTAACTTTTTTATCAGCTGTGTGATATGAAGGAATGTCTTTTAAGGAGCAAAATTTACAAATGTTTACAAAACACTTTAAAGTATTAATAAACATTGTTTTGAAATTTGTTTATATTTATCATCTCAGTTATTTTTCTATCTTGTTGTGAATGACAAGTACTATTTATTATAAAAAAAATTTTATTTGAGGTTTTAAGTTAGCAAGCCATTTTTAAAATGCTGTCTTATTTTTAAGGTTTCAAAATCTTCTTTTGTAACCTTGTGAACAATTGAGACGTTCTTTGCAAAAGCCCAATTGGTCGTTAATTACAACATTGAAGAAAATTAAAAAAGTTATGTGATTGAACAATATTAAATTTGTGGAAATTTACGAAAATTACTGATTTATTATTTTGATGATTACACACATTTTACAATACAAATATTATTTTTCCTTTGGTTTTTTACGAAGGTCATTTTTTCATTCGAAATAGGTATGGGGTTTTTGCAGGAAATTTTTATTAACATATAGGAAAAAGGATATATACCAACAAACTAAAATGAAAAAAAAACGTATGCTTTTATTTGAAATGTGTACAAAATATTTAGTCTTGATTAGTTACACCACTGCTGTTATCGTCTTCGTCTAAATCAGTAATATGTTCAGACTCATGACAAAATTCTGTGAGCAGTTGGATATAAATTCTACAAAATTCTTCTAAACAAGAAATCAAAAGAAGACATTCCGACTGCTTGGGAGGATTCTGATAAGGAAAGTGAGTAGGATGTATCGTTTTAAAACAATATACATCAAGACAAATACTTACAATAGGTCAAGAAGAACAACTTGTATCTTTCATAAAAAAATATTCTAATTCTAATGTTCTTGGAACATCTTGGAATCTTACCAAAATCGCAGGGTTGTGCCAATAATAATTGTTTTATATTAAAAGTTCCTCTTTTAGGTCTTGATTGTTTAAGAGGCTTTACGAAAAGGCACGAAAAAGATATATCTTTACTCAAGCCAGAGAACACAAACATCAGTAGGGCAATGGCATTCAATAATTTGAAAGATCAAATTGGACTCAAGAAAAACAAGACAAGAGCTCCAATAAGATTTAGCAGCATCAGGTGTAGAGATTATTGACCCAACTTTTCGGAAAAGACTTTTGAAGAGCGGTAGAAGGGCAATGCGTTCACAGAAAAAACAGCTTCTAACTGAACGAATGAAGAAATAAAGGATATTGTGGACCAAAAAATACTCTAATTGGACTCTAGACAACTGGAGAAAAGTCCTATTTACAGATTAAACTCACTTTATAGTTCAGGGACAGCAGTCGAAATTCGTCAGGAAGTCTGACAGTGAAAACCTTTCACCATATCCTATTGATCAAACCGAAAAACATCTAGTCAAAAAAATGTTTTAAAGATGTTTTTCATACATAGAGGTTGGATCTTTGGTACCAATTGAAGGCATGATGAACAGCCAATTTTCAAATGAGCTTCAAAGATATAAGAGGATAAGACTGAGTAAGCTAAATAAGTCAAAAAGGTTCAAATAACCAATGGAAAAGTCGTGTTGCTGGTTACTCCTGTACTTACTACTACAAGGCCCTTGTTTCCTTAACGGTTGTTCTATATCCCTATATCTTTGAACCATGACCTGCAAACTGTATAATAGTTATCTTTATCTATTTGAAGGTTGTTGCTGTAACCAAACTGTGTCTGGCTTAGTTATTTTGTTGAAAATTCTAGGGTGCAGTATTCTTAAGAAAAATTTTTAGTGCGTGGCTCATCAGACTGAAGGTGTGATGATCGTTACATTGTTTAGAGTTTATCTTATTAACATCACAAAATTTCTGCCCTAATAAAGACCAAATCAATTTATCATAATTTGATAATTACAAGTTGGAGTTATTGCACACTCACAAATTATACATCTACCTTCATTAATTATCATATATCTGTCTGTTCTTAATAAACAATTCAATAAATTAACACACATTTATAAAATATACCTACTGAATAAATGTAAATATCTTCTAAAAATAATATAACACATCACATTCATTTAACAAACAATTACACACTACTTACCTATTTCCTAGTTTATTTGTTAGTATCTCTTCCTTCAAGAACTTCCCCCCTAATTGTTAAACAGGGTAGTTACTATGTTTTCTAAATCACTAAATAATAATTCTTGTACCGGCAGGTAATTAGTATTTATTGGTTATTTACTAATTTAATTTCAATTTATTAGATTAATTTGTGTCACTTCGAATTCGAATATTTACATTTCGAAGATTCGAATATTTACATTTTTCATCGAGTAGTTTAATTATTTCGCTACGAATTTGTTTGACTCGTTTGCTTTCCTATCCTTTTATAGTTTTTATAGTTATATATAACTATGGAGTTAAACTGGAGAGTCTAACTCCATTTCATTGAAGCTTATGCTTAGACAATTTGCTATGTTTTTATTTAAAATTCTGTTCTTTCGTCATCAAAAGGTTATTCAATATATTTCCTCCACCACTCCATTTTGTCTTGTTCATTGACTCAATTCTTTTGCGACTTGTTATGATAAAGTTATAATAAAACTAAACAATGATAAGACATATTCTAGAAACCGCTTTACTCGGCAGTTTATAAATTTATTTAAAACATAGTAAAATAAGAAGACTGTAAAATATATTCTAGTCAATACCTCTGATTCCTACTTTCTTATGAAAAAGTTAACTTCCTGGTATGGGTTCTATCCCGCAACCCATAAAGGACGGTAGTAATTTTCACCACATAAATACCTACTTAATTACATGATAGTACAAAAAAGTAATGCTACTATGAATACCAAACTTGTCAAATAAAATAACTCCTTTATAAGTGGTGATTTCCTTTTTTTTAGTGAACATATCGTAAGCTCTTTTGAAATATGCCGTATTTACTTTGGAGCGCTAAGTAACAATAGTTAACATTTTTCCCACGGTCATCCGGCTAATTGAAAAGAATCAACTTTACACTTACACTGCGTATAATTCCTCGTTTTGCTGATTTCTATGATCGTAATGCGGCAAAACTATGTAAGTGAAAAGGAAACTTTATAAAAAGTATTGCAGATAACATTTATAAGTTTATCAACATAATAATAATTTACATTATTTTGTTGGAAATACTTTATAAATGGTGAATATTTTTTTTATTTACAATTAAGGCGCATCAACCTAAGTAGTTATTAGCGCCGCTTTTTATTACAATTTTTTTTAGATTTTTTTAGACATAGCTAAGACATAGACATACATAGAGTTTTACATACATAAATCTGACTTAAAGTACATTGGTTAATAGAAGAGTACACATTTATTTGTACACGCACTGATGATTAAATTTAGTTGTATACTCCTATTGATTTTAGAAAACTTAAAACACACGAATAGACACAGTTTTCTTGTAGACACTCCCGTAGCGTTGTCGGTAATATTACACTTTTGCCTATCATTTGAATATGCAGGGCATTTGACTGAACAATGTTGGATACTTAAACTGTTGAAACACTTACCGCACATTGGATGAACACTTCCAGTAATATGGTATTCATGTGTTAAGCGTGTATGTCCTAATCTCAATCTGTTTATTATAATTTGGTCTTTCCTGTTGCTACACATATTCTTCTATCTTGTAACAGTTGTTTTTATGTCTCGTAGTTTTTGTTGAGATTGATTTCATTCTTAAAGCCATCGTTCTTTCAATGTCGAGTTAATCCAGTGATGAAAATCTTTCTTATAGATAGGTTCTATCAAGTTTTCGTTGTTAACTGAAGATTTGGCGGCAGCATCTACTCTTTCATTACCTTGTATACCTATTTGTGACAAAATCCACATAAATTTTACAATCGTATTCGTTTGCTGAAGTTGGTACAAATGGTTCTTTATCAATCGCAACAATGGATGAGTTGGGTAAATGGTGCCGAAGCTACTCATGGAACTTAAGGAATCTGTTATTATTAGGCACCTGTCTAAGTTGGCGTTCAGTGCATATTCTAATGCTTTGTAGATTGTGAATAGTTCTCCTGTATATACTTTGCTAAAACTTGAGATTTTGTATGAAGCAGTGTAGTCGTTGTGTATGAGAGCACATCCCACTCCTTTTTCTGATTTGGAGGCATCAGTATAAATATGTTGGTATTTCTGCTACTCATCAATCTTCCTGTAAAATTGTTTAACTATAGAGGAAGAATTAAGTTGATTACTAGTCTTTGTTAAACTCAAGTCTAGGAAGGGTTTTCTGACCATCCAAGGAGGAGCAGTTAAAAGGGTGGTTTGATATATTTTGGGGAAACAATATTATTGCTATTCATATATCTATTAAGTCTTTCATAAAAAGGGGGTTAATATCTTTTTCTGTTAAGATATGTTGTATGAAAACCGGAAGCAAAGACATTGTTTCTGACGGGATTTTCACTATTTGTGTTGAATTTTTGAGAGTTCCGATTAGACATTTTAGTGAAACATAATTAATATCTAAAAATTTAGAATGACGGGTTTTTAGATGTTCCCAATATAATCTAAAATATTTAAAATCTCCTACTACTTCCGGTTATAAGGCAAGTTGACTAAGACTTTCTTATTTTAAACATAATACTCTGTATATTATTAAATATTTGGATACAACAGCTCTTGAAATTTCCCCCAATAGAATATTAAGCTACCTTACACCGAGTGTTCTACGAAATATGGATAATAAATTTTATTTTGAAAGTATCAGATGAGACACCTTGTAATAAAGGATAAAATTGCAAACCTTTTGTTTGGTACAAATTTTTTAGTATCGTCTATTTTGATAAAACTTTAAAATTTTGTGGATAAATAATAATTATTACAAATTTGTGGTACAGATGGAAATTTTCTAGTATTCGTCAAAAATTTTCCAGATGACAGAAATTTCCGAGTTAAATCAAATCAGGAACTTTCAGAATAGTATATACAAGAAAAGGGCATATCCCAAGGATCTACACTAAGCGCAACACTCTTTTTAGTTACAATTAACGATATCTAGAACAGTATCGGAAACCCTGTTAAAGCAAACCTATATGCAGATGACCTCGTAATCTATATTTCTCATAAGAATCTTAATATGACATCAAACATTATTTAACTTTCTATTAATTTCCTATAAGAGTGGTGTAAAACTACAGCAATGAATTTTTCTACGGTTAAAATAAAAGTAATGTGCTTTTCTCGAAAACATCTTCCAAAATTAACACTGTATGATCAAGTTTTAGAAAACGCCGAGGAACTTAGATTTCTAGGTATGATTTTGATTCAAAACTTACTTGAAACAAACACATCTAATTACTTAAAAAATCATGTTTACAGAACATAAATATTCTTAAAGTACTATATAGCAAATCGTAACTGGGGCGCAGACACAACACAGCTACTAAATATTAACAAATCCTTAATCCGCAGTAAATTAGATTATGGATCATTTATATATAATTCAGCTAAGGACTCAAAATTAAAAAATTAGATATTGTACAAAATATTGCACTAAGACTAGCTCTAGTAATAAAAATATTGTATAAAAGAACCAGTCCAGTTGAAAGTCTTTATGTCTAAGTAAATGAATCACCACTTTCTATTAGAAGGTTACGTCTTAGTTTAGAATACGCAAGCAAGCTATCAACTAATAAAAACAACCCATCCTACCCCTATGCTTTCTCTACATATTACCATTCTAATTACAATCAAAATCGTAATCTTTGACCATCATTTAGCAAAATAATTAGCAACTTCACATTTCCGGGTATTATGCATACCAATATTGATTATGCTCCCCCTTGCACTATACAAATTCCATATTGTAACACATCTTTCAACTTATTCTAAGGACAATACCCCTTCATCTCTTTTTATCCAATACTTCTACAATATTAATAAATATTCATTCTTTCAACTAATTTATACCGATGCACCAAAAACAACCGAATTGGAAACAATAGGATCCGCCATTGTCACAGAGTATTCTGTGATTAAGTTTCTACTACCTAAAGACCACTAAATATATTCTGCTGAACTTTTTGCGAGATCCAAGGCAGTACAACAAACTCTTAATCGACCTGAATACATGACAGTAATATTCACAGATTCCTTAAGTGCAATCCAGGGAATTCAGAAATATATCTGAATCATCCGATTTTAGAACAGATTAAAAAAGACCTTGTGACTCTAGAAAATAATAATAAACAACTACATCTCATGTGGGGATACCAGGAAATGAGATAGCTAATCAAATGGCTAAAGAAGCTAGTAAAATGGAGAGATTTGATGATAGAACTAACTAAATTCCTCACTCAGATATGAAAAAATGCCTCAATAATAAAATAATAAGTACACAAAAAAACTTATGGTTACGAAGATGACAACTCTTACCAAATAATAAATTGCAGCCAGCAAACCCAGATCTATCAGCGAAAACACCAATTTTAGTAAAGAGAAGGGACCAGGCTATACTACATCGTATCCAAATAGGACATACCAGACTTACGCACGCACACCTACTAAGGAAGACACCTTCTAGAATATGCTAAGACTTTAACACCAATATAACTGTAGGCCACATTGTTATAGACTGCCCATTATATCAAATGAAAAGAAAAGCTACTGGACTACCAAGTGATATAAAGTGCGTTTAGACAGTGCGAATTGTGACAAAATCATTAGGTTTTTAAAGAAAACGAAATTGTATTATCAAATATACGTGATAATTCAAGAAAAATTCTAAATTATAATCAATTTTGTAAAAACTTACTACCTATGTAAAAACTAAAAAACAAATAATAATTAATATAAAAGTACTTAATAATTTCTTAACTTTTTTAAGTGCATTACTAGAAAAAACTTTAACTGGTCTTTAAGTTTTGTTTACTTCTTAGACCAGGACGGATGTGTGAAAAAATGATTAGATTTGGATATGAGAGGTGGCATTCTCATTTTTGCAGAAACAGTTGTGTGATAATTTCAATAATAATAATTAACTTATCCCCCCCCTCAAATAGGTTCGGATTATTAAAAAAATTGACATATTTGATATTCACCTATCATAAAATATCACCTTTCTTGAAGCTAACGGGAATGGATTTCTGACCGAACCTTACCTTCATCCGGTTACTGGTGAGTTATAGCTTATTCCTATACATATATATATATATATATATATATATATATATATATATATATATATAATATATATATATATATATATATATAATCGTGGACCAGTTAATCTTTTAGTCCGCTGAAATCGCTTGCTCCGCCTCTCCGTCTGGTAGATTGCCAAGTACTAGATCGATGGGAAGCTTCATCTCTCGACTATTTAATACCATTGCTGGAGTGTAACCAGTTGCTTTATGTTGGGAGCTTTGGTAGGCTAGCAGAAACAGAGGCACCAGTTTGTCCCAGTCTCTCTGATTTTCATGTACGAACTGGGACAGACAGTTGTTGATGGTTCGGTTATGTCTTTCTACCATGCCGTCGGATTGAAGATAAAGCGGGGTCGTTCTTGTCTTCTTAATTCCCAGCAAAGCCATCATGGCCTACCAAACTTTAGATTCGAAGTTGAGTCCCTGATCAGAATGAAGCAGAAGTGGATCCCCACGTCGGGAAAACACATTCTCAAGCATGGCCTCACCAACTGAGATTGCTTTTTGGTTGGGTAGTGCAACTACTTCTGACCATTTGGAAAAATAGTCCATAGCAACCATCAAATACTTGTTTCCTGATATTGCTACTGGAAATGATCCCAGAATGTCAACAGCAACTCGTCCCATGGAGTTTGGCTGATGAATTGTTGGAGTTTTCACCCAAAGTTTTATTTTCGGTCCTTTTTTGATGTACACAGGTTACATCGTTTACACCATTCTTGCACATCTTGCCGATAATGAACCCAATAATACCTCTCACCGTAGATAGAAAAACGTGTAGGAACATTGGAAAAATTACCTAACAGCTTCATGATATCACGATACCTGCATCAGGTTAACGACTAAGAAGAAGAAGAAGGGTGGGACCCTTCTTCTTCTTCTTAGTCGTAGTTTTCTTAGGAAGAAAACGACTGGTGGGAGTCCTATTAATCCCAAAATTCCCTCTGAATCGGCCATCATAGAGATCCTTAACACATGACTTTGTGAGAAAAACTTGGGGCAATGTTCTTGTACCATCTGGGTGCTCACATCGACGAGTGATGACGTCATCTCGCAGACACAAAAAGTCCTACTATCGCCAATAGCCCTTCACTGCTTGCCCATATTTATCAATTTCTTGTCACGGTGGCCTAAGTATCATTTATATATCACTGTAGAATTTGTCCCTCTCGTTCTTCTTGGCGGTCGCAGAATGGGCAGTTCCTCCCTTTGCGTGGTCTCGAGAGGCCGACGGCATTTTCATGGCTTCTTCTCGCTCGGTGAAGAATTTTAAAATCATAGGTCTGTAGTTTCTCCAGTAATCTAGCGATCTGGTCTTTAGGTGCCTTAAAATGGAGAAGCCATTACAAGGTGGAATAATCGATTTTCATCAAGAATCTTCTGCCATAGAGGAACGAATGGTAGTGTTCTACTGCTTTAATAACCGCCAATAACTCCTTTGTGGTGACACAATAGTTTCTTTCCGAATTTTATAGAGCTTTACTGAAGTATCCTATAATGTATTCTTCACCCTTCTGCACTTGGGAAAGTACTGCCCCGATGCCTTTATGAGAAGCATCATTGTCATTGAGTGTGGTAAATGCAAGCTGGTAGTTTGGTGTTTAATCAAATGATAGCTTCTTTTTAGTCAGCTTATGAAGAGGTTTGGCAATCTTTACAAAATCTTTCACGAAGCGACGATAGTAACTTCAAAGGCCAAGAAAGCTTGGGATATCGAGTTTATTTTTTGATGCGGGTCATTCTTGTACTGTTTTAGGTCTGCTGCAACTCCTGAGGACTAAATTACATGTCCACGGAAACTAACTTGTTCTTGGAAGAGCTTGCACTTCTTGGCATTTACTTGTAGGTTAGCGCTCTTAAGTCTGATAAAAACTTCTTTGAAATTGGTTAGGTGTTCGTCGAAATCCTTCACGATGACCATGATGTCATTGAACAGGTTTTCCATGTAATTCCTATAAGTACTAGCTCTTCATTAATCGTTCAAAAGTACCATGTGCATTACATAATATGAAAGGTATGACTTTCAATTGTGAGACCCTATTTCTAGAAAAAAATGCTGTATTTTCGCTATCTTTAGGGTGGACTGCAGCTTGCCAATAGCCGCTTTTGAGATCCACATTGACAAACCATTTCGATCCAGCCAAGGTACTAAGGATATCGTCAACACGGGGCAGTGGGTATCTGTTTTTTTGGTGACGCTATTTAATCTTCTATAGTCGATACAGAACCTTGCGACAATACCGTCCAAAAATAACTTGGCTACAGTAACCAGCGTAGGATAGACGGTTTCCAGAACCGAAAGAAAAAAAGGTCGTATGATATATATTTAATAAAAGTTTTATCAAAAACTATCTAGAAAAGAACAAAGTTTTTCTTGAAGCACATATTTTTAATTAATTTTAATTTCAATTTCGATCTAAAAATCTACTAAATGTAAGTAAGTACAAGTATTGGACGCCACCCTGTAAAGCCATTTCTATTACATAAAGAATCATCCTGTACGGATAATTTGGAGTACCTACTGTGAGGGTGTTAACGAAACCGCAATGATAATACCCCTCTTATCCTAAAAAGGTTCACAAAAACTGCGTAAACCGCAACAAAAAGAAATAGTTGATCATCAAACACATTCAGCCAATGTGTTTAGTTTGAGCTGGTGAACTTCCGTTAAGTATAAGAGACTTGTAACTAACTCTTGTAATGTTACGGCTATTGAACTATTCTTCATCGACATACCAGATTCTTAGATCAAATAATCTCTTCTATCCCGTCATCATCGTGTGAAATAAGAAATGATGAGTGTTGGATGTCTGTGAGACTGTGATCTCGTAGAATTTTTTGCTGAGAACAGTGTGGATCTTTTTTCGCGCAGGTTAGTAAAGCGTGCTTTTTTTTAATTATAATTTTTTATGACAACTATACATAAAATTAATTTAATGCCGTATTAGTTGTTTTTCTTATATAAGCATCTGTGTTTGCAATAACAAATATTTGTAAAAAGTTTAATATTAAATTTAGCGGCATTATTTGAATATCTATTTTTTTTTAAGTGAAAAAATTTAATTTTATTTGTTTTCAACTAATTTTTAATTATTATGTTAATTCCTTTTAGACAAATAATCAGTTAGCTATTATGTTTTTTTTTGTAATGTGCCACAAATATACATAGAAATATTTTACTTAATGTTTTGAATGTCAGCTCTAAAATCGTTTATTTAAAATCTCTAGAAAATATTTAAAAACTGGAAATCGAAGCGTCAAATAAAATAGGTATATTATACATAAGTACATTTGTAGTTAATTCAAATTAAGTGTAATAATTTGTTGTGTTACACCGCCTATAGATGATTGATATTAATCAAAAACAAAGTTATCGTTATAATCATTTTTAGTTTATCTACTATATGTCTACTCTTTGTATTTTTTGTTTTGAAGACACGTATTGAATTTCCTATGACATTTATATGGTTTTCTTCCGTTCTTCTTTTTCTTTAAGTGCCGTCTCCCAATCGGTGGTTGGATCTCATCATCAATATCTTTACTCACACATATCACTGTCCCCTCATTACTTGTTTCAGATATTGTAAGTTTCTTATTTTTTATTATTTCGCATTCTTTGCTCATTTCTCGCAATACTTCCGTGTTAGTTTTCTTTTGTGTCCATGCTATTCTAAGCATCCTTCTGCAACACCACATTTCAAAGCACTGTAACTTATTTAGGGTTCTTGCTTTAATATCCAGCTTTCAAGTCCATATTGCAGTATCGAAAACACGTAGCATCTCAGTGCTCTTACTCTCAGTTCTAATCTAAGGTCTTTGTTGCAGAGAATTGTTTTCATTCTCTCAAACGCATTTTTTGCTATTTCTTTCTGGCTCTGATTTCGGTTGTTTAATCATTATTGTCTGAAATCCAGATTCGTAAGTATTTGTATTTATCAACCCTTCCTATCAACATTTCCCAAATGTATAATTGTTGGTATATTTGTTTTCTTTGTTATTATCATGTATGTGGTCTTTTTTACATCTATTTTTAGGTCATATTTTTCACAGAAACTGTTTGTTTTGTTTAGCAGGAATTAGAGTTGTTCAGCAGAGCTTGCCATAATCACGGTGCCATGTTTATATCTTATGTTATGAATAGATCTTTCGTTAATTATTATTCCTTTACTTTGTGATAGTAATGCTTCTTCAAAAATGGCTTCACTATATACATTAAATAGTAATGGGGACATAATACATCCTTGCCTAGCTCCTCTCCTAAAATCAATTTCTGGACTGGGTTCATTATCTATTACGATTTGTGCTCTTTGATTTCAGTATAGGTTTGTTATTCTTCGTAAGTCCCTATGGTTTATGTTTTTTGTCTTTAGAATTTGGACTAATTTTTCATGCCTTACTTTGTCAAATGCTTTTTTAAAATTAACGTAACCAACATGCACATCAACATTCATATCCATGCAACTTTGAGCTAACACATTAAAATCAAATAACGCTTCTCTGGTCCCTAATCCGTTTCTGAACCCAAACTGACTATCATCTATTCCTTCTTCCATTTTTTTATTTATACGATCATGTATTATTTTTAAAAATAATTTGAGCATGTGACTTATTAGTGATATTGTTCTATATTCATTGCAATATTAAGCGTTTGTATTTTTAGTGATAGCACAAAAGGTGGAGAGTAACCATTGTTTCGGTTGTGTCCTGTTTTGTATACTGAGTTAAATAAGTCTACTATAATGTCTAAGGTTTCATCATTTATGCATTTTAAGAATTCTATAGGGATTTGGTCTGGACCTTCTGCTTTACCACTTTTGCTGTTTTTTAATGCCATTTTAATTCCTTTTTCTAATATCTTTAAAACCATATCCTCTTCAACTTCTATCTCCATTTGCTCTGTTCTATTGTCTTTGAACAGTTCATTGATGTATACTGTCCATCTCCTTAATTTGTCGTTAGTGTTCAATACAAGTTTCCCATTTGCATCTTTAAATATTCCCTGTTTTCTTGTTCTATTGTGGTAAGTTAATTCTTTATTTTTTTTATGTGTGCTAAAACTATCATGTATTTTCTGGTATTCTTCTATTTCTGCGCATTGTTCTTTTAACCATTGTTCTTTCGCTTTCTTAATTCTGTATTGTATTTGTTTATCCACTTTTTTTGTACATCTGACTATCTTTGTTTTTATATTGACTTCTTTCATCAATTAAATCTAAAATTTCTTCCGTCGTCCATTGCTTCTTTTTATATCTGGTTGGTACTAGAATTTCTTTTTGACTTTTATCTATTTCTGTCTTTATTAATAACCATCCGTCTCAGTATTTTGCAAAATTTGTTCTTTAACATTCATTAATCCGTTGTTGATTTCATCTGCCACGTGTTGCCTTATGAGTGAGTTCCTTAATTTACTTGTATCCATTTTTGCATTTGTTGTTCTTCGTTTTATTATTTTCATTTTGAGCCTAATTTTAGCCACTACTGGGTTGTGATCTGATCCTATGTCGGCACTTGGATAGGTTTCTGCAGATATAATTGGGTTCCTGTATCTTTGTCTAACTAATACATAGTCTATTTGGTTTCTTACAATTCTCTCTTCTTGATCTGCTGGTGACTTCCAGGTATATAATCTTCTCTTTGGCATTTTGAACAATGTATTAGCTATAACAAAATTATTGTTTTGGCAAAATTCGATAAGCCGGTCACCCATTTCGTTTCTGTTGCCGAGACCATATCCTCCTGTACATTCTTCTACTTTTTCTTCCCCAACCTTTGCATTAAACTCTCCCATTATAATTGTTACAAATGTTGTCTAGGTCTTCGCAAAAAGTTTGAATATTTGCTGTCTGGTTTGTTCGCAGTTGGAGCCTAAACTTGTAGGATGTTTATTTTGGGTTTGTTCCTCTTTTAATTTTAAGATTATAATTCTGTTGGAGTATGGAGTGAAATTTATTACAGGTTCATCAATGTTTTTATTTAATATTATCCCGACACCATATCTGTATGAAACGTCTTGACTTCCTGAATAATATATTGTTTTATTGCTGATTTTTATCTTAACATCTTCATTCAGTTACTAATATTAATCTAATCTTTTTATGCCTTCTCTTTATAAGCAATTCTACTTGTTCATGAACGTATTGATACTTATATAAGTGTTACCTATACGAGTGATAAGTTTATCACTCCATCTGTTACAATACCTTGAGGCTTTATCTCTTGCTAGTTTGGTTACACGGGTTTCCCCATTCTGCTTATGTAATTATTCCATTCTTTTTTTCTATTTAGTGTCGATTCGTTTATACTATGTACATTACATTTTCTTTTATACAATAATTTCTAAATAGACTTGTATCTATTTTTAATAAAGCATTTCCTCTATTAAACATCGGGCCAAAACATAACAAACCTTGGATTACCAAAGGCATTCGCATATCTGCGAAAAATATGCGTTCTCTGCTATATATTAAAAAATTTAATGACAGTATCCCCATCTCTGATTATATCAACAAGTACAGAAAATGCTATATAAAACTACTCAAAGTAGCCAAAAAATCCTACTTTCATAATCGCTTAACAAGCTCCAAAAATATTTCAAAAGAAACTTGGTCAATAATAAACGATTTTCGAAATAAAACCAGTACAGCGAATTAAACCTTTTTTTTTCCTAACCCCGAAAATCTAAATGATTACTTTGTTAATGTGAGTAAAAATATAACCTCAACTATTTCGCCACAACAAGATCCAGTTTCTTATCTCTATAATTCAAAAAACATTGCTGATACCTTATTTTTAAGACCAGTTGATAAGACGGATAGTACAGATGGATTATCTATTAAAATTTTCTCAAATCTACCGCATAATGTTTTGGAGGTCATGGTCTCGCTAGTAAATGATTCCCTTGAAAAAAGTTTATTCCCTAGCTGCCTAAAGACTGCCATCGTCATTCCTCTTCATAAAGGTGGAGAAAATTCTGATGCCTGCAACTATAGACCTATTGCCTTGTTACCAGCACTATCCAAAATTATTGAAAGACTTATAAAAGTTCGACTTATGCCCTTTCTCCTTAAATATAATATTTTATCGCAAAATCAGTTCGGCTTTTTGTCTAATAAATGCACTAGTGATGCCATATTTTCTATGTTACATGATGTATATCTATCACTAAACAGTAACCTCTCCTCCGCCACCGTTTTCTGCGACTATTCCAAAGCCTTTGACTGCGTAAATCACGACATTCTATTAAAAAAATTAACTTTCTATGGAATTCGGGGTGTGTCTTTGAACTGGTTCAAAACTTACTTGGTAGGTAGGAAACAATTGGTTAGAATAAATGACACCGACTCTAGTTGTAAAGATATTGAGTGTGGAGTACCGCAAGGTTCAGTATTAGGTCCCATTCTTTTTTTACTTTTCATTAATGACATCACTTACTTGAAATTAAAGGGAAAATTTTTCTATTTGCTGATGATACCAGTATTACTTGGAGCAGCTCTGATATTTCAACGCTTCATTCAATTATAACCGCTGATTTACTTATAATCAAGGCTTGGTCAGACTCCAACTTACTTAGCTTTAACGTGGATTAGACTGTAGCATTATCTTATAAAGGAGTCATGCAACCCTTGCTTTTGAATGAGAGCCAAATTAATATCGTAAGTTCCGTAAAATTTCTAGGTATTCTCATTGACAGTGATCTCAAATGGTCCTTGCATACTGACTCCTTAAGGAAGAAACTAGCCTCAGCTTGCTTTGCAATAAGATCTGTTTCGAAGGAACTAAATTTATCTTCTGCCAAAATGGCATATTTCTCATTGTTCGAGTCCCATCTTCGATATGGGCTTCCATTTTGGGGTTCTAGTACAGCGGCCCAATTTGATACTATTTTTAAGTTGCAAAAAAGAGCAATCCGTTATCCATTTGGTCTCAAACAAACAACTCATTGCAAGACCTACTTCAAAAATCACGGAATTTTGACGCTTCCCTCTTTATTTATTTTGGAAACGGTTTGTTTGATTCGAAAGCATCTAAACATTTTTCCCGATAGACCTGACCATGGCTACTCCATTAGAAATTCGGATTGTAACGTTTATTTGCCGATCCCGTCCACTCAGCTAGTAAAGAATTCTATTCTATATCGTGCAAAGAAACTTTATAATCACCTTCCAAGAGAAATTAAATCCGCAACATCCTTCATTAAGTTTCGTAAGGTGACAAAAATCTATCTCTCAGAAAGACCATATTATTCAGTTGACGAGTTTCTTAATGTATAACAAAGAAACAAAATTAGTATTATTTATAATTACATTTGGGTGTCTCAAGCAGTGGCTACAATTTGTCTCATTTGTTGTTGTCTGTACAAATTATGTAGGTTATACAATAATTTTACTAATTTAAAATTGTGTTATTCTGTTTTTTACTATATTTGTTTTTGTTTTATACTTTTTGTACTATTTGACTGATTTATTTTTAGCTTTGTCCATAAAATTGTTCAATAATTTTCAGTGACAATAAAGCATATTTCTATTCTATTCTATTCTATTCTAATGTCTTAACTCTTGTCTCAGCGTATTTCCTGTTACCGTAGAACGGGGTGACTTTGTTAATTTTTCCGTATTTTCTAACTAACTTTTGAATAGGTCATCCCAAAAATGTGGAAAAGTCACCATTGGGATGCATTTTATGGTTATTTAATTTAAATTGATAGTATATATGTTTTCAAATTGATGATTTTCTCAAAAATAATTAAAAAATTGTATATGAAAGTCACCCATTGATGTGGGGTCACTTTGATACCCCATTTTGAAATAGCTTATAGTCTAGACGGGATCTGTTTTGGATTGGACATTTTCCATAGGAAGCTATTTTTTTTGCTGGAATTACTTCAGGATGTGCCCAATATCGATAATCACGATATGCGCCAGTCGCAAGCCCTGTGCTAAATTTTTTATTTAACAAAATCTCAAAACAATTGAAAATTTCTAATTTTTTTGATCCTATTTTCGTTTATAATTCGGAAAATATTGATCCTAGAGAAAAAAATTATAAGAATTTAAAAGTTACGTAATTCAATTTTACACAATATTTTGTTAGCTAGAAATTGAAAATTTAATGTTTATTGTTAAAAAAATAGCAATAATTGGAAAAAAAGTACAAAAAAATGAAGTTAATCCTTTAAATGTTTTTGACTTTCTAAACTTGACTTACAAGCTCCATATTCCGCCTAGAAAAACTTTTTAATATGTTTAAAACGTGTGCTAAATTTT
This sequence comes from Diabrotica balteata, assembly GCA_918026665.1. NCBI lineage: Eukaryota > Metazoa > Arthropoda > Insecta > Coleoptera > Chrysomelidae > Diabrotica > Diabrotica balteata. Next base: position 115,550,260 of record OU898282.1, read on the forward strand.
GTTAAGATCGGTCGGATAGGTTTTGCATAATAAATGTGCAATCCAGCCTACTGGAAAAAAATCGCAAATTTTCAAATTTCTAGTAGGCTTCAAATAAGGCCCTCAGATAGTTGTAAATTTTTTTACGTATAAAGGAAGGCTCAAACTTTCAAACGCTTATTGTAAAATTTAAATCGGTTCACTAGGAGAGCCTAGAAATTTTTTTAAAGTTTTAAACATTTTTTAGACTTATAAACAAATTGAATAACTTTACGAGCTTTAAACATATCATTTTCGAATCAAAATATATTCTCAAATCAAATAATGTCATTATTATGATAAAACTGCAGACATTAATTATTTTAAAAAATTTGATTTTTACAAAAAAAAAATTCTTTCGCCATTGTTTTAACAATTTACATTATTTATTAACAATTAATAAATACATATTTGTTTACTAAAAGTATATATATAATAACAGTAATAATTTGAATTGTTAAAACAAAGGCGAGCGATTTTTTTTTTGTAAAAATCAAACTTTTTAAAATAATTAATTTCTTCAGTTTCATCATAATAATGACATTATTTGATTTGAGATATATTTTGATTCGAAAATGATATGTTTAAAGCTCGTAAAGTTATTCAATTTGTTTATAAGCCTAAAAAATGTTTAAAATTTTAAAAAAATTTTCTAGGCTCTCCTAGTGAACCGATTTGAATTTTACAAAAAGCGTTTGCAAGTTTGAGCCTTTTTTTATATGTAAAAAAAATTGCAACTATCTGAGAGCCTTATTTAGGGCCTACTATAAATTTGAAAATTTGCAATTTGTTTTTCATTAGGCTGGTTTGCAAAATTATTATGCAAAAGCTATCCGACCGATCTTAAAAAAAATTTAGCACACGTTTTAAACATATTAAAAAGTTTTTCCAGGCGGAATATGGAGCTTGTAAGTCAAGTTTAAAAAGTCGAAAACATTTAAAGGATTAACTTAATTTTTTTGTACTTTTTTTCCAATTATTGCTATTTTTCAACAATAAACATTAAATTTTCAATTTCAAGCTAACGACATATTGTGTAAAATTGAATAACGAAACTTTTAACTTCTTATAAGTTTTTCTCTAGGATCAATATTTTCCGAAATATAAACGAAAATAGGAGAAAAAATGAGAAATTTTCAATTGTTTTCGGATTTTGTTAAATAAAAACTATAGCACAGGGTTTGCGACTGGCGCATATCGTGATTATCGATATTGGGCCCATCCTGAAGCGATTCAAGCAAAAAATAGCTTCCTATGGAAAATGTCCATTATGGTTTGAATTTTTACAGATCCCGCCTAGTCTATTAGCCAATGCATAAAAGCTGTAGTAATATCAATGTCAACCCATTTTTTAATCAATCAAGCCAATTTTTAGATATTTCAATTTTAATTTAGGAGGTGACTTTGATAGCTGCTACAGACACAATAATTAGTCTATAATAAATTATTCTAGAAGTAGGTAATACTTTATTGAGGTAAAAAATATTTTAGCAAATTAGTAAAACAATATAAAATAGTAAAAAAGTCAAAAGTTATTTTTCTTTAACATCAGCTCTGCCAGGAAATATGCATTTCGTTGCTGTTTCATTTGTTTCAACCGATGGGGTCTTCAGATTTGCTAAAATATTAGCGAAAACAGTATTAAAAACCTCGGTCTCCACAACTTTAAAATGGTTATGGGTTTCATCCAGTGATTTAAGTCCGATGAGTTCGTATTCGTCAATTTCTCTTGTATCCTTCAGGCATATACGTAATTTATACATTTTCGTTTACTTGACATAATTTTAAATAAGTTGCAACGTTCAATTCAGCAAGAGATAGTTTTGTATTCATCTTATCTTCATATAATTGGTCCTCCTCAGAATCTTCATTTTCAATTTCATTTTCGCTTTCACTGGTATAGCTGATTAATTCGCTATCGGATGAGCTGTCATCCGCCGTTACATGTCGAGTTACACTTTTACCGGGTTGGATATTAAGTTTTTTTTTACTTCGACGTTTAGTAACTTCTATCTCAGACTTCTTATTCAACAAATATTCTGTGAGGCTGTTGTTAATCAGAAGTTCTACATGATCAACATCATGGTTGATTAGTGCAATTTTACTCGAGACTTTATTTGGATCGAAAGAAACCATGCCATAAGCCTCGAACGCATTCTTCAAAACTCTCTTAATTGCACTTTCTTCACAGTTTCCACGTTTGTGCTCAGTTTTTGCAATTATCTGATCCATTAATTCCAAGAATGTTTTAATAACGACATAAATTGATCATTAGGTACACCAGTAATATTTGGGTGTCGCAATTTAAATTCCGTCAAAATCTTTCGCCAAGAAACTTTTATGGGTTTAAAAAAGGATACACCCAAAGGCTGGCATATGTGTGTTGAATTACTGGGAAGGCAAACAAAATTCAATATTGAATTGCAATTCACACAGTTGTAATACATGATCTAAAAAGTGAGACGCCAAGTTGTCACTGATCATAACTTTTTTACCTTCCAGCTGTCTTGCGTGTGGTACTAATATGGTCTCAAGCCAGTCTGTAAAACAAGTTAACGCCATCCACCCATTTTTTGTTCGGGTATATCTAGCTCCTCTTGCGCAACATCCACTACTACAACAAGGAGAGCCCTGTGGACTTCTTAATGTTCACGCATCCCACATATGTTCGCTGCGATATATTATATAAGGAGGGAGTAGTGTGCCATCAGCAGCACCTCACATTATAAGTGATGTGGCGGCTTTACTATGATTCGTGATTTGCTCTGGGTATTTGGTCCCTCTTCTATATAGCAATCTTGTTTTCCCCGGATAATTACTAACTTTGGTTTCATAGTAATTTAAAACGTGCGATAAAGGGCAATTTGAGAGAGTTGTTCTTAAATGATTGAAATATAATTCTATCGTTTCTTTTGTGACACCTGGCCGAGCTCTAGTAATGTTAGACGCAAGTCGTTCGGAGATTTGCTGACTATGCCTCTCTAAGAAATAATTCCTTAAGTTCTTTCTAAATAACTACTAGTGAAAAGTTGTACATCTAACGTCGATCAACGAAATCTTCAATCGGCACATTTGACAAGGCAGGTCACGATTGATTTTTCTTCCAGCGCCGACAACGCTGTTTGGCCCCCTTATTTATTTCCATGTTTCCTTTTGTATGTACTATATGAAGCGACTTTAATAGACAAGTTTCCGTTTACTATTTGAAGCAGAGCGTGTTCAAGAGCTTCGTCAGAGAAGTTCTTGTAGCTTCTTGATCCCAACTTTCGTTTATATACTCGCGACATTTTGACTTTTTATATAAATAATGATGAAAACCTGAAATTAATTAACGGTTTGAAGTTTCATTAAGAAAACTATAAAAAGAAATAAAATATCAAAGTCACCGCGAAAACTGTATCAAAGTGACCCCGGAGAAGAAATCATGTAATTTCGTGAAGTAGTCACGGAAATAACTTAGGTTAAATATTTTAAAATATTGACAGTTGAACATAAATTAAGGCAACATACACAAAATTACCTGAAATTGTATGGTGAGAGCTGTATGATTAAATTTAGTTACACAATCTAAAATATTCAAATTAAAACAAAAACTTCAACAGTGCATTTATAAGAGTGTACTTTTGATATTCTTCAGTATAAGTGCTTTTACTTTTGGCTCTTGTTGTTTTTAATATATTTGCCTAAGTTGTTTGTTCTAAAAGCTAGTGTTATTTTTTTATGTGTTTGGCTATTTTTGTTGATATATTGCCTGTATATGTAATCGAACAGAAGGTACTGGGTTTTTTCTCTGGTGGTGTAAATACTAATTTCAGGGTTCTCTTATGTAGTTTCTGATTTAAAATTTTAGTTATTGTTTGATCGTTGTACCCATTGTTTAATGCTATTTTCTTAATGATGTTTAACTCTATCTTAAAGGTATTTTTTGACATCGGAATTTCTTTTAATATATGTATCATGCTAGCCAAGTTATGCTGTGTAGGATAGGATGATGAATTGTGTATAGTAGAGTCAATATGGGTAGGTTTATGAAATACGGAGAACTCATGTTTGTTTTTAAGTCGTATATATTTTTAATTCGTATATATTTGAATATTAAATTTAAAGTAGTCCTGATTTATGCAAATTTCGAGAAGATGTAAAATTTTAGATGTAATGATTATATTTTCTCTCTTTTAAACCTATCTTACCTCTTTCTGGCCGCTATCTTCTCTCTAACCTTCTTTTGCACTTCATCGTTCCACCACCACGTTTCTTTGTATTTAGTAGACCCAGATGTTTTTTCTAGCACTTCCTTTTCCACTAGTACCACAACTTTACTGTTGGCTTTCCGCCAGTCATTTACCGTACATTTTTCTCAAGTTCTTCTAGCACTCTAAAAACTGTTGCCAAATCCATCCTTTAACTTTCACCACTTTACTTTTTGGTGTCCTACTTGCCTTTCTTTCCGCCGCACCTTTATCTTCATATCCAGTATCACCGGTCGGTTTTAACCAGGTACACACTCGCCCTTTATCACTTTACAGTTGGTAACTTCTTTTAGCTGACTTCTTCTACACAGCACAAACTCTATCTGAGTTTACCTTCCCCCGCTGTTACAGGTAAGATACTGGTCTTCTAGTCAGTTCTTTTGCTGGATCATAGAGAACGTATTATTGAAAGCTATATCCCATGCCACTACAAAGTGAATCACACTATTTTCTTTATCATTTTGTATTTTCATCTTTAAACTTGCATAAACTCTTTCTATTCCCGGTCTTTCTCTACCAATATGTTCATTTAAATCACCTCCAATAAAACACTTTTCGTCTACAGGAATCTTAAGCATATCGTAATCAAAAGCCCTATAAAATTTGTTCATTTTGCTGTTTTGATGATATGATGTCCACGATTGGTATTGCATGTATTCAGTTTTACACTCATTATGCTATCACTTCTTATGGTTACTCTTACTAGATGTTATTTTTATTCTTTGTTTAAAATAATACCTACTAAATTTATGCCATGACTGTTCGAACTGCTTTGTATTAACTAGCATCCATCTGCTAGATCTCTCGACTAATTACCTTTCCAACGAGTTTTCTACACAAACAGTACACCAATCCTTCCCCTCTGCATGCAATCAGCGAGCTTTTTTTTTCTTTAACTGTCATACTTCCGACGTTGAGAGTTGCAACTCTCAGGACTAGCTTCTTTTGCTCGTTCTGTCCTCTAAGAGGTAGCCCTAGCTCACTTTTCGCAAAGCAGAATTCGTGTCGCTTGTGGGGAACGCCCTGTCTCTCAACTATTTTCCATATTTCTTCTTTCCATGGTTTCTACTGCTTTCCTGACGCAAACCCTCCTAATTAATCTGTACTTGGGACCAGCACTGATAGTTAAATAGCTACTTAATTCACCCAGCAACTAGCAGAGGCGAAGTTACGAGTACGTCATTATTGGTCTGATACTGACTTTATAGATTCTTGTTTGATATGTATAACAGGTAAGCTTTGTTCTTTTCTTTGCATTTTTCTTCAACTGTGTACATAACCACGAGGTTTATCAGAGTTTCTTAAGCTGATTTTTACCAACAGCTAATAAACCCGATATAGAAACCAAGCCATTCTATTCTATAAATCTTGAAACACTAATGTTCTCTATGCATAAAGATCACAATAATCATAGATTGTATTAATGCCAAAGTAGGCAAAGGAAGATCTGAAGACACTAATATAAGATAAGGACGACACATGGAATTCTGCACGGAATTTAGCAGACAGCGCAGAACATTTCCAGCTTCTACCAAGCAAACTAACCAGAGGAGGTGACGATCTCAGCGTGAAAATAATACTACTAAAACTAATATTACAGTCATAGGCTGAAACTCCAACTTGTAGACAAATTATTTAAGACAAGCCAATGAAACAAGCGAGAACATTCAAATACTTAAGCTGGTGGATATTAGAGAACTTAAATATAGACCTGGAAATAAAAACGAGGATAGAAATGTAGGATAGAATCTTCGACTGTAGTGGAAAAGACGAACGAGAAATACAACATCGAATTGTACAAGCACGAAGAACTATAGCATGTTTGAATGGAGTTCTATGGAGTAAAGAAATATCAAAGAAAAGAAAATGGAACATCTATGAGACAATGGTTAAAACTAGCCTACTTTATGGAGCTGAGACATGGAGAATAACCGAGAAATATAAGAAAAAGGTCGAAGCCACGGAAATGGATGCCATCAGAAGATCGATGAGAATATCAAGAGCCGACAGAATGCGGAATGAAGTGATAAAACAACAAATGTGTATAGAGGGCACTATAGTTGAGGATATTGAGGGAAAATAGCTTATATGGCATGGGCATGTGAGCCGAATGGGGGACGAAAGATTGCCTAAAAAAACGATGATGTGGCAACACCCAGAGAAGAGGAAACGAGGAAGACCACCACAAAGCTGGAACCTGGGAGTTAGGAAAGCGATTGGCGCTCGGAATCTGGACGAAGACCTAACTCAAGACAGAATACAGTGGCGTTTGGGAGTCGGACAACGTCGTAAGACGGTATAAAACCGAATATATATACTTTGAAACACCAGAAAGCATTGTGTAATTAAGTGTACAAGGCAGTTCAGATCTTATAATTTGAAGACATTTGCATAATATTCAACATTGATGGAAAGTTGGGAAATCTAGGAGCTTGTGAGGTCTGTTTTTTTTAAATAGTTATTATCAAAAGTTCTTAATTAAGTAAATATTTCTATTAGTAATAGAAATTATATTGCACAACTACAATATTCACAATTATTTTGTTGATCACTGCGAGACTATTTACCATATAATTTAATAGGTCATTAATAAAGAAATATTGTGTTTTAAGAAGAATAAATAATGAATTTCATCAGTCTGATTATAGTTTTTCTCGATTTTTCTAGAATTTATTGTGTAGTGTAATAGTTAGCTATAAAAACTGGTTTTAAATACGGATGAGAGAAGTGAAATATATTTAGTATATTATATATGTTTAGAAGTGAAATTATTGTTTTTTAAAATAAAGGTAAGTTTATTTGATACTATATCATGGTAATATACTATCAAAGTTAATTGAGAAGGCTGTTTTTAGATTAACGACTGATATTTGAATCTACATTTTTTTTTATAATTTACCCAACGTTTTAAAAAACTTAAATGTTAACGTAATATTTTGTATCGAGTACCATTTTTAGTCCCAAGAGTATTTGTTGTGGTATAACGTTCTTATCTTTTTACCGTTTGAGTGTATTTATTACATTTAACTAATTTAAAAAATATGTTTTTATGGAATTAAGCCACAATTATTTTTTTAAGCCTTTCTCTTTATTCGGATTGCCGAATTGCCTCTCCTAATTGTCGCCATTCATCTCTGTTGTTGGTAAGACGTTTCCACATTGGTCCTGCAGTTCTTTTCTTTCTTTCTGAATGCAGCGCATTCCATTTTTACACGTCTGCTTATTTCGGTAGTCTGATTTTCTTTGCTTACCTTGAAATTTTGACCCAGATATGTATATAAATTTACGTGTTCTATCTCTGTCCCTTGGATGTTTATCATAGGTTTGTCATCTTTGTTTGACATTAGTTTTTTATATAGCCCTTTTTCTATCCGAGTTGTCGAATAAAGGCCTCTCCCATTTCTCGCCATTCATCCCTGTTGTGTGCTAGGCGTTTCCACATTGGTCCTGCGACTCTTTTGATATCGTCGCTCCAGCGCATTTGAGGTCTTCCTCTTGGTCTCTTCGCATCGTACGGTCACGAGTTTCCGACTTCTTTGTTCCATCTACCATCTTCGAGACGTTCGTTGTGTCCAGCCCATTTCCATTTTAATTTAGCTCCTTGTTTCGCGGCGTCCTTTATTTTTGTTTTGTTCCGGATTGCTTCGTTCGTTTGCCGATCTATTAGTGAGATACCAAGCATCTGTCGTTCCATGGCTCGCTGAGTTTTTCAAATCTTGTCCATGTTCTTTTTTGTGAATGTCCAGGTTTGAGCTCCGTAAGAGAGAACGGGAAGGATACAAGAATCGAACACTTTGGTTCGAAAGTTTTGGGGTATCTTTTTGTCTTTCAGTATGTATGAGAGTTTTCCAAATGCGGCCCATCCCATTCTTACTCGTCTGCTTATTTCGGTAGTTTGGTTTTCTTTATTTACCTTGATATTCTGACCCAGATATATATATTCTTCTACATGTTCCACTTTTATTCCTTGGATGGTTATCGTCGGTTGATCATCTTTATTCGACATTAGCTTAGTTTTACTCAGATTCATTTTCAGTTCATATTAGTACTACGTCGTCTGCATATCTTAGATGGTTTAAATACTTTCCGTTTATCGATACTCTCTTCGTTTCCCAATTTAGTGATTTAAAGATGTCTTCAAGTGCGGCAGTAAATAGTTTTGGAGATATGGTGTCTCCCTGTCTTACTCCTCGGTTGATTTTTATTGGCCTCGTTTTCATTCCGTTATCCATCGTAACTACCATTTTAGCGTGTTGATATATATGATGTTATAATATCCTATATCTACAATCTATTCTGCTGTTGACCAGTGCTTCCTCAATAGCCCATAATTCTATGCTGTCAAAAGCTTTCTCGTAGTCTACAAATGCTAAACAGATTGGTAAATTGTATTCGTTAACTTTTTCTATTAGAACCTTTAGTGTGTGAAGATGATCACATGTACTGAACCCTTTTCTAAATCCGGCTTGCTCTACTGGTTGATATACATCGAATTTTGTTGTCAATCTATTTGTAATTATTTTTGTGAATGTTTTATAAAGTTGTGATAGTAGTGATATTGGATGATAATTTTTAAGATCTGTATTGTCCCCTTTTTTGTGTGTTAATATTGTATTAGCAGTATTCCATTCCTTTGGTATGTTTCCTTCAAATAGGCATTTATTAAAAAGTATTTTTAGGTCCCTGATGATTTCTTCTCCGCCTTCTTTCAACATTTCTGCCAGAATTCCATCACTACCCGGTGCTTTATTTCTTTTCATTTCTTTAATTGCATTTTCTATTTCTACTTCGCTTATTTCGGACATTACTTCAGAATTTACGTTTGTTATTTGTCTTTTCAGATTTTGCTTTGAAGAGTGGGGGGATCGTTTCTTGAGCGGTATAACTCAGTATAGAAGTTTTCAACTATATTTGATATCTGAGCTTTGCTTGTTTCTAGTTGGCCTTGTTGATTTTTCATAGTTATAATATTTTTCTTTCCTAATTTCGGTTTGGTATATTTCTGACTACGATTTTTCTCTATCGCTCTTTCTACATGTTCTTGTTGATGTTTTTTAATATCGTCTTTTATCTGTTTTCGTATGGCTCGATTAAGTTCTTTGTATTCTGTGGTATTTCTTTTGTTTAGTGATAGGAGCTCTTTTCGTTGTTTCAGCATATTCTTCGATTCTGCACTTATTTTGGATTTTTTGTTGTTATGGCGGGTTGCTACTTCTGAGCTAGCATTCAATAGTTCTTCAATAGATCTTTAGTTGGACATTAGTTTAGTTTTGCTGAAATTCATTTTCAGTCCTTTTTTAGGGATTCTGTGTGTAGCTCCTCAATCATCGTATTCAGTGCATTTCACGTGTTGGCTATTAGTACTACATCATCTGCGTATCTAAGATGGTTCAAGTATCTTCTGCTAATAGGAATATCTTCTAGGGCAGCTTTAAATAATTTTGTAGATATTGTTTCTTTTTCTCTTACACCTCGGTTGATTTTTACTGGTGTTGTTTCAATTCCTTTACCCAACATCACTATCATTTCAGCTTGTTCGTAAATATTATGTATTAATATTCTGTATCTGGAGTCGATCCGGTTGTTGACTAATGCTTCTTATGTTGCCCACAGTTCTACGCTATCAAAAGCTTTTTCATAATCTCTAGAAGTCCGACATAATGGGTGATTGTATTCGTTAGTCTTTTCTATTATGATTTTCAAAGTATATAGATGGTCACAGGTGCTGTACCCTTTTATAAATTCGGCTATTCTATTGGATGATATCCGTTAAATTTAATTGTTAACCTGTTTGTAATAATCTTTATAAAGGTTTTGTAAAGTTGTGAAAGAAATAAAATTGGTCGATAATTTTTCAGATTGTCTCCCTTTTTGTGTATTAGTATTGTTTTAGCAGTACTCCATTGTTCGGGTATGTTGCCTTCGAATAGACATTTATTAAATAGTATTTTTATATAGTAGTAATCTTTATTCGCTTGTTAATTTCTACAGTATAATCATTGATTTGATTGATTAAAGCTCCCAATTACTGGTACTTTCCTACTTGTTCTATAGCGTTAACATTTATTGTCAATATTCGGTGTATATTTTGTGGTATTTTTGTAATTATAGCATATATTTCGTTTTTTAGCGTGTATAGTAATTCCCATCTCAGCACTATCCATACTTAGCTTTAGATTAGATGTTTCTAGATTTCTCAATGATCACAGTATCATCTACATAAAACCTACAAAACATTTATTATCGAATACTTGTACGAAAATTGTACACGCTATCAAACTATTAAAAAGTAACAAAACCCCAGGACCAGATGATATGTACGCAGAAACCATCAAGTTACTTAATGAAGAAAACATAGACATTATTGTCAAGCTCTTTAATGACATCTACGATACGGGCCAGATTCCAAAAGATTGGCTTCGATCTACATTTATCGCCCTACCAAAAATACCACGTGCGAAATTCTGCAAGGACCACCGACTAATAAGCCTAATGAGTCACTTTTTGAAACTTTTCCTGAAAATACTTTACACTAGATTGTTTAAGAAATGTGAAGAGGTCAGTGGATGGAGTCAGTTGGTAAAATGGACTTGGCACGAGAGAAGCGATCTTTAGTATGCAAACATTGATACAGAATTGTTTAGATCAAAGAAAGGATGTTTTTATCTGTTTCATCGATTACGAGAAAGCATTCGATAATGTAAAACATGAATTGATGATAAAATACCTACAAGAGTTGGGATTGGATGCAAAGGATATAAGAATCATCACCAATCTGTATTGGAATCAGACAGCAACAGTACGTCTTCAAAATTCCAGCGAAACAGAAGATTTCTCCAATAAAAAAGGAGTAAGGCAAGGTTGTATACTGTCCTCAATGCTGTTCAATTTATACGTAGAAAAAGCCTTCGCAGAAGCAGTGGAAGACTCTAATAAGGGTTTTAAAGTTAACGGCATATTTATTAATAACATCAGGTATGCCGATGATACAGCCATAGTGGCAGATAACATCGAAGATCTTCAATGCCTTTTAAATGATCTAACTCTTGCAAGTGAAGCTCGGGGTTTGAAAATAAATATCAAGAAGACAAAATCAATGATTATAAGTAGAAATGATTACCCCAACGCAAAGATATATGTCTCTGGAGAAGAAATCGAACAAGTCAGGCAATTCAAATACTTGGGATGTTTGCTGAATGAGGGTTGGGACCCCGAGAATGAAATAAAGAGCAGAGTTGAACAAGCCAGAAATGCTTTTTTGAGGCTTCGTAAGTTTCTGACTGATCGCAAATTGGACTTCAACCTCCGATACAAGATGCTTAAGTGTTACGTGTGGCCTGTTCTCCTGTACGGAATGGAAGCATGGACGTTAAAGGCCAGTTCCATTAACAAACTTGAAGTGTTCGAAATGTGGTGCCTGCGTCGAATGCTCAGAATATCATGGACGGACAGGGTCAGAAATGAGGAAGTACTCAGAAGGGCGGGCTTACAGGATAGGGAACTTTTTAATTATGTAAAAAGTAAGAAGACTGCATATTTGGGGCACATTATACGAGGAGAACGATACACTTTTCAGCAACTGATACTCGAAGGGAAGATAGAGGGTAGGAGAGGTCTCGGACGTAAAAAAATGTCATGGCTGCGCAATATTCGACAATGGACAGGAATCCACAGCTATGAAATGCTTCGCAATGCTGCTAAAAACAGAATTATTTAATCCAGAATATTTAACATCTCACCTGACAAGACGATGTACGGTGGACGCCTACGCAGAAATGCACGGCACCTTATGAAGAAGAACAAATCAATTATCTGTTAACTTTTAAAAACCATTCAAGAAAACCAACTTTTTATTACATGTTGTCATGTACTGCATGCAAATTGTTCGATGATAGATACTTTATAGTAGATGATACTACATGTTGTTATGTGTACAGTGATTTATACAATCAACCATTTTTTTCAGTGTACATATTTTTTATCTTATAACAGGATTTAAATAACAAAGAGCAGCATATTGCATACTGGTCAATGCGGTGGTAGCTTTTTAGGGATCTTTTGTTGTACAAAAATTGGAAAGGGGAAAACATTGGCTTCAAAAGGTAATTGCGTGTATTACTCCGTATAAGGTATTTGCAAATTCACCTATAACAATAAGAAAATGAACACTGACGAGTTTCTATTCAAGTAAATATTAGCGAGTTCGTCAAAAATTATACTCGTTGCAGTTAGACATTGGAGATTAAGCTACTAGTGTATGAAAGGATTTTGTTACTATAGAGATAATGAAAGTTAAATTAAATAACTGCAGGTGAAAGAAATTAAAATTGATATTGTATATTGAATAAAATACTTTTTACAGTCTCCTGGTCATTACCTTCTAGAATGCTAAAAATGGCATATTTTTAACAATTTGTTTTTGGATCATCTATTATATTATGGCAATCAAACTTTTTTGTATAATTTTTATAAAAAAATTTTGTTTTTCATTTTTTTTTCATTGGTTCTATATTTTAAAAATGGCACCAAAAATTTTTCGTCCTAAAATTACTGCTTCATGACTGACATTTATTATCTGAAATCGCAAATCTGCAATTTAAAATTCAAGAAAGGATTTAAAAAAGAAGTGCTTTTGCGTGATAGTTTACCAGAAAAATGAAAAATTCTTAAAAAGAAACAAGATGGCGGAAATTTGGAAAAAATATTTAAAAACTGACCTTTTTTCCACTTTGTTCCGTCACTAAATTTTATTATTAGTTTGTTTTGATCAAATTGTGGTAAATTATCATAAAGAAAATGAAAACAAACAAAACGCATCAAGGTTCATTAAAATCAACCGACTAGGTATGGAGATTAAAGTTTTGAGAAAAACTCCGTTTTTAAAACTGGAACAAAAGATAAATTTTTGAACACTTTTTTCAAACGTCCGCTATGTTGTTCCTTTTTAAGAATTTTTAATATTTCTGGTAAACTATCACTTCTTTAGTAAGGGCACTTCCTTTTTAAAACTCTTCTCGAATTTTATATTTCAAATTTGCCTTTTACTCCAGTCGTCAGAGAGGAAATACCACTGAACATTTAAAAATCACGAACAATCTCAACTTTGCAAATAATGTCAATTTTAGGACGCTAAAAAAGATGCCCTGGGTCTACTAAAAACCTCCCACGTAGCGGGGAGAACGAAAAAAATCGATTTATAAACAATCTGTACGTCCTAGAAACAAAATGTTAGCAAATTGTTAAATAAAAAATGTAGCTAAGATAATTTTGAATAAAAATGTTTAGTAGCATGTACGTGTAAAATGAACCGTTCTCTCAGAAACAACGCTTGAAGCGACCCGCGACTTTGAATGTCAAACATAGCCTGAAATTAACCCATTCGCTGCCAAACTTCTTTTTCTAATTTTATAGCTTCTACAGGTCAATTTTATCTTCTGAACTTATAGAAAAATATTTAAAAAATTCTTAATCTTTTCACAATAGCCCTGTGTCTAAAAAAATTTTTGTTCCAATTTTGGAACATGGCCATAGATAGGTAATAAAAAATCAACAACGTCAATTTAAACTTAAACATTTATTGATAAAAAAATGATAACATTTTGAGAGGATCTATTAATTTTTTTCATGAAAAGATTTGAAGCAATTAATAGGATGTACAGTTGCGGTCACGGAATAGTTTACACCTTACTTTTTATATTGTAATACTGTAAAATTGCAGTGTCGTACGGATTTGATAAATGTCAAAGTCAAAAAATTTCAAAACGTCAATGCTTTCGCGAGTGTTCAACAATAAAATAAATGACATATTTATATTAAATAACATATCGTTATTTAATATAAAATAGATTTAAAATAAAATGCATATTAAAAAAAAAGACTTCTTTATTTTCGTTATTAAGATCATAATCCATTTTATTCAAAAAACTGTTTTCTATATTTTTTCATTTTGTAAAATATTTTGATATTTTAATTTTAATCTACCTATTCTAGCTAGTACACCACTGGCAACGTCACTTTGACGTAAAAGGTGCGTTTAAACGAAGTAAAAATTTAAAAAATGGGCTCCTAGATACGTGAACCTGTAAACTATTCCGTGACCGCAACTGTACATTAATTTTACAAATACCTCATCCAAAAGTTGTGTTTGTTTTACAAATTTTGCGTCTGTTTTGTTTTAAAGAAATTGGGTAATGCAGAATCGACACATTTTGTGAAACAGATCCTGGAATTTTTCGAAATAATGTTCCTAATTTTGTCTTATCAGGTTTTGGTTGTCGAGGTTTAAGTAGTAGATATGTTGCCACAATGCTTCTTGTAAACCCTAATAAATCCAATGGACGCATACTTTCAACGAATTCATCAGCGTTAGATTTATTGTTATTGTGGTGTTGAATTCTATATAAAATCCAGGCGTTAGAGATTAAAGCAGACAAAAGGTGAACAAAAATTTGCCACCACCATTTATTGTTACGCAGTTTTGATCTATAGTTAGCGATATTTCTATCCATTAAATCAGTACCTCCCATATGAGTATTATACTGCTGAATTGCGTAGGGAACGTCTACCATTATATATTTTTTTTCTGCTGCAGAATAACGACGTACCGATTTTGTAGGTTGAACGCTATAACAATTTGAAGCCTCGTGAACGATGGCATTATCCTTCCACTGGATAAATTATTATATCTTCATCAGAACTTGTGTATGAATCAGCGGATCATCTAACTGATTTTTTCATTGCGTTTTTATTCAACGCGTATTTCCCAATTCGATTATGTCTAATGGTGCCCGTGCAACCATATCCCAATTCACTCATGGCCTTTATCAGTGGAAGTCCGGTAAAAAAGTTGTCAATAAAAATGTAAAATTTTTGATCTGGAAAATTATGCTTCACCCTCTCGGCAAAAGTTGTAACTACAGATCCACCTAGCCCCAAGTTACTCTCTCCTAGTAAGGTTCCTTTCCCTTGCTAAGGTTCGGTACCTACAAGATAACCATTTGATACATTCTGAGACCAAAAGTTAAACCCATATCTAATAGATTCCCCTTGAATACGCTGTTTGCAGTTATGGTGGCTGTAGTACGGTACCATGGATTCATCAACAGATACTGATATGGTTTCACCAACCGGCACATATTTTATAAATGAACTGTTTAAATGTTCTATGAGTGGTCTTATTTTAGCAAACTTATTAATTTTTTGTAGCTTAGTGTTATCTGAAAAATGTAAATTTTGCAAAATTTCTCTAAACCTATTTCTCGGCATTGCGTTGGCGATTGCTTCGTTTCTGAGATCCAAATCCAAACTCCAGTACATATCTTTCCGAGGCCTTTGGGAATAACCGGAAATCAGTAGGATTGCAAAGAATACTTTGAGTTCTTCAATCGTAACCTCAAATGATATATAGAATAAGATATATAGAAAAGACGTGACTTTATAGTCTCGTCTTTTATGTATTCAAAGAAATTATCACACCAAAAAAGTGTAAAGAAATCGACTGCACTTTCACAGTGAACATTATTTCGATTTGAAAGTGAGATATCTTCTTGATGATTATCTAGGAACAAGTCACCTCTTTTCCAGTCGTTTTGTCTATTGGATTTATTCGCTCTTTTATTTGATTGACCCACATTTATTGGAAGGTTATCATCGCTCGTCGAGAACATATCTTCAGCGTCTTGTGTCTCACATTGTGAAATAATAGTTGCCTCAGCTGGGGCGTTCAGTATCTTTGATGAAAACTTATCAGAAAAATCTTTGAAATTCACATCATTCGATGATTCAGAATCTCCATCAGAATCTTCCGCTGGAGGATAAATGTATATGTTTGCAGAATCAAACTCCTTCTGCTTCTTATTTAGATCATCGATTAGATTGTTCAGAGTATCAGCTGAACAACTCGTTTTCTTTCCATAAAATGTTTTCACATCCATAATACCAAACTAAAAAGAAAAACCTCAATTAGCAATATATACCGCCAAGTTCCATTTTTGGAACATGCAAAAACTAGAGGTTACTTGGTATATTAAATTTGAGATTAAGCATTTAAAGGAAACAGATACATTGTATAGGCATATAATATTGCTTACACTTACCCCGATCGTAATATTTCACAACAGAAAATAGATATAATCGAACTAAAATTTATACAACTGCACCTTCCTTGAAATTTTGATATGAATCACAAAACAAATGCCACTTACACGAAACCAGTGAGTAAATTCAGTATGGACGATGGACGTGTTGTTTTGACATTACCGAACAAAAAAAGTTTATCAGATTTAAGACCAACAGTGACATCTTGTAACCAGCAGCGAAACTAACAATCGTTCCAAATTTGGAATATGGAAGCGAATGGGTTAATGTTCGATAAAATTTGCATCAGGTCGACAGTAAATGGTTCGATATCTTTTGATCAAAGTGTCCTATCGACAGCAATCAAGATGCATTTTAAAGGTAAAGAGTGCAGCTATCGTATGCAATTTTTATATTTTGAGCCAATAAACAAGTTGTTTAGGTTTTTAAGGTGTTAAATATATAAAAGTGGCGCGATGATTGCCATTTTTTATGATTTTAATGAGATCAATATAATTTATTATAGAAAGGCCTTCGACCGCATTAGACACGAAAAATTTATTGAGGTGCTAAAAGAAGTAGGGCTGGTCGGACACGACATAGCTATAATAAGCAATACATACTGGAACCACACAGGATTTGTTCGAACAGACAACGGAAATACCAATTATGTAAACATAGAACGAGGAGTACGTCAAGGGTGCATTCTGTCCCCTCTTTTATTTAATGTCTATGCCCTAAATATCATCAGAGCTTCTCTTGAAGATCGCCCTGAAGGTCCCAGAGTCAATGGAATCATCATTAACAATGTAATATATGCCGATGATACCGTAGTATTAGCAGAAACAGAAGACCAACTAAAAATATTGATGAACATACTATCAGAAGAAAGTCACAGACTAGGTTTGGATAATAATCTTTCCAAAACCAAAATCATGGTATTCCACAAGAACCCCCATGAACAAAGTACACAAAACATACAAACCAATGGTATCACCCTTCAGAGCTCCCAAAGCCTCATATACCTGGGCAGAGAGCTAAACAGTCAGCTAGACCACTCAAAAGAAATTAGAAGACGTATTGAAATAGCAAGATCTGGCTTCATGAACATGCGTAAAATGCTCTGTAACCCCAAGCTATCAATCACAATAAGGTTAAGAACACTAAAGTGTTATGTGTGGTCTCTACTACTATATGGCTGTAAGACCTGGACATTAAAACAGTATGACGTCAACAAACTGAATTCATCCGAAATGTGGATGTACCGCCGAATGCTAAGAATAAGCTGGACCAGCAAAACTACAAATGAAGAGGTACTAGAAATAATGAACACACGACCTCATCTGGTTAATACAATCAAAATTAGAAAGACGTCATATCAAGGACACATAATGCGCCATAAGGAATTTGAGCAGCTCCAGGTAATATTAGAAGGCAAAATCGAGGGTAAAAGGGGTATAGGAAGAAAGAAGAAATCCTGGCTCCGAAACATCAGAATTTGGACTCACACAACAGGAAATGACTTAATCCATCAAGCCCAGAACAGAGAAAAATTCGCCATATTGATCGCCATCGTCAATAGAGAAGGCACTTAGGAGGAGGAGGAATATAATTTATCACTTTCATTGACCAACTACTATAGAGTTTTGATTACTAGAGCCTAATCTACAAAACCTATAGCATAAAATTTTAGTCTTGAGTTTTAGCAACAAATGTGAAGCATTTGAAATATGCTTAAACACGCGTAATTTAAACTTTCACATTACGAACGATCTAAAACGCTCAAAACTGCATTATTTCAATTACACTAGTACGTTTTTTAAAAGTATCCAACTTTTGCTAAAAAATGCACTCAAAACCGTCTACTTGGAGGTATTTCCCGTAATATTCGATCGCTTGTTTAATAAAGTTTAAATTTTACGTTTTTCAGTCATATTTCAAATGCTTCATATTTGTTCCCACAACTAAAACTTGAAATTTCAGGTTATAGGTTTTAAAGATTAGTCCCTGAAAATGGAAATTTCACTACGACTGGTCAATAAAAGTAATAAATTTTATTGACCTCACGGGAACCGTAAAAAATGGCAAAAATTGCGCAATGTTTATTTAACAATCAAACACTGAAAACTTTGTTTTCAAACTTCCACAAAATTTATTTTAAACCTTATCACTACAGCTGTTTCGGCTGATTGCCTTTCTCAAGTTGACTTGAGACTTAGTATTTTCTAGGCAGTGAAGAGGTTCCTTTTTCTGGTGTATGGCTGGTTAGAAATTACTAAGACGATAATAAGTTGTTTTTTGTAACCTATGGAACCCTTAGCGCATCCTTTTTGTTGATCTTCTATGATATTTTTTGGAGCACAGTGTTGGTAGATACGCTGGGCTACACATGATGTGACCAGTTTATTTTAATGGTTTCTTTATTAATATCATTATTATTAAATAACATATAACGTCATCAATTAAAAAAAACGGCTCACACTGTATTTAAATTCGCTATCTCTTGGTTTGATTGCGTTTCATTTCCTGATATATGTTGCAAGTCATCCTTTAATCTATATTGCGATATATTTAAGTTGGATGGCCTATAAATAACGGTCTCTCGTGTACCATTATCATTAATGATTTATATACTTCTTAAGATTCCAGGAAATTTACTTTTCTCTTGCCGATATGCTTACTATAACATCGTATATAGTCAAGACGGTATATGTTTAAAATAACGATTTTTGGATGTGAAGTATAAATCGCTCCAAAATATCCCTACAAATGATAATTTCACTATGCATGAGTTGTAAAATGTAAGCACACAAAATATAAAATAAGTTTAAAAAAAATATATCTTTCTTTTTTTTTTCGCATATATCTCAAAACCTATTAGTTTAAGTATAATTTTGTATAGGACATAAAAGTTTTCATAGTTTCAAATCTTAAGAATTATTATTACTTTATCCCTCGCGAGCATAAAGTGTACTTTATTAGTTGTTCTGAGAAGGTAACGCAAATAATAGGTAACACCAAGCCAATTAAAGAAAACGATTGGTTTGACAAGGAGTACCAACACACAACAGATAACAAAAGTAGCTTTTAATAAAAGGATAGAAAAGAAAATATCCTATATAATACGGTGTTAATCTTAAACACATGGATTTAATTTTTCGGAACAAAATTTAATGGACATCGTATCAAAAAGCGGATAAAACCCTAGGAAAACGAAATAATTGGAATCTATTTAACCCAAACGAAAGACCACCTACCATTGAAAAGGTTGCCCAAACCATTAAAAAGCTTAAAATAATAAATTACCAGGAACTGATTAAATTTGCAATGAGCTCTACAATAATGGTGGCGACGCCCTGATAAAGACACTGCATAAACGTTTATTTTTGTCTCGCAAAATAATACCACACCCTGTGAATGGTTTCAAAGTATGATATGCCCGTTACATAAAAAATTAGGGATAGTACAGAATAGCGTTTTTCGGTAATAGGTTGGAACTGAACCTATTCCAACCACATACCTATTCCAGAAACCTAATGCGAGCTTCTGATTCCGACGTGGAAACACTTCTTATCGATCACCGCTTGCTTGTTCCTAGTTGTCCTACAAGTGTGCTACAACATTTGGGAAGAATTTATTTTCACAGTTGCTATGACACAGTATAAGTCAATGTCAAGTTTCGTAGTGATTTTTATAAATTTCGATAATATGAATAGGCGTACCAGTATTGTATGTAATCTTTTTTCCGTTGCGGATGCAACAAAACAAATTGCAAAATGTAACATTTGTAACATAATAATGTTCTATAAAACTACAATTTCTAATCTAAAAAAACATTTATTACGGAAACATCCTAATATAGAAATATTTCCCAAAGAAAACTTTACTAATTTTTACTTTATTTATTACTTGCCGTGAATTAGAAATCTGTTGCAACCGTACCGACCTGAAATTCTTTTGAACCCATCATGTTTAACAGAATATTTCTAACTAAGGCGACGATGTTGGAATCCAAACCAAACGAACGCTGCCGATGCGTTCTCTAATCTAATGTCTAAAACCTATTCCGAGAAACCAGTTCAAGTTTCATTGTAAATTTCTTAACTGGTCGATGCGCAAAGTGTACTCAACTAATGCGGCACCATTGGAATCGAAATCGATGCCGTCGACGTTTTGTCACTGGTGCGTGGAACAGACGGTTGAAACCTATTCCGAGGTACCCGCTTCAGTTCCATCATGCCATCCCTATAAAAAATCGATTAGTTCCAGTGTGACAACTACAGAGGTATAACCCTGTTAACAACTTCTTGAACAAAGGGTAGCGGGTAGGAACTCCTCTGGATAGTCCTATCAGGGAAAATGAATCAATCCCTGCCCTCCGTAGATTTCAGGGGTTTCCTGACCCGGGAAACTAGTACCTGCTTAGGGTCCCTTGTCCAGGGTCACGGATGAAGTCCACAACGGCAGACACGGCGGAGAAGAATACCTTCGGTACGGCGTGGACGGCGGAAGTGGCAATCCCCTGATTTTAGGGATTGTATAGAATCACTCGCCAACCCGCTCGGCAAGCGTGGCGTTTTAAATATGCTAAAACCTCCCAAGTTGAAGATGTCGAGTATCAATACGAAATTACCCCAGGTGAGTAGAGTTATACACTCAGAATCTCACACTGAGCAATCAGTCAGCCTCATGGATTCTGGGGGAGGCAAATATTCGACTGAATCTAATAAGAAAAACTACCCACCATTGCTTCGTATAGCCACTTACAATATAAGAACTATGAGGACCCAAGAACACCTTGAAGAACTAGAACAAGAGCTCTCAAATATCAAATGGGATATAATTGGACTGTGCGAAACTCGCTTACCAGGAGAAGCATGTACCATCTTAAAATCTGGTCACCAACTATACCAGAAAAACTCCGTAGAAAATCATCACATAGGCGGTGTAGCGTTCCTAGTAAACAAACGAACTCCCTATAACATAACGAAGTACTGTGCTGTATCAAACAGAGTCATATATCTTGTCATCGCTTTAAACAGCAGATACAGCTTACAGATAATACATGGATATGCACCAACAGGAAACTCGACAGACGAGGAAGCTGAATCATTCTACGAGGATCTGACAACAGCAAGGAACCAAGAAAAATCACACTTCGTAATAATCACAGGAGATTTTAATGCAAAAATTGGTACAAAAGAAGACGGCGACACACAATATATCGGTCGCTTTGGGCTGGACAACAGGAACGAAAGGGGTGAGATGTTGTACAACTACTTAAACAACGAAAATTTATTTTGTCTCAACACTTTCTTTAAAAAATCTAAACAACGTAAATGGACATGGATCAGCCCAGACAAGAAAACTAAGAACGAAATAGACTACATACTCTCCAATAACAAAAACATATGCACCGACGTGACAGTACTAAACAAATTCTATACCGGGAGTGACCATAGATTGGTTAGAGCGAACATTAAAATACAGACGAGAGTAGAACGAAGCAAACTTATTAAACGAGAACGATACCCAACCACCGATGTCCTGTCTCAAAAACAAACGGAATACCAAAAAGAACTAAGCACAAGACTAAAATCAATAGAGACACTGAAACAATTGGATATAAACGGACTAGCCACTAAAATAAAAGTAACTGTAACAACATCGGTTAAGAAAATTTGCTCAAACACGAAAACAGCCAAAACATCTAAACTCCAACCTAATACAATTAAACTACTCCAAGAAAGACGAAACAGAACAGATCGAACTTCGGACAGCTTTAAAAGTTTAAACAAAAATGTGAAGAAAGAAATCAGGAACGATCATAGAAACTATAATAACAATCTAATAAAAAATATAATACAAGAAAACTGCAACATGAAAGTACTCAAAGCAAAAAACTCAAGCGGCACAACAAAAATCATAGAAATAAAAAATGAGAAAAACGTCACCGTCAGAGACAGAAAGGAAATAAGCGAGGCCATTGAAAAATTCTACACTAAACTATACTCGGTAAATACACAACCACAACAACGACGTACTCAACGAACAATAATTAACACCGGCTCAGAAGAAATACCGGACATAACCGACTATGAAATAAGAATGGCCCTAAATCAACTTAAAACGAATAAATGTCCGGGAGAGGATAAGATTACAGTTGAAATGTTGAAAATTGGTGGCAGAAAAATGGAACAGGTATTAAATGTTTTATTTAATAAAGTAATTGATGAAGGAAAGATTCCTCAAGAATGGTACAACTCCGAGGTCATTTTATTATTCAAGAAAGGAAACAGAGCAAACATCGAGAATTACCGACCAATATCCTTGCTATCACATCTGTATAAATTACTTACTAAAATCATAACCAACCGCCTAACACATAAGCTCGATTTCTATCAACCTATCGAGCAGGCTGGATTCAGAAAACATTTTAATACCATAGACCACTTGCACACCGTAAGAACACTGATAGAAAAATGCACCGAGTATAATGTTCCAATTCATATGGCGTTCGTCGATTTCCACAAAGCATTCGATTCCATCGAATTATGGGCAGTGCTTGAATCTCTAGAAAATGCACGCATAGATTCAAGATACATTAACATAATTAAAAACATATATGAAAATGCCACAATGCATATAAAACTGGACGAAAGCACAAAAACTAATCCCATAAGACTACAACGGGGAGTAAGACAAGGAGACACCATCTCTCCCAAACTATTTACTCTTGCTCTAGAAGATATTTTTAAGAAACTGGAATGGAACAATAAGGGTATCAACGTCGACGGATCATACTTAAACCATTTGAGATTCGCAGATGACATAGTTTTAATAGCCGATAATATCCAAGAACTAAATGATATGTTACAACAATTAAATGCAGTTTCAGGAGCGGTAGGCTTAAAAATGAATTACAGCAAAACAAAAATACTGAGCCGAGACCAGACAAATATAACAATACAAAATCATACCATAGAAAATGTGGAACATTATGTATATCTAGGTCATGTTATCAAACTAGGAAAACCAAATCAAGATGCTGAAATTAAAAGAAGAACACAACTGGCTTGGGGCGCTTTCGGCAAACTAGCACATATCTTGAAAAACACCTCCATTCCTATAAACTTAAAGAAAAAAGTGTATAACACATGCATACTACCTGTTTGTACCTACGGCTTGGAGACAGTAGCACTTACCAAAAAATCTGCCAAAAAATTAGAAACAACGCAAAGAGCAATGGAACGAATCATGCTTGGAATATCACTAAGAGACAAGATTAGAAACACCGAGATACGACGTAGAACGAAGATTAGGGATATTGTGGAAGAAATTACAAAAATGAAATGGCGCTGGGCAGGTCACGTAGCCCGATATAATGACAACAGGTGGACACGGAGAATTCTAGAATGGAGACCAAGGACGACAACAAGAAGCATGGGAAGACCTCAAAAAAGATGGGTAGATGACATAAGAGCGGTGGCAGGCAAACAGTGGATTAGATTGGCGCAAGATAGAGAAAGATGGAAGCAATTGGGAGAGACCTACATTCAGGAGTGGATGGAAAATGGTTGACAAAGAAGAAGAGAAGAACAACTTCTTACAAAATACTAGCAAATATTTACACAGTCGGCATAATTGGAAAATTGCAGGCCAGATTTACCCCAACAAAATCAATAATTGACCAGATTCACTCAATAAGACAGATCTTCGAGAAAAATAAGAATTTAAAATTGAAACCCATCACCTATTCGTCGACTTCAAGACTACATACGACAGTGTCAAGAGAACAGTACTATACCAATCAATGCATAAGTTAGGTATAGCAGGAAATCTTATCACGGACAGAATTCTAGAATCCTCGAGATATAGTATGGACTCAGGCAAGTTGATGCCCTGGCCTACTTCCTATTTAATATTGCCTTGGAAAAGGCGGTCTGAGACACACAAATTAAATACGGCGATACTATTTACAATAAATCGAAACAAATATTAGCATACGCTGCAAAACCAATTGCATGTCGTTTACTAAGAATCCTATAACAAATGAATAATGAGAAACCGTCCTTATTAGTCATATATGTAAACATGTTAACAGCTTCACATACCTTGGGTCGACAGAAATAGAGATTAAAAGGCAAATAAGTATGCCCTTACAAATAGGGCATACTATTGACATACATCCAAAGAAGAAATAAAATTATTATATAGAAAACACTGCTGAGGTCGGTTCTCATATATGAAGCAAAAACATGGACTCTAACGCAGAAGAATGAAAGACTTTTGGGAATATTCGAGAGTAAAATAACCGCAAAATATTTGTAGCTATAAACTCTCAATGTTAGTGGCACAAAATATATAATTTCGAATTATACCAACTCTGTAATGAACCAGACGTCATAACTTTCATCAAAACATAGCGAATTAGATGAGCTGGACATAATACGAATGAAAGACAACACGATTGCTAAAAGGCTAACTACGGGAACATCTGTCGAAAGAATACGCATTGGCCAACCGCAGATTAGATATTGGAACCGACTTAGAGATATTAAAATTTAAAAGGTAGCAACAGGCCGCCAGAAACCGAACAAAATGGCGACTAATCTTGGTGTAAGCCAGGATACATAAACGATTATTGAGCCAAAGATGATAATGATGATGAATCTAATTCACTAGGTATGGAACACCCTCCAAAGCATTTATTTAAATTAGAAACTAAAAAATTTGTCGGTGCTGGAAATCGAATCTAGACCTTCCAGCTCGTTAAGCTAATAATGCAGCCACTGCGCTACAGCCGACACCATCTATCACTTCTTCTTCTTCTTCTCGTGCCACTCCTAGCGGAGATTGGAAATCATCAT
Source organism: Diabrotica balteata (assembly GCA_918026665.1). Lineage (NCBI taxonomy): Eukaryota > Metazoa > Arthropoda > Insecta > Coleoptera > Chrysomelidae > Diabrotica > Diabrotica balteata. The sequence continues at coordinate 115,575,473 of OU898282.1, forward strand.
GGCCACTGCGACTTTGTTAACAGCGCGCCTAAAAAGTTCAATCGAACTACACCCGAACCATTCACGTAGATTACGAAGCCACGATATTTTTCTTCTTCCCACACTTCTTTTGCCCTTAATTTTGCCCTGCATGATGTTTCTTAAAAGTTCGTACTTTTCACCTCTCACAATGTGCCCCAAGTATTCCATCTTTCTAATTTTTATCTCATTTAGAATTTCGCATCTTTTGTCTAAAGTTTGGAGTACTTGCGTGTTAGTGACGCGGTCCATCCATGATATTCTGAGAATGCGCCTATAGCACCACATCTCGAAAGCTTCGATGTTTTTTATGGTCAACTGTTTTTAGTGTCAGAGCCTCAACTCCATATAACAGGGTAGAAAAGACATAACACCGCAGCATTCATATTCGTAACTTTATATTGATATCACGATTGCAAAAGAGTTTGCGCATTCTATTAAAGACTGATCTAGCGATTTCTATTCTACATCTAATCTCTTTTGTTTGATCAGTATCGTCTGTCATCCAAGCACCTAGATATTTATAACAGGGCACACGCTCAATCGTTGTATTGTCTGTTACAAGATTAGCTCTGATGTTCTTTGATTTCGTGATTACCATAAATTTAGTTTTTTTCAAATTAATTTTCAAGCCGTAACTGTTACAGTATATATTGAGACTTTGAACGAGATGTTGTAGTTCTACTAGCGTTCCCGTTAGGAGAACTGTATCGTCAGCATACCTTATATTGTTGATCGTCTCACCATTTATTATCAGACCAAGATCTTCTTCCTCGAGTGCTTGTTCACAGATAGCTTACTATCTATCACTTACTTTCCGCCAATTTCGTCTTCATGATTTTAATAGAAAATTTATTAAGAAAGCTTAACATCTAGGCCATGCAAGTCTCATGCAAGTCCGTCCTGCAAGGCATATCTCTTGCTTAGCCTGATCTGTTTACATCAGAGCTATTTTGAGATACCACTTTTAGTGTAGTCAACAGAAGAAATACAGTAGGGCTTCGTTAATCCGGAGAGGTAAAAACAAGACCCTTTGCAGATTATCAAGGCATCCATATTATAGAATGCTATATTTAATGGCAATAAAATATATGTTTAACCTTTTAAGTTTCTTTAATCGATTTTTAAATTACAGTATAAAGAAATAAATGCAAATATTCAAAATTGCAACCTTACAGGAAAAATAGTGAGTTCAAATAAAACATTAGTTAATTTTGCTTGAAAAAATCTGTAATGATCTTATGTTTATAATTTACGCACTATATTTCAAAATCCCAATCTCTTCTTCTTCTTCTAAATGTGCCTATATTCTAGATATGTTGGCGACCACATTGACCCATTCACAACAGCTCGAAATAGATCAGTTGACGTTAGACCATTCCATTTTCTAAGATTTGCTAGCCAGGATATACGTCTACGTTCAGGGCCTCTCTGACCCTCAATCTTGCCCTGTAGAATCAACTATATAAGTCGGTATTTATCATTACTCATGATGTGGCAGAAGTAAGCCAATTTTCTGTTTTTTTTATGGTGTTAACAATTTCTTTGTCGTTTCTTGGCCTCTGGAGAATAGTTATGTTACTAGTGTGGTGTATATACAAGACCCTCAATATACGTCGGTAGCACCACATTTTAAATGTCCCCAGTCGTTTTATGGAATCTTCTGTAGGGCTCCAGCTTTGCACTCAATAGAAGACGACACTAAAGACGTAACACCACTAACACCTAAGAATCCTTATGCGTATATTGATACTTAAAGATAAGTTGCGGAGAATCTTCCTACGGCTGTTGAAAGAGCTTCTGGCTTTTTCAATATGAGTTTTTATTTAGTAGCTGTGATCCCAAGTATCCTTAATATTGCAGCCCAAATAGCATATTTTTTTCACTCTTTCTAACGGTGTATCATTAATTGTAATTTTGGCGTTTATGCCGGTGTTCTTACTAATGATCATTATTTTTGTCTTCTTGTAATTTAGTTTTAGGTCTCATTTGTTACATGCCTCTACAACGTTATCCATCATCCTTTGGAGCCCCACAATGTTTTAGTCAATCCTAGTACTCGTCAATATCATTGGTGTTTGTATTCAATTTGCTGCAGTTTACATGCAGTTCATGTTGGAGGCATTCTTTTACTTTCTTCTTCTTAACGTACCCTATCAAGTCCCCTTGACGTTGGCCATTAACATGGCGAAACTGTCTCTGTCTCGAGCTATTCTAAAGAGTTGCTCAGCTTTCTTTATTCCTGTCCACTCTCTGATATACTTCAACCAAGAGGCCTGCTTTCTACCAATTCCTCTGCGTCCTTCGATTTTACTCATCATAATAAGTTGAAGAATATTATATCGGTCTCCCCTAACTACGTGTCCAAAATAGGCCATCTTTCTACATTTAATGTTATCAAGCAGCTCGCGAGCAGCATTTGCTCTCTCAAGGACTGCCACATTTGTCAGCATAGCCGTCCATGGAATTTTTAGTATACATCTGTGCAGCCACATTTCAAAGGCCTCCAGACGATTAATGGTGGATATTTTTAATGTCCATGCTTCGACACTGTATAAGAGGACTGACCAAATGTAGCATTTAACCATACGCTTTCGAAGTTGAAGTTTCAAGTTATCATTACAGAAGAATGACCTCATTTTTAAAAATTTCGTGCGGGCTATCTCGATTCTACATTTTATCTCTTGATCTAGATCTAGTTATTCAGTAATATGGCAACCAAGATATTTAAAGCTGGACACTCTTTGAATTATATGACCATCAACATATAATCGTGCATCTTGATGTGCTAAACGGCTAAACACCATGTGTTTTGTTTTTGAACAGTTTATGTTTAGGCCAAACTCTCTTCCCACTGTATCAATGGCATTTAAAAGGCATTGTAATCCATTCATGTCATCACTTAAACAGTATCGTTTACATATCTGATTGTATTTATCAGAATTCCATTAACTTTCACGCACCATTCCAAATTATGCAGCGTTTCTTTAAATATTCTATCTGAATATAAATTAAATAACAGTGGGGATAGTATACAACCCTGTCTGACACCTCTTTGTATTTTACATATTTCTGTTGATTTTCCGTTTATGCAAGCTGTCGCTGTTTGACGCCAGTATAACTTTTCTATGAATCGTATGTCTTGACTATCAACTCCTTTATCTTTTAATATTGTAATTAATTTGTGATGCTTTACTCGATCAAAGGCCTTTTTATAGTCAATAAATACAGCAAAGATGTCTTTCCTTTAAAAAAAAGAGGTTAGTCTTCGTAAGTGGGTATATTTATTTAAAAACCCTTAAAAGGGCTACATAAAAAAAACAAACGTTTTTGGACTAAACAGTCCATCATCAGGTTTTAAAATCGCTAGGAGAAACTCCAGAGTTTACAGCTGCTCTCCGTGCGTAGAGGTTTTCTCCCCGGCTCTGGAACTCAATTTTTGCAATGTATGTTACCTGAAGTCATATTTAATTTAATACTGAACATCACAGTTTTTTAACAACAAGATGTATAATCTTTTATAACTATATGTAATTTAAAGGGTTTTTACCCATGTATTTTTGGTGGCTCAGGAATTTAACCTAGCGATTTTAAAACCTGATGATGGACTGTTTAGTCCGAAAACGTTTGTTTTTTTGGAGTAGCCCTTTTAAGGGTTTTTAAATAAATATACCCACTTACGAAGACTAACCTCTTTTTTTGTGATACGTGGTATACAGCCAGCTACAGGAATTATTTTCCTTGTGGATTTTGTCTTTCCTTCGATCTCGACATTTCTGCAGTAATACATTTAGTGCAAAGAGGGCGTCCCGAGTTCCCAGTCCATTTCTGAAGCCAAATTGTGTTTCATCCTGATCTTCTTCACATTTATCTCTGATTCTACTGTGGATGATGCGTAGAAATATTTTTAAATTGTGGCTCATAAGGCTTATCATTCTATAATCGCTACAGTTTTTTCGGACGTTGTTTTTTTGGTAGTGTTATGAATTCGGACTTTAACCAATCTTCAGGGATATCACCAGTCGAATAAACATCATTGAAAAGTTTGACCAGTATTCCAATGTTCTCCTTATTTATAAGCTTTAACATCTCTGTCGGTATGTTATCAGGGCCAACGGCTTTCTTGTTCTTTGCTAACTTTATAGCATGCAGTATTTCTGATTTTAGTATTTCTGGTCCTTCACCTTCAACTAAAGTCTCCGGTTCTTCGGGTCTATCATCATTATACAGTTCATTTATATAATTACACCAGGTTGTTCGAATTTCATGTTCGTCTATTATCATATTTCCCGACGAATCGGTTATAGTATGTGGAGTTTTCTTATGATAAAGACCAGCTATTTCTCTAACTTTTTTAAACATATTAAACATATCATATTTTCCAATAAACTTTTCTAATTCCTTGCATTTATCCTCCATCCATTTTTCTTTAGCCACCTTTATTTTTTGTTTAATTAGTTTCTGTTTTTCCTTATATTCTGTCTTGTTACCTTTCAGTTTCCTTCTCTGCTCCATTAATTCCAGGATTTCATCAGTCATCCATTGTTGTTTTTTGTGAATGTCTAACGTTGTTGAATATTTTTCTATTACTTTCAAGGTAAGATCTTTAAATGTGTTCCATATTTCTGTGTTGTTTTCATTTATTGATTTCTTTAGCTCATTGTTTAAGTCATTTTCTCTTAACGTTTTGTTGGATATGGAGATATTTAATTTTGGTGTTTTGGGGCTTTCTTGGACTTGTTTGAGCTTTAGGTTCTTTAAATTTTCTTGTGTCTATTGTAGGGATTCTTTGATGTCTTTTAATGTTTTTAAGGGTGAGTGTAATCTTGACGATAAGTAGATTGTGATCTGAGGCCACGTTTGATCCAGAATATGCTTTCACGGCTTTAACAGCATTACGGTATCTTTCATTGATCATAATGTAGTCTATCTGGTTCCTGACTACTTTCTCTGATGTATCTGAGGACGATCGCCATGTATACAGTCGTCTGTTTGGTAACTTGAAAAATATGTTTGTAATAATAAAGTTCTGATTTTGACAGAATTGAAACAGACGGACTCCTCTCTCGTTTAGATTTGCCAGACCATAGTTTTCTATACACTTTCCGCTTTGTCCCTTTCCAATCTTTGCATTGAGATCATCTAGAACTATCGTGATTTCTCTTGTTTTCGTTATTCTAAGTGCCTCTTTGATATCTCGGTAAAATAATTCTACTTCTTCGTCGGCATTCGCCGTAGCCGGTAACCCTGGACAAGGGACCCTGAACAGGCACTAGTTACCCTAGTCAGGAAACCCCCGGAATCTGCGGAGGGCAGGGATTGATTAATTTTCCCTGATAGAACTATCTTCAAGAATTTAAAGAGTTCCTACACGCTACCTATCATCGGATCAACAAGTGAAATCTTAGAAAAAAAATGTAAAATTTAACAATTGGTAAAATTCCTTAAAGACATTAATAAACTTATTTATGAGGCAATTATCTCATTTATATATTTATATGTCGCTAATAATCGCAGAGGTTGATGAGACAATGTTTGTAAATAAAAAAAAATATCTTTATAGATGATTTTTAATTTTATTATAAGACAGATTTTTCCAGTACTTCAGTATACATATTAACTTTGATCTGAGCTACAAACTAAATAAAACTTAGATACAAAATATAGCGAAAACACTATTATTTGGTTATTAAAAAAATACGTACATAAGTTTTTAAATAAATTAAACAACTTAATTTTTAAAATTATCTCCGCCGCTGGACAGAGAGTACAGTATTAGGGTTGGTATTGTTCGTCACTTGGTCCACCCAGTATGGATTGTCTCCCCTATCAAAATCCTAGCCAGATTGGAGATAAGACAGCTTCATTTATAGTAATTGTCAAGTTTTACTTCAGTGTTCCGTCCGAGTTACCGGCGTCAAGGTTAATAACAAATAAAAAGTCCGCTTTTTTAAACTGAAACGAAAACACGCGCAACTTTTTTATTTTTCGAGGATCGTACGTGTACATTCTAGATAAACAATTCTGAAATTTTTCTTCTTCTTCAACAGTGGTGTTTCGTTGCGGATCTGATAAGTTTGTTGTTGTGTCTGGTTTTTTAAATATTGATAAGAACTTTTACGTTCTTTGAAGAAGGTTGATTCCATATCAATCTGGCCACAACGTTGTAAGTTATTTTTATTTTATTCTGTAATCTGCACAACTTTTGTGTAATTTTAAAAATAGCCAGTGTTTTACAAAATGAAATTAATAACACAGGCCTACATTTTTATTATTGTTCTGAAGCTATTTTCTTGTGGCATTGTAAATTAATTACTATTTATAACTGGGAGTAAACCACAATTACAGATAAAAATACGTTTATTGACGTTTCAATTTCCAATTCGGAAATCGTTCTCAAAATACAAACAGTAAATTAAACAAATTTTGTTTTTTGTTACATAGTGAAAAATTCTTCTAATAATTTAATTTTATCTGACTCATTTATATTGACAATTCAGACATACATTATGCATTTTAAAGTAGACGACTTTAAAATGATATTGCCAATATTGTTGAGTTGCGCTTCTGGGACGACTTTACTTATAAGATAGTTCATTCGATTACATGAAATCAACTTTAACTTGAGAATATCCGTCAGAAAAAATCATAGCATGTAATTCGTCTTTAAAAAGACAAACACATGACATGATGACAGTAAAATTCTCCTGTTAGTGATTCCATAGTAAATTATGAGGGAAAAACCAGGAAAAAAACATCATAATACTATCCCGACATTGTAAGTATTTGTTCGTGAATTTAGTTTACCTTCAACAGACATCAAAATTCTGATTTTATATGTTACGTTATTTAAAAAACATAAATTATGTCCCCTCTATATGTTACTGACTTACTAATACTGGTATTTTCTTATTAATAACTTCCTCTTTCAATATTGATAAGCAGATCCTACTACATTCTGCCGAGGAATTTGCGACACAATTGACCTCATTTAGCATAATTAGAGCCGCTTCTTTGATTTTTCTTTTTTTACCATCCGTTTCTTTTAGGACTATATTTGAATTATTCCATTGAACCCTATGTTCATTATCCCATGCGTGTTTAACATATTTGAGATCTATCAAATTCTCTATTTTTAATATAAGATTGATGTTCACTTATTCTAACATTTAATGGCCTTGATGATTCACCTAAATAAAACTGATCGCATTCACAAGGTATTTTATAAATGCAATTCTTTGTCCTTTCTTGTTCATTGTCAGGTTTGGTTTTGGACAAAATAGATCTCAACGTGTTTGTTGTTTTGAATGTTGTTGAAATGTTGAATTTATTTCCTATCCTTTTAAGTTTTTCTGATAATCCTTTTATGTACCATCTGGTTACTAATGTTGAAAGAGGAAGTTATTAATAAGAAAATACCAGTATTAGTAAGTCAGTAACATATAGAGGATACATAATTTATGTTTTTTAAATAACGTAACATATAAAATCAGAATTTTGATGTCTGTTGAAGGTAAACTAAATTCACGAACAAATACTTACAATGTCGGGATAGTATTATGAGGTTTTTTTCCTGGTTTTTCCCTCATAATTTACTATGGAATCACTAACAGGAGAATTTTACTGTCATCATGTCATGTGTTTGTCTTTTTAAAGACGAATTACATGCTATGATTTTTTCTGACGGATATTCTCAAGTTAAAGTTGATTTCATGTAATCGAATGAACTATCTTATAAGTAAAGTCGTCCCAGGAGCGCAACTCAACAATATTGGCAATATCATTTTAAAGTCGTCTACTTTAAAATGCATAATGTATGTCTGAATTGTCAATATAAATGAGTCAGATAAAATTAAATTATTAGAAGAATTTTTCACTATGTAACAAAAAACAAAATTTGTTTAATTTACTGTTTGTATTTTGAGAACGATTTCCGAATTGGAAATTGAAACGTCAATAAACGTATTTTTATCTTTAATTGTGGTTTATTCCCAGTTATAAATAGTAATTTACATTTTTATTATTATGAAAAAGTGTTTCAAGTCGAATAGGTGTCCTATAGTAAATGGGATGTGCTGATCACGAATCTGTACTTAGTTTTTTTTTCAAGCACGTCAGGTTTTCAAGAAAAGTGTGTTTGAAATTTTTCATAGAAACTGCCAAAAATACTGAGAAAATATTTATTGAAACCTTATTTAATATAAAATTACACTACAAAATTGAGTTGATAAAAAAATTCAGTATAACCTACGTTAGACAATATTTGTTGTTTTTTTAATAAAGCCGTTCTCTTTTTCCATGAAACCTGCATTTTGTGGTCTTCTTTTTATGTATTTTTGTGATTGAGTCTCTCTTCAAGGTCCAGCAGTAATCAGCCATCATTCTTATATCCCATCTTCTTTCGTAACGTCTTTCCATCTCCTTTATGTCTTGATGAAATCTTTCTTCCAGCTCCTCGCTGACAGCTCCAAGATTTTCGGGAAAATAATCAACGTGGTAATCCAAAAAATGAAGTTTGATTGCATCCCAGTTTTTTTTTTAATTTTCGACCATGTTAGCTACAATTTATTTATAGTCTGAAGACTTGTTGTTTCCAAGAAAATCGTCTATGAGTTCTACGAAAGAACTTTATGCTTCAGATTCATCCTGGGTCATTGTATTCTGGAACAATCTGTCCGATTTTAAGGTTCGAATTTTAGGACCTACAAAAATTCCTTCTTAAGTTTAGCTTCAGAAAGTGCAGGAAATTTGTCGCACAGATATTTAAAGCAGTTACATTGTTTACCTAAAGCTTTGACAAACTGCTTCATTAATCCTAACTTTATATGAAGAGGAGGCAAAATAACTAATTTTAGGTCAACTAGTGTATCACGTTGCACATTTTTTTGTCCCGGTACTAGTCTTTTTCTGAGTGGCCACTCTTTCTTAATGTAATGTAAATTTTCTGCTCGAGTGTCATTTCTTCTTCAAGTGCCGTCTCCATCAATGGAGGTTAGCGGTTATGGTGGCAAACGTTTGTCTATCTTCAGCTGCTCTTAAGAGTTCCTCAAATCCAAGTCCTGTCCAGTTTCTGATATTACGTAACCAGGACAATTTTTTTCTTCCAATTCCTCGCTTTCCTTCTATTTTGCCTTTTGTTATCAACTGAGGGATGTAGTATTTCTCGTTGCGCAACAAATGCCCTAAATAACTGGTTTTTCTTCTTTTGACTGTTCTCAATAGTTCTAAATTGAGTGTAGCTAGTACTTCTTCATTTGTTTTTCGTGCTGTCCAAGGAATTTTTAAAATTCTACGGTACACCCACATTTCAAATGCCTCGATTCTATTCAGGCTCTTTATTTTTAAAGTCCACGTTTCGACTCCGTAGAGAAGAACAGACCAGATAAAACATTTTACAAGTTTTAATCTCAATTTAATATTTATATGTGTATCGCAGAATAGAACGCGCATCTTAAAGAAACTATCCCTAGCTTGAGCAATTCTCGCTTTAATTTCTTGTTCTGGGTCCAGCTTGCAATTAATCCAATAGCCAAGGTATTTGTATTGGTTTACCTGTTCTAAAATATTCCCATTTATTTTTATAGGTAAGGGATATTCTGTTTTCTTTGGATCACCATTACTTTTTTTTTCGTTGATCTTCATTCCAAACTCTCGACAAGCATCCTTAAGGTGGTCTATAACCCTCTGTAAGTTTGTGTCTGTATCAGCCAGTAAGACAGTGTAATCTGCATATCTTATGCTAGATATTGGTTCTCCATTAATTTTTATTCCTGTGGAAAGGTTTTCCAAGGCTTGCTTGAATAGTAGTTCCGAGTAAAGATTGAACAGCATAGGGGATAGTATGCATCCTTGCCTTACTCCTTTATTTATACTAATATTTCTAGATGTATGATCGTCGATCCTAATCTTGGCACTCTGCCTCCAATATAAGTTTTTAATTAATCGGAGATCTTTACTAACCAAGTTGATGCTCTGCAAGGAATTTAACATTTTATTATGGTTTACGCGATCAAATGCCTTTTCAAAGTCTACAAAACATAGAAAGACATCCTTTTGTTGGTCGTAACACTTCTGCAGCAGTACTTGTAGTGAAAACAAGGCCTCTCTGGTCCCCATTCCGTTTCCGAATCCAAATTGATCGTATCCAACTTCTTTTTCACACCATTTGTATACCCTATTGTGAAGTATTTTTAATAGAATTTTAAGCACTTGGCTCATAAGACTTATTAATCTAAAATCTGCGCATCGCCTGGAGTTAGCTTGTTTTGGAATGGGAATAAAAATAGATTCTAACCATTCCTCTGGTATTTCCCCAGTATCGTAGATTGTATTAAACAAAATTACTAACAAATCAATGTTATTACTTTCGATCAATTTAAGTATTTCAGGATAAACTTCATCAGGTACAGGGCTTTTGTTGGTCTTTAATTGTTTAATGGCATATTCCACTTCGACTTTTAGAATTGGTGGGCTTTCAGTAACATTATTTATTGTAATGTCTATTCTTTCATCTCGGAACAGCTGTTGTATTAATTTTTCCCATTCTTCTATTTTATCTTTGGTGTTATGAATTAACTCTCCGTTGTTATTTACCAGTGGGCAATGTTGTTTTTTGCGGATGAATGAAAATTCTTTCACCTTCTTGTACATATTAAAGTAATCTTGTCTATGTTCTAATTCTTCTATTTCTTTACATTTTTCTTCGAGCCATTTCTCTTTTGATTCTTTTATTTTCCTTCGTATTTCTGTATTTAATCGTTTGTAATCGATTGTGTTCTTATTCGAGTGTCATACTCGTATAAAAATATGGATACTATATAAATCTAGACTGCTGACCCAAAAGCATGGATATTATTCTGAGATCTTCACAGAATTGCCAACAATATTCGCTAAATTTTCTTTCAGATTCATGAAGTGAGCAACAAACACTGAGGCACAAGTATTACCATTGTGCAACAATGACACTCTTCAGACTTCTCTTAGAAGAATCATTAAATGACCGCCATGATGTGAAATCGTAATTGTCAGCTCCCAGTTTCATGACTACTTCAGAAATATTATGAAAATATCCGTGAGCCCTCTTGAGAAAAATATTCCACGAACTCTTTTTCAAGATTCCTATACCATGAAAATGTGGTACCTGGAGCCAATAGATTTTTATCTTTCAGTTGTGCTCCTATGATTTGTGTAGCATCCTTCGATAGGCCCAAGTCTCTCACTAAGTCATTTAGTTCAGCTTTTGAGGTTAATCTATTTTAGGATTGAATTCATCTTCATCGGTTTTTTCATACTGAACTTTCCTCTGATGATTGCTGTTCGATGGTGTGAAGAAAATTTGGAGGAATAGTGAATTCTGGTTCATGTGATATAGGTCGTTTATCAGAAGGTAAATCAAAATATTGAATTTTGGGTGAATTTTTTGAATTGAATCCCTTGACATCTTATCATCATCAAGGTTTTTTCAATTTTGTGAAAATTTTGACGGGATGGGCTTAAACCGAATTCGTATTCAGAATCAGCGTACTCGTATTAGCTAAGGACACATGTCAAACTCAAAATACCAAAAATCATATCGGCCTGTGTAATCGTGTGCAGATTAATATACATTCATAATCTATAATTTTGTTTCTAGATCTGTGTTTTGGATTTAATTAATTTTTATGCATCCATACTGTCTTATCTGGGGCATTCCTTTTTTCATATCGCACTATCCAATTTCATATATAGGTTAGTAAATCCCTCATACTTTTGGAGACGACCAAATCTTCTACTTGTAGATTAAAAATTGTCGGCTATGCTTACGGTGACCATATATATTTTTTGAAAAAAAGTACAAAAATATAAAAATGTAGTAAAAACACAAATTTAATCTTTTTATTGGACAATTATAACTTTTTGGCCTTGAAACTAAAGAATAAACTATGCTAAGCATTAAAACAACATGTTGCTAAAGAAAAAAATTATATCAATTAAATTAAACATTATATTAACTTCTAAAACATAAAAATCCTGTAATTAAGAGTTTCTAGATGAGGGACCTGGAATAGCCTCATCTTCTTCCGGTTTTCTGTATCATTCATATTTTTCGGAATTAAAATTAATTTAAGAAAGTCCGGCTTTAACTGAAGAAAATGAAACAATGAAACATACACTTGCATCGCTGCCTTGAGAGTGGAAATGAATATTGGTGACTTTTCCGACGTCCAATAATTATTTATTACAGAAAATAAACGCTCGATAGCTGCACTAGTACCTGAAGACAAAAAATAAATTCGCATATTTATTTTTCAGTTTGAATTGACCTTCTTCTTATGGTGCCTATCCGTTACGGATGTTGGACACTAACATGGCTATTCTGACTTTGTTGACTGCTGCCCTGAAAAGTCCGGTAGTAATTAAGTTAAACCATTTTCGCAGGTTATGCAGCCAGGATATTCTTCTCCGTCCTGGACCTCTTTTCCCATGCACTTTACCTTGAAGTATGGTCCGAAGTAGGTCATATCGTTCTTCATTGCGCAGTATATGGGTTAGGTATTCTAGTTTGCGACGTTTTATGGTTACGACTAATTCGCGATCTTTCCCCATTCTATATAGTACTTCTTCGTTGGTAACTCTGTGTATCCAGGAAATCCTCAAAATGCGTCTATAGCACCACATCTCAAATGCTTCGAGTTTCTTCAGTGATGCTTCAGTTAAGGTCCATGTTTCCACGCCATATAAAAGAACGGAAAATACGTAGCATTTTAGTAAACGAACTTTTATTTCCAATTTTATGTCGTGGCTGTTAGAAATTTTTTTCATTTTGACGAAAGCCGATCTTGCCTTCTCGATCCTTATCTTAATTTCCGTCGATTGTTCCCACTGTTCATTTAAGTTTGCACCCAGATAATAAAAGTTGGTGATTTGTGTTATAGGTTGTTGGTTAACTAGTAATTGACCAGGTGGTTTTCTATTTTTGCTTATAACCATGTATTTGATTTTTTTATGTTAAAATCAAGCCCAAAGCTGCTAATTACTTCTGTCACCCTGGAGACAAGTGTCTGCAGACCTTCAAGACTGTCTGCAAAATGACAGTATTATCAGCGTATCTTATGTTGTTCAATCGTTCTCGTTCAATCGTTCTCTAGGGTCATAATGTGCTCTGAATATATATTGAACAATAATGGGGACAATATACATCCCTGTCGCACACCTCTTTTGTTTATATGATATTGTTTATTATACGGCGATCTCTGCTGTCTAGACCAATTGAATTTAATATTTTTATCAGTTCGTCATGTTTTATTCTATCGAACGCTTTCTGGTAATCAACAAAACATACATATATATCACAATTCACGTCTCTACATCTTTGAAAGAGAACTTGTATTGCAAAAAGTGCCTCTCGAGTACCCAATGCATCCCTGAAGCCGAATTGTGTGTTTGACACGTGCTCTTTACACTTTTTATATATTCTTTTATGTATATTTTTTTAAAAAGTTTACAGGAGATGGCTCATAAGGCTTATTATTCGATAATCTTCACATTTTTTGGCAATGGGTTTTTTGGGGATTGTTATAAAAGTTGATCTTAGCCACTGTTGGGGTATTTTTCCACTTTGGTATATATTGTTGAAGATCAAATTAAGTCTTTTTACTTCTTCTTTATCCATACTTTTAAAAAAATCTAAGTAGAACTCGTCTGGTCCTCGGGCTTTCCCTCCTTAATGTTGTTTTTTCCTTCTATTTCCGCTTCGAGAATAGGTGGTCCGGTATCGTCATTTTTATTTTGTGTGATGGTGACATTCGTATCATCTTCAAATGTTGTTGTCACATAGTTCATCAATGTTGTTTTTGTTTCTTCAATATCAACTATCGGATTTCCTTGAGCATCTGTTAAGTGTCTCAGCCTTTTTGATATATAGATGCCTGCTGCTTCTTTGATCTTTTTGTGGAGGTCGTGTTTACGTTCCAGTATCCCGATTTCTTCACACTGTTCTTCCAGATTTCTGGAATAATCTGCAAATCTTTGCCTGGACATTAATTTTCATGATTATTATTCTTAATTAGAGTTTATTGGTATAAATCATTAAAATGTTTTTCTACTTCGCTGTAGTATAGTATTCGCCGATTGTTGTTAACTATATAGGTATATTCATCTTCTACTTATGTCTAGACATATTGCCTGTTTTTCTTCAACATAGCTATTCTATTAGAATAACGTATGGTCCTAGAGTTTTGGGAAAAATTTCACCTGGTCTGATTGAGAAGCAAAATGCATTTAACAAAGAAAGCCATGGAATTAAAATGTCATCAGTTATTGACATTTAATAAATAAAGCAGAATATTTTGGTTTGTGCTCTGCAAAATGTCTTATAAAATTGATATTCGTCGAGGTGTTTATAATATGGTTGGACGAATGTCGAAACGAGATATTGTTAATATTTATCGAGATCAAAACATAAGCAAATCGACAATTTATCGTACAATCAGAGAATGTGAAGAAGGGATACCATGTGTTAACTTGCGTAAAAGTGGCCGACCGCGGATTTTGAACCATATAAGAGAGGCAACAGGTATTTTGTCATTCTGTGCGTTCTACTCGGACATAAACTGCAAATCTTTCGTTTTTCTAAAACAAGAACATCCGTCTGATTGCCCTCTTCTTCTTCTTGAACTCCAACTATCTGGCTAATGAAATCATATTGTTATTATCTTATATTGCTAAGTATATATTATCTGGCTAGTACTTAATTGACGTGGAATGTTCGTCATTATCATTCGTCTTTTCATATGATCTTGCACTAATTGCATAGCAAACTTCAAAGCAAAAACACTTTTTTCTTCGATTACTGGATTGTTTTTATAGCACTGATGTAGAATGTATGAATTTGCTACAGAAATGTCCAATACAACGAAAAAAATTGTTAAGGGACATCTTCGGGTTCGACGGCTTGAGGTGCTTTTGAAGCATACACCTCCCTTATTCTCATTATAATAAGAAATAATTTCTGTTTTATTAGTACAGACATCACTATAACGTCTATTATGCATTGAAGATTGAAGATATGTGCTGTAGCCTTTCCCACTTTTTCTACATGAGAAATTAAGGTACATTCTTGCCTAAATCCATAAATTGTTGACCCTTCAGGTCTGTTTCTGTTAAGCAAAATAGATTGAGATATTTCAGCTTTATTTTTTTTCAGTGTGCCCATAAAGGTCACATTTTTCTTCCGCAAAATATCCACTAATTGGATAGAAGAATACCAATTATCAGCTGTGATGATATTTCGGTTGCTACCAAACAGCGGTTCAGCTTAGCGCAACACAACTTGTGTAGGCTAGAAGTTTTTTTGTAATCGTCACTGATACCAAATCCATCTGAGTCTGTTTCGCTGTAGATGTAAGCATTATACAAATACCCATTACGTGCATCCGTAAGACACTGTATTTTGACTTCGTATTTAGTCGGTTTGTTAGGCATGTACATTTTAAACCGGCATCTACCTCGAAAACTTACAAGCATTTCATCAATTGTGGGAGATTGACCAAGTCTATATACACACTGACAATTTTCTGTGAAAGTATTGAATATAAATGAAATAGCTGCAGTTGGATAATCATTTTTGTGTTCCTCCCTGCCTTTAGGATTATCGAATCGGATAGCAAGTGAAAGAACAGTATATCTTTTTTGCTCATGACTGCTTTGACGATTTCTCTTCTAGTTCCATCTGCTGCAAATAAACGGTCTATATTCTCGTGACTGGAATTGAAAATGGTAGTGTAAACAAGAAGTCTCAATAATGCTCTTAACTAAATAACATCCATTTCTCTAAGATGATGGATATAACTAACAGAATATTTCTCAAGCATTATTCGTAATTTTATGTTTATATTGTGCTCAATATGTTCTAGAATGTTATCACTGAACAACATAATTCCAAACAGAAAAGGGTATTGCAGCCTCGTCCAGCATTTTTGTTTTTATTTTTGGAATGGTTACTTTTATGACAATATTATGTTTACGTGTTTTAGATAAAGAGATAACTTCTGACGTACACCACTTGTGTCGATTTTTACCATAAACATACTTTTTGTTACAATCACTAACTGCTAATTTATCACAATCTGCAGGCTCGTCAGATCCCTAAAATTCCGAACATTTATCGTGTTCAGATTCAATGTTATGGTCTTTTGAAATATTGTCTACATCGCTGTCACTATCACATTCCCCATTGTACCACTTTAAAAGAGTTTTCTCATAATCGTCATCGTTGAAACTAACCCGTTTTGATGTCCCGGTATTGCCATCGGCATGGCAACTAAAGGTCGTGGCATATTATCATACACTTTGCGTTTCCAGCCCGTAGCGTTTAGTTTCCGAAAAATATAGTTTAAATGGTACCTATCGTATCAGCCACCTAACGTTTCCGTTCAGTATATTCGAATACAATATTTTACGGATGTGAATTAGGGGTCCGTCGTTTTCTCCTCATTGTTTATTTAGGATTTGTTTGATTTTGATATAGATTATTTAAAAAAATAATTTTCGAGGCTATTTCGTCATTTGTGCATTTGTTTTCATTGCTTTGTGATAATTAATCACGAAAGTGATAAACAATTAGGACTTTTGCACGGAAGTGATAGCTCTTCTTTTTTAAAAATACTCTGGTTTGATATGTATGGCTTCGTTAAATGTAGTATTTTGTTTTTTAACGACAGGTGTGATTAGATTTAAAATATATTTAAAGTAAATTCTATTCATTCTAAAATATCCATAATATTTTCCATCTTCATCATTCAATTCTTTGTAGAAAGTCCAGTATTCACCTTTCTTTTTCCTTTCTCTTAGCATTGAATGTACTTCTAACCTTCTTTTTACTACAGTTTTTCTTTCTTCATCGTTATGTAGAAGAGCAATTGCACATAAGTTTTGTCGTGAAAAGCGAAAACATATCTTCACCGAAACAAACTGAAACGTTCTATTATATGTATGAAAATGTGAACGCGCAGTCCGATTGCTGGACCCGAAACACTATGTGCCAGAAACTATATGTGCAGGATAATATGCCGCGACCTTAAACGTTACGGGCTGGAAACACAATGTGCACGATAATATGCCACGACCTTTAGGGTTAATAGAGTTTTAACAACAAACTACTATAAACTTCGGAAAGCACTCAAAAGTGAACACACAAAATAAGCGTTGTTATGACTGACCGTCTGTTTGATGCCGAAATAAGGAAGCCGTCGGGTCTCTATGATTCGGACTTAGCTTGTTGTTTTCCTGTACCGCGTGGACTTTTATCGTGTATTGGCATACATTTATGGGTTTTTTCTCGTGACTTGTCTTATTATTGCCTTGTTTAGAGGTTTGAGAAGATGCAAACTGGAATTTACTAAAAGATAGCGTAAAAAATGTAATTTCAACAAAAATGGACTTAGTCGGTTTTTCCCGTGTATCCTTCGGATAGATATATATTGTCTTGTAGTATTTCTTTGTTTTCTACTGTATTTAATGTAAATTAACTACACATTTAATTAAACATACCTTTATTTTGACGTTTCGATTATTATTTTTCTATTTCAACTATATTATAAGGTATATAAAAGATAAATCACAATATTGGTATGTTTTTATTGGTTTAATGTTTTATTAATGTATTCATTAATTCAAGTAATTTAGTAGCTAATCTTGTTTTTCGTCTCCGATTAATTTTACCAATTCAGGTGTGTGTACCACATGTTGCCGATGCTACCAGCTGTTCTAATTTACATATTTATAATTTTTTGTTTAATTTTTTTGCTATATTTTTTTATTTATGTTATTAGTAAATCATTAGTTCAATAAGCAGTTTTTATAACACTGACCTGTCTCTTAAAATTTCCACATGTAAAATTGAAGACTAAATCTTTTACATTTTATGTTTACATCACATTCTGATTCATTACGTCTATTTATCAAGGCCAACAATTCTTTAAGTGACCATTTTACGCTGTTTGCTCTCATGTGCTTATGAATTTTTCGTATTTAACTTTCGTAAATAAACTTTAATGTAAAGAGCTTATTCACCCAGGTCTAGTATAATCTTTATTTTTAATGAAACATCCTATATATTTTTATATTTTTCAGAGCTTCTTAACAACCTGATTTCAATAAACTATATTATTTAGGGTGTATTATGAATAAGGCACTGTGCAATTTGAAATTATATAGTGTGAAAACCACTTATGGAATAACATTGTTTGTGTTTTTATTTTAGAAAGTTATATAAACATCCTCTATATTTTTTTATAGCTCTTTAGCAACCTAATCTCAACAACCTATGTGTAGAGTCTATTATGAATAGACTTAGGCAAATATGCAAATAAAAATATGCTCATAAATATGCAGTATTTTATGCAAAAATATGCAGTATTTTATGCATATTTATGGAGAAAATATGAATGTAATAAAAAATATTTACAATATTTTTTTATTTACAAAAATACTTACAATATTATAAATAAATAAATTATTAAATACAATTATTTTAACATAAAAATGTTACCGTAAAATAGATTCGAAACCAATTCAGATTTCTGCTTTAATCTGAACCTTCTAAAAGTTGCAATTTTGAAAGGCTTGCTAAGCTTTCAATAAAGATTGGCCACTATCATCCTCTAAAAGGTTTATGATTTTTTTTAAATCAACAAAATGATCAGCACAAAAATTAGCTGCTGCCAACCATATTCCCCAACGTGTTAAAAAGAAAGTGACTTTTGAATTTGTATCTAAAAAGTTACAGTGCTAGTTTAAGGTACAGTCTTTTATAGCTAGGTGTGGGGTGAGGTAGAAATCAGATTATCAAATATTTTATGTTTAATTAGAATAAATAATTAACAGTCAAACATGTAGAATAAAAATTCTTCCAAAAATATTAGAACTGAACCCCGAGTGACCAAAACGTTTATGCTTTATTGTGAAAAATATAAAACAAAAATTTACTTTTAGCCCAACATAGTCGTATGTAGCGTTTACTGCATGCTATAACAGTAGATTCAGATGTACAATATCTACATCTACCCTTGGTGATATGTTGAGGCTAATGAGTAACTATGTAACTAAAATGTTTATTTTTAGGCTGCAGAGAAGGTCTGCCTCTTTTACTTTCTTTTCCTGTGCGTGAGAGAGGGAGAAAGAACTTTAGCTGTAGTCTAAATGCTTTCAAAGGTATAGATTTTTCTTCAGAGAAGTGCAGTCATTTTTATAGAGATCCAATATCCAAGTCACAATAGAAAAATACCATCCCTTGGCTCTACTTGGACTTCTATATAATTCAAGTAAAGAGTTTGACTTATCAACCCCTCCCATGTGCTTGTTATATTGGGTAATAAGAGAGGGACAGGGTACATTTTACTTTCTTTTTTCAGTTTTACAGAATCTTTGTACAAAAGTTAGGGGGTTGAATTACACAAAAAGTACTTGCTAAAAGTACACATTTATTGTCAGTCCGTTTTCGAGCTTCGCTTTTTTTTTAGAATGGTACTTCAAATTGGAACACGTTGAAAAAATTTGCAATATCTCAGTTCATACAAAATACCAGCTCAAGAAAATAATAAGAACTGTAGTATTTTCGCCTCCCGGAAAAATCGGAAAATCCCAAAAAAAATCAATTAGTTAAATTTTTCTAAAATATCTTAAAATAATATATTTTTCTAAAATATATTTTAAAATTGAAGCCTCACAGATTCGATTGCGATCTGCTCAACACCTCTAGAGTCACTGTTTGGGCAACATCATCATTGGCTCCACAACCCATGGTGGGTCTTGGCTTGCTCAAGGATAAATCTCCATTCTCTCCTATTCTTTGCCTTGGCTTTCCAGTTTCGTATCCCCAATATTCTGAAGTCTTCCTCCACCTGATCCTTAAATCGTACTCTGGGTCTACCTCTCCTTCTCACTCCATCTATTCTTTGGTTATAAATATCTTTTGGCGGCTCCATCTCATTTATTCTCTCTATGTGACCCAACCACTTTAGGGAGTTTATTTTGATGGACCTAATAATATCAGGTTTGTCATACAGGCGGTAAAGTTCGTAATTATAGCCTCTACGCCATAATCCGCCCTCCTGTTCTCCATAAATATGCCGGAGGATTTTACGTTCACCGACGCGTAGGTGAGGATGGGCTTGTTAAGGGTTCTGTATATCACTTGTTTCGTTATTTTTGTAACTAAGCTTGTTGTTAAAAAATTTTTTAATTCATAATCTTCTTCTTCTTCAGATGCAAATCCACTAATGGATGTTAGCGATCACATTTTCCATTAACTCTCTGTTTCTTGCAATATGTATCAGAGATTGTATGTCGTTAATCCCTGTCCATTGCCTTATGTTTCGGAGCCAGGACATTTTCTTGCGTTCCATTCCTCTCTTGCCTTCAATTTTACCCTCGATTATAAGTTGGAGGAACTGGTATTTTTCATTTCGCATGATGTGACCTAGATACGCCGTTTTCCTTTTCTTGATGGTTTCGAAAAGTTGGCGTTCTTGGTTTATTCTTTTAAGGACATCTATATTTGTGATTTTCGCTGTCCATGGTATCTTTAGGATACGGCGATAAAGCCACATTTCGAAAGCTTCCAATCTGTTTATATCTCTCGTTTTGAGTGTCCAGCCCTCTACGCCATATAGCAGCACTGACCATACGTAGCACTTAGTAAACCTTAGTCTCAGTTGAAGATCGAACTCAGAACAAGTCAGTACCTTCTTAAATTTTACGAAAGCTTGTCGAGCTTGCTCAATGCGACATTTTACTTCCCTGTCCGATGCCCAGTCTTCAAAAAGCCACGATCCCAGGTATTTAAATTTACTCACTCTTTCTATGGATTTACTATTCAGTGTTATGGTGGAGTTTTCAAATGCATCCAAGTTTCTGGAGATGATCATGAATTTGGTCTTTTTGGTATTAATCTCTAGTCCCATTCGCTCACTGTATTCTCCGATTATAGTGACAAGTTGTTGAAGATCGACTATGTTGTCACAAATTAAGACACCATCATCAGCATATCGTATGTTGTTGATCAATACTCCATTCACCTTGATTCCCATCTCTGCATCCTCCAAAGACTCTTGAAATATGGCTTCTGAATAAATGTTAAATAAAAGAGGGGAGAGCACACATCCCTGTCGAACGCCTCTTCTTATATGTATGGGCTTAGATATAGAATTGTCTATTTTTAGCTGTGCCGTTTGATGCCAGTACAAGTTTTCAATGCATCTTATGTCTTTTTGGTCTATATCAACTTTCTTGAGAATCTGCATTAACTTGTGGTGTTGGACACGATCAAACGCTTTTTTGTAATCTAAAAAGCATAGGAACACATCCTTCCTCTGATCGTAACAATTTTGGACCAGTACCTGTGTTGCTACTATTGCTTCTCGTGTTCCTAAACCTTGCCTAAACCCGAACTAGGAATCACTGATGTCCCATTCACATTTTTTGTATAATCTTTGATGTAGTATTTTTAAGAATATCTTTAAAGTGTGACTCATCAGGCTAATGAGTCTGTGATCCTCACATCTTTTTGCATTGACTTTCTTGGGCAGGGGAATAAAGGTAGAGCGTAACCACTGTTGAGGATAGCAGCCAGTTTCATAAATTAAATTAAATATTTTGTGTGGTGCTGAAATTCCCCTTTCATCTAGTAATTTGAGTATTTCTGACGGGATCTCATCTGGTCCAGGTGCCTTATTGTTTTTTGAATTTAATATTGCTTTTTCTATCTCCTCTTTGGTGATTGAAGGGCCAGTCAGCTGGTCGTCTGTATAAACTTCACTCATGGGTCTTTCGTCGTGGAAGAGCTCCTGGATATAATTTTCCCATATATCAATTTTCTCCTTTTCACCCAGCACTATCTGGTTATCCTGATTAACTATTAATTCATAATCGGCTCTATATATGTTCCGATCGTTAGATCTTCGGATTGTGCTGCTTGTATATAATTTGATACTTTCATATACTTCGTCTTACTAGTGTTAACCTCTAGTCCCATTTTTTTTGTTGCTGTTTCAAGCGCTATGAATGATTCGACCATGTCCGCATTTCTTCTTGCAATAATATCGATGTCATCGGCGTATGCTAGTAATTGTACGATGCGATTAATAATAGTTCCTCTGGTTGTTATTCCAGATTCTCTTATCTTATATTGAATAGAAGGCATGATAGGCTGTCTCCTTGTCTAAGTCCTATCTGAGACTGGAACGTTCTGAAAACTCCGTTCTGCACTCTAACTTTACACTCGACTCTTGAGAGGGTCGCTTTTACCAATTTGAGTAAATGTATTGGGATGCTGAATTCTACCATGGCCTTGTACAGTGCGTTTCTTTCAACACTATCATAGGCACATCTAAAATCAACAAACAGGTGATGAGTATCAATGCCATACTCGAATGTTTTTTTCCGAGCTTGCCTTAGAAGGAATATTGGATCGGTCGCTAATCTTTCTTTATGAAACCCACACTGATATTTACCTATTATGTCTTCACAATATCCCGATAGGCGGTCGTAAAGAATATATGCGAGTATTGTGTGTGTTACGTTTAGGAGAGTTATTTCTTTGTAGTTACATATTGTTTGATCTCCTTTCTTGTGGATAGGAACAATTATACCTACATTCCAGTCTTCTGACAATTTTATTTGCTTCCAGATCAGGTCTACCAGTCTACATATACAGTATGTCAGGTTTTTTGCCATGCTTTAAAAGTTCTGAAGAAATGCCATCTGCCCCAGGAGCTTTGTTTTCTTTCAATTTCTGTATAGCTTGGATGACTTCTACCTCTGTTGGATGTTATCTTTCTCTCTTTAATCGTCAATGTCCTCGAGTTGGGTTTCTGATTCGTGGAGCCCTGTCTCACCTCTTATATTTAGCCTTTCCTCGAAGTTTTCTGCCCATCTTTCTAGTATCTGGTACTGATACTATCTAGGTTTCAATTCTTTACTGTTGTGGTGAATCCTCTTGTAGAACTTTCGCGTTTCTGCGTGTGCCTTATAGTTCTTTAGTTTCTTTTAGTTGGCTTTTTATTGGCAAGTTTGGGTAGAGTACAGTTGTATAAAAAATCACTTTCCGGGATAAATAAACTGAATAACTTACAAACTATTTGGTCGAGACTTCAATAACTTAAGATTAATTATCATAACTTTTAGTAGTTATATTATATGTCATAAAAAGTTGTGAACAATATGGAGTTATGAATATCTTTTTAAATATATCTTATTTGCACAAAACTGGTCGCAGTTCAATAATTATAAACAAGAAGGTAGACAACGTAATAGCTTTAATAGCTACCCTTAATAGCTTTTCAATAATCTCCATAATATATCCAAAATCTATTATTTATAAACGATTAGAAAAGAAGCAGCTTTTACAAATTTCTTTTTATCATACAGATATAACTATTTATATTCTATATAGTGATATAATTTGTTATGTGTCTAGTATCATAAAAAACAAATATTAGTGACATTTGAATTTAAATTAAATATGATAACAATTTATTATCGATACACCCAACTTATTTTGGTCACTTTTACTATCTTCTTTTATTATAATGATGGATTTTGGTTTTTAAAATAAGCATAATTAGTTGAGAATATGTTTCCAAAAATAATATTTTATTTGTTGAGATAAAAGTTGGATCAAGATTAGACATTGGAAATTGGACACCAATATTTTTATATTTGATGGTATTAAAAATATTTTTGAAGTCTACAACTAAACATTTATTTAACGTCGAAATGCTTAAATATACTGGGGTGCAAAATTAACCGGACACTTAGATTTTTTTGTTTTTTGTTGGTGTTTAGATCAAAACTTGTTTAATTTTTTTAAATTGTATTTTATGCCATATTAGAGATAACGTTTTTTTTTTCTTGTTTGAACCTATTTAGATGTTTCGTGCGAACAACAACACTTTTACACATGTGTATTGTTATTCATGTGAAATAGTGGATTAGTATTATTTAAGTTTATTGTGGTACTGTACCTGATTATAAGTTCAGCTGTAGGTTTTTGTGTTTTCTCCTGTTTAAAATTTCTTCTTCTTCAAGTTCCACTCCTATCGGAGATTGGAAATCATTCTGGCAATTATAATTTTATTGGTTACTCGCCTGAATAGTTTAATTGAACTGTATCCAAACCATTCATGGAGATTGCGTAGCCACGAGATTTTACGTCTTCCTACGCTTCTTCTACCTTTGATTTTACCCTGCATTATATTCCTTAGTAGTTCGTACTTTTCACCTCTCATGATGTGCCCCAAGTATTCCAATTTCCTGATTTTTATGGAATTTAAAACTTCGCATTGTTTTCCTAGTTGTTCGAGAACTTGTTCATTTGTTTTGCGATCCATCCATGATATTTTCAAAATACGTCGGTAACACCACATTTCGAATGCTTCTAGGTTTTTAATGTTTGGATTTTTTAAGTGTCCAAGCTTCAACTCCATACAAAAGGGTAGAGAAAATATAACATCGAAGCATTCTTATCCGGAGCGATATATTGATATCGCGATTACAAAAAAAGTTTTCTCATTCTATTAAAAGTTGACCGCGCAATTTCAATGCGGCATCTTATTTCTTTTGTCTGATCAGTATCTTCTGTGATCCATGCTCCAAGGTATTTGTACGAAGATATTTGTTCAATTTCTGTATTATCTAATACTAGCTTAACTTTGATGTTTTGTGCTTTTGTAAATACCATGAACTTGGTTTTCTTCAAATTGATTTTTAGTCCATAATCGTTGCAATATATATTTAGTTGTTCAGCAAGGCCCTCACTGATCTCGGCAAGCGCTAATTCTGAGATGGCTTCACTGTATAAATTGAATAACAAGGGTGATAAAATACACCCTTGGCGGACCCCACGGCGAATCTGGATATCCTTGGTCAGTTCGTTTTCAACTTTCACTTTTGCTGTTTGATTCCAATAGAGGTTACAGATGATTCTAATGTCTCTACTGTCTATGTTTTTATTTAATAAAATTTCTTTAAGTCGATTATGCTGCACTCTGTCAAATGCCTTCTCAAAATCAATGTAACAGGCATATACTTTCTTATTATTATCTAAGCATCTCTGCGAAAGAACACTTACTGCAAACAGTGCATCTCGTGTTCCCAGTCCTTTCCTAAATCCCATTTGTGTATTACTTATGCCTTCATCTAATTTCTTATGTATTCTATTGTGAATTACTTTTAAAAACAATTTCAGGACAAGACTCATTAAGGCTATGGTGCGATGTTCATTGCACTCCTTTGCATTGGCTTTTTTGGGAAGCAGTATGAATGTTGATTGGAGCCATTCTTTAGGTATTTTACCTGTTCTATATATGGTATTGAATAGATCCAAAAGAAGATCAATAGATTCAGTATTCACAATTTTAAGTAATTCGATAGGAACTTCATCAGGCCCGGGAGATTTACCACCTTTAGCTTGTTTCATTGCATATTCAATTTCTTCTCGTATAATGTCAGGCCCAGTATCATCTTTAAATTCTTTTGGTGCTTCTGTTCTCTCTTTGTCTTCAAAAAGTTGTGCTATATATTGTGTCCATCTCTGCATTTTTTGGTTTATATCTGTTATAGTTGCACCCCTTTCATCTCTTAGTTGCCTAGTTTGAAGTATTGTTCTCATTCCTGTCAATTTTTTTATGTATGTTAAAAAAGTCATATTTTTTCTCAATTTCTTCTAGTTCTTGGCACTGCTCATATAACATTCTCTCCTTAGCTTCTTTATTCTCTTTTTTATTAATCGATCAGTTTTATTATATTTAATTATATTTTTTGTTTTGAATGATTTTCTTTCATTCATTAATAGTAGTATTTCTTCAGTCATCTAATCTTTATGTTTTCTATTCTTTGGTTTTAAGTTTTCATTTGCTGTTTTAATTATTGCTACTTTTATATTTTCCCATTTCTGATCAATGTTATAGCTACTTTTATTCAGTTCTTGGGCATTACGTATATTTTCAGTAAGAGTTTTTACAGTTTGTTCCTTTGTTTGTGGTTCCCTTAATCTCTTAATATCAATTCTACTTTGTGTGGGTTTTTTAACCAGTTTTAATTTGGTTCGTAATGTAACTACTATGGGGTTATGGTCTGAACCGATGTCTGCTCCAGGGTAAGTTTTGGCAGACAGTATAGAATTACGAAATCTTTGTCTAATAAGGACAAAGTCAATTTGATTTCGGCTTATTCTATTTAAATCGTTTAAAATTTACAATAAAAAAATTATGACACCAGAAGAAGTAGCACCAACTGTTGCTTTACAGGAAATGCTTTAAAAAATTTTCAAAGTACAGTGTTCGATGTAAAAAAAGATTTCAGGAAACAGGACATTACACCAGGAGACCAGGTCAAGGTAGACGAAGCACCACAAGTCAAGTTGAAGATGGCTTTCTTAGATTACAAGCGTTACGCGATCGTACATTATCAGCACCAGTGCTTGTCCAACGATTAAATTATGTCCATAGAAACACAGTTTCCGTTTATACCGTTCGAAGACGCTTAAATGAATATGGATTAAGGTCTAGAATACCTGTTAAGGGACCTCTATTAACTGCAGATCGTCGAAGGTAACGTTTACATTTCGCTCGCGAACATCTTAATTGGGGTGTTGACGATTGGAGTGCTGTGCTTTTCACGGATGAATCAAGATTTAATAGGTACTTATAAGATGGGCGACCTAGAATATGGAGAAGAGCTGGTGAATGTTATTAGCAATGTTGTCTTACTCCGAGAGTACATTGTTACAAACAGTAAATTGTTCGTATTTTGAGAACGATTTCCGAAGTGGAAATTGAAACGTCAATAAACGTATTTTTATCTTTAATTGTGGCTTATTCAAAGTTTAATAGTAATTAATTTACAATGCCACAAGAAAATAGCTTCAGAACAATAATTTTAATAGTTCGACAAGTTGTTTTGATAAAAATTCTTGAATTTTATCGTTGTTTAAATTAGTGTTTGGAATTTAACTCTTTAGTTTCGAATTTAATAACGCCATTTCTTTTTAATTTAGGTAGTAATTGCTGCTCAAACCGCTTTTTTAACAAAGTAGAATCTGTCCATATCTTGATGATAATCTAAGCGACAATCACTTACACTTTTAGGAGAGAGTAATAAAGCGTCTTCTACCCATCCTGATTTTCCCCCACAAAGTAAAATACAAATTCTCCTTCTTCTAGAGGAAGGAACATTGGTAACGCAATTTTTACTGCCATCGGTCCAACATTTTTTAACTATATCCTGGGTGTCGAACCAAGTTTTATCCAAATCATACAAGTTCTTCCCTTTACTCCTAAAAGACCTTGGACTTTCCAAATAATCAAAAATCCACTTAATTAAGCGCCTGGATTCCATAATTGCCTGCCGTTTATTCACTGTTTTAAACATAAAACCATTAAATTTTAAAAACCTTCAAAAATTAGTTTTATAACACTCGGGGATTATTTCTTTGTTTCTTAATTACCTCAAAAGTTTATTTAAAGTTGGTAAGTTATTCACTGAATACATATGATATATTGTTTCCCGTATAGCTGATAAATGAAAATTCGGTAATACTCGATGGGCACCAGAATCCCTTCTTTTTTTTCGCAATACTGGACCGTCTTATAAGATCGTACACAGTGAATCGTGGCACTTGTGTCAAAAAACCGTCTTTTTGATGGCTTCTGATTTAACCATCGTCGAAAGAAGACCAAAGATGACTTCTATGAGCAACTCGAAAGAACGCTGGAGAGAATTCCCAAACAAGACATGCAAATAATCTGCGGAGACTTCAACGCAAAAATTGGCAAAGAACTTAACCTAAGACCGACAATAGGACAATACAGTCTGCACGATATCTCAAACGATAATGGACAAAGGCTCGTAGAGCTAGCATCGGCTAACAATATGCTTGTAAAGTCTACTCTGTTCCAACATAAAAACATTCATAAACAGACTTGGGTCTCTAATGACAACTCCACACGGAACCAAATTGACCACATAATTGTTGATGCTAGACACGGAAGTAATGTCCTTGACGTAAGAAGCCTCAGGGGCGTAGATGGAGATACAGACCATTACCCAGTAAGTGCAAAAATCAGGTTGAGAATATCATCACAGAAACTTAAAACGAACGAAGCATTGGGACAGTAGAACATTGAGAAAACGCAAAATAAGGAAATCCGAGACAATTACGTACAGGAAATGGAACAACATCTAAATAGAATAGACCAGAGCAATGATGTCGAAAGGCTGTGGCAACAAATGGAAAAATCAATTACAGAGTCAGCAGAACTAATAATAGAAAAAAGAAGGACGAAAACAAGGAAATGGTTTGATAAAGTTTGATAAAGAAAATGAAAACATTATGCTTTAACAAGAAACAACAGAAAGTAAAGAAAACTATACAACATCACGACGAGAAACAAGAAAACTAATTAGAGAGAAAAAAAAGAAAATACGAACAACAGCAGTATGAAGAAATGGAAAGAAATAGACAACAGTCAAATAGTCGAGCATTTTACAAATCTGTGTCAAACGAAAAGAGAGGATTCAGACCTAACTGCATGTCTGTACTGAGGAAAAATAATGATGAATTAATCATCAACGAACAAGAATTACTCCAAACATATCAAGAATATTTCAAAAATTTACTTAATATACACCAAGATGAAGAACATGGAGAGGATATATACCTTGGGGTGGACCTACCGGTAGAGCACCCAAAAATAGACGAAATATTGCAAGCAATTAACAAATTGAAGAACGCAAAAGCTCCAGGCTCTGACAATATACTAGCCGAATTTCTTAAGTACGGAGGAGAAACTTTACATAGACAATTACACAAACTAATAACACTTATATGGAACAAAGAGAAAATACCAACAAGATAGCACGAAAGTGTAATAATTCCTGACAGTAAATGGACCAAAATTACTACTAGCATACGCGGATGACATTGACATTGTAGGAAATACCGTCACTAATGTAAAAGAAACATTTAATAAATTAGAGAGAGGCAAAAAATACCGGTCTAAGGGTCAATGAAGAGAAAACCAAATATATGTGCATTAACAGACAAAAGAGACGAGATAGAATAGGACAAAACGTAACAATAGACCCCTATAACTTTGAAAGAGTGGAGAGTTTTAAATATCTCGGAGCGACTATCACCACAGATAACGATATCACGGATGAGATAAAAGGGAGAATTCAGGCAGCAAACAGATGTATGTATAGCCTCCACAACACTATTAAATCCAAGAGCCTAAGACGAACATCAAAAATCAGGATATATAAAACAGTAATTAGACCGGTGCTCATGTATGGGTGTGAGACGTGGACGCTGACAAAAGCAATGGAAAGTAAACTCAGATGGTTTGAGAGAAAAATACTCAGAAAGATCTTCGGTCCCTATCACGATCCGAATACTAACCAATACCAAATGAGAACAAATGCCGAGGTCAAACAAATGTATAGTGCTAGCGACGTAGTCCAAGAGATTAAATCCCAACGTCTAAGATGGGCTGGCCATGTTCATAGGCTCCCTAATATCCGCCTTACCAAGTTAATCTGGGAAGAAGTCCCGACAGGGAGAAGACCCTTAGGACGTCCACGAATGCGATGGAGAGATAATATATGGTCAGATTTGAGAACAATGGGGCTACCCACTGATTTAAACATCATAGACGACCGTTCGAGATGGAAGCAGGTTGTGCAGTCAGCCAAGACCCACACCGGGTTGTAGTGCTACCAGAAGAAGAAGAAGAAAGAAGACCTAAGAATAAATATGTAATTTTACTTTTTAAGGAATTCTGCTCGGAATTCTGTGCTTTTTATGAATTAATTAATCGGTAAATATGATTAACCTTCCTAATACCGGGTGGGGTGAATTCTCGCCCCAGGTCTAACGTTTTTATTAATATCTGTAATTAACTTTAATCAATCGCTTTGACGGTTAAGGACATTGGTAGTTGATGTATTTAGAGCACAAAGAAGTAGTAAAAACCAAAATACAGCGAACAGAAAATTAAATATTCTCGTCGGATTTCGCGAAAATGTATGTGGGGCGAGAATTGCTCATTGTCTATCCTGCTATTTCTAGAAAGGTGAACAAGTCACCAGGGGACATCTCCATTATGTGGGTAGGTGTTGGCCAGGACTCACCGAACGCGTACTCCGGACATTCGCATAGGACATCCTCCACAGTTTCGTCTTCTCGTTTCCATTTCCTGCATAGATGTGTGTCTGCTACCCCCAGTGTGTGGAGGTGTTTGCTTAGTTAACCATGACCAGTTAAAAAACCAACTGTCAAGCGTAGATTTTTTCTGGTCATTCCCAAGTAGTTCTTTGATACTGACTTTTCAAGGTTACTTAGTGTTACCCTATCAAGTCTACATCCTTGCCCTTTTTTCCATCTTTTCACGGTTTGGTATTACCACCCGAAGCTTAAGTTAGTGACTCGTGACACTCCATTACTAACCCTGATGTGACACGTAATCTATTCAAGGTTAGTAGCGCTTGTCTGCTAACTGTGCAGATTATTATAGTTTTCCCAGCTTATATCTTTTGCGGTTATGGAGATTCAAGCCAGTTCTGTTCGAACTACGCTAGCATTTTTGCCCATACTCCACTTTATTTTTTTAAACTTGCCCATACCCCACCATTTTTGTTAATCGCTGTTACCTGTAGCAATTTTGGTACCCGAGTAATAGCTCTGTAAGTTAGCCTTGGTCTAATGACAGCTCTGTAGACCCAGGCAATCACCTTGCGTTAAAGACCCCAGGTGCGTCCAACCGTTCGTTGACTTTGCTCATTTAGCTCTACCATCTAAGTGTGAGTTCGATGTTAACTTCCTGTCAAGAGTAATACCAAGGTACTTCACCTCGTCAGAAAAGTTAAGTCTGAGAAGAGAAGATAAATAGAGTCTAATTAAAGACCAAATACATATGCACAACAGCTTCCTCTATCAAAAGATCACACAAGTGCAGGATTTGTAGGAAACCATTTACTATTGGAAGCTTACAGTATTACATATTTGCACTTTTTGCCCAGGTATTATATATCAAGGTTTTATTTAAACCGCTAATTTTACAGAAAACAAAGAAAATTATCATATATAGTATGGCTCTTATAACCTCCAAACAGTTAAGACTCCTATTCGTTATTTTTATGACATTTTTGTGATTTAATCTTTAAAACGGGTGGATGGGCGTCATTTTGCAAGATAATTTTAAATAGGATAAATGGCGAGTATTACAACCTTTATCTACAGATTTTAAGGAAAGCGCCCGAAGAGGTCAATCTACTTCTTAAAATTTCAACATTTTGACAGAATTTATTTGTTTATTTATTGACAAAGATGATAAAGATGATGATATTCTCATTTAAAAATAATATTTTGATTAAATGAAAAACATAATTGTTATCATTATACCATAATATATATAATATAACTAAATCTTCATTACACTTTTGCTGATAATTGAATAATTCTAGGATTTTTCGATACAAGAGATTCACTTCAGTTGTCTTTAGAATTTCGTCACACTTCACTTCCGCGAGACGTGATGCCTTTTACTGTGCTAAAGAAACGGGCTTGCTTTATTTTGTTTCCTGATTGCAATATCTCGCAGAATTAAAATTGGAAACGAAATCACTTTTCTTTGTCAGCAAGCTATTTAATAGAGATAGATATCTTACTAATTTTCCAAAATAAAATAAAATTTAATAAACTGGATCGCATCAGATATAATAGATGAAGACAATATGAATATAAAAAATCAACAATATAATACACAATTTAACACGAGTTTAATTATTATTTTTTTATAACAATCAATAATCAACCGGTTGCATGTGCCGAAAATTTTCAATATCAATAAAAAAAAATGAAAAGGTACAAAAACCAAATAATAGTAAATATACATTATTTGGAAGAACCGGAGCAGATTCTTTTTAGAGCATCTGAACAAATCTCAAAACCTTCAAGTTCTGTGTAGCAGTTAGCCTTTTGTATGGGTTGGGACCTAATTTGTTATAAATATTTTAGTTCAGCAAAATTTAAAATCAAGAATTGCGGAAGAGAAGTTATACCAAAGGTACGTAATAAATGAAGGTTTGCAGAATTGAGTATAGTTCTCCAGAGTTAATACTGCAACTTGAAGATAATTTAAACTTTAATACAATGTTTGGAGTTATAACTGCTGATCCCACACCATCAGTAGTTTTGAATGAATCTGTATAGATTTGATGATTATCTGGGAAAGAAGCAAGTATGTTCTAAAATGATTGAATTATTGTTGCATGGGAAGTATCAAGCTTATTGTATTTAGAAATAGTGAGATCGCATATCGCAGGAGGAAAGGTCCAAGAGGGAGGTGAGACTGTATTTGTCTGAACAAAAAGTTTTGGTGAATATTATGGAGAAAGATATCTTTTGATTCTCTTATAAAAGGAAGGGTTCGTCCTTTTTTATTTATATAAATTTCCATGAAACGTTCCGCGATAATATGATGAAAAGTGGGATGAGATTTTATCGCACATGTGGACTAGCTATTCTTAGTGCTGTATTTTGTATGACTTCCAGTTGAGCAAAAAGAGTATTCTTGGCAGATGAGCATACAATTGATCTATAATTGAGTTTTGATCGTACTAGTGATTTGTCAATATGAATTAGACTTTTAAAATCCGAGCCTAAATTTCGATTAAACACTGTTTGCATTAAATTAATTTGAATACTATGGTATTTCCAAGATAGTTTCTTATCAAAAATCATTTCTAAAAATTTTACGTGTTCCACGTAAGTTAAATTGTTTCCATATAACTTTTTTTCCGTCTTTTTAGAGGGGGGTCTGGAATCTTCAAAAGACATCTCCGTTCAGGACGCCGCCTGAGTGACCTTAGTGCAAGATTCGTTCTTTGTACACCCGGCGATAGTTCTTAAGGTACTTACAAATCCCTCTCGTCGGTGAGTCTACGCCGAACGCCTACCTGCTAAACCAGATCCTCTGTCATTCATTCATTCTCCATACTCAGCAAGAAGGAAGGAAGTCTACCGTAGAACATATTGATTTCTCACGTTCCAGTCGAAAAGCATGGGGACTGATCCGCAAACTGGGCGAAGCAAGCAGAGCGCAACACTTAAACAGATCAACAATTGAGCCAAATAAAATAGCCAATAGAATAATTGAGAACTCCCGAGCTCCATCTGAGAAAACTCATACATCTCCGTAAAAAGAGCTCTTAAACAACTTAAAGCAAATACTCCCGCAACATCAGAATACTCACGTGCCTTCTCATTGGATGAAATAAACGAAGCGCTTAACCAAACTAAAACAGGAAAAGCAGCAGGCTTCGATGGAATGTATCCTGAGTTAATAGTCCACACTGGTACAAAAACACGACAGTGGCTCAAAAAATTCTTTAGCGACATTGTAAATACAACTGTGCTACCCCCAGAATTCAAAAGAACAAAAATTATCGCAATCCAGAAGCCTGCCAAAGACAACAAGCTGCCTGAAAGTTACCGGCCTATTGCCTTACTCAGTTGCTGTTATAAATTACTAGAACGACTTTTATATAACCGAATATGCAACACCATTGAGGATGCTGTACCAATTGAACAAGCTGGATTTAGAAGAGGACGAAGTTGCTGTGACCAAGTGCTGTCCTTAACTACATTTATTGAAGCTGGCTTTGAAAGACGCGAAAAATCTGCCATAACATTTATAGATCTCACGGCTGCCTATGAGACGGTGTGGAGAGAGGGCCTTATTTATAAGCTGATGAAAATCATACCTTGCCTCAAAACTTGTCAGCTGATAAACAATCTACTGACTAACAGACTGTTTCAGGTATATATGAATGATGCACAGAGTAACGTTAGAAAACTTAACAACGGCTTAGCTCAAGGCTCAGTGCTAGCTCCTTTATTATTTAACCTTTATACAGCAGATATACCTAAAACAAAATCGAGAAAATTTGCTTATGCTGACGACCTGGCCATTGGCTTCCAAGATAATAGTAAAGAAGCAGGAGAACGAGCTCTAAACGAGGACTTATCTTCCTCGGTTTTTCCTCGGTAATATATAACCAAATTATCAGCTTATAATCCCGCCTTAACAAGTTTTGGAATGTTTTCTAATATTTTGTTTATCGCTACTAAGATTAGTCTTGAACTACTAACGGATCCTTGAGGTGTTCCATTTGTTTGGTCCAGTTTTGATTGCTGGATACTGTACCATTTATCTTAACTTTAAATTGTTTCTTGGTAAAATAATTATGAATAAAATATAGCATGTTACCTTTGACACATCAATGACGAAAGTGTGCTAAGAATGTCCGATCTTCAAGTCATGTCAAACGCTTTTGTTATATCGAAAAAGAAAGCAAGTATGATTAATGTATGTCGGACCCCAGGTATATTAAATTATCTATGGTGGATCTGTTCCATCGAAAGCCACTTTGTTCATTGATTATTAATTTATTATTTTTAAAAACCATCTTAATCTATAATTCACCATTTTTTTCGAAGATTTTGCACATTCTATTGGTAAGAGAAATTGGCCTATGGAATCAGGATCAGTTCGTGATTTATTTGGTTTTAGTAATGGAATTATTATCGACTGAGTCCATTTTGTGGAAAACTCATTATTTGTCCAAATTCTGTTATATAGGTTAAGAAGATATTTTTTTCCATTATCTGGTAGATTTTGTAAGAAACAGGTAAGGATTCAATATCCTTTTCCTTTTACATACTTATCTGAAAGATGGTAGTCTTTTTAGTTTATATTTGTATACTTATTTTACTTTATCCAAATCCATATCGCACCCACTCTAGATTCTCTTTTGGTTTTTGGTATAAAGTACATGTGCTGTGGACTTTCAAGGTCTTTCACTTTCAATACTATTTCTAGAACAATATTTTACATATTTAAATTAATAATTCTATACTGCCAATATTTTTAACTCCAAATGTTCACTAACCTATTCTTTTTATGTAAATTATAATACCTGTCTTTCCTCTTACGTACAAAATACGTCTGCTGGTCATTCTTATTTTATGCAATGAGTAGTACATTATCATTTATATCGCAAAGTATTTAAATTATGACTTTCTAATATATCACTTATCAAATTGACAGTGGAAATATATCTACTAGCATATATCACTAATAATGTAGATGGTATTAATTAACCAATAATGTAGCATTGGTATATTTTTAATTAAAATCTCTATTAAAACTTTTAATAGAGACTAAAATAAAAGGTATTTTGTCTAAGATTTATTGTTGTTTTAATTGTTTAGCTTATTTCTTCTTATTATCGTGCACCTATACTGCGTTGGCGAATTATCTTAAGGTCAGACGTCTGTCTTTTGCCGCATGCAAAAGATCGCCAGTGTTATTTGTGCCTGTTCAGTTTTTTATGTTCCGTAGCCACGACATTTGTTTGCGACCTACTCTTCTCTTGCCTTCAATTTTTTGCTGGATGATTAGTTGAGGGATTGTGTATTTTTTTCCTCTCAGAATATGGCCGAGGTATTCAATTTTTCGTACCTTAATCAAATTGAGTAGTTCTCTCCCAGTATTTGCCTTTCTTAAGACTTCCTTGTTTTTCACCCTATCTATCCATGGTATGCGGAACATTCTTCTAACGTCCACATTTCGAAGGCCTCCAACTTATTAATGGAAGGTACTCGTAACGTCTATGTTTCCATGCCGTATAACATTCTGGACCATACATAGCATTTAACCATCCTGTAGCGGAGATTGAAGGAAATATTGTGGTTACATAGTAGCGGTTTAAATTTGATAAAGCTTGTCTTGCTTGTTCAATACTGCATTTTATTTCTTGTTGAGGGCCCCATTGGTCATTCATTAGCTTATTTAGTAAGTAATATTAAAAAAATCCTCGAAAACTGTTTTCTTTTAATTATATATCCTAGTAGGTAGCTTTCTTGGTTTCCCTTGGTTATTTGACCCTTTTCATTATTTTGAACCAGTTCTGCTAATATTTCATCGTTGGGTTAGGAGATATATTAGTTCTAACAATAAAACACTAAAAACTTTTGTTTTTGACACTTTCACAAATTTTTTTTAAATTATTATCACCACAGCTGTTTCGGCCAGAGTGCTTTCTCAAGTGATTTATTTTTGGTATGTGTTAACATTTTAATAGTCTAACTGAATAACTTGAGGAGGGGAGAACTCTTTGTCGTAAGTTGGTTATTCAGAATTAGGTATGTATTTTTTAATTTGTTGATTTCCATAGATTCTAATTAAGATAGTTTAAGGCTTTAACCTTACCGGACCAGATGCCAGCGGACGCCCCGTTTGTACCTGACTGCCAGACCTCCACTTTCCATTCTCCTTCAACAGAGACACACCACACTAGTTTTGAGTCTGAACCTGACATACTTTTTTCCGAGGTGGAATTCGCTTTAAAAAGATTTAAGTTAAACAAAGCAGCAGGATATGATCTCATTACTGCAGACGTCTTGAAGCATCTTCCGGAATGTGGAGTGAAAATATTACATCGATTGTGCAATGAAATATGGCACACAGGCGTCTGGCCTGAGGATTGGAGAAAGACCATAATCATACCTCTTCATAAGAAAGGTTCAACAAATAATTGTAACAACTACAGGCTATTAGCTCTAATATCACACGCCAGTAAGGTAATCCTCTACATACTGCAACGGCGTCTAGAAAACTTCATAAGTTGGCAAATAGCACCTGAGCAGGCTGGATTTGTAAAGGGCAGAGGTACTAGAGAACAAATCCTGAATGTACGAAACATCATAGAAAAAGCCAGAGAATACCAGATCCCGATATTTATATGTTTCGTCGATTATACAAAGGCCTTTGATAATGTTAGATGGGACAAACTATGGAACATATTGACGACAATGGGTGTACCTAAACACTTGACTCACCTTATTAGCAAACTGTATCAAGATATCCTGGCATATATTCGAATGGACGGATATCTGTTTGACAAATGCACTTTGGAGAAGGGAGTACGCCAAGGATGCGTTTTATCTCCCTTATTATTTAACATCTATTCGGAGTTCATAATGCGCAGAGTTTTGGATGGTTGGGAGGGAGGAGTAAACCTGGTGGTGTTAAGATATCTAACTTGCGTTTCGCAGACGACACTACACTTCTAGCCTCTACTCCAGAAGAAATTATTAAATTATTAAAAAAACTCGAGGTAGAAAGTGCTAAATTTGGACTCATGGTTAACTACAACAAAACCAAAATCATGGTTATTGATCGCCAACAACAGTTTCCTGAAACCCAAACTATTGCGGGATGCGAGGTAGTCTCATCTATGATATATCTTGGAGCTCTAGTTAACAACACAGGCAGTTGTGAATCCGAAATTAGAAGACGCATTCAACTAGCAAGAGCAGTAATGAGTGAACTAAACGGGGTCTGGCGTGATCGTCACATTACTATGACAAACAAAAAGAGACTCGTTTCAACTCTTGTCTTTTCCATATTTTACTATGCATGCGAGACATGGACAGTCAAAGAATCAGATCGACGACGTATAGACGCCTTTGAAATGTGGACATGGAGACGCCTGCTTCGAATTCCATGGATGGCTCGCCGTACAAATATCTCGGTTCTGGATGAAATTAAACCGGATCAGCGTCTCTCCAGTACCGTTTACTCTAGAATTTTAAAGTTCTTTGGCCATATCCATCGAAGTGATCACAAAATGGAGCGGTTGGTGGTCCAAGGAAGGCCTCAGACTCAACGCCAACGCGGAAGATCTCCACAGCGATGGGCGGACATTACTAAAAAGCTTCTCAATAAACAGTATACTGAGGCAATACATATAACTGATGACCGCGACCAGTGGAGAAATATTATCAATAAAACTGTCCGAGCTGCTGAAGCCCAATTATGAACCACAACACATCTACTAAGATGTTAATGACTGTGATGATGATGAAGGCTTTAACTTTGAATGTGAAGAATTTGAAATTAGTCATTAAAAAAGTGTGGGAACGTTCCAGGTAAATACATTAAGATCATTATTTCCATTACTCAGGTCCTTATTTCGTTGCATAGGGCGTCGTAGAAATTTCCGTCCGGCATTTTTAACTATCTATATAACTATGGGGTTTTACCGGATTGGGTAGTAAACCCAACACCAAACTCCCTTTTCGGAGGGCCATTTCACCAGCTCTCGTCAGTTCCCGACCCAACTTTCCATCCGGGTTGGATACCGGATCTCCAGCTGGGTTGCTCGGTTAACAGGGGACACCAGCGTGAAGGTAAGAGTCTGATTTAAGTAAAAGAGGCTAGTTGGAGTAAACTGGAATCAACTCCATGCATTCGCATTCTACCCCTTTATCCCCCTTGCCTCAGAGATAAATAAATTAAATATCTTTTAAACTATTTTACCGATCAGGGAAAAATTCCACACAAATTTAAAAGACGGTAATTCCTGGATGTTCAAATGTATTAGTAATATTTTATTTTGTTAATAAAAAAATTAATAAAATTTATAAATTTGTGCAAAAAAACTGTTTTTTTTTGCAAATATCTCAGTAAATTATTTATCAATTTTAATTTAAAAACAGGAAAAAAAGATATTCTTGATATAAAAAAATTATATAAATATTGTTTATGTAAAATATAAAGGAAAAACTTATAGACAAGAAATCAAAATGTGACCATAAATTATTGTTTAAAAAAAACTCCAGGTAAAAATGCGAGTACTTTTTCATCTATTCTTCATCTAGTAATCCCCACTTATTATTGTTCTGAAGCTATTTTCTTGTGGCATTGTAAATTAATTACTATTAAACTGGGAATAAGCCACAATTAAAGATAAAAATACCAACCCACGAAAAGGAAGAATACAGAGTGTTATGTAAACTTGAATTGGAAAAATCTACTAAAATTGAACAAAACATAAGCAAAGAGGAGCTTAAGGCTATAAGAACTTTAAAAAATGACGACTCCATAATCATCCTACCAGCAGACAAGGGGAATGCAACTGTGATAATGGATAAAATTCAATACGAAAATAAAATTAAAGATCTATTAATAAACGGACCTTATACAAAATTACCAAAAGATCCAACAAAGTCTTTGGAAAACAAAATATATAGAACTTTATTCAAGTTTAAAGATGTTTTAACAAGTTATCAGAGAGGATTAATTACACGTCATTACAGTAAGACTCCTCATTTTTATGGAGTACCGAAAATTCACAAAACGAATATACCACTTAGACCCATTTGTAGTACCATGAATTCTCCTTGTAGTGAACTATCAAAATTTTTATTAAATATTTTAAAAACCATTTACAAATAAAAATGACACATTCATAAAAAATACACAACATTTTTTAAATAAATTATCAAATATTGAATTTAATTCAAATCATACTTTGGTAAGTTTTGACATAAATAGTTTATTTACGAATGTGCCATTAAATAAGACTTTAAGTATAGTCAAGACAAAATTAGAGAGTGATGATTCATTGGCAACTAGAACAAGACTAAACATATCGGCTATAATGGAGTTATTAACATTATGTACTGATAATACATATTTTCAACTAAATAATGAATTCTATAAACAAAATTTTGGTCTAGCAATGGGCTCTAGTTTATCTC
This sequence comes from Diabrotica balteata, assembly GCA_918026665.1. NCBI lineage: Eukaryota > Metazoa > Arthropoda > Insecta > Coleoptera > Chrysomelidae > Diabrotica > Diabrotica balteata. Next base: position 115,615,137 of record OU898282.1, read on the forward strand.
CATTCTTAGCCGATATATTTATGGAAGATTTTGAAACAAATATCATTTCTAAACAAAATTTCAAACCCACAGTATGGTGGAGGTATGTAGATGATGTATTCTCAATATGGCCTCATGGATCAGAGTTGTTGGACATATTCCTAAATGATATAAACGATAAAGAAGAGACAATAACATTTACCATGGAAAAGGAGTATAATAACACGCTACCTTTCCTGGATGTTTTAATCTCTAAGAACGATACTGGATATGAGACTCAGGTGTATAGAAAACCAACATACACCAATAGATATTTAAATTTCAAATCAAATCACAATATTAATGTAAAAAAGGGAATAATTAAATCCTTATACGATAGAGCCAAAATTACTTGTTCTAACGAAAATTCGTTCTTGGAGGAGAAACATTTGTTAACTTCTGTTTTATTAAAAAATGATTATCCTTTATCGTTTATAAATAAGGAATTTTCAACAATCGATCGAATAGAACAGAACAACTTAGAACGAGATCCTACAGCATACACAAGGAATAATATGAGGAAAATAACAATACCGTACATAAAAGGACTATCAGAAAAACTTAAAAGGATAGGAAATAAATTCAACATTTCAACAACATTCAAAACAACAAACACGTTGAGATCTATTTTGTCCAAAACCAAACCTAACAATGAACAAGAAAGGACAAATAATTGCATTTATAAAATACCTTGTGAATGCGAACAGTTTTATTTAGGTGAATCATCAAGGCCATTAAATGTTAGAATAAGTGAACATCAATCTTATATTAAAAATAGGGAATTTGATAGATCTCTAATCTGTAAACACGCATGGGATAATGAACATAGGGTTCAATGGAATAATTCAAATGTAGTCCTAAAAGAAACGGATGGTAAAAAAAGAAAAATCAAAGAAGCGGCTCTAATTATGCTAAATGAGGCCAATTGTGTCGCAAATTCCTCGGCAGAATGTAGTAGGATCTGGTTACCAATATTGAAAGAGGAAGTTATTAATAAGAAAATACCAGTATTAGTAAGTCAGTAACATATAGAGGATACATCATTTATGTTTTTTAAATAACGTAACATATAAAATCAGAATTTTGATGTTTGTTGAAGGTAAACTAAATTCACGACCAAATACTTACAATGTCGGGATAGTATTATGAGGTTTTTTTCCTGATTTTTCCCTCATAATTTACTATGGAATCACTAACAGGAGAATTTTACTGTCATCATGTCATGTGTTTGTCTTTTTAAAGACGAATTACATGCTATGATTTTTTTCTGACGGATATTCTCAAGTTAAAGTTGATTTCATGTAATCGAATGAACTATCTTATAAGTAAAGTCGTCCCAGGAGCGCAACTCAACAATATTGGCAATATCATTTTAAAGTCGTCTACTTTAAAATGCATAATGTATGTCTGAATTGTCAATATAAATGAGTCAGATAAAATTAAATTATTAGAAGAATTTTTCACTATGTAACAAAAAACAAAATTTGTTTAATTTACTGTTTGTATTTTGAGAACGATTTCCGAAGTGGAAATTGAAACGTCAATAAACGTATTTTTATCTTTAATTGTGGCTTATTCCCAGTTTAATAGTAATTAATCCCCACTTATGTCTTAAAAGCTTCAGATATCTGCGAAAAATTTTGGCGTGAAATCGATTAATTTTGCATAACCAGACTGGGCTACAACATAATATTTAACTTATACAAGCCACAAGAAAACAGTTTAAGACTTTTTAAACAAATGAACTAGTTTTCACTCTGTTGGAAAGCAAAACGAAAATTTTGGCAATTATTTTAATTTTTTTTTTATATAATTATGGTTTTTTTATCATCAATTTAATAATAAAGTTTTTACATTTTTTGTTTTCTTTTAGCTTAATGAACGTTTTTACGTTGCCAACATATTTTGAGGAAATATCATTTTACTTCTTCATTTTTAAATATAAAAGTTAAAAAAATCATTTAAAGGTCAATTAGTATGCCACTGGTGTAGGCCATATTTTAGTGTTCATGTCTTTGTAGTCTACGTGCCATAAGAAACGTAACATAGTGTGAGCGCCCTAACAGCCCTTTTCGACTTTTGAATTTTTTAGTAATGAGTATTAAACACTAAATTTTGCAAAATTTTAAACCTAAGTTTATTCACATAATGTACTTTCTTTAAAATGTATATTATTTGCTTGAAACGATATAAATTAGTAGATAACACACCGGAGAATATTAACGTTACCGGAAATTTCATTGAATTTATTAACAGACATCTTTTAACGATAAATTTTATAAATAAGCAGCTAGTGAAAATTAGTGGATTTTTTCTATTACTTTTAACTTTTGCAATTTTCATTCGTGAAACATATTATTTAAGTAATATATTATTAAAATACGAAATTGAAATTAGTCTGTAAAATATTCTATTTATATAGGATTAAAACCACAATTGATTGAAATAAAAATTTCATTTTACTTTTGTTTTTGACGTTTTCACTTCCACACCGGAAATCTTGAAATAATGATGTTATTTAAAAAAATGTGGATATTTATTAATTTGCGCTTTGTTATACAAATTTGACAGGTGTCTCACTTGGCCTCGATCTTGTAGGCAAAAAAGCCATATTTTTGAGTTGAAAAGTCTAAGGGTGGTAATTTCACCCTCGAGTTAATATCAAATTTTGATTTTTGATATTTATGTATTATGCGTTTATGTATTAAGGCCGTTCCTTGCGATTCTGGGCATAGCTAAATTCCAATGTAAAAGCTTATATCAAATAATGCAAAAACTATGGCAGATATTGAGATGATTCTTTTTTTATATGAAAGGTCTTAAAAAGTTCTAGTGTACTATTTGGTTGTAAATTAATAAATTGTTTAAACAATTTTTTTTCAAATATTTTTAGTTAAAATAAATGTAATTTTTTTAAATAGGGCACTACAGAATTTGAACCACTTTAAGAACCTGTTTTTATTTTTAACATAACATAACAACATAAAGTGTAACACAAAGCAGCTATTTGGTATAAACTTTTTAAAAAATTTCAAAGTTCTGCTAAATGTTACTCTCTCTCGGTCAGTACAGGCTGTCCTTGTCGATAGTTTCTGGATTCTCGCCAACGGGTAGGTAAGAAGTATATACCCTCTCGAGGGAGGTATTTCAATCAGAATTATTATTTTCTTTTCTTCTTACATGAGTTCAGAGTAATACCCAAATATTTTGTAGTATTTGAATATATGTAATTTGATTATTTATATTTATTGGACAATACCCAAATATTTTGCAGTATTTGAATATGGAATTTGATTACATATTTATATTTATTCGAATATTTATTTTGAACGTTTTTGTTAGTAAAGTTTACATAATATATGAAGTTTGTTTCGTCACTTGCTTGTCCAGTCATATTAGTCCAAGGTCATAAGGATTTTCTCGTGACACTCAAATAATCCAGGTAGCTGACAACTTTTTTAGTTATTGTAGACCTATAAGAAGAAAACCTACCTGTTTCCTGCCTAAAGTTCGGAGGCGTTTTTTAATGATTCACAATTTAATGCAAAGATTGCGATTTTTTCGATTTTTGGCCTCCATTAGAAAGCTAAATACTTTAAAGCTACAAAATTTTATTTTTTAGAATATTGACAAACCTTCAAAATACCGATTTTTGCAAGTTGAAAAGTCAATTTGTTGCATTGAATGTTGTTTCAATAAAAAAAATTGGCCTAGGTTAATTTGGGCCAAAGTTAGCCATGTTTTTTTGTTAATTCACAGCTAATTTGATTATAATAATTAAGGAACCTCATTGAACCTCACTTTTCACCAGAGGCGGTTGTAAGTAGGTATAAAGGTAAATTCTAGTAGAAGATGACGTTTAGAATATTCTTCGTGAATGGATTTTGTTTTCGTAAAGAAATATATTTTTAAAATAGATATCGCACTGGATTTTACCGTTAGGATTTTCGAGGATAAGCCTTAAGTATGTATTATCTATAATTGTAGATGATGTGTCCCTGACCTTCTATTTATCCATTAATGCTGATATATTCTATTCCGTCTGATTCTTCCTTGTTAAAATTTTGAGTGTTTTTGAGTTTCTTCAGTACAAAGTACTAGTCTGTAGCAGAATGTCTAAGTAATGGAACTGCGGTCTTTAGACCTCCTAGGTTGCAGGATTTTCCTGTTGTGATTGACTACCTTAGCCAATTTGTTTCAGTATTTAGGTGTTGGATACTCTCATTTTACCCTTTTTACCCTCTGTCTCTCTTTCGACTGCTACATAATGCCCATGCATGTGTGGTTACACGAGTTCTATTTCCAGAACTAGAAACCAATTTGTTGAAATGATCCAGTGGGCATTTTTTAGAGTTTTCTGCAATCAAGATTCTGGCAATCCTTTCTTCCAAAATACCCTTTACCAGCCTTAAATTATCGTAGTTAGCATCATTATTTTGACAATAGCATGTTCAAATGCAGTTTTTTTTAATTCCAAGTATAATAATTGTCCAATAATGATACCGGTAATAAAAAAGGACCAATTAATGAATGTCCCATAATATGTACCCCAAACCAATGGATATTTTGACCACAATAGTAGTTTATTAGCTGAACCAAGACTAAAAAATCTTGTACTTTTCAGAGATACAATTTTATTCTTTTACAAAATTGCATGCATTGTGAATGGACCTGTGCTAACGTCAACTACTATTGCACGAACTGACTGTTTTGGTTTTATGATGACTATGTCTTAAAATTTCAATTTAGTAGTGTTTAGTTGTAATTGAAAGACGACCACTATCAGAACGTCCTTATTTTAAAAGTTACAGGAATTTTAGTTTCCTTTTAAAAAACGGTCTATGTATAATAAATATTTTTATTTTATCTGTTGTGAATAAAATTGTTGAATATCTCTCAACAAATGAATTACTGTATCTATTAATAAATACTTCCTAATGAGCTTATGTTTGTACATATTGTTTTTAACTTAGTATAATAAAAAAAACCTTAATATAAATAACCATGTGTCCCATCCCACTACATTTGGCGCACATAAGTTACCTAGAGTTTGTCGTTTAAAATAGTCGAAATTTTTGAATATTAAAATACTATGTTTAGCAAAAACCCAATTTTATTTACGCTTTGAGTTAGCACTCTTAATGTTACCTTTTCAATGAAACTGATTTATGTAAGATTTTCTTTTTGTTTTACATGCTTAGGAAAGTTAATATGGTGTATTTTATTTAATTTGTATTAGTTTTACAATGTTCTAGAAATCTGCTCACATTCAATAAACCAAGTATGTATTTCGAATCAAACCTATGGTAATTATTGTAAAGCCTTGCATATTGCTTGAAACGTAGTGCCACCCTGTTAACCATCTTTGTATATCGTGTACCTTTAATTACCATGGTATACATCTATAATATTACAGCGGAAATAAAAGGGATTATTTCCTCTTAAACTAACCTTTATTTTTTCTAATTGCCTGTTACAATAAGGCACATTCCTTTTGATGGATTTACTACTGATTGTGCAAGCTTACTCATAACAGTGTATTATCGTACAATTTAACCAATATTTTTTTTTATATTTATTTTGCTTCAACCACTTAGGGTTATTATCATAAGAAAAATTCAAAAAGTGATAAATACATACATAGGCATATATAAAATATTAATTACATAATAATGAATACAATATAATATATTTTAATTATTGATGAATTGTATTAAATTTTTTTTTAAAAAGTTTATAGATTTTAAGAATTCTATCAAGTCAGCTACGTATTTAGATTCTCCTAGAAGTTCTTTTAATATTTTTGGAATGTGGTGATATACTCTTTCAACTGAGTATATTGGACAGTCAATCAAAATGTGCTTCAATGTCACTTTACTTTCACAAACAAAATACACAGGTTCCTCTTCTCTCTTCAACAAGTATTCATGTGTTGTAGAACTGTATCCTAATCTGAGGCGTGTTATTAGGACTTGATGTTGTAGCTTTCAAGGCCAGAAATTCATGGAAGGACGGAAGATTTTATTTCTATCAATTTAGTCGTGCTTCTATTCCATTGGTTTGGCAAACATCGTGCAATTTTGATTTTAAGTAAGGTTTTAAATCTAAATGCATCGTTAGATTTACCACTGATGCTGTTGTATTGGTTACTGCGGACATAGCTAGACTATCTGCCTTTTCGTTACCATATATTCCAACGTGTGATGGTACCCAAAAGAACTCTACTGTCAAATTGTTTTGGTATATACGATATAAAATTAACTTAATCTGCTGTAATGTTGGATGTTAAATTTATTTCACAGGTAGGATAAATGGGAGGTAGTTTAATATTAAAATCCAATAAGTATCTATTAGCTCGTTCATAGAAAAGTACAGGACCCCTATTTCTTTTTTGATAGACCTCCTGGAACCTGTTAGCAACAGTATGACGAATAGCTGGATTTTTTGGGTTAGATTTTATATTCGAGACATACGATAGAGTTAAGTATTTTCTTAGGTTTAAGGATGGCTCTACAGCTTTACAGAGTAGACTCTCCACAGAATTGGTGCAATATGCTCCTAGAGCAAGTCTAACGGCTAAGCTCAAAAGAGTATCCAAAGTTTTGAGCAATGCTTGGTTTGCGGTGTTATACACAACACATCCGTAGTCTAGTTTTGATCTAATTAAAGCTCTATATAAATTTATTAGAGTTGAAAAATCTGCTCAATAATTCTTATGTAATACAGATTTGATAATGTTTAGTCCAGCTTGGCACGATAGTCTTAGCGAGTCTATATAACTTGTCCAACTTAATTTTGAGTCCATTTGCATCCCTATTAATTTTATTTCTTTTGTATATTCTATAGGAGAATTGTATAAAAATAGATTTGGGAGCTTTTGTGGGTTTGATTTTTGTGAAAAATGTATAGCTTTTGTTTTTGTAGTGGAAAACTGGAGCCCAATATTGTTACACCACAATTTTATCGACTTAAGTGCTGCCATATATCATACGATTATATGCAGATAATATGTTTTTATTTCTTACTAGAATTACCAGATCATCAGCATACAAAAAAGTTTTAATTTTGCCATTGTATTACGACACAACATTCTTAATAGCAATTAAAAATAGCGCTACGCTTAGATTCGAGCCCTGTGGAATTCCATTTTCCTGTAATTTAGATTCTGACAAATGGTTATTGATTCTAACTTGCAAAACCAATATATTGAATATGTATTTATACCAATAACTCTTTGGTATTATATATCTTCTATTTCGTCTTGCAAGTCTTGTATAGGTCTGGTTAATGTATCTTCATACAAGTCGTTGTTTTCTGGGAGAATCCATTTATTTTTGTTCTTTCCAATTGACATTTAATCATATCTTAGCTCGGATTAATCTGTGGTCGCTTCCTATTAAAAAAAATTTTGAGTGCTTCGATGCATTTGATTATTTCTTTTCTGTTTGTTATGATATAATCTATATCATTTTTGACACTGACATTTGGGCTGATACATGTCCATTTACGCTAAGGCTTTTTATCGAAAAAAGACTTCATCATGAATAAATTTTCCTGGTGTAATAAATTCAGCAGTCTTTGCCCTCGTATATGTCTTTCGCCATAGCCCATTGCTACTTCTGCATCATTTTGTTTAAATTCCATTTGCGCATTAAAGTCGCCCATAATTATTGTGTAATATGCTGGTGTGGCAGGTAACACTATTTCTAGGTCCTCATAATTCCCCATTTTCTAATGCCATTTGCTCATTTTAAGCAAGATATGGTTCTTCAATTTTTTTTTATTTTTAACGATTTTTCCTTTGCGTACGAAGGCTCCACTCTTTATCTTTAAAACAAATTTTAATTTTTGTCGTTAGGACACTCTTATCGTGGCTTCAGTTCTTGTTTTGCTTGTCTTTAAGCAACTTTTCCAAATGCTTAATTAGTATTAGTTCTCCATATTTGAATATTTCAACTGTTACTTCATCCTTTCATGAAGTACCTAATAGATGAAACTTTTCATCCTTATTTTTCTTTAGTTTTTCTATCATTTCTTTTATTTCTTTTTCTTTTATTAGACGGCCTTTCCTCTGTTTGTTCTTGATCTGTATTTTGTTTCAGTTATTTTTCTTCTTTATATTCTGGTATACGGGTATTTTTGTTTTTGAAGTGTACAGGTTTCCTTTGGTAACCCTTTCTCTCATTTTGCACCACTGGATATAAATTTCTAATTTCTTTATTTTTACAGGTTTCTTCTATACATCTTAATTATCTTCATCATATTTTCTTTTCTTTGATCTTATGATTCTTTTGGTTCGCTTTCTTTGTTCGTTGTATTGTTTCTCTATCACTAGTCTTTTTTCTTGAATCATTTTGAGTCTTAATTTATTCAGTTCAGTTCTGTTTTAAATTCCTCATCGAACCTTTCTTTGTATTCATCTTTTATATTTATATTACTGACTTGAGCTGCTTTGGATATACATTCTTTTATTTACGTCCATGTTTTTTACGTTCAATATCTAATTATCGAATGACTATTCGTTCATATTTATTTTATTCTTCGTCTGACATTAGTCTAATAAGTTTTGTTGCTTTCTGTTTTTTTTTTTCGCGCTGGTTTCTAAGAATTGGTTAAGCTGCTTTATTTGTATTCTGACTATGCAATGATCTGTGTTTACAACTGGTCTTCAATATTTTTTTTATGTTCTTTATACATTTTTCCATGTCTTTTTTGACGAGCATATTTAGCACCTTGGTGTATTAATCAGCATATTTGGAATTGTATATTTATTCGCTACTTAATAGTATTTTTGTTTCCTTTGCTACTGCAAAACTGCAGCGAGAACCCAAAATTTCGTCTCAAGAATTGGCGATAGGATTTGTAGAACACTGTACTTCAATTTTGGAATAAGTGTACTAGAGTATACAGTAAGAAGTACTGGTGCTGTTTGAATAACCTAGCATTAAATGTTGTTCCAAGTCAATTTTCTCCTTGTTTGTTACAGTCACTCATGACTAGCTGTTACAACGACTATATTTATGATTATGTAATTGTAGGATAAAGCGTTTTGGAATTACAGTCATATCGATCTTATCTTACCATTGATCAAAATACATAGATGGTAAAATTGTAGTAGGGTCAAAAACGAATGCTTCGTCAGTAGTTAAATAAAACTGTATTCAGTGAAGAATTCAGATTTTGTATATGGATGGAGAAAAGTTCCACAAAAATCTGGTAAAAAGAAGATGCCTTAATTTTGCCTAAGGTGTGATACAACGCTTATCCAGGCAGTCAGTCCAATTTTGCACTACATCAGTTGTCTAGTATTATCCTTTAAAATTGTATACTATTGCATAGTACTACGTTCACAATGTACTAGAATCAGTTTCTTTACCTGTACCAATTTGGTTTTGGTACAGGTTAGTATCAGACTTAAATCAACAACAGTTATAACCAGTTTCCACGTGCCTCTTAAGTTGCTGTGTTTCACAGAGCATTTATGACTCCTAATCTTTAATATGTATGGGGTATAATTTATGTTGAAGGTTACATAAAATTTTGTGGCTTAAGACTTGCTCAAGACAATTAAAATCATTATTAAAATTACCTCCAAAAGATCAAAGAAAGTGTTTTGAATTTTTTCTTATTTTTTCTAGTAAAGATATCCCATTAACCAAAAATATAAAAAAATATTTTTATTTGCTTAATAAAATATCACACAGTATTTAAGAATATCAAACAGTTTAGACAATCTGTGAGGATTTTTATTTCCTAAGTTGAACAAACTATGTTATTTGAAGAGTATATTTACCCAGAATTTTGCGTAGACGTATTTTAAATGCCAGTTTAATTGTCTATGACAGATACGATACGATAATTATTGTTGTCTGAAGGTTAAATTAAAATGTTTAATAAATTTGGGCAATTACGTGATTGTTGCACGGTCTAAAGTTAATGAATTATTTACAAAATTAAATACACGGTGGATTTATACTATCATTTTTATACCAAATTTATAATATCAAAACGTTATTTTATAATTAGAAGAAAAATTAAATAAAATATTTTACAGAAAACTCAACGGAAAATATTATATGAAGTATGAAGTTTATCAATAATAGATATCAGAGAAATGTGTAAAAAGGAAAAACTTTTAAATATAAGATACGAAAACGAATACGTTAAAATAATTAAGTAGGTCTGCCAAATTATTAACACATTCTTCTTCTTCGTGTGATTTTCCCTTTTCATGATAGTTCTTGTTTCTACGGCTGATGTAACCAAACCATTACAATATCTATTTGTTGTTGACTCTTTTTTTGAGACCATAGTCACCCCGACTCTTTTTTTAATCAAGTCGTTCCTGATCTTGTCCCTTCCAGTATTACCCAAAATTAAACATAACATTTTCATTTCACCTACCTATATCTTTTTTTGCCCAACTCACCACCATCACCAATTCAGGCCTCACCACACTCTTGTATATTCTTCCACTCAACCCTTCCCCGATTTTTCGATTACAGAGTATCCCGTTTATTCGCTTCCAACCAGCCTGTAAACATGTCTGATACAGGCTGATCAATTTTTTTATGTAGTGTCGCATTTTTCATTAGCGACTAGCTAATTTTAAGCATTCCCTAATTAATAGGACTTTTCCAACCGTCCAACTTCTCCTCCAACATTTATTTGGTCTCTTCTACGATATGAACATGATATGATCAGCAAAGTTATCATCATTATCTGTTAGTACATTCATAACAAGATTAAACAGGTAGGGACGCAGTGCAACCTTGACGCAACTCAAACGTCACTTTAAAACTTTCGGTCAATCCGACACAAGTCCTTACTTTGGTGTATGCTCCCTTATACATATCCTTTACGAGCCTTACATACTTCTTAGGAAACCCATTTTTCTTTCATAAATCTCTGTAGCTTTTGTTTAGGAAATGTATCGTACGCAATATCAAGATACTGTATATACCAAATATAACTCTAATTTCTTGTCGTAGTCTTTTTCTATCAATTGTCTCAAAACAAACAAAGCATTAGTTGTGTTCCTTCTTTGGTATAAACCCAAACTGTTTTTCTATCGATTTCTCTCTCCTTAATCTTTTCTCTACAATTCTCTCCTAAATTTTCATTGCATGCGACATGCGACATTAACTTTATCTCTCTATAGGTATTACATTCCTGAATGTTCTTTATTGTTATACAGTGGTATCATCACGGTCTTCCTCCATACATTGGGCATCATTTTTCTTCATATATCCTACTCATCATCTGCTACAACACATCCACTCCTACCTTTTATAGAGCCTTCCAAAAATTCCACAAGTATTACATCAGGTCCTTAGCATTCTTCATCCTATTTAAAGCTTCGACAACCTCATTTGAAGTACCGGTTCCTTTGTCTCCTATCTGATGTTCTTCATTTAGCAACTTTCTAAAGTTATACTTACCATATTTATTTTAGTGCAACATTGACTTTAGCACTATTCTATCCGCACTATAAATCTGCCTCAAGTAAGTCAAATCAACATAATAATATGTTACCAAAATAGTAACAACTAATATATTAACAACAAAAAATGAAAAAAAAAAACATTTGTAACTAACGTGAACAAATCAGATGTTGTAAAATAAAAACCCAACAAAGTAGAATGTAATGATATTAGTCAGTTTTTTATACGACGAGTCAGATAGAACGGATTACTGAAATTTAAAACAAAGTCGAAGATATTTATAAAGTCAACAATATGAAAGAAAATTTGATAATATAATAAACTATCCAATAAGTTTTGCGATTCCAATTTATGAATTACATCTCGGTAAATCTAGAAGCGAGAATCTAAAGCAAAATCAAAATATGCTTTAACAGCAGCTATGACCTTATCATTTGATAAAATACGCTTTCCATAAATGAATATTTCCCTATCAGACATTCCTGTCTAATACTACGCTTAATAGAAATTATAGCTGAAACCTCTTAATCCACCCACACAAATTACAAACGGTCTGATTGCAGTAAAGATTTTTGAGCAATCTAATATCATAGTTGTCCTGACCAACTGAGTCCAAGCATTAAAATAGTTGTGTATCTAGTACTCTATCAAAGGCTTTTTCGAAATCTATAAAACATACGAAAATATTCTTTCTAAACACAATGCTCTTTTGTAAGAGTATTCGAATGCAAAAAAGAGCCTCCCGAGTACCCATACCGTTTCGGAAACCAAACTGCTTATCACCAGTTATCCCCTCGCAAAGTATATGCGACAATGCAATATTTTCATAAATATTTTGCGAGTGTGACTCATTAAACTGATAAGTTGATAGTCGCTAGTGGCATTCCTTTTCTTGGGAATGAAGGAGATGATAATCGCAACGCTCTCATCATCTAATAGTTGTAACAATTCTGTAGGTATTTCGTCAGGACCAGAAGCTTTCCTTCGTTTCGCTTGGTCGAACCGAAAAAAAATTCATCAAAGAGAAATCATATTACACTAAAATTTAGATGAATGCATTGCTGACTAATCGGTATTCTAACGGTGTGTCACTTTTGAAAATCGAATTAAAATTGATGTATATATGAGAAAAAAAATTAGATAAATCGTCAATATTACAAAATAAAAGAATGAAAGTAAAACAAAATCAATTTATTGCAAACTTTAAATAAATTGCAAATTGAACATACTACTCGTACAAATAAAATAAAACTTAAAGGAACAATAAAAATAAATGCAATAAAAATTACATAAAAAAATAAATTAAAACACCAACTAACTAATATTATTTACATTAAATGTTCGAATTGTAATCCACCTGCTGCAACACATATTTCGAATCGTTCCAGAAGATTTCTGGTACATGTGGCTCGAATCATTTCGGGAATAATTTGGCGACATGCTTGTCTTATTTTTTCTTTTAATTCCTCTAAATTTTGCGGTTTTTATTGATAAACAATATCTTTATGAACTTTGAAAATAAGGCTATTATCGAGCACAAGTTAATTAAATCTAGCCCAAGTACTTTCATTATCCCTCCAGAAACTGACAGAGAATGTAGCGTAGAAGTAATTTTAAACTGTTTGTCCTCGTTTTAGTGTAGTGTTTTGTATAATTTATGTTAGTTTTAATGTTTCCACATCCTACGCTTGCCGGATAGTTCTTATTTTGACGAAATGCCCCTGAAGATGCTATTTTAAGCGAAAGTACTTGGGCTAGATTTAATTAACTTGTGCTCGATAATAGCCTTATTTTCAAAGTTCATTTATTCGAGCATTCAACCTCATTTCATTTAATATCTTTTATCGCTCCCCAAAAGAAAGAATCAAGGGGTGACAAATCACATGAACGTGCGGCCCACATAATTTCTGGAGAGTTGTTTGCTATCCAGTGGTTATCAAAACGGTTTTGTAGGTGGTCGCTAACGATTCTCGCATTATGTGGAAGAGCTCCGTCTTGTTGCCACCACATTTCTTGACGCTCTTGAAGAGGAATATATTCTAGCAAATCAGGTAGAATGTTTTCTAAAAAGTCTAAATATCGAACACCTGTTAAAATGCCGTTAAAAAAGTAAGGTCCTATAACCCGGCCATTAAATAAACCGCACCACATATTTATACCCCAAATATTCTGATATCTTGTTTCCATCATCCAATGTTGGTTCACGGGAGACCAATAATTGGAATTGTGACGGTTGATAACACCATTATTGTGAAATCTAGCCCCATCCCTCCACAATATTTTTGATAAAAAAAGTGGATCATCACTGATTTTAACATCATTTTTGCAATAAACTCAAGACGTCCTTGGTCATCACCATCTTGGGATTAAAATTAACATATATGCTAGTACATTAATAAGGTTTTGGTTACATCTTACTGTGCGTTCAATTGTACCTTTTTTATTATTAGGAAAACGTCCCTGTCTAAGTGAGCGTTCCAAATTCTTAAAGGTTTTTTTTGCTTGGAATGTTTCGATTTGGAAACCTTTCTTGATATAATTGTCGGTAAATTCTCCTATTTTTTAGGCATTCTCCATAAATCAAAATGATATCAATGCACTCGTTAGTAGAAAATAAATAAGGCATATTGAAATATTATAGATACACAATTACAACAAATATAATTATTACTGGTCTAATACCAAACGTCAAAAATAATAATTGTTGATGTGACAGATCAAATCATGGCAACTTGAATAAAGAGTAATATTCAAGACGTAAAATAACCGCAAAAGTTTTTTAAATATTGTGATTTTAATTGATATTTTCTGGATACCTTACAAACCCATTTTATTTTTAAAAAATCGATTGAATAGTTGTATAAGACCACATCCAAAACTATAAAAAATGCACAGGGTGCCATTAAAAAATTTAAGTTAGGGGTTGTAACTAAAAGATGAATATTTAGGGGATGATGTTTTCTTTGCCATATTAAAGTTTATTACAAATGGAATAGTCCAGTTTTTGCCCCTTTAAAAAATCTCTATTTTGTCAATGAATTGCATAAGTGCGTTACAATTCATTAATACTTATGATTATTATTATTGTACTAACGACCAATATAAAAAAAAACAGAAAACAGCAATATTTTTTAGCATTACTTAAATTAGAAACCTGATCATAAACTAGACAAAACCGTGTGAAAATTCATAAAAAGAAATTTATAGATAACTTTTTACGATATGCAAAATTTATATTAAAATATACTTCAATGTTTTTTACGTTAACCTAGAGCATTGCCAAACTACTTTCAGATTACAATCTCTCTCATTTGTACAGAAATATTACTGTTTTCTAAATGGATATTTGCTAAATAAAAACTGCCAGACCTACTTTTCAATATCTGTTCTTTTTCTTCTGTTTTATACAAAGTGTTTTATTGGTAAATATCAATATAAAAATGTTTAAAGTTGTTAAAAAGAAAAGACTAAAATTGGTTAGTTGATAAATGTAATATACAAAGATATATTTAAAATATATTTAATATCTGGTATTGAGATCAAACTAAACATTAGGCGGAATACTTACAGGGTCGGGATGGTGCCATTAGGTTTATGATTTACAATGGAGTTAGTATCAATAGCAATGATAATAGCAATGATAATGAAATAAAAATCATATACTATTATTACCATTTTGAGAGAAGTACTTAAATTAATGTTTAAATGCTCCAGTAGAATCACCTTCAGGTAAGCCACCTCTGTCGCTCTCTAGATTGTAAAGTGCGTAGTAGTACAAATTTCATTAGATGGTCTTGGTAAACCTTAATAAACATAAAATGTCCATCTACTTGTCACCTACTATTCATTTTCATATTCCTTCTTCGTTTTATTCTGATGATAGACATAACACATAGATAAATACAGATTCACATAGCTACCATATCAGTAGGTAAAAAAACATATGACTGAAACCAGCTCAAGAAAGTTTAATACAACATATATCAGAGGCTAAAAAGCAGTGGATGACAGAAGAAATACTATTACAGATGTAAGAGAGAAGGAAATATAAAGAAAAAAATCTACAGAAGTATAAAGAAATACAACGATTAATTAAGGAAAAAATCAAAACAGCTAAGAAAATCTATTTGATAAAACAATGTAAAGAGAACTAGAAACAAAATATGATATGAGAAATATGCACAAAAAAATAAGTGTAGTGACTTTAATGGGTCGAAGTAGATAGCAATGACACATAAAAGACAAAAAAGGAGTACTAGTAATAGATTTACCAGAGAAATTAAGACGAAAATACAAGAATTCAATCCTTTAGAGAGACAGAAGATCACGATAGATGAAATTAAATATGCTATCAAAAACTCTAAAGACAATAAGGCAGCTGGATTAGATGAAATACCAGTAGAACTGTTAAAACTAGTGGAAGAGGATACCTTGGAAGTATGGGCAGATTTATTCAACACGGTGTACGATAGGGGAATAGTACCTCAAGAGTGGTTGAAGTCAGCATTTATAACCTTCCCTAAGAAACAAGCAGCCAAAGAGTGCTCTGATTATCGAACACTCAGCCTCATTAGTCATGCTTTAAAAGTACTGTTGAAAGTAATACATAAGAGAATATACGAAAGGCTAGAGGAGAATATTAGCGAGACGCAGTTCGGGTTCCACAATGGAATGGGTACTCGAGAAAGATTATTTGCCATCAACATATTGATTTAGCGATGTCGGGATGTAAACGTTGATCTACACTTGTGCTGCGTTGACTACGAAAAATCTTTCGATAAAGTAAGACATGAAAAACTAATATCAATACTTATGAACAAGCGCATTAACAGTAAAATCATAAATATAATGCAATTATATTGGAACGAAAGTGTCATAGTTCAAATTGATGGGCAACACTCAGAAGAAATGAAGATCTGTAGAGGAGTTAGACAGGAATGTGTTTTATCGCCACTTTTGTTTTGTTGTTCTGAAGAAATTTTCCATAACACGCTCAATAATATCGAAGCGGGAGTCACCGTTAACGGAAAATTAATTAACAACCTACAATATGCAGACGACACTGTGATCATAGCAATGAGTATAGAGGATCTACAACATCTTAGTGAAAGCTTGAGTATGAATAGTGCTGAGATGGGAATTACTATAAACGCTAAAAAAACAAAGTACATGCTAATTACAAAACGACCACAAAATATACATCACCCATTGACAATCAATGGTAACGTGATAGAACAAGTAGAAAAATATCAGTACTTGGAAACTTTGATCAATGAAACCAATAATCATACTCTAGAAATAAACAGGCGAATAGAGATTGCCAAATCAGCATTTATACGAATGAAGCCACTCCTAACGTGCAAAAATCTAAATTTGGAGATCACACTACGTACCATTCGCTGTTATATATTTTCAATATTATTATGTGGAGCTGAGACTTGGACATTAACAAAATGCAATTTAAAAAGAGTTGATGCTTTCAAACTCTGGTTATACCGCAGAGTATTAAAAATAACATGGACTGATAGAATTACAAATAAAGAATTACTGGAGAGGGTTGGTAAAGAAACAGGATTAATCACTACTATACAAAGCAGAAAACTGGAATATCTAGGCCACGTGATGAGGGGACCAAAATATGAAACTTTGAAACTCATAATAAAGGAAAAGATTCAAGGAAGAAGATCTGTTGGCCGAAAGCAGAACTCATAATTAAAGAATCTACGTGATTGGTAAGTAAAAGAGCTAGGACAGTTCGAGCCCAAAATCGGTCATTTTCCCATGTAAATCTCCATAAGAAAATCTAAGGTCCATTCTGGTCATTTTTGGCTCCTTTTGTGGTGGAGGCGCGACGGCATATTGGATCGTGACGTATGAGGTGTCAAACGAACGGGAAGGGGACGGGGAACACGTAGAGGGAAAAAACAAAGATGGCGGCATAGTCAAAACGGCACTATAACGTATCTCCGGATCTATTGGTCCGATTGCAACGTATGAGGTGTCAAACGAACGGGAAGAAAACGGGTAACACGTAGAGAGAAAAAACAAAGATGGCGGTATAGTCAAAATGGCACTATAACGTATCTCAGGGTCTATTGGTCCGATTGCAACGTATAAAGCGTCAAATGAAAGAGGAGGGGGTAACAAATACATTGAGATGAACAACAAGCAACAAAATCAATACCAAAATGGCACTATAACGTATCTCAGGGTCTATTGGTCCGATTGCAACGTATAAGGCGTCAAATGAAAGGGGAGGGGGTAACGAATACATTGAGATGAAAAACAAGCAACAAAATCAACGCCAAAATGGCACTATAACGTATCTCGGGGTCTATTGGTCCGATTGCAACGTATGAAGCGTTAAACGAAAGGTGAGAGAATAATGTATACATCAAGATGAAAACATGAAACAAAATCAATGCCAAAACGGCACTATAACGTATCTCAGGGTCTATTGGTCCGATTGCAACGTATAAAGCGTCAAATGAAATAGGAGGGGGTAACGAATACATTGAGATGAAAAAACAAGCAACAAAATCAATTTCAAAATGGCACTATAACGTATCTTAAGGTCTATTAACCTGATTACTACGTATGAGGTATCAAATGAATATAACGTACAGCAGCGGCTTTCGCTGGAAATAAAACGAATAGGAACGTTTACCATTCTTACACTATGACCAAACCAACATTCATTCACTCTATAATCTCCACAGTAACACATGAAAAGTAACGAGCTGCATACTATATTTTATACATACTACATAAAAATGTTAGCAAGGACAGTCAAGCAATAAGTAATGCATAAATGTAATAAGTAATGGGTAATGTAATAAGTAATAAACTGCTGTTAGTATCTAAGCAAAGGAATGATAGTAAGTTAACGAATATAGAGCCATGTATAAAAATGATTAAAAGCATGCCATGAAAGGAACGTAGTCAATTCGGTTCAAACAAACATTTGTTGAAAAAACAAAAATTTATTCTTAACGGCAGTCACCAACGTGAAGGTACGACTACACGACCGCCGGGAGAGGTAATGTTAGTATGGGACAAACAGTTAGTATGAATGAAGTCATTTACATAATATGATAATTTATTTAATAATTATACTTAACTTATTAAGATCAGCACATAATTTAACATGGTTTAGAAGACATCTTTTATTGATGGACATCTTTTATGTTAAGACATCGACACTTTGGTGTAAATTCATTAGTTACTATGTTGTATAGCGTTCAAATGAATTATTGGGGGCTAATAACTCTAGGTTATCTTTAAAAATAGGAAATTCTCCGACTCCTGTTTTGGGACAGGCTATCGAAGAATTGACTTAAATCTAAATCGAGGAAGACCAATAAGTTATCGATTGTCTTAGGAGGCTGCACGAACACATAGCTCTGGAGTTAACCAGAACGGTTCATTAATTTGCCAGTGGTCCATGATATCTTTTTAGTGGTCATATCTAAACATTTTTTTTTTTTAAATGTGCTAATCTTAAGTATCGTGATTTAGAAATAATATTTAGAAAATTAAGATCTATTATAATTATCATATAATATAAACAACGAAAAGCGAAATGAAATGGTGAAATAATGACTAATAAATTCTGAATCAGATATATTTTAAGTTGTAATAAATAAACCACGTTATAAAAACGACAATATACAATTTGCATCCATCTTAAAGTCAATCATCAAGGATAAATGTTAAAATATGACTATTGATATATTAGATATATTACTTTGCGTTAATCAACATCCATCTTAGAATCAATTAAATAATGCCCCCACGGAAGTGTATCATATGACTCCGGAAGGTGATGTCTTTTATCATCATTGGCGCTTAGCGCAATCTTGCTTTGTGTTATGGTATAAACATGGTGCTTATCTGAGCGTATTAGATTCTGTGAAGCATACACCTTTTTTAAGTTATCCAAACACTCTACATAGTCCTCAAACGTAATTTTCGTGTTCACCACAGATTTCTTTACCCCCTTCGCCTTCTTTGTTAACCTAAAATTTTTAATAATTACTTCAATTTCTTCATCCTCATATTCTTCATCTTTCAACTTTTTACGTTTTTCTTTTAGCTCATCTTCAGTGACAGCTACTTTTGTTGTATACAATTTAGATCGGAGCCCTATGTAGTCAGTCATAATGCGACCTTTATTCTCATCTTTCATCATGCCCAACACCTTCTTGTTAACCTGAGGGATACCATAAATATTGTCTTTTACGATAGTCTGAGGTATCAAAATATTTGTAGCAATCTTCTTTCATAGCCTCATATGGGTCTTGTTCACGTATTTCCACGATTACACTATCGGTATCAGTATAGCAAGTTGTAAAGTTTTCTCCGAACCTGCCAGCTAAGTATCCATACTGAAAATCATAGATTGTTGTTTTAGCCAAGTCTAAAATACTCATTCCGATATAGATTGGTTTATCTAACCATATTTCAGCTCTACGCATCTCAACAGCTACCAAGTTTTCACTAAAAATCGTTGCATTCTTAAACAATGGGCTACTTATTCTAGCTTCAGCTCCGTAACGACCCTCCCACAAAGTAAGCAACTTTATATCAACGCGCTTGCGCACTGATTCCATAGTCTTCCCGAACACTGCATTATTCATAAGCTTAAAAAGATCCTTTTCAAACTCATTGTTCGCTGCCTTCCGGAGATTTGTATTAAGATCGATGTATGACTTTAACCATGGAGCCTGTTTGAATTTCAATACTCTATGTATCTTTTTCAGGATCAATCCATTTGCAAGCGCCTGTTTTAGTGCTCTATAATGTATTACATATCTTTCTTTATCCTGTAGGGTAGCCATTAATTTAGTCTGCTCTCGCGGACGTGTAGGAGGAAGCATAGTCTTAGAATTTAAAGACTCAGGACAAAACGGGATATCTTTATGACGATCATGAAGATGTTGAGGGTACGCCAGATCAACCTCGAGAATGTACCCTTCAGAAGCATCGTCAGCAATGGAAAGGACATCAATATTGGCATCGACCCACTCGAAACCGCCATATGGAAGATATTGAGACATGGCCCAACCATACTGATTATTAACATCAAAATACATAAGGAACGTTTTTGGTTTAGATGGGTCATAGTTGTTGATGTATGGATTGTTAGCTTTCACACGTCTTTTAGAGCAAACTTGACTAAGACCACCACGAATACCACGTTCAACAAACAAATGCATGTCAGGATCGGTTAAAAGCTCCAGTTCTTGACCTGTATATTTAAGCATTGCATCCCACGTAAAACCAGGTAAAGTATAATAGTGAGCAGGGTCAAGATTATAAGTTCGAAGAGAGCTGGATCGGAATCGCTCAAAGATATCTGCAAGAAGAAGAATGTCAGTTTTCATATATAAATCGACATAATCCCCGAGAGTTGTACAATTGAATGACGACCAGACTTCTTGAGCGCGACGATAATGTCGACGAGGACATGACTTATCTTCAAGTTTATTGTAAAAAGACTCAATAGGAGGCAAAGAAGTCTCACAGAATTTTTTAAATGAATCTATATAATCATATGGCATGATACCTTTTTTAGTTAGAAGATGGAAATTCTCCTCAGGAAGCGAAGTATATTGGGACTTGAGATTAGGAAACTCGGGGAGGTACGAAGCTAATTTATCAAGAGAATAAGACATAAATCGATAACTATCAATAAAACGGAATTTAATTCGAGCATCATCAATATGTTTTGTAAAAGAAATGTATTTTTCCTTAGTAATAGGAAGAAGATCTACGGGACCTTTGATGTGTGTAGCAATATCGTTAATAATAAAATGTGCGTCATATCCGGAGAGATTATGAAATATTATTGGAATTGTATGAACATCTTTGTAATTAATGTTACACCCTTCGTGAGCTGCACCTCTATAATTATTGTCAGGAATAAAGTGATCATGGTCTCGCACTTTCTTATCATTGGGGGAAAAGCGCTGCTCACAGATATGGCAATGAGTGGCTGCATGGAAATCGCTCTCTTGCTGAGTTGTCATATTTATATCATATGGGCACATAAACACCGTAGAAACATCCTCAGCAAGCTGATTAAGTTTATCTGCGAACCATTTCATGCAATCCTTTCCTCGATATGAGTCATAAAACGACAAAGTGTCATCATACGAGCATTTAAAGAAATAACCAACTGCTACAGGAATATGCTCTTGAGGTTTTTTAGGATCTCCTGTACGTTTCAAAGCACTCTCGAGATCCGCGTACACGGCGAAGGGGGCTTTAATCTTATTACGAAAATTCTTAAATTTCAACATTTTATGACTTTCGTCGGGCATTTTAATGGCTGTTTCATTAATTCTTATACAATCTACCATATGAGCTTTCAACCTGTTTTGACGATGAAAACGGTTGTAGGCATCTATCACATATAAGATCTGATCGACCGCTGCAGCATGCCTTATGAATATTTAACTTTTCTTGTGATCGAAAGTAATGGAGGCAGGTATCGCAGAAATATTTGGCTCCATCACGTTTGCTAAGCTGCTTGGAGAGGAGGCGGGACAGGCTTTTTATCCAAACGTAATGGTATCTAATAGGACCTTCGGTATCATCATATTTATCTTGAATTAAAAGCAAATTCACATGTTTATCCTTCTTGTTTTTAGTTAGAAATGTAGGGAGGGTCGTAAAATCTCCTTTATCTTTTTTCAAAACGTATACATTAATTGAAATGTCATTCTGTTTTTCAAAATTAGGAATCTGCCTCATCGTCATTGGCCACTGTATTCCCTTCAACTTCAACACTTGCGAGTAGTGCGGATATTTAGACACTCTTTGAGGATGTTTATCAATAGGATTCAACGCTGATATGACAGACCACGCAAAGCATGCCTCATCATCATTTTTGACGTTAACGCAGGCTTCCTTTCTCTTTATTTGAGGAGGAAGTTCAATATAAGAGGAACCAAGTTGTGGTGTGTATTTGTTAATGTTTACCCCAGGTTAACAACAGCCTTTAGTGCCCAGCCACTATCTCTCTCTTGGAATTCCTCTAGCTTTTTGCTGAGGGGTTCAGACACATGGTTTTCAAACCATTCGTCAAGATTTGTGTCTTTGTATATTGGAGAGTTTGATGTGGTAAAATATTTAGTGTCTTTTAGGATTTTCTCTCCGCTAGCTATCTCGAATTCTCCCCCAAAAGCAGTATTAACTTTAACTACCTCATCCTTCTTTAGCGCGTTTTGAATCCTACGTTTGAATAGCGCCTTGCAATCTACTAGGAAACTGCTGGGGTCTTTGTGTTTGAGGTTTGAGATGACTCCAGTTCGAATTCTTGAGTTGAACGCTGATAAGGAATCATCCCATTGTACTCTATGCTTAGCAGTCTCCTTCATAGGTGTAAGTCCAGCCCCCTTCTTTTGTTCGGCCTTCAGATGGTTTCTCAACGTTTTCACATGCCTCATCTGAGCTTCTAAATGCTGCTTCTCACCCATCGTCTTGGCATATCTCATCGAATTGCGTATCTTTTTACACGCTTTCCTACACTCAGTCAGCCCTTTCTTAACATTATCTTCCTGATAATCATTTCTAATCAACCCCAAGATGGACGCAATTAGCTGAATAAGTTTAGCTATCATGTTTAAACAAAACAAGCAAATATTCAAAAATAGATTAAGAAATAAAATTTTTTCCAAAAAACGTTATATCAAAAAAGTCAAAATATTCAAAGAAATCAAAATTTTCAAAATTTATTACTCACCAGAGCACAGATTTAAACTCACCAAAGCACACGTCTGTACGCTAGGAATATCTGAAACAGAATGAAGAAAATACCATAATGCAGGGTATAAGGTAAACTTTAGTCGGACGGAAAACTGAATGGTATTATAAAAGGCTCCTCAAATGCACAATGCCAATACAAGTACAATAAATACCTACACAATAGGCATAATATACAGGCTTTCCATTTTAAGTTTGTTTAAAAGAGAAGGGCATAGCATAACATATTAATCAGGTAGTTGTCAACAATAGCCGTAGATATCGTCACCAAAGAAAATTTAGATATGAACATCTGAAAATCATGATTACCTCACGTGTTCTGCACTAAGAATCTCGATAACTTTGAATAATACCATCAAGTTCCCACTCCCCGGATAACAGTCAAAAATCTTGACTACCCCACCACTTTTAGCACAAACATACTTGATAACTGCTATAATACCATCAAGTTCTCACGTTTTATCAGTAAATCATGGCCCGATTCTAAAGAAAATGTCAGTATCAGTATGCTAGAAGACCAGTACAGTGTGAAAATTTATGTTAAAACACAAAAGACGCTCAATACTGAGTGTTTACAGAGGATAATATAGAAAAAATAACAAAAACAGAGCTCGTCGGAAATAAGCAGAATCACAATAAAATTAGATTCAACAGACTTATTCTTACGTGATAAGCCCTAATACTATCTCTAAACTATATAAATTTAAACAAAAGACGCAAGAATAGTAGAAAATATTTCTATTCGCAACTAAACACATATTTTTAAAGGAAATCTGAACACACAACTACTAAAACAGCAATAATTGTAACTAAAAAAGATCTAATTAAAAAATAATAAAGGCCAGATTCTAAAGAATTTTAAAAATGACAGTATCAGTATGCTAGTAGACCAGTACAGAGGATAATATAGAAAAAAAAAAAATAACAAAAACAGAGCTCGTCGGAAATAACCAGAATCATAATAAAAAAAAAAGTATTCAAAACTAAAATAGTTATGATTATAAGAAACGTATAAAGTATAAATGTCACCTAAATTACTGGATAACCGTGGTAAGCCCTATTACTAACTCTAAGCTTTATAAATTTAAACAAAAGAAGCAAGAATAGTAGAAAAATAATTCTATTCTCAACTAAACGCATGCTTTTAAAGGAAATCCGAACACACAACTACTAAAAATTCAATAATTATAATTAAAAAAAGATCTAATTAATAAATAAAAAACAATAAAACAAATAATATTCCCTAAAATAAATATAAACTCACCAAGGTTTAATAAAAAACTCACACACTGAATACACAAAAATTTAAACGTTGTTTATCCATCCGCAGTAAAACTAAAACTGATTTAAAAATATATTTTACTAGCGTGTGCAGGCTCGATTAACCTTGTATCTATTTATAAAATTGCATATGTTTCCTGCGAGAGGGAAACGCCACCGTGAGAAATGATTAAAGGATGCAGATGCATCCGGTGACGTCAGAGTTCTCGTTACCATATTTTATGATATAGTTAGATTTCCAAGTTTTATTATATACGAGGTTGGTCACAAATTACTCATAAAATATAATTGCAAAAATTTAGAAGTTAAAGCATGAGATTGATCAAAAAATTATTCTCTTTGCTAGTCATTAGTCTTCTTATCTTTCCAAGTTTAATTATCTACGAGGGTAGTCACAAATTACTCATTAAATATAATTGATAAAGTTCACGTCACGTATCACACGTCACGTTATGTGGGACACGTGTTCACGTCACGTTTCACGTGCGTCACGTCTTCACGTCACGTTACGTGCGCCACGGGTTCACGTCCGTAAATGACAAGCGGAGACTTAAAAGTCCATTTACAGGAAAACATAACCAATTTTATAGCTTTAGCAATCTCCACAGGAAAATGGACCAGCTATTTGTTAAATGAATATGTAGAATGATAATTGTAATTTGGTGAAAATCAACATTTGTAATTATTATAAGTAGAAAATAAAAACTCTAAAAAAAAAAATATACATTGTTTGCATCTATACCATTGTCTATGATTATTTAACCATGACATAGGTCTTTTGGTACACATTTGCCCTAGCTATCAGTGTTCTCATTGTCAGCCTGAACATCATCTGAGACTATCAGAGTACTATCCGAACACCATCAGAGGCTATCTGACCACTATCTGAACACTATCAGATACTATCTGACAACTATCAGAACACCATCAGAGACGTTAGGTTAGCTCGAATGTCAGATCAAACATCACGTTTTATATCGTTAGGTCTACGTCAGATCACGTTAGGTTAGGTTAGGAGTTCGTTAGGTCACGTTTTACGACCCTTGGATCGATTTTGACGTTGAGATGTCATACAATCACGTATGTCATTGTGGTAACGTCCACTGATAGACATGAGCCTGTTACGTTCGCCGCTAGACATAGGCCTCCAGCAAAAATAAACTAATTCCACATCTTCGCAGTTATTGGAACGATTTCATGCATCACGTTTTACGTCACATGCGTCACGTTTCACGTCAAATTTCACGCTTTCGGCGACATTTTTGTCACATGTCACGTTTTGCAATAATACACTTGGTTAGACCAGAACGCGACGTTCACAATAGGTTAAGTTAGATCCAGAAATGCCACGTATGTTAGGTTAGAGCCATAAATGTTACGTAAAATACTTTTAGAAATTAAAGTATAAACGGTACATTTTTACGTGAAGACATCTCGCGTCACATCAAAACGTCACGAATCACACCAAAAACGTCACGTTTTAAAGTCAACACGTCACACCTTACATATGGATAACATGGGAGTAAAGCGTCTTTTTCGTCTCTTGAGTAAAGTTAGCGATGGTTGAGCGATAGTTAATTTATTAGGTTAGGTAAAGTTAGCGATGGTTGAGCGATAGTTAATTTATTAGGTTAGGTCGTGCCGCGAAGCGACCCACCTAACCTAATAAATTAACTATCGCTCAACCATCGCTAACTTTACTCAAGAGACGAAAAAGACGCTTTACTCCCATGTTATCCATATGTAAGGTGTGACGTGTTGACTTTAAAACGTGACGTTTTTGGTGTGATTCGTGACGTTTTGATGTGACGCGTGATGTCTTCACGTAAAAATGTACCGTTTATACTTTAATTTCTAAAAGTATTTTACGTAACATTTATGGCTCTAACCTAACATACGTGGCATTTCTGGATCTAACTTAACCTATTGTGAACGTCGCGTTCTGGTCTAACCAAGTGTATTATTGCAAAACGTGACATGTGACAAAAATGTCGCCGAAAGCGTGGAAATTTGACGTGAAACGTGACGCATGTGACGTAAAACGTGATGCATGAAATCGTTCCAATAACTGCGAAGATGTGGAATTAGTTTATTTTTGCTGGAGGCTATGTCTAGCGGCGAACGTAACAGGCTCATGTCTATCAGTGGACGTTACCACAATGACATACGTGATTGTATGACATCTCAACGTCAAAATCGATCCAAGGGTCGTAAAACGTGACCTAACGAACTCCTAACCTAACCTAACGTGATCTGACGTAGACCTAACGATATAAAACGTGATGTTTGATCTGACATTCGAGCTAACCTAACGTCTCTGATGGTGTTCTGATAGTTGTCAGATAGTATCTGATAGTGTTCAGATAGTGGTCAGATAGCCTCTGATGGTGTTCGGATAGTACTCTGATAGTCTCAGATGATGTTCAGGCTGACAATGAGAACACTGATAGCTAGGGCAAATGTGTACCAAAAGACCTATGTCATGGTTAAATAATCATAGACAATGGTATAGATGCAAACAATGTATATTTTTTTTTTTTAGAGTTTTTATTTTCTACTTATAATAATTACAAATGTTGATTTTCACCAAATTACAATTATCATTCTACATATTCATTTAACAAATAGCTGGTCCATTTTCCTGTGGAGATTGCTAAAGCTATAAAATTGGTTATGTTTTCCTGTAAATGGACTTTTAAGTCTCCGCTTGTCATTTACGGACGTGAACCCGTGGCGCACGTAACGTGACGTGAAGACGTGACGCACGTGAAACGTGACGTGAACACGTGTCCCACATAACGTGACGTGTGATACGTGACGTGAACTTTATCAATTATATTTAATGAGTAATTTGTGACTACCCTCGTAGATAATTAAACTTGGAAAGATAGAAGACTAATGACTAGCAAAGAGAATAATTTTTGATCAATCTCATGCTTTAACTTCTAAATTTTTGCAATTATATTTTATGAGTAATTTGTGACCAACCTCGTATATAATAAAACTTGGAAATCTAACTATATCATAAAATATGGTAACGAGAACTCTGACGTCACCGGATGCATCTGCATCCTTTAATCATTTCTCACGGTGGCGTTTCCCTCTCGCAGGAAACATATGCAATTTTATAAATAGATACAAGGTTAATCGAGCCTGCACACGCTAGTAAAATATATTTTTAAATCAGTTTTAGTTTTACTGCGGATGGATAAACAACGTTTAAATTTTTGTGTATTCAGTGTGTGAGTTTTTATTAAACCTTGGTGAGTTTATATTTATTTTAGGGAATATTATTTGTTTTATTGTTTTTTATTTATTAATTAGATCTTTTTTTAATTATAATTATTGAATTTTTAGTAGTTGTGTGTTCGGATTTCCTTTAAAAGCATGCGTTTAGTTGAGAATAGAATTATTTTTCTACTATTCTTGCTTCTTTTGTTTAAATTTATAAAGCTTAGAGTTAGTAATAGGGCTTACCACGGTTATCCAGTAATTTAGGTGACATTTATACTTTATACGTTTCTTATAATCATAACTATTTTAGTTTTGAATACTTTTTTTTTTTATTATGATTCTGGTTATTTCCGACGAGCTCTGTTTTTGTTATTTTTTTTTTTCTATATTATCCTCTGTACTGGTCTACTAGCATACTGATACTGTCATTTTTAAAATTCTTTAGAATCTGGCCTTTATTATTTTTTAATTAGATCTTTTTTAGTTACAATTATTGCTGTTTTAGTAGTTGTGTGTTCAGATTTCCTTTAAAAATATGTGTTTAGTTGCGAATAGAAATATTTTTCTACTATTCTTGCGTCTTTTGTTTAAATTTATATAGTTTAGAGATAGTATTAGGGCTTATCACGTAAGAATAAGTCATGTTGGAATCTAATTTTATTGTGATTCTGCTTATTTCCGACGAGCTCTGTTTTTGTTATTTTTTCTATATTATCCTCTGTAAACACTCAGTATTGAGCGTCTTTTGTGTTTTAACATAAATTTTCACACTGTACTGGTCTTCTAGCATACTGATACTGACATTTTCTTTAGAATCGGGCCATGATTTACTGATAAAACGTGAGAACTTGATGGTATTATAGCAGTTATCAAGTATGTTTGTGCTAAAAGTGGTGGGGTAGTCAAGATTTTTGACTGTTATCCGGGGAGTGGGAACTTGATGGTATTATTCAAAGTTATCGAGATTCTTAGTGCAGAACACGTGAGGTAATCATGATTTTCAGATGTTCATATCTAAATTTTCTTTGGTGACGATATCTACGGCTATTGTTGACAACTACCTGATTAATATGTTATGCTATGCCCTTCTCTTTTAAACAAACTTAAAATGGAAAGCCTGTATATTATGCCTATTGTGTAGGTATTTATTGTACTTGTATTGGCATTGTGCATTTGAGGAGCCTTTTATAATACCATTCAGTTTTCCGTCCGACTAAAGTTTACCTTATACCCTGCATTATGGTATTTTCTTCATTCTGTTTCAGATATTCCTAGCGTACAGACGTGTGCTTTGGTGAGTTTAAATCTGTGCTCTGGTGAGTAATAAATTTTGAAAATTTTGATTTCTTTGAATATTTTGACTTTTTTGATATAACGTTTTTTGGAAAAAATTTTATTTCTTAATCTATTTTTGAATATTTGCTTGTTTTGTTTAAACATGATAGCTAAACTTATTCAGCTAATTGCGTCCATCTTGGGGTTGATTAGAAATGATTATCAGGAAGATAATGTTAAGAAAGGGCTGACTGAGTGTAGGAAAGCGTGTAAAAAGATACGCAATTCGATGAGATATGCCAAGACGATGGGTGAGAAGCAGCATTTAGAAGCTCAGATGAGGCATGTGAAAACGTTGAGAAACCATCTGAAGGCCGAACAAAGAAGGGGGCTGGACTTACACCTATGAAGGAGACTGCTAAGCATAGAGTACAATGGGATGATTCCTTATCAGCGTTCAACTCAAGAATTCGAACTGGAGTCATCTCAAACCTCAAACACAAAGACCCCAGCAGTTTCCTAGTAGATTGCAAGGCGCTATTCAAACGTAGGATTCAAAACGCGCTAAAGAAGGATGAGGTAGTTAAAGTTAATACTGCTTTTGGGGGAGAATTCGAGATAGCTAGCGGAGAGAAAATCCTAAAAGACACTAAATATTTTACCACATCAAACTCTCCAATATACAAAGACACAAATCTTGACGAATGGTTTGAAAACCATGTGTCTGAACCCCTCAGCAAAAAGCTAGAGGAATTCCAAGAGAGAGATAGTGGCTGGGCACTAAAGGCTGTTGTTAACCTGGGGGTAAACATTAACAAATACACACCACAACTTGGTTCCTCTTATATTGAACTTCCTCCTCAAATAAAGAGAAAGGAAGCCTGCGTTAACGTCAAAAATGATGATGAGGCATGCTTTGCGTGGTCTGTCATATCAGCGTTGAATCCTATTGATAAACATCCTCAAAGAGTGTCTAAATATCCGCACTACTCGCAAGTGTTGAAGTTGAAGGGAATACAGTGGCCAATGACGATGAGGCAGATTCCTAATTTTGAAAAACAGAATGACATTTCAATTAATGTATACGTTTTGAAAAAAGATAAAGGAGATTTTACGACCCTCCCTACATTTCTAACTAAAAACAAGAAGGATAAACATGTGAATTTGCTTTTAATTCAAGATAAATATGATGATACCGAAGGTCCTATTAGATACCATTACGTTTGGATAAAAAGCCTGTCCCGCCTCCTCTCCAAGCAGCTTAGCAAACGTGATGGAGCCAAATATTTCTGCGATACCTGCCTCCATTACTTTCGATCACAAGAAAAGTTAAATATTCATAAGGCATGCTGCAGCGGTCGATCAGATCTTATATGTGATAGATGCCTACAACCGTTTTCATCGTCAAAACAGGTTGAAGCTCATATGGTAGATTGTATAAGAATTAATGAAACAGCCATTAAAATGCCCGACGAAAGTCATAAAATGTTGAAATTTAAGAATTTTCGTAATAAGATTAAAGCCCCCTTCGCCGTGTACGCGGATCTCGAGAGTGCTTTGAAACGTACAGGAGATCCTAAAAAACCTCAAGAGCATATTCCTGTAGCAGTTGGTTATTTCTTTAAATGCTCGTATGATGACACTTTGTCGTTTTATGACTCATATCGAGGAAAGGATTGCATGAAATGGTTCGCAGATAAACTTAATCAGCTTGCTGAGGATGTTTCTACGGTGTTTATGTGCCCATATGATATAAATATGACAACTCAGCAAGAGAGCGATTTCCATGCAGCCACTCATTGCCATATCTGTGAGCAGCGCTTTTCCCCCAATGATAAGAAAGTGCGAGACCATGATCACTTTATTCCTGACAATAATTATAGAGGTGCAGCTCACGAAGGGTGTAACATTAATTACAAAGATGTTCATACAATTCCAATAATATTTCATAATCTCTCCGGATATGACGCACATTTTATTATTAACGATATTGCTACACACATCAAAGGTCCCGTAGATCTTCTTCCTATTACTAAGGAAAAATACATTTCTTTTACAAAACATATTGATGATGCTCGAATTAAATTCCGTTTTATTGATAGTTATCGATTTATGTCTTATTCTCTTGATAAATTAGCTTCGTACCTCCCCGAGTTTCCTAATCTCAAGTCCCAATATACTTCGCTTCCTGAGGAGAATTTCCATCTTCTAACTAAAAAAGGTATCATGCCATATGATTATATAGATTCATTTAAAAAATTCTGTGAGACTTCTTTGCCTCCTATTGAGTCTTTTTACAATAAACTTGAAGATAAGTCATGTCCTCGTCGACATTATCGTCGCGCTCAAGAAGTCTGGTCGTCATTCAATTGTACAACTCTCGGGGATTATGTCGATTTATATATGAAAACTGACATTCTTCTTCTTGCAGATATCTTTGAGCGATTCCGATCCAGCTCTCTTCGAACTTATAATCTTGACCCTGCTCACTATTATACTTTACCTGGTTTTACGTGGGATGCAATGCTTAAATATACAGGTCAAGAACTGGAGCTTTTAACCGATCCTGACATGCATTTGTTTGTTGAACGTGGTATTCGTGGTGGTCTTAGTCAAGTTTGCTCTAAAAGACGTGTGAAAGCTAACAATCCATACATCAACAACTATGACCCATCTAAACCAAAAACGTTCCTTATGTATTTTGATGTTAATAATCAGTATGGTTGGGCCATGTCTCAATATCTTCCATATGGCGGTTTCGAGTGGGTCGATGCCAATATTGATGTCCTTTCCATTGCTGACGATGCTTCTGAAGGGTACATTCTCGAGGTTGATCTGGCGTACCCTCAACATCTTCATGATCGTCATAAAGATATCCCGTTTTGTCCTGAGTCTTTAAATTCTAAGACTATGCTTCCTCCTACACGTCCGCGAGAGCAGACTAAATTAATGGCTACCCTACAGGATAAAGAAAGATATGTAATACATTATAGAGCACTAAAACAGGCGCTTGCAAATGGATTGATCCTGAAAAAGATACATAGAGTATTGAAATTCAAACAGGCTCCATGGTTAAAGTCATACATCGATCTTAATACAAATCTCCGGAAGGCAGCGAACAATGAGTTTGAAAAGGATCTTTTTAAGCTTATGAATAATGCAGTGTTCGGGAAGACTATGGAATCAGTGCGCAAGCGCGTTGATATAAAGTTGCTTACTTTGTGGGAGGGTCGTTACGGAGCTGAAGCTAGAATAAGTAGCCCATTGTTTAAGAATGCAACGATTTTTAGTGAAAACTTGGTAGCTGTTGAGATGCGTAGAGCTGAAATATGGTTAGATAAACCAATCTATATCGGAATGAGTATTTTAGACTTGGCTAAAACAACAATCTATGATTTTCAGTATGGATACTTAGCTGGCAGGTTCGGAGAAAACTTTACAACTTGCTATACTGATACCGATAGTGTAATCGTGGAAATACGTGAACAAGACCCATATGAGGCTATGAAAGAAGATTGCTACAAATATTTTGATACCTCAGACTATCGTAAAGACAATATTTATGGTATCCCTCAGGTTAACAAGAAGGTGTTGGGCATGATGAAAGATGAGAATAAAGGTCGCATTATGACTGACTACATAGGGCTCCGATCTAAATTGTATACAACAAAAGTAGCTGTCACTGAAGATGAGCTAAAAGAAAAACGTAAAAAGTTGAAAGATGAAGAATATGAGGATGAAGAAATTGAAGTAATTATTAAAAATTTTAGGTTAACAAAGAAGGCGAAGGGGGTAAAGAAATCTGTGGTGAACACGAAAATTACGTTTGAGGACTATGTAGAGTGTTTGGATAACTTAAAAAAGGTGTATGCTTCACAGAATCTAATACGCTCAGATAAGCACCATGTTTATACCATAACACAAAGCAAGATTGCGCTAAGCGCCAATGATGATAAAAGACATCACCTTCCGGAGTCATATGATACACTTCCGTGGGGGCATTATTTAATTGATTCTAAGATGGATGTTGATTAACGCAAAGTAATATATCTAATATATCAATAGTCATATTTTAACATTTATCCTTGATGATTGACTTTAAGATGGATGCAAATTGTATATTGTCGTTTTTATAACGTGGTTTATTTATTACAACTTAAAATATATCTGATTCAGAATTTATTAGTCATTATTTCACCATTTCATTTCGCTTTTCGTTGTTTATATTATATGATAATTATAATAGATCTTAATTTTCTAAATATTATTTCTAAATCACGATACTTAAGATTAGCACATTTAAAAAAAAAAAATGTTTAGATATGACCACTAAAAAGATATCATGGACCACTGGCAAATTAATGAACCGTTCTGGTTAACTCCAGAGCTATGTGTTCGTGCAGCCTCCTAAGACAATCGATAACTTATTGGTCTTCCTCGATTTAGATTTAAGTCAATTCTTCGATAGCCTGTCCCAAAACAGGAGTCGGAGAATTTCCTATTTTTAAAGATAACCTAGAGTTATTAGCCCCCAATAATTCATTTGAACGCTATACAACATAGTAACTAATGAATTTACACCAAAGTGTCGATGTCTTAACATAAAAGATGTCCATCAATAAAAGATGTCTTCTAAACCATGTTAAATTATGTGCTGATCTTAATAAGTTAAGTATAATTATTAAATAAATTATCATATTATGTAAATGACTTCATTCATACTAACTGTTTGTCCCATACTAACATTACCTCTCCCGGCGGTCGTGTAGTCGTACCTTCACGTTGGTGACTGCCGTTAAGAATAAATTTTTGTTTTTTCAACAAATGTTTGTTTGAACCGAATTGACTACGTTCCTTTCATGGCATGCTTTTAATCATTTTTATACATGGCTCTATATTCGTTAACTTACTATCATTCCTTTGCTTAGATACTAACAGCAGTTTATTACTTATTACATTACCCATTACTTATTACATTTATGCATTACTTATTGCTTGACTGTCCTTGCTAACATTTTTATGTAGTATGTATAAAATATAGTATGCAGCTCGTTACTTTTCATGTGTTACTGTGGAGATTATAGAGTGAATGAATGTTGGTTTGGTCATAGTGTAAGAATGGTAAACGTTCCTATTCGTTTTATTTCCAGCGAAAGCCGCTGCTGTACGTTATATTCATTTGATACCTCATACGTAGTAATCAGGTTAATAGACCTTAAGATACGTTATAGTGCCATTTTGAAATTGATTTTGTTGCTTGTTTTTTCATCTCAATGTATTCGTTACCCCCTCCTATTTCATTTGACGCTTTATACGTTGCAATCGGACCAATAGACCCTGAGATACGTTATAGTGCCGTTTTGGCATTGATTTTGTTTCATGTTTTCATCTTGATGTATACATTATTCTCTCACCTTTCGTTTAACGCTTCATACGTTGCAATCGGACCAATAGACCCCGAGATACGTTATAGTGCCATTTTGGCGTTGATTTTGTTGCTTGTTTTTCATCTCAATGTATTCGTTACCCCCTCCCCTTTCATTTGACGCCTTATACGTTGCAATCGGACCAATAGACCCTGAGATACGTTATAGTGCCATTTTGGTATTGATTTTGTTGCTTGTTGTTCATCTCAATGTATTTGTTACCCCCTCCTCTTTCATTTGACGCTTTATACGTTGCAATCGGACCAATAGACCCTGAGATACGTTATAGTGCCATTTTGACTATACCGCCATCTTTGTTTTTTCTCTCTACGTGTTACCCGTTTTCTTCCCGTTCGTTTGACACCTCATACGTTGCAATCGGACCAATAGATCCGGAGATACGTTATAGTGCCGTTTTGACTATGCCGCCATCTTTGTTTTTTCCCTCTACGTGTTCCCCGTCCCCTTCCCGTTCGTTTGACACCTCATACGTCACGATCCAATATGCCGTCGCGCCTCCACCACAAAAGGAGCCAAAAATGACCAGAATGGACCTTAGATTTTCTTATGGAGATTTACATGGGAAAATGACCGATTTTGGGCTCGAACTGTCCTAGCTCTTTTACTTTGGTATCAATTCAAATCGATTGATTTGTTTAGAGCAGCAAGTTTTAAAATAAAAATAGCCATTATGATTGCCAACCTCCGTAGGGAAACGGCACTCTAAGAAGAGAAGAAAGTTGATCGGATGGAATATAGTATTTCATATTACCTCACTCGGGGCAATCGGTTTTTTCACATCCCCAGTTTTAGCCCAGCAAATCATTTCAATCTTCTTTATTGTAATGGCGTCTTTTTTCCAGATGTTTCTGCATCTTCAACAAGTTCCGAATATTTAAATGATCAAATGAGAAGAGTAAATTTCTGTAAAAAACTTTACCTCCCCCCCCATTGTCCATTGTTTCACCGCTTGACGTAGGTTCATCCATAATAAAAAAGAAGAAAACTTTTAATAACTTGTAATATATTATAATACGTAAACCTTTAACTTTTAAATGTAGAGAAAGTTCGGAAAACACTTGAAAACCTAAAGAACAGAGAAGCAGCAGGTAAAGACGGGATACCAAACGAATTACTGACATATTGTGGAGCAGCAATGACAGAATAATTAACAAAATTAATTAATAAAATTATAAAACACAATAAAATATCGAAAAAATGGAGAACTAGCGAAGTAATATAAAAAACAGCCAGAAAACTAGAGAGTTATAAACTTGTATATAAACTAGCATGTAGTTTAGCATAGGATAAGTTTAGCAGATGAGCAACAGGGTTTTTGTAGTGGAAGATCGTGTACAGATGCAATATTCGTTATAAATCAAATTACTGAGAAATCACTAGAATATAATAGACCAGCATTTTTGTGTCTGATTGACCCAAAGAAAGCGTTTAACAGAGTAATACTTGAAGATGTCATCCAACTTCTGTATAATAGAGAAGTTCTTCTAAGTATTAAAAATATAAAAACTATCAAAAACATTTACCAAAACAACAGAATGGAAGTCAGAATAGATGGACAACTTACAGAACTTTTAGAAATAGGCAGCGAAATAATGCAGGCCATTCACGTTCCGACTTGCGGTCCCACTTCCCACTTAGTAGGACCACTAGTTGGATATTCGTCTCCACTCACGCTCCGACTTTCTATCCAACTAGCGGTCCAACTTCAGTTCAACGTCAAATCAATTTAATTTCTAACTAATATTCACACTTATTTCTAATTAAAATAGTAAATTTGCATAAGATGCCACAAGAAAATAACTTCAGAAAAAGATACGGAAACAGTAACGTCTATTTTCAGTACAATTATGATTTAATTTTCGTTGTTTCTTGATAATTCTTTCGTAGCCAATCCGGAGTGTTGGAAATTGTACCTGTATGGGAATGTCCGAAATAGATCTACAGAAAGGAAATTGATTTGCCCTAACAAAAATGTAATTTTCGTGCAACTGAAAGTTTATTTTCTACTAAATATTTGCAAACTAGAGATCTTTGCGTAAATTATTTCATAGAAATCTCATACGTAAGAGGTGCCGAAGATCAACTGACTGAGGAAATTTTCGATCCCACCTGTAATCCGACTTCCAACTTCACCATTCACGCTCCGACTTCGTTGCCAGTCGGAAGTCGGACGTTCAAGTCATCCCACTAGATGTTCCGACTCGTATTACTAGTTGTGTAACTAATTCAACTAGCCCACTCACGGTCCGATTTCAGATCCAACTGGTCTAAGATTGATTTAAAAACTATTCATATATGTGTCCCCCAGATTATTTTAATGTGTGTATATATAATGAATTAAAATTAATAGGCTATGATATAGACTCTGATCCTAGAGTCTAATAAGTTTTTACCTTGTAATATGATTTGTCTTTCAATCCTGTCCTGTCCTTCAATCCTTCAAGATTCTTTAATAAACGTTTCAAGAAAAGAAACATATTTTTGAAGTGTGTCTTATAAGTTGGAATTGTACTCGATGTTACTCTATTTTGTTGATAAAAAAATATTTAGTCTGCGAAGTTTTGTAGAATATCATTTTATCAATGAACCACAAGACTTGAGTTAAGTAACACTTTATTATCACGTATGTTTTTCGTAACTTGATGATAATACTGCCATGCCGAGTAGGCCATTTTTAATATTTGAATTGACATTGTAAACTTATATAAGAAGTTTGCATTCTATAACTTCCACTCTTGTATTATTTAGTATATTCAAAAAAATTTATATTTCGCAATTTGTTTTGTAGGAGTTATCATTTAATCAACGAATTAAACTATTTAACGACATTGAATAATACGATTTAAAAAAACACACAATTTGTAGAAGTTAAAGCACACATTGAATACAGCTATTTTAACAGAAATAGAAAGAAAATTCAATGAAACGATTAACCAAATAGATCATAATATACAGAGTGTCCCAGACTAATTTACCCACGCTATATCTCTTAAACAAATAGAGATTTTCAAATGGGACAAAAAGTGATCTATTCTGTTTGTAATACACTTTAATATAGTGTAGAAAAAAATCATCCCCTAAATATTCATCCTTTAGTTACAACCCCTAACTTAATTAATTTTTTTTTAATAGCACCCTGTACATTTTTTTATAGTTTTGGATGTAGACTTACATCGTCTATTCAACATTTATTAAAAATAAAATCGGTTTGTAAATAATCAAGAAATCAATTTATTTTTTTATTTTTGTTAATTAAGCGTCCCAGATTAAATTATCCAGGCTATATTTCTTAACAAAATAGAGATTTTTTAAAGGAACAAAAACTGGTCTATTCCATTTGTAATACACTTTAATATGTCGAAGAAAACATCATCCCCTAAATATTCATCTCTTAGTTACAACCCCTAACTTAAATTTTTTAATGGCACCCTGTACATTTTTTATAGTTTTGGATGTGGTCTTCTATCGTCTATTCAATCGATTTTTTAAAAATAAAATGGGTTTGTAAAGTATCAAGAAAATATCAGTTTATTTTTTATTTTTGTTAAATTAATCAAGATAGCGTTAAAAAATAGACTAGAAAAGAAATATTATGCTTTATTATCACTGAAAATTTTACTATTTTAACTACGTAGTATAACTTCTTACGTACGTACGAAGTACACACTCTTTTTATTTAAACATTATTTTTAATTTTTCAAAAGATATTGTTTATCAATCAAAACCACAAAATTTAGAGGAATTAAAAGAAAAAATAAGACAAGCATGTCGCCAAATTACTCCCGAAATGATTCGAGCAACATGTACCAGAAATCTTCTGGTTCGAAATTCGAAATGTGTGTTGCAGCAGGTGGATTACAATTCGAACATTTAATGTAAATAATATTAGTTGGTGTTTTAATTTATTTTTTTATGTAATTTTTATTGCATTTATTTTTATTGTTCCTAAGGTTGTATTTTATTTGTACGAGTAGTATGTTCAAACTTTAAATAAATTTGCAATTTATTTAAAGTTTGAAATATATTTTTTTTGGTTTTACTTTCATTCTTTTATTTTGTAATATTGACGATTTATCTAATTTCAGTGACAATAAAGCATATTTCTTTTCTATTCTATTTTTTACGGCTATTTTGATTAGTTTAACAAAAATCAAAAATAAACTTATATTTTCTTGATACTTTACAAACCCATTTTATTTAAAAAAAAAATCGGTTAAATAGACGATAGAAGACCACAGCCAAATCTATAAAACTGTACAGGGTGCTGTTGAAAAATTTAAGTTAGGGGTTGTAACTAAGGGATGAATATTTAGGGGATAATTTGTTTACGCCATATTAAAGTGTATTAAAAGTAGAATAGATCACTTTTTGTTTCATTCGAAAATCTATATTCGTTTAAGAAATATAGCGTGGATAAATTAGTCTGGGTCACCCCGTATAATCATCGATGCATTTTTTGGTGTTGCTTGAATTCGCCTGTTATAAATTCAAAATTTTTGATATAAAATGCCAAACGTATATTCAACAACTCTTCTGGTATGACAATGACAGTGGTTGT
Source organism: Diabrotica balteata (assembly GCA_918026665.1). Classification (NCBI taxonomy): domain Eukaryota; kingdom Metazoa; phylum Arthropoda; class Insecta; order Coleoptera; family Chrysomelidae; genus Diabrotica; species Diabrotica balteata. The sequence goes on from OU898282.1 coordinate 115,654,163, forward strand.
AAACACGTTCTGCTACATTTAAGTCCTGACGTGGATAAGGCATCAATAAATATGTTTTTAAAGAGAATGCTTCGTGTCCTACTATTTCACTTGGGGATTCAACTTCTGTATTCGGTAGAATTGTATTTTGTGGTAGTTGTAATGTTCCTTATCAAAGTCTTTTGTCCAATGAAGAAGTTGAGAAAATTCCGCCATCGTTGTTCTTGCCATATTCTCCGACGTCAACGACCAAAAAATTATAATTGACGGCTACAAGAGCCAACAAAACAATTGAAAATGATTTCTTATAATTATAATAAAGCGATCCTGTGTTTGGAGGTGCTTAAATAGTAATGTGTTTGCCATCCAAGGCTCAAACATAGTTGGGAAGTTCCAGTTTGTGTAGAAATCTTCAGCAATGGCCCTCCACATCTCTACATCTACAAATCTACATCTAAAAAAGTGGACCGAGTTGTAAAGTAATAAAGGGGTACAAATACGCTGATCAACTAAGTTTAACTAAGAAAATATAGTGCCTGAAGATAAAGATAGCAATTCTGGCGATGAGAAAGAACACAATGTTTCTGCCCCAAGTCAAGAGACAAAAGATGAACGAAATTAAATAATAGAAGAAACCAATAGTCGAAGAGAAAATTCGTCTACTTTAATACAAAGGACTAAAAAATCACCAATTCAAAAACACGCTACTGCATCAAAAAAGAGCGTGAATAAAAGAAAAGTTACCTATCCTTAGCCTTCTGCTTTAGCAAAATTCATTGACTATTTAATTAACAAACGAGGAAAGCAACTTACGGCACCACCAGATGCAGTTGAGGCCTTCCTAACTGGCGTAACACCAGCCCTAAAATCCCTTCTTCTTCTTCTTGTAGTGCCTATCCGTTTCGGATGTTGGCGACCATCATGGCAATCTGCACTTTTCACACTGCTGCTCTAAAAAGATTTGTGGTTGTTGTGTTGAACCACGTTCGTAGATTTTTCAGCCAGGAAATCCTTCGCCTTCCTGGTTCCCGTTTTCCTTCTACTCTTCCCTGCAAGATTAGTTGCAGCAGTCCATATCTTTCGCTGTTCCTCATGATGTGACCGAGGTATTCGATTTTGGCTATTTTTATTGTGGTTAATCCCTTTCGACTCTAAATTTTGATTTTGCACAATCAGAAATATTTTCGGTTGTACATAAATATGAGCTTAAGTCTCTTCAAGAACAAACTTATAATAATCGTAATCAACAACAATCAAGTATTCCAATAGTATCGCGAGCATCCAGTTACCAATTCATCAACAACCAATTCACCAATGCAATCACCTGTTGCAATCTCCACCGCCAATACAAACTATGGATGATACTAAAAGCCCTTTTAACTCTGAGATATGCAGGACTGCTTCCGTAGGTTTTATTAAAATATGTATTTTATATTTAAAGTAGTAGGTATTAGTTATACTATTTTAGAAGTTAGTGTTTTAGTTTTTATAAAACTTGGTTATATTTTTAGTTAATAAATGAAGTTTTAAAGCGTTTTTCTTTAATCATATTATGTGGTTAAAGAATATTGATTAGAAAAAGTAAAACGTTTCAAAAATTCATCATTTTTGATAAATCACGTTTTAAAATTAGAAAAAATAATATTTTATAAATTTATTTATTTTGTACCTACCTTAAACTAACTGCAAGACGCTGCCTCGGTGAAATAGCTGTTCTCCAGTGTGTTCCCGTTTTCTATTTTTTTTTTTTAATTTCTGAAAACAATACGTTAAAACAATTTTTCGGCATCGTAAAATATTGATGAAATTTTACATCATCATGAAGCAGTTCTTTATACAGCGTCACTTATTCTCCTTCGGTATTGCTTTTTTTTTATGCGTCATGGATCCATTTCCGTCTTTTTGCTTGGTTTGCTTCCGCTTCTTCTTCTTCCTCGTCCAAACATATAGCAATTATTGCTAATTCTTCATCCGAGAAACTTTCCATCTTTTCAACAGATTGTTCGAAGAAGACTGATGCATTTCAGGTGTAAGCGAATAGACGAACGAATATATAGTTTTGTGACGTTACGGTACCAGTTTGGCACCGGAACTGATGTGTTTGAATCGACCTTTTAAAGATAAACAAAACTTATGGAGTACCCAACCTTATAACACCTTATATACCTAATTTTTTCTTTGTATTTCCATATCCTTATAAAATTATTATCCTAATCTGACGTTGGCAGTCTAATTAAAATACAAAGGAGTTATTATTTCGATTTTATTTTATTATTTCCTCCTAACAGTGATAGTTGCTTAGATCAGAGTTTCCCAGACTTATCTATTTGACAGAAATAGCGTGCCTAATTTACAATTATCTGATGGTTTCTCAAATTTAATTTTACTTTACTGTTTAAGTTTAAATCAAAAACAATTATTTTATTTTAATGCAATTATTTTAATGATTGCGATCTGCCCCACTAGTAATTAGTAGTAGGTACTTCTGCCAGAATAGCATTTACAATAAAAATAAATAATAAGAAGTCGACTGCACATTGTACACCGCGACATATTAGCTTGTGTCTACATCGCAAAACTCTTCCATGATCATCGAGAAAGCGCTCGCTACTAGATGGCACTCTGGAACGTTCTCGTAGCCTCGTTTTGGCTTTATATAAGCGGCGATGTGCAACGAAACCTCAGTTCGAATCCAAACAGCCTATGGTGGCGAACGCGGTGTTGAGTAATGAGTAAATATTGTACGACTTACGTATTCCCGTTTACGTATTTACGTCTACGATAAATTTTAAATTATTAATAAATTTTTAAAAAGAAGTGCAGAACCATCTACGTCTGAAAGTGGCAGTAGCAGCAATAAAAAGATAAACAGATTCTACATTGATGAATATCTTAAATATGGTTTTTACCGTTATTTCCAATAAACCGCAATGTGTTATATGTGGACAAGTCTTGTCAAAAGAAAGCATGAAGCCATCAAAGTTACTTCGACATTTAAATAGCAAACATCTATTAAAACAAAACATTTATCTAAACAGATAAAAAAGACAAGCCCGTAGAATTCTTTGAAAGAAAGCTGAACGGCCTTCACAAACAACAAGACAGTTTTCCCTTGGTAACCACTACTAATGAAAAAGCATTATTAGCAAGTTATAAAGTTGCTTATCGTGTTGCCAAAACTAGTAATCCACACACAATTGCTAAAAATATGATTTTTCCAGCAGCTGTTGAAATGGTAACATTATGATGCGTGGGGAAAGAGAGGCTGCAAAATTAAATAAAATAACTATGTCAAATAATACTATCCAAAGATGAATTAGTGATATGGCAGAAGATATTCAAGGAAAAAATCTTAATAAATGCACGTACTTCTCTCTTTAAATGGACGAATCCACAGATATATCTAACTGTGCCCAATTCATTACGTTTGTAAGATATGATACAAATAATGGCATTCAAGAAGATATTTTATTTTGTTCCCCATTGGAGACCAATACCACTGGAAAATGTTTACTCGACTATTTTGCGAAAACGTACAATTCAATTTCCACTTCGGAAATCGTTCTCAAAATACGTTTGTATTTTGAGAACGATTTCCGAAGTGGAAATTGAAACGTCAATAAACGTATTTTTATCTTTAATTGTGGCTTATTCCCAGTTAAATAGTAATTAATTTAAAATGCCACAAGAAAATAGCTTCAGAACAATATTAAGAAATCTGGTCTTGTCGTCAAATTACAAGAAATAATGCCTAATGCCAAATGGAGACATTGTTTTTTTACATCGAGAAGCTCTTGTGTCCAAAGCTTTACCACCTGAAAGGGACTGTGTTATGAAAACCATCATTAAAGTTGTAAATTCCATTAAAGGAAAAGCTTTGCAGACCCGTATTTTTAGAAAAATTTGCTAAGACATAAGTGCTTTATTTGAAAATCTTCTCTATCACACCGAAGTAAGGTGGCTTTCAAGGGACAACGTCTTAAAAAGAGTATATTTCACTTAAGAGCAGAGCTTTTAATGTATTTGAAAGATGAGAAATCCCCATATGAAAATCAATTTTCCGATCCTATTTGCCTTCTGAAACTAGGTTTCCTTGCTGATATTTTCGAGCAATTAAATATTTTGAACAGTAATTTACAAGGTCGCGACATTAATATAATTACAGCCACAGATACAATTAAGGCGTTTTCTAAGAAAAATCGATTTATGGTCGACCTCACTTGGCAAAAAACAACTCGATTCATTCCAGTGCCTTCAGGAAATTATGGAAAATGTATCCAATTACAGTGCTACAAATTTCTTGCTGACATGCATGTTACTTTGCTCAATTTAAAACATCAGCTCTGTGATTATTTCCCCGAAGAAATTCAAAACAGTTACGACAGTTGCAGATGGATAATAAATCCGTTTTTAGTCGATTCCTTTCAGCATGTTGAAATACCAATAAACATGAAAGAAAAACTTATTGAAATATTAAATGATGGAATGTTGAAGCTCCAATTTTTTTCTCAGAACTCGGACCAATTTTGGACCGAAAAGATGCAGGAATACCCCCAGTTGGCGAGTGAAGCTGTAAAATGTTTGGTTCCATTTGTAACATCATATTTGTGTGAGTTAAGTTTCTCGTCTATGACTATCTAACTAGAGTTAGAAATCGTCTCGTACTTGAAAATGATATAATTGTGTGTGTCTCAAATACACAGCCTAGATTTGAAAGATTAGTTTCACAGAAACAGGCGCATAGCTCTCATTAAGATTATAATATTTGACTTTGTTTTACTGTTTTATTTTTACGGACTTTTTAATATTTAGTTTTATATTTCGTTTGATAATTAATTGTTAATTTCTATTTACGGCGTTGTTAAAATAAAAATACATGATCTAATCTAAAGTGGTGCTTTTGTCTTATTTTGGAAATGTTCGACGACCCCCCTAGTAACTCATGGCGACCCCCCAGGGGATCGCGACCCCCCACTTTGGTAAACACTGGCTTAGATCGTCTTCGCCATTGTTTTATTTTATCATATTTCTTCTGTTTCAAAAGTGGTTGGCTGATTATTTGTCTTGTTGCTTGAGGTTAATTTTTTTAGCACTGTTACTTAAGTTTTACATTCTCAACAGAATGGTTAGTAAATAAACAAAAATTATTCACCCCATTTATTTTTAAAATTACCAAGTACGATATCGTCTTTTTATGATATTACTTTTTTTAAGTTGTTCTAAAAAGTCCTCCAAATCGTAGTGCAATAGTTACATTTTAACAGATTTTCTCAACATTCTGGAAAAATTTTCTTTTTTTTATTTTAATAAAAAAAATATACCTAAGGTTACAAATATTGAGTTATATTTCTATTATTTTTTTCAGATGATCGACGAAATTTTATACTCATTCAGCACCCTCAACTACATTATCGTTATAGTCATCTTCTTGATATTTGGTTCCCGGCCGCCGTGGTGGAGCCGTAAAACAATAGACTGGCTTAAAAAGGAAGTTCAAGATATTCCAGGCCCTTTATCATTACCATTACTAGGTACAAGATGGGTGTTCAGTTTCGGTGGGTACAGTTTCAACAAAATTCACGAATTTTATGCGGATATGTATACGAAATATGGACCGATAGTTAAAGAAGAAGCTTTGTTTAATATACCTGTGATAAGTGTCTTTGAAAAGGAAGATATAGAAAAAGTATTAAAGAGTTCAGGCAAATTTCCAATTAGGCCGCCAACAGAGGCTATTGCGGAGTACAGAAGGAGTAGACCTGATAGGTATGCCAGCACTGGGTTGGTTAATGAACAAGGTTTGTAAAAATTATTGATTATAAGTTTCTGTGATCTTAGGTTTTAAACATCTAGAATCGGTATTACTACTATTAAAGTAGTGTGGAAATGATGGATATGCAATGTAGTAGTGTTGAAGCGTAATATATAAAACGGAAAGAGGCGACTGGTGTGGCGTTACAGAAAGATTCCAATCAAACTGAAAAGCAAATTTATAAAATTTGCCACAAAACCAGCCCTGATATGATGTAATATAAGACACTGAAAGTTGGACAGTTAAAATGTTTGTGATAAAAATAAAAATTCTTAGGTAGATGAATTGAGTGACAGAAAAAATATCATTAAGGGAAATTTTCGTATGGCGCTAATTGACGCTCAAATAGGAGATCATAAGTTAAGATGATTAGGGTATATGAATAATCTCGAAGTTGCAAGTTCATGGAAGGAGTAAGATATGAAACTAGTCTGTGACGTGTATTAATACTAGTATGGCTCAAGACTGGTCAAGTGAAACCATTATAGCAATAGAAAATGTATAGAAATTGTAAATTACATTAGGGTAATTCGAGGAGAGATGGCCCACTTTTTTTAGAATAGATGTATTTTTAAAAGTTTTTGAAATTCGGAAGTAAAATAAAACTTCATATAATAATTATAGTTTATTGATACTAATTTCAGTAATGAAATACAAATAAAACTTAAATATATTTGTTTATGTTAAAAAATATAAGTATGAACAAAAACCATCTCACCCACATAACGGAGGAGAGTTGGCTCTATGAAAGAATAAGGTGAGATGGCGCATTATAAAAAAATTAAGATAACTCATTTTTACGTTACATATAACTCATTTTTATGTTACATAACTAGTTAGGTACTTCTTTCTGAACAAATAAGTTTGCCACAAAGGTCGCAGAAATTAAAGTATTTGCTACAAGATTCGTGAAACCATTTCTTGCAATGCATACATTGAAGACAGTCATCCGATTTGGAAGTTTGTGAATATATTTCTAAACATCCTGCATAACATTCTGCATCGAAATCATCACCATATCTGAATCATCTTTAAGACTTATTGTTATTGACACATTATCAGAAGATTCTGAAACTAGTTTGATTTTGTTTGTGTTTATTTTGTTTTGCTTGGTTTTGTTTTCTTTGCTTTTAAAAATAATCTTTTAATTTGTTATTAAAACTTTCACTTTTTTCAAAGCCTTAGCTTGCTTTTCTTTCTCTTCTTTCTTTTCTCTCTTTTCTTTCTTTCTAGCAATGGTTTCTTTGAAAGTAAGAATCTGTGCTAGCTGTTTGCTTCTCTTTCTGACTGCAGCTACTCCACGTTTATTTGGTAGAGGTGAGATTTCATCAAGCAATTTTCCTGGTGTAATTTCAGAGGTTACAGTTCTAATCGCCATATCAACTTCAGAGTGATTTTTGCTTGTAGTTTCTGTACTCTGTAACAAATCTAGTTCCCCCTTATGTCAAGCTAATAATCACTCCAGTTGCTATAACCAGGTTTAGGTTGTAATTCAGGCCTTGAAAGGTGAGGATTAATTTCTTTTTCCTTCGGTACATTGTCCTCCATTGACAAAAAAGCATCGTCGGGAATTACAGAAGAATCCAAAGGTACAATTTCAGTTGATTCAAAAGCGGATACTGCGTTACTAACCGTAGCAGACTTTCCCCAAGCAAATTTCAGTAATTTCCAAATTGAATCAGAGTTATTTTTCTTTCTGGGTTATTCTTCATGAACGAATTGCAAGCAAATTGGTTATTAAATTATAATGATTTAAAAAGCGCTCTGTCAAGAGGTTGCAAAAACTGTGTCGTGTGCCTAGGTAGGCAAAATAGGGTTATTCCATTTTGTTCCGCATATTCAAGAATGTCAGGATCGCTGCAATGCGAAGAATGACCATCAATCAGCAAAACATTGCCCTATGGCAAAAAATCAACAAAAATAGCCAAACACATAAAAAAGAAAGGAATAACACCAGCTTTCCGAACAAATAAAAACCTAGGCAAATATATTAAAAACAACAAAAGCCAAAATAAAAAACACTTACACAGTGGTGTGTACAAACTTAAATGTGGCGACTGCCCAAAAACTTACATCGGTCAAACTGGTAGAAACTTTAATAAACGAATAGCAGAACATAAAAGGGCTTTCAATAATAGAAAAAACAGATTCTACATACGCACTTCAATTTCTAGATCGCAATCATTCTTTTAATGACGAATTTAAAATTCTTCACATTGAGACAAACAGTTCTCCCCTCCTCAACCTATTTCATTACAGACTATAAAGTGTAAACGCATGCCAAAAATAGATCACTTGAGAAAGGCAATCAGCCGAAACAGCTGTAGTAATAAGAGGTTAAAATAAAATTTGTGGAAGTTTGAAAACAAAGTTTTCAGTGTTTTATTGTTACATAAAATGAATTTCCATCAAGTAACGGTCGAATCCATCAACTATCTAATTTATTTGATTTAAATAGTATGAATCTTTTTTTTTTGTTATTGTAATTAATAGAAACTGATTTTTTAAAAATCTAACTAAACTGTAACTCAAGTTGACAATTGCACTGCGCAGTTCTTCAGTGTTACCGTTAATCACACAACAATGAATATAATGTTATCTGTATTTGTTTATAAAGAGTTTATCTTTTCATTAAATTATCATATCATACTCCCTAATCTGTTGAAACAGCTGCACTTTTATTATGATTTTTTACTGTATGTAAAGTTGCTATAAAACGAAAAAAAATATTGCGATTAAAATTTTATTGATAATTAGGTAAAATTGTAATAATGTCGTACTAAAAAAAAGGCTCTTAAAATAGTCCATCTTGATATTTGGTAACATTCATTGTATTTTGTGAAAATGCTGAAACAGGTCAATTTTTATTCCAAAGGGGACATCTTCTCCAGACATAGATATCTGTCATTTGTCAACCTCCTCCCCTCAAATATCACAAACCTTTAATTTTAAATAGGATAAAGACTATGTGTGGCACATCATTAGACAGTTATTTAGCTGGAGAATTCTGGCATCCATGATTTTTCTTCTCATATTAACTCTGTTTTTGTAAAGAATTTGTAAAGAATCTAGTGTTAATAATATATTTTCCGTCACGTCAAAAAATACATTGAAAGAAATTTGCAAAAAGTTCAGTTATTTGACCTGTTATTGGTAGCATTTACCAGCGATATTAAACAAATATCTTTTAAATTAGTTTGGAAGGGTCTATTATATCTACGGTGACCGTATTATACTTATTTAAGTAGGACAGTACTTATTTTTAAATATTGTCCTAATGTACTTTAAACCCTTTTTAAGGACACGCGAATGTGTTTATTTTTTCTAAAAGAAGGAACATTTTTAACCACAATACACACATATTATTAAACACACATTATCTTACAAATCTTATGCGAATTTGTTTTTTGTCTTCCGGGTACTAGTGCAGCTATCGAGCGTTTATTTTCTATAATAAATAAATATTGGACGTCCAAAAAGTCACAAACGTCTATTTCCACTCTCAGGGCAGCGATGCAGGTGTACGTAAATTTTGATGAGACTTGTAGTGAAATGTTTCATTTGCTTCATCTACTTTTTTTTATACTTTCTCCAAAATTTGGGTTTTAGTTTAATTTAAAGTACTAAAGGTAGCCGTGCCAAAGTTTCAGGCATCTGTTATCGTGCCTACCAACTAAAACCACGCTCTCCTAGTTGTGGGCAGTGGACTGTCGAACGTACCGTACTCCGAAAGTGGGATGACTGCTGTAAGACTGACGACATTTCTGGAACACTCCCTTCTCTTACCTAGATCTTATCTCTGTCGTTGTTCTGGTTGAATGTCATTGTGAACACTATTCCTAACCCCCTATTTCATTTCATCTTCACGATCATCTCTCTCACAGTAACAGGGTTCATACTTATTTCTCTATACACTCTGTTTATCTCTACTGTACATCTATTACACTCCAGCATTGTGTGAGTAACAGTGTCGGAATATTCGTAGTATAGGCATTTATCTGTATTTGTCCCTCTGAACCTATGAAGATACGCCCTAAAACAGACAATCTATCTAGTTCCTTAGGCTCGGGATCAGTATCTTGGTCTACTGGTCAATATCTTCCGTGTTGTTCCTTACTTCTTGACAGCTTTCCATTGACCTTTTCCTTTCTTCTTTTTTTATAGCTGTTGTCAAATGCCATCCTGGTAACACTTACAGAGGAACACAACCCGTGATAGTCCACAAGGCCTCCGCAGATACAGTCCTGTGGGCCAGGTGTTCGATTGTTTCGGCTGTTGTACAACCCTCGTCCTTTTTAGGATGTAGTAGTTGTATATAAATACCTATTTTTTGTAGTAGTGTAGTGTAACGGTACTTTAAAGCGAAATAAGTAATTTGGAAGAAAATAAAATACAGTCGAAAAGTAGTCTTATCTCCAGAAGAACGGCGTTTAGTTCTGAAAGTCGAAAATTATTTCAATTTGAAAAAAATAATAATATGGGTCCATTAATATCTGTTATGGCAGTTCAGAAACGCACATGCGATGCTTGCGGTATCTCAGAGAGGACATTTCGAAGAATTAATAACATGAGTGAAAGAAATAAAGTAAGCAAGAGAAATCGTCGACATCCAAAAACTTTAGATTTGCACGTCAATTAAACTTGCAAATAAAAATATTATATATAATATGTATAAAGCCAAAGAACATGTAACAATTAGTGTTGTTTTACAAAAAATAAAAGACGAGGAACTGTGTAATATTAGTTAGTTAAACAAGTTTTTGAAGAGTGCTGAAACATTTAGGTTTTCGATATAAAAAGACAAATAATAGACAAGTATTGTGTGAACTCTCTAATGTTGTTTTAAAACGGTGGCATTTCTTAAGAAAATATATTAGCAATAAAACGTTTGATAGTCCGAGGCAAGTTGTATTTTTAGATGAAACTTGGATTTTCGCTAAAGGAAATATGTCAAAATCATCCTGACAAGATGAAATGTTATTCTTCTAGTCGTTCCGGTAATGGTAAACGTAAAAAGCGTTTTATTCCTGACGCTAGTTTAATTTTTTCGTCCACAAAGAATACAGGTGATTGCAGGGAAATATGGATGCAAATATTTTTGAAAAATGGTTTGAAGAAAATTTGTTATAAAAATTGGAGCGACCATCCATAATAGTGTCGGATAATGCATCCTATTACTCAAGAGTAGAAGAGAAGTTTTCTTCAAGTAGCTGGACAAAATGACACAGTGACATATTTTTAAAAGAAGATTTACTTCAAAGGTGTGAAGAGCACAAAATTCAAACGAAATTTTTTACTGGCCAAATGGCTCTTAAATATGTACATGAAGTTGTTCGACTTCCGCCTTACCATTGCCAGTATAATGCAATAAACATGCATCCACAACAACTAGCGTTTTTAGTTTATGGAAAAAATCGCTAGAACAAAGGCCGAACAATGGCAAAATTGTATTAGACATACGGAAGACATAATCGTTCAGTCTGTTCAAACCGAGGGAGTTATAGATGAGGTCCTGCTTCTAATTATTCAGATAGATAATTCAGATAATGAGGATTCGGATAGTGAAATATCAAACAGTAAATAGGACAAATCGGTTGCTAAAAAAAGTAACAAAAAAGGGTTTCGGGAATTTAATTCGGACTTTGTGGCGTGTTTTAGTTAAATGATAAAGTACCTTCGGTCTAATTAGCGGACTGCATACTCTCAATAGCTTTGGTATTAGTTATCGAACTACACGTGTTTAAACTTTTTATTTTGCTGAAAACTCGGAAGTGATTTGGTGCCAATTTGGTTCAAGGTTATATTGAATACAGTGTCTGCAGAAAGTAAAGTCTTGGATGTATTTTATTCAAATTTGGACATGCCAGCACTTTGGCAAGTATTTTCCAATTTTACTACTTGCAAAACCATTCGTATAATTTTCACTCTATGCAAAATAGAGACTTATAGAGACCTTCTTTTAACACACCCTGTATATACATATTATATTCATTTTATTTGCCTTTGATACAGTAAAATCCGATATTATTACCTTTCATAAAATACAGCAAATTAAAATATTTTTACTTTTCAAGCGATCGGAATTAAATATTAACGCCCCACTGTTTGAGGCCCACTGATTATATCTTAATTGCATATCGGCCGTCATAGGGTAAAAGGACTTTATTCATCTTTTATATTTCTATTACTGGCTTGCGCTGCTTTGGTAATACATACTTTTATTTGCATCCATGTTTGCTCAATAGTTCGATTTTCTACTTCTCTTGTGACTATTCTTTCATATTTACTTTGTTCTTCTTCTGTTAGTTGCTTTATATTTTATTTCGTTGGTTATACGTAAGCAAATAAATAGTTATACGAAAATAAAATAAAACTTTACACCATCCAAAACGTTCAATGAAGATAATACAATATATTATTATAAATACAACATATTATAAACAAGATAAAAAAACCGCCAGACTGATTGAAGTCTATTTTTATAACAAACAAAAAAAAATATTGTTAAAATGTATTTATCAGTTTCAAACGTGTGTCTCTCAATTAAAATGTGTCTTCAATGTATCACCACAAGCATATTGTTCTGAAGCTATTTTCTTGCGGCATTTTAAATGAATTACTATTTAACTGGGAATAAGCCACAATTAAAGATAAAAATACGTTTATTGACGTTTCAATTTCCACTTCGGAAATCGATCTCAAAATACAAACAGTAAATTGTTTGTTTCAATTTATTGTTTGTATTTTGAGAATTTTTGTTTGCTTTGTCAAAAGCAAAATTTGTCATCGCTTTTGTCTTACCACTTCTTATAGGAAGTAAAATCCGTTCTTGGACCTCCATAGTTCAATCTTTTTAAATCCCTAGTTGTAAGTATTGCTGCTAATTGTATACCAGTTTTAAGACTCCGGTATTATGACATTGTGGAGAAGATCCTCATTGTGCGCTTACTAATCGCCCAGAAAAATATAATTGGCTCTACGTATGGAAAACCTACACGAAATAAGAAAAGAATGGCAGCTGTATATATCAGAGTTGCTTGTAGGTTTGCAGTTTTGGCAGTACCAAAACTGTACTGACGGCCCAGAAATTATAAAATGCGAGGTAGAGCATGCTATAAATAATGCTAAAATTAGAAAAGCTTTTGGTCCAGATGATACACCAACTAAGTTGCTAAAACTAATAGAGGATGATGAGTTGAAACTTATAGAGGATGATAACATAAAAGTAGTAGTAAGACTTTTTAATTCAATATAATAACACCAGAGTAATTCCTACAGATAGGCTCAAATCCATCTTTGTCGCAATACCTAAAAAACACAATGCGAGAAAATGCTCAGAATATAAAGAAAAGATGTATTTGCATGTTTCGTGGACTTCGAAAAGTCATTCGATAAAGTACAGCATGTAAAATTAATGCAGATACTGAAAAATATCGTAATAGATGACAAGGATATTCGTGTCATTAAAAATTTGTACTGGAATCAAACTGCTATAATAATAGTTGAAGATAACTACACCGATGAAATCTCCATACAACGAGGAGTCAGACAAGGTTGCATTTTGTCGCCAACATTGTTAAATGTTTACTCGAACCAGTTATTTAAAAAGGCACTTGAGAGACAACCATATGGAATAAAAATCATCAGGGAACTACTTAATGTGATTAGATATGCAGACAATACAGTAATTATGTCAGATAATATTGGAGGTCTCCAAATTCTGCTTGATCGTATTTACGAGGTAGGAGCGAAAATGGGCATTAAAATAAGCTCAAACAAAACCAAATTTTTGATCTTTAGTCGTGACCCACACTCCGATGCAAAGCTTTAATTAAACGGAGTCCAAGTTAAGAAAGTTCACAAAATGACATATTTGGTAACTGTGATAACGGACCAACTAGATCCAGACATAGAAAGAAATAAAACGTAGAATGGCAATGACTAAAACTACTTTTATGAAAATGAACTAACTTCTTTGCAATAGTCATCTCAGTTTAGAACTAAGGTAAAGAATGTTTAAGTGCTATGTTCGGTCCGTACCTAAAAGTATCGATCATGAACAAAATTGAAGCATTTGGAATGAGAGTTCATAGAGGAAGGCTGAAGATGCCTTGGACAGCAAGGAAAACTAATGAAGAAGTACTAAGGAGCGTCAACAAAGATAAAGAACTGCTAAAGACTATTAAATATCGAAAAATATCTTAACTGGGACATATAGTAAGGAGAAGTGGATATAAAATATTACAACTTATCCTTAAAGGCAACGTAGAGGGCCGTAGAGGTGTAGGAAGAAAACAAGTTTCTTGGTTAAAAAACATTCATGAATGGACTCAGATATAAAATGCAGGACAATTATTCCATAATGCAGACGATCGAGAAGAAGATGAAAAACCTATTTGTCTTAAATCAATACTAAAGAAACCTGGGAGACACTAAGCTATTCTCAATAACCCTAATAATAGCTCTGTTAAGAGTTTGCAATAACCACAAATTGAAACTTACACTTAGTGGAGCCACTCACGGCATCAGTCCAAATGAATTTTGCACTACATATTTATAATAGTGAAGAATTTGAGACAATCGAACATCTTTTATTTAATTGTCCAATTTATGCATCAATGAAACCTAAAGGTGAGGTCTGTTTATTATCTAGTTTAAATAATTCTGTTTTCTCTTGACATTCCAATACCCGATTCCGTTATTCTACAGCCATTATTAATTTTATCTCAAATGTGCTTAAACTCACTTAATTCTTTGTTGTAAATCTGTTATTGTATAGTTTTTTTCTTTTTTATTTATTCACGACATTTGTACGTTTGGTATTTAATTGCACTAATTTTGCTATGTCACTATGTTATTAAAAGCAATAGAGTATATTAAAAAAAATAATAAAAATCTTCTGTGGTAATTTTAAACAAGTACAAAGTGGCAAAAAATTTAAAATAGCTACCAATTTCTTGTAATTTATAATGTAGAGACAACAGGTTTTTAACTTAGACGTAAAAACCATATTTTACAAATGACGTCATTAAATGAAGACCATTCGTTTTAATTTATATATCTGTTTATATTGTTTATTATAATTTAACATTAATGTTAATAATAAATTGTCACACCATAATATTTATATTAACGTTTTATGTTTATTTAAAACAAGATAAAGTATTAAAAAATATATTCTAATAGATAAAAACAATAATGTATATCATGTGTTTATGCTATTTAATGATAATTGTTAAATTCAAACTTAAATACTTTTTTTATCGGTTAATAAACTATTTTCACAAATTTTTGACAGGATATTGTTTTTTTTTTCTTTTTTTTTTCCTTTCATAGGAAACATTTTTCAGCTATCCGTTCCGGATGTTGGCGATTGTCATGGCTATCCTTACTTTTGTAGCAGCTATTGGGAATAGTCCGTTTGTAGACGTATCGAACCACTTGGTCAAGTTTTGAAGTCAAGAAATGCTTCCTCTCTGATCTATGGATGGGAAAATAATAAAGCAGAAAGCAAGGTTTGGATATCTGGGAATAGATATAACTAGTTACGGAGATGTTGAAGAAGAAGTACGACAACAAAGCTTAAAAGCAAGTAAAGCGGAGGGACCTCTTAATGATACAAGCTGGAAGAACAAACACCTAAGACAAAACACAAAAACAAGATTTTATAAAGCAGCAATTAGACCTATATTAACATACACGTTCAAACATACACGTTGGTCAGAGCTGCAGCCAACAAAGTAAAGATTGCTGTGATGGTACATAGGCGCCATACACGGCGGCAACAAACCCTGACACATCTTAAATGAGACAACTACTAGAAACAACAGAGATGAAAATACTCCGATAAATATCAGGGAAAAGTCTGTTGGATAGGGAGAGAAGCGAAATCATAAGAAGAGCATGCGATATATTAAGAAAACATAAATGAATGGGTAACAAAACGGAAGCAGGAGTAGAACGAACACACTAGTAGAATGGCAGAGGATAGGAGAGTACGAATAGTACGAGATAAGTCACCAAATGGACGAAGAAGTATTGGCAGACCAAGAAAAATATGGTGCGACGATTTAAACAATTTAGGAGGCTAATACTGAAGAAGAAATAGGCTTTATAGCCTACATACAAAAAGGAAAAAGGAAGAAGAAAGTTCAATTTATAATAAATGAGTGCAAGTATCGACTTGGTATAGAAAATGACGTAATCGAAGCAGCGAATTTGTATGAGATAATAATATGAAAAATACAAAGGTAAAACTCTACAAACCAATAATACGCGTACTCCTAACATATGGTTCACAGATCTCGACAAAAGTAATGAAAACATGTTACGATATTTCAAAAGAAAAGTACTAAGGAGAACCTATGAAACTATTGAGAGAAGACGCTACAACTTCGAACTTTATAGAATACATCAGGAACCCGATATCGTAAAATATATTAAGATAGGAAGTCTGAGGTGGATAGGGCATGTAATGCGGATGGAACCCAACTAGAAAAAAGCTCCTTGTTAAACCCATTGGTCAGAGATGAAAAGGAAGACCCAGAACAAAATGCTTTGATAACATCAATGAAGACATGAGAAATATGGGAATACGGGCTGGGCGAAGGAAGGCCATGGATAGAAACGACTGGAGAGAAATTCTTGACGAAGGTAGTACCCACTCAGTGTTGTAGAGCCAGAATAATAATGATGATGACAATTCAGGCGTACGGTATTTAATTTCTATTATCATATGAAGACTACAGGGGAAAAATGCTGTAAGTCAATTTTTATCGATTTCTTGAGGAATACATTTTTCGATACTTGGATACACGTAGTACAATCCACAAATA
The DNA here is from genome assembly GCA_918026665.1 of Diabrotica balteata. Lineage (NCBI taxonomy): Eukaryota > Metazoa > Arthropoda > Insecta > Coleoptera > Chrysomelidae > Diabrotica > Diabrotica balteata. Next base: position 115,670,789 of record OU898282.1, read on the forward strand.
TCACACAAAATAAAAGTGCAATAAGTCAAACGTTACAAACGAATAAAATAATGCTGTACAATGGAAGAGCGCTGCAAGTCAAGGTTAAACTAGGCAACAATGCTATAAGTCAGATTTAGGTGCTCAACGCGCCTGTCTATAGGGACAATTTACAACGGAAAATCACAGTCAGTGTTCAGCATTTATACAAGTTGTTTATTTAAGTATCAATATTATCATAATCACAGTTTGTTTTTTAACGTTTCGTAAGTTTGAACTATTGTTTATTAATATGGAAAGTGAGGACAGCGAAATTGAAGAGGCTTTACAGTCAAAAACTACAAGAAAACGAAGAAGTTTTGGGCGAATACGTGATGTAGCTAAGGCGCTTAAAGTGCAAACTCACGAAACAGGCGAGGACTGCCGTTGCAAACGTTGTCAGTGTTTTGAAAATATAACGGTTGAACAAAGAAATACAATTATTCGTAATTTTAATTCTATGCTGAATTGGGACGAGCAAAGTATGTATTTTGTGGTCTAATATCCATACTTCCTGTAACTCAAAGAAGGCCAAGGAAAGATGAAGAGAATTGCAACGTAAGAGATGGCTCTTTTTATTACAGAATTCGCCTAGCGGTAACTAATGATGAGGGGCATACATCACCTGCAAAAGACGTTCAGGTTTATCAAAAAGCATTTGTTGTTCTTCATGGCATATCCACGAGAAGATTAGAAACTGTACAAAAAGCCCTAAAAGAGGGTACAACCGCCAAGGACAATAGAGGTAAACATGGCTCAAGACCCAATAAATTGTCTGAAGAAACTATGCAGTTAATTTTAAATCATATAAAATCATTCAAAGGACGCATGAGTCACTACAGCCTAAAAAAATCTAGCAGGAAGTACCTTCCAGAGGAACTTAAGATGTACAAAATGTTCCTTGAGAAACATCCCAATAGAGCAGTGTGCTATGAAGTATATAGAAAAACATTCAACACACGCTTTAATATCTCCTTTGGGTATCCCAGAACCGACACTTGCAGCATTTATGATGCTTCCAAAATAAAAATAAGGGGATGTAAAGATGAAAAATTAATTAATAAACTTAAAACAGGGCAGAAACTTCACTTGCTGAAAGCACAGACATTTTACAAACGAAAAACATAAGCTAAACTACGAGCAAGGATCTCAAGAGAATATGAAGTCATAGCCATGGACTATAATAAAATCCTTCCAATGCCTAATATTACGAGTAACGGCGTGTATTATAAAAGGCATTTGTCTTTCTACTCCTTTAATGTCCATCGACTTATTGATAATGATGTTGTTATGTACTCGTACCCTGAGACAGTAGCTCAAAAGGGTGCCAATGAAGTTTGTTCATTTCTGTATGACTATGTGACAATCCAGCTTCCTCCTGAAGTTCGTAACTTAGTGATTTTCTGTGATCCGTGTGGAGGCTAAAATAAAAATTGAACGGTATTCCGGTTTCTACATTATTTAGTCCATAAAATAAACAGATTTGACTCTATTTCTGTGACCTTTCCTATAAGAGGTCACTCTTACATGGAGACGGATAAAGATTTTGATATCGTTAATCAAAAAAGTGCAGCAGAAACCCCAGAAGATTGGGAAGCAGAGTTTACGATTGGCTCGTCAAAAACCTGTGCCTTATAAAGTAGTTGATAACTACTTGGTGCGTAGCTAAGACACTTTTCTTGCACCTATGTATGTTACAAAAGCACCTTTTAAAACTAGACCAATAAGAGAATTAAGCATTTCAAAGCAAAATCCCAGACTAATTTATTTTAGAGACACCTACAATGGAACAATGGTCTCGGCTGTCATTAACAAAAAAGTGACTGGTAGGGAACCACCGTATACTGGAAAAGAATTCGTTTTTTCTTCTCGATCCTATACTGAGTCACTGCCAATTCCAATGGCAAAATACAAAGATCTCCAAGTTTAAAAAAAAATTTGTTCAGAAAAAGGAAGAATGTATTTTGATCAGCTAAAAAAACATGACTTATTTTTTATCTTAAGAATTTTACAATGTTTTTGATTCACTTAACAGATAATATTAATCTTTTTAGCTTTAGTTAAGTTAAACAAGTTCTAGTTCTGCTTATTTTTTTCTTTCGTTGAATTCATATTATATTATTTTGTCAATTACAGCGTTTTTGCCTTTTCCCCCCAGAGCTTTGGTTGTTTTTTTTTTAATTTCTCTCGTTACCTACTGTACATGACAATTTCAATTTATATAATATCATACTCTGTATATATGAGTTGTCAATACAACAGTAGTTTAGCATGTTTATTTATGAAATTATGAAGTTTTGAATCTAAAAATCGCGTTTTCCAAAAATTTAAAAAATTTACTTAGGTACAGCGTTTTTTCCCTGTAGTCTTCATATGAATACCACTTAAGACTGTTACGGCTCTCTAGGTCTTATATAATGTAGTCTTTTTATATTATGTAGGAAATGTTCTAATTTTCATTCCTCTGCGACGGCTTCAAGTCGTAAGAGTCAAGTGAATCTGTGGATACGCTTCCAGATTACATATCCATCATTTTTATTGGTAAATCATCTGTTGGATTTTTCCTGAAGCTTTGCTATTCTTTTCCTGTATTTTTTTATAGTGTTTATTTTGGCGCACGGTATTTGAATTACATTATATTCATCTTGAATATGTTTTTTTTACCTCTTTTATTCGGTAAAAGTTTTATTGTCCGTATCGTTTACCTACATTAACGTGACTTCTTTCGACTTAATGTTGGTATAATTCAAAGCCTTTCTTTCATACTTCTAGTACTGCGATTATACCATCTACTTTCTCCACTCGCTTTCTTACTTTTTAGCAGGGTCTACCGAGTGATTATAAGTAACAGTCAAGCAACGCTATTTATTTCAAAAATTATATTTTTAACTACTATTTGACATTTCAATTTTCATCTTGGAAATCGTTTTTAAACAAGATTATTATTATTTAACCCTTTATAGGGCAGAATTATTTTTTGGTAATATAAACAAATTCTTTGCAGATTATAGATAAGGAATTATCCGTTATTGAACTTTCATTCGTATTTTCATTTTATTTTCACTCCTTGTTGTTTTTTTAGGTGGTTGAAATTTCGACCACAGCCTGATTAGGTATGTTGACTTTGGTAAATGTAGTTGTGGTTCCATAATCGACCACAGAAAAAAAACACATTAAAGAAACATTTTTATTATGAAATAATGGAAAACATTGAATACATAATGCAACCTGGCAATCTGAGCATTTAATACTTGAACGTTTTGGCTTTGCTCTCGTTGAACAGAGTGCACAACGTCTTGATGTTCCTTTTTCTGGCATGTGATTGCCAACATCGCTTAGTCTCACCGTGCTTTCAACGCTAACAGAATTAGTGGTTGCTCCCATTTTCTTCGGTTTATTTCTTCCTATTGTTAGCTTAGGTCTTGGTCTCTTTCTGTTATAGAAATCACCTATGAGCTCGTTGGCCAATACACTTCTAAAATACAGGTGACTCATTGGTTTCGATTTAATGGACCTCATTTTCATTGTAGTCTTATAAGTTATATATGAATTTACCACTGCTGCATCAATCAAATAGTAAATAATCTTCATATACCATCTTCGGGATTTACATGAAATTGGATAAGAAGCATGAAGTTGATCGAATAGATCGACTCCACCCATATAGCGATTGTAATCACTTATGGCTTTTGGACACCTAACACTTTCTTGTTCACCATTCGGTTTTCTTCGCAAAAACTGAAGTAATCTCAAGTGGATTATGCATAGTACTGCCGACTAAAACACATTTGCGCCCCCGATCTTTCCATTTAACAACAGACATAGCATTGGACATGAAATAATCGTGTTCTCCCATTTTCATTGTTTTGTCCTTTCTCATTTGTGTTGGAAAGCCTTTACGATTTATTCTAAAAGTTCCACAGCAGAACAAATCATAGGTTAACATTTTCTTAAGAAGAGGAAAACTCGAGAAAAAATTATCGAAATAAATGCAGTAGTTTGCGCCTCTAAGAGACTCGGTAATGTCTAATACCGTTTTAAAGCGCCTAAACCATATTCAGCATGTTGTGATTGAGATTTGCCTTCATATATGCTAAATTTGTGCACGTATCCAGTTTCGGAGCATGCAACGACCCAAAATTTAAAGCCTCTTTTTATGGGCTTTTTCGGCATATATTGTTTGAAAGAACTTCGCCCCTTGAAAGCAACCATACTTTCATCTACCACAACATTTCTACTTGTATAAAAGTTCTCTTGAAAGCGTTGCTGCAGTTCTGTTATCAAAGGCCTTACTTTGAACAGTTTGTCAAAATTGGGGTTATTTTAATTTCTTCCATGTTTTCGTTATTGTTTAGATGGAGAAAACGAAGAATTTTTAAGAATCGTTTTTGCGTAAAAATTTGCGAAACTCTTGCATGTTAATATCAGTTGACCAATAATGTCTCAAACTAGGTAGTTTATGAAACCCCATGATTATAAGAACCCTAGAAATGCTTTCAGTTCTTCCTCAGTTAGGTCAAGATTATTATGATTTTGTTGTTGAGCATAGAGATTTGACTGTGTAATTATATTAGCTATAATATCTTTGCTCATGAACAAAGAAAACATGTCGAATGGTGAATTTATATTGACGGTTTTGCTGGGCCAAATGGTCTGGTAAACGGCGCATTCGAATATTTTGTGCATCAGAAGCGTTCTTTCTCCATTTATATGTATCATCGCACTTTACTGTGTTCTCTTGGTTCTCTTCTATTTCGTCTTCGCCTGAGGAAGTATCGACGTCGTCAAAAATGCGATTTGTTCTTACCTGAGGGTGGAAAGCTATATCATCCATTGAGTCATCTGAATCAACATCAAGAAATTCAACCTTGTCATCATCAGACAATTCTGCATCAGAATCACCCTCAAAATCTGAATTTATGGCTTGTTGATATGGAATACCATCTATGTAATCAAATAAATCATCCTGAGTCATATTTTGTAAATTTTCAAGTATATTGCGGTGTTCCATTTTACTGCAAAAGATACGTACATTGTTGTATACAAATACTTGAAAAATTTAATAACTTGATCTACCGCACAGCAATTTAATTCTTGGAAATATTATTCAAGTAAGTCAGATTTACGTAAAAAAGAATATAATTGTATAGATTTAAAATAAACAAGAGTGAAAATACATTTCAATAGAACAATCGTAAAATCAGCATGCGCTACTTTGAGGTTATGTTTAGTAAATCAAGATATATCATCTTAGCGCCAATAAAATCTGAATAGATAATAAAAGACCATAATACTGTGATGTGTTACCTTGAGTTTGATGTATAAATCTTTTGTAAATTATTTTTCTAACTTTTACAAAAGGCAAAAACCCGTGATCACGTTCAACGGTAACTTACAGAGTATGATGGGTTGTGGTTGGCGAATCGACCACATTGCTGCCACGTTGCCGTATTTTGTTCTGTGGTGTTCATTTTGGGTACAATTCATTTACAAACACTGAATTTGCACTTCGGTAACTTTTCATGTTAATTACTAGCTCATAAGTATTAATAAGAGCAGTGGTCGAAATATCGACCACAGACCTATAAAGAGTTAATATTTACCTATTTTAAAAAATTATGTAAAAAGTATAACCAACAAATTGGTCTTGATCTTGTAGGCAATAGGCATTGTAATTTCTATTACAATTAATTGTTGATAAATTCCGTATAACCATAATATTTAACTTAGTAAAGAAAGGACATTTCACAGAAAACATTTTAAGAGCAATTTCTTTCGTATAGTAAAAGCATTCAAACGTTTCTTACATTATTTAAACAAATATAATTATTTTAAAAAAGTCTTCCAAACTAAAGCTTAAACGTCAAGTAAGGAATTTATTTTCCAATTTTTGAATAATTTTCAAGAAAATATTTTTAACGCATTTAACTGCAACAAAGAAAATAAAAAGGAAAAATACCAAAAAACTAATGAAATCGTAGGCTTCCACGGCCAGAGTCAGAATTATAGTTTATTCGTCTTCCGGGTTTGGACAGTGTCATTTGTGAGTGATCCAAAAGTCTAGACTACTTTTCGACCACCCAAGAAAAATCTCACAATATCTACCCTCTCCTAAGGACCCATTACCGCCCCTATCTTCCTGTGGTGTCTATTCTATTCCTTGTTCATGTGGACATGTGTATATTGGCGAAACTGGTCGTTCCGTCAAAACTCGGATTCAAGAGCATCAAAGATGCATTCGATCAGGTCTTTTCTCCCATTCTGCAGTTGCAGAACACTGCCAAGAAACCGGTCATTCCATATTGTTCGAAAAAACCCATATTATTTCTAAGAGCCACTTCTTTTATTCCAGGAAAATCCGCGAATCTCTAGAGATCCGAAAAAATCCACATAATATCAATCGAGAGGAAGGATACTACTTGTCTCCCATCTGGAATCTCAGTCTAGAGCCGCCGTCCGGTCCCGCTACCACGATGCACCACATGATTGGAGAGCGCGCGCTTCTTGACGTTCGCGCCACGAAGTGTGCCGATACGTCCCGACACGACAAGTCACCGCGACTATAAATAGAGCGGTAGCGGAGTAATCGTCGGATTCACTCCCCGCCTCTCGACGCGTTAGTGTTCTGAGCTGTTGGACGTGAATCCCTGTCCTGGCATTTGGTTTTCACCTCTGGCTGCGTTGAGTAGTTGAGTTACTGTGACCAAATGCCCATCTTGGTAGTTAGTATTCGCCTCTGGTTGCGTTGAGTAACTGAGTTACCGTTGCTAACTACCCATCTTCCTGTCTTTTGTTTTCTTTTTCTTTATTCTCCTGAAGAAGCTACATACAATTGTAGCGAAACGTCGAGATGAACCCACTTTTGGGTCACTCACAAATGACACGGTCCAAACCCGGAAGACGAATAAACTACCAAAAACTAGTTTAATAAAAATTTTATGATTTACTTTAAAAATGTAACTTTAGCACAACTCTAGTAATTGTGTTGTGGATTGAATGTATTTTTTTTTTCAGGTGCAACATGGTACCATTTAAGAACTTCACTAACAACGGATCTAACTAGTCCAAAAACTATTTCTGGATTTTTGCCACAAGTGGATGTAATATGCGAAGATTTTTGCAATTTAATAAGGCAGCAACGTCAAACCAATGATACGATTATAGATTTGGAGGATGTTGCAGGTAGAATGGGTTTAGAGACATCATGTGCTTTAGTTTTGGGTCGCAGACTAGGACTTTTGCTAATGGGGGAGGAGTCAGAATGTGCCAAAAAGTTTGCTGAGGCTATTCATCAAAATTTTATTGCTATTAGGTAAGCTAAATTAATCATTTTAATGGCGTTCCAGTTATAAAATAAAAATAAAAATAAAAATGTATTTATGTTGGAAATAGATGCCGAACTCGGAATTTTGCATATCGTGATATATTTACATATATCAGAAATGCCAGCTACAGAAGTGGGGATACCATTTGGCAGCTGGTTAACATTATGTTCATAATGCATATATTTCACAGGCCGATGTAAAATTCGTCCAGAAATATCTCACAACAGTGACATTCCCCGCTCACACTAAGGATCAGAGTCTCTCCTCCTTTTCGCGGATGATACGGCCATTCTCACTTCAGGCTCCCACAGAGAGGGTAAACGACGGTCTGTATTCGAGAGATCGGAAGAATACCTTGACAGAGTCGTGAAGTGGTGCAACAAATGAAGGTTTACCCTAAACCCCTCTAAAACTCAAGCAAAACTATTCAAATTCCCTGACTATCGTGACGTCCAGGGCCGGATATCACTTTTGGGAGAAAACCTCGTTCTCAGGAACTCGGTTCTCTACTTGGGAGTTCGTCTTACGAGAACTCTCAATGGAAGGCTGACGTCCAAGAATCCCTTGAAAGGTGAGACAGAGGTTTAATCTTCTGAAAGTGCTAACCGGTAAAATTGGAGAAACGACTTCTAAAACATTGTTGCACACCTACAAGACTTTTGTCAGGCTACTAATCGAATACAAGGCATGCGTTTACCTTACTCTCAAGAGTCACCAACTGAATGTCATAGCAGCTACAGAACGTAGAATGCTAAGATACTGTATGAGAAATGATTGGTAGAATGCTAAGATACTGTATGAGAAATGATTGGTCGTATCCATCAGCCCACATCCACATATTGGCCAACATCACGCCAATCAAGGACAGAATCCTAACCCTTAGCAGGAAGTATGTCCTAAGAACCATAGATGGCTCGAACAACCGAGCAAAACGTACATTTAAGACGCCTTGCACACATAGAGGGCAAATACTCACCAGGTATCCCACTAAAAAAGTTCCATTTCCTCCAGCTAAACTTCTACTTAACGCTGGACCTGAACTTCCTGATGAGTATTTTGAAATTCTTGAAACATTCCCCATCTATTATCGCAGATAAAGACTGCGCGCCATAAACGCTAATAAAGAGCCGTTCCTACTGTATGGCTGTTAACCCCTGAAGTACCTCAACTGGCATGATAGGCAGATCCCAATTCTTCTTGTGCATTCTTATCGATTCCACATAAGTCACCTTTTTTTCCCCTTGCTCCTTAGTAGTCCACTACTTCTTAGCTCATGCATCATTTAATTGACGTTTTTTACACCCCCCCCCCACAACTCCGTTAAAAAAAAGGAGTCACCCATTCCTTGAAGAGGCTCAGGCCTAAACAAGGTTAAAACTCATGTGTCACCTAGGCAACATATGATTTATACAGATTTAAGCATAAAATTCACACTCCCTCTTAAGGAGAAAATTCACTCATCACAAATGACTTCGGCATCAAAATGTTTGAGTTTTGAGGGGACTCTCCAAGTTATCGATACCTAAATGATATGGTATGCTGGAGTATCTTCCAAAAATTTTCGTACGCATCTGAACGTCAAGAATAGTACAGCTTTCTACATGGTGTTATAAAGATGTTCACTAAGTTCTAAAGTTTTCACTAATATTTATTATCCAGATTTAGCCATACGGCTCACACTCCCTCTACGGGGAAAATTCACTCATCCTAGATACCTACGGTATCAAAAGGATTGAGCTCTGGTGGAACTCTTTCCGTGTTATCGAGCCCTAGGTGACTTGGTATGTTGAAGAAACTTCCACAATATTTCGGACGTCGCGAGGATAACAGCTTTCTGCATGGCCTTATAGTGCTGTTCATTTAGACCCAGCTATTTTATGTTCTCTATGAGGTTGTTGGGAATAACACCATTAGTAGATAGAATAATAGGTACTGTCTGGGTACTTTCCATTCTCCATTGTCGCCTGACTTGTATTTCTAGATCTCTGTACTTGGCGATCTTTTCGATTGTATTTAACACGTAAATTTTTGGTGTTGGGTGTCGTCACATCAATAAGTGTTGTTTGCCTAGTTAGTTTATTAACTAGTATGAGATCCGGTCTGTTATGCGCCACTGGTTGGTCTGTAAGCACAGTGCGGTCCCAGTATAGTTTGTAGTTGTCATTTTCAAGCATTCTGTCAGGGACGTATTGATAATAAAGAAGATGGTCGGTTTTTAGAAGTCCCAGTTTGTCAGGTAGTTCTTGATGGTGAGTAACCAGTCAATCAGTACTGACAAATGGCAGCCACCGGTAAGATGTTGGATGGTTTCTTGGGCTTTGCATCCGTATTGGCAATTTGTCATTTTGGACTTGAGGATCTTTAACAATATATTTCAGGTAATTTTTAGTTGGAATCACCTGATCCTGAATGGCAAGAGGGAAACCCTCAGTCTCGGGAAACATCTTTCCTGATGTCAACTAATAGTTCGCATCTGTATTGTCGATACATTCTTGGCTGATTTCATTGAGATGTCACCCATGTAGAGGTTTACATATCCAGTTGCGCATTTTTTTCTTGCTGAATCAGGTGGTTTATGCGCATTTCTTGTTCCCTCGGTTTAAGTGGCGTTGTATCATTTACTGCGCAAATTGTTTCATGTAAAGTTAATGTCTCAGCCTGTACCTGAAAATAAGTTCTTAAATAAGCAATTTTTTATCCAATTGCTTACTATATCCATAAGTCCTCTTCCCCCTTAATACCGCGGCAATGTTGTTCTCTCTACTGCACTGCGTGGATGATGTTTTTGCGCCTTTGTGAGAAGTGTTCTTACTTTTCACTAAAGACCCTCTATATAGCTTAGCGCGGAACAATCGTACGTATTTCATGCCTTAAACAAATTTTTACTATTAGATATGACCGATTTAGTTTTCTTACTCTTCACACGAACTCCGAAGTTAGTTCAGATTTCATTTATTTACGGTCAATTTTCCGCGCTTGTTTTACTCCGAGATATTTGTACATATCATTTTTACCCATTGCCTCGATGTTTTGGGCATCTTGCATATAGAAACCTCCGGGCTGAACCTTTCTTATAACTATATTTAGTATACGGCACTTGTCTAGTCCAAAATGCATACTAATATCATTTGAGAAATTTTCTACAGTTTTTAGCATCTGATCTAAGTGTTTTCAAGTGGAACCCATTAATTTTAAATCATCCATATACGAGGGTGGATTGATATAAAACTAGCCTTTGATAAAAAAAACAAGTTTTTGGAATTAAATCGATTTATTTCTCCACATAGTCCCTTTTTAGCTCGATACACTTAGTAAGACGATGTTCTAATTTTTTTATCCCATCCGAATAGTATTTTTGCTCGAGCTTTTTAAAATAGGTCGAAGTTTCAGCGATGACTTTATCATTTGTTGCGAAACGGCGTCCTCCGAGAAATTTTTTAGGTTTGGTAACAGGAAAAAATCGCTGGCGGCAAAATCTAGGAAATACGGAGGGTGCTCAACCAATTCATAGTTCAATTCGTGTAATTTTGCTATGACGACGGCCGATCGGTGAGCCGGTACATTGTCTTGGTAAAAGAGCACTTTTTTGCGTTCCAAACCGTGGCGTTTTCACTATATTATCATCGACTTCTATATATTTTCAATATATCTATCAGCCATTCATGCGGTACTGAATCAAAAGCCTTCTTGTAGTCGATGAAGGCGGTAAAAAGGCTCTTTTTTTTGGTGTACGCCTGGTTGGAAATGACTGAGTCGATTATAAGTTGTTCTTAGCAGCCCATGGATTCCTTAGCGCATTCTTTCTGTTAAAACTCCATGATATTGTTTAGATAACAGTGTTGGTAGATATGCTGGGCTACACAGGATGTGACCAATTTGTATAAAGTTGGAAGACAAGTAATTGAACGGTACTTGGCTGGATCTTGGGTGTTATTTTGATCCTTCGGAATTAGATAAGTGGTTCGCTGAGTAAGAAATGGTGGTATTTCCTGCGGATTGCAAATAACATGATTAATTAATACTGTTAAGAACTCGTGTACACTCCCAAACTTCTTTAGCCAGATGTTTTGAACTCCGTCTTGAGACTTCTTCAGTGGTGAAAGGTTCATAGGGAATATTACTGTAGTGATGACAGTTGTTCCTCGTTTCTTCAATCCATCCAGCATTGTTGTTATGAGTAGCTGGCGTCGAAAGTTGGTTTCACCAAAACTCATGAATTTCTTCTTGGCTTGGGTAGGATTTATTTGCATTTTCTACAGTGGAATTAAGTTTCCTATAGAAATCCTTCTCTGTTTACTCAAAAAATATATTGTCACATTTCCGGTTGTTACTAACTTTTTATCTCTCCAGACGGCCTGAGTAAATAGATAGTTTTTGTTTTAATGTGTCCAAGCATTGTTGAAGTGTATTGTTTTCTAGATCATGTCGTAAGTGTCTTAGAGTGTTAAACAATATTTCTTCAGCCCTCTTGATGACTTTTCTACTTCTAACTACTCTTATCTATTCTGTTATTTGTCCAATGACCCTACGCAGTAATTCAATCTTCCTCAACAGTCGTTTTTCCCAGGGTGCTATTATGTTACCAGTCCTTCCGATGTTGGTACCCCGTCGTGTTCTGATCTTATTTATGTTCTTATCATGATTATTAGTAAAACTATTATTAGTGACAGTGAAAATGTACTATTTAAAAATGATTATTGTATTATAGAACGAATAAATAATTAAATAACTAGGAATCAAAACAATATATAGGCAGAATGCTAGAGTATCATAATCAAATCATAGAGATAACCAGACACATCGAAATGGCAAGAACTAAGTTTATCAAAATGGGATTTTATTGAATTTAAGCTTGGATCTCGAAAAAGTTGTATCGCTTTCATTATATCTATCTATCTATACATCCATCTATACAAAAGAACGAATTTTGGAGGTGAACCAACGGAAATGATCCAGATTCTACGAGGCGTTAGACAAGGTTGCATACTTTCACCTATATTATTTAATCTAATATTCAGAGGAAATATTTAGTGAAGCCTTGGAAAAATGCGAACATGGAATACTTCTAAATGGAGAACGCCTAAACAACATCCGTTATGCAGACGACAACCGTTATTTTTGCAGACAGTTTGAACAGTTTACAGCAACTAATAAACAAAGTAAATGAAGTAAGTGAAAGATTTGGACTTCAAGTCAATATAACAAAAACTAAATTTATGATCATCAGCAAAAATAAAGTTAGAGACGCTCAACTACTTATCAATAATACACCAGTGGACCGAGTTAAAACAGTATAACTATCTTGGAACAACAGTAAATGAACAATGGGATCACTCACAGGAAATAAAATGTAGAATAGAGAAGGCTAGGAGTGCATTCAATAACATGGCCAAACTCTTTAAAAGCCACAATCTTAATCTGGAGATAAAAGTAAGGCTCCTACGATGTTATATCTTCTCAATATTGTATTATGGAGTTGAATCCTGGACACTAACTGAAGCAATGGAGAAAAAACTTGAAGCCTTCGAGATGTGGCTATACAGGCGAATTCTAAGGATATCATGGACAGACAAGATAACCAACGAGACCGTATTACGAAGAGTGGGCAAAGAAAGAGAGGTGATGTATACCATTAAAAGGAGAAAGTTGGAATATCTCGGACATATAATGAGAAACAGCACTAAATACAGATTACTGAAGGTAATCCTACAGGGTAAAGTATTCGGAAAACGAGGAATTGGAGAAGGAGAATATCATGGTTGAAGAACCTGAGGAAATGGCTCTCCACAACAACAACGAATCTATTTAAAGCATCAGTTAATAAAATAATTATAGCCAGAATGATTGCCAATATTCGGAACGAATAGGCACTGAAAGAAGAAGAAGATCTATACATCCCTTGCTGTCCAATTTTGGACATAGGCCTCCTCTTCCTTCTTCCACGTCTCTCTATCGTAGGCAGTTTGTATCTACTTTCATTATATATTATATGATAATTCGCGGACCTTTCCTTTCACCCGAAAATAAAATTTTGAGTTTACTTTACAAATTAAACAAAGTTTACAAAAAATTATTTTAAAATATTTTTAGGGATACATACTTTGGTTTGCCAATTTGGAAGTTTTTTACTACTCCAGCATACAAGAAACTTGCAGAAAGTGAAGATACAATTTATAAGCTGGCATTAGAGTTAATTCACACTGCAGATGAAGCCACACATGAAAGTGCCATTTTTCAGTCGGTTCTCAAGGCTGATATTGATGAAAAAGAAAAAACTGCTGCAATTGTAGATTTTATAGCAGCTGGTAGGTAACTGAAAAAATTGCTTTCCTGTAATTATTGTTAAAATTAACTATAAACATATATCTTGTGATATAGATCTTAGATTGGGATATTTCAGTTAACTTTTCTTCCTAATAATTCTTCCATAACTATCAATTCTCGTATTTTCAATTTTCATAATTTCGTCATTGGTTATTTTAAAGAACTCATCTTTATCGTGCATAGTTAATATATTTATCATACATCACTAATTGCGTCAAGGACTGAACATTTTTTTGATTTGTCTTCATGAAAACTAATTATTTTTTGTTTTCGTTTATTGCTTTAAATGAAATGATTTTATATTTGTTTCTTAGTATTGGAATGAAGTCTTCCCTTATAGCTCTCTCGTATTTGGAAAGTCCGCATTTGAATTTATTTTAGAAATTTATGATTATTTTTTAACTATTTTCGGTTGTAAGATAGTTTACCAATGGATTGTTTGAGAAAAAAATGTTGCTGTTTCGATAAGAGTTTGAGATAAAAAGAACCTCTTACCCTATTTCCTAAAAACCATTATCAGTTTAGTTTTTGTTTCTGTGGTTTTAACGTTAATTGTAAATTGTTTGTGTAGTGTTTTACGGTCAGTGTATTACATACCATGAGCATAAGTTCTGTTGTTGTGGCACGAATTGTAGTGGCGTTAGAAGATGTCCACGGTTAGAGCGAAACTGCGAAAAACGTTGGTGTAAGGCACTAGAGTGTGCAACGAGTTTGGCGACGGTAAGAAGAGACCGTTGTGTTTACTCGAAGACCTGGTTCACGTTAAGAAAGAATTACAATTGCTAGAAATGGGCCCTTATCGTTTCCCTTCGAAATCATTTGCAAGAAGTGAGAAATGTAAAACTAAGTCAATGGATAGTGAGGAAGCGACTTCATGCTACTGATTTATTTTTTCGAACTAGAGTAACTGGACCCCCGCTTTTCCGTGAACACCGAACTGCCAGGTTGAATTTTGCCCGAAAACACTTGGCTTAGAGAATACAGGATTGGAGTCATGTATTATTTATTTATCGTATGGCATACAATAAAAAATTAAACACACAATTAAAAAATCAAACGAACATCTAATGTATTGTTAATATAATGTAAAACATTTTCGGTCGCATTCAGGAACTCATTGAAAACTCCAGGGAATCGCCTTCGGGGACATTCTTCAACAATGTGACGGACGGTCTGTCGTTGCGCACCACAGTCACACTCAGGAGTAAGGGCTTTTCCCCATCTATATAAGCTGTCAGCACATCTACCGCTGCTTGTTCTTATTCTGTTTAGCGTTGTCCATGTATTGCGGGTCAGTTCAAAGCCTGGCGGTTTCTGATCGATACAGGCCATTTGATGTGCTTCTTGTGGTGAGTCGCTCTCCCATTGTGTTCTCCAAGCTTTGGTCAGGTTGAAATGTTCCTGATGTAAGGAGTTGGCTCTTAGCAATGGAGGATATCTGGAGCGCACTCTGTATATTTCGATATCAAGCTTATCTTGGTGTATAGGTAGTTGATGGTTATAGTAGAATTGGAGTCATGTATTGTTTTCCAATGAATCAAAATTCTGTCTTACGGGCTAAAACAAACGTGTAAGAGTGTGGCGACGTCCAAGCGGAAGATATCCTTAAGCACGTGTTGCCAAGCGACTAAACATTCAGTAAAAAGTCACTTTCACTTAAAGATCAGTGAAAGAAAAACAATATGTCCAGAAGTGAGATAAAAGGATCATATCATTGATGACATTGGGAAGATTGGTCTAGTCGAAATAGTCTTATGCAGAGATATGAAAAATGCAGTAATTTTGTAAAAGACGCCAAGCCACACAACCAATGATAGGATCAAATAATATTAAAGCGGACTACCCACGATAAATAAATGTGAAGAACCCGAAGAGACCGACAAATGATAATACATGTCTAATTCTCATATATTTTTATTGATTTATACCGCTTCAGTAATTTTTCTTCAATGAGTCCGTTATGTCCATTATGATTAAAAATAATCTAAAAATGTATCACACAACACCAATTTCTCCAATGTTTTTTTTTTATTTATTTTTTAATCATTTATACACTTTTATATTGGCATTGCCTATGTAACTTATTGATTTTACAGGTATTCACACACTCAAAAATAGTCTTTTATTCCTACTGTACTTAGTAGCAAAACATCCTTCTGCTCAACAAAAAATCTTGGAAGATTCATCCAAAGCATATTTGAAGGCATGCGTTATGGAAGCTTTTCGTGTCCTTCCAACAGCTAATTGCTTGGCTAGGGTAACAGAGGATGACTTGGAATTATCTGGTTATAAAGTTCGCGCAGGTAATACTTAAATTTATTTATTGTCTGATACAATAGTTTAAAATACGGTTAAACTGCCTAATAGTTTTTAACCTTGTAAAAATCAGGCTTACGATCTACAAAACAGATAAGGACCAATCAGTCAGGTTTTAATTTATACTTATATATATATATATATATATATATATATATATAAAAAGAAAAAGAAAAAAAAAAAAAAAGAGATGACAGATGTAGAAGAACAGAATGGCTTTCGGGCAGGCAGATCCTGCATGGACAGTATATTCTCTCTAAAGCAAGTTATCGAAAAAAGATTAGCCCACAACCTTTCAACTCATATAGTCTTTATAGATCTGACAAAGGCATACGATAGTGTACCACTTTCAATGCTTTGGGTAGCAATGGAAAAACAAGGAATAAGCAAAAAAAAATATACAAGCAGTACAACAGCTCTACAAAAATATGACGGCAAACATTAAAACTGGAAATAGATTAACTAGAGAAATTCCTATTAGTAAGGGCCTAAAGCAAGGCTGCTGCATAGCACCTACACTCTTCAAAATATATCTAAATGAGGCACTCTCACTGTGGAGAAGAAAGTGCTGCAATATGGGCATCCCAATCGGAGATGATAGATTGTACACGTTACATTTCGCTGATGACCAAGCCATTCTAGCTGAAGACGAGAGTGATATAAGCTACATGCTTAGAAAACTGGAAAATGAGTACACCAAATGGGGCCTCACAATTAATATACAAAAAACTGAGTACTTAGTTGTAGGAGAACAACCAGAAAGCCTACAAATAGAAATGGGAACTATAAAACCAACAGACAATTTTAAGTACTTGGGAGTCCAAATAACATCAAAAGCAGGAAGTAGTGAAGAAATACATTCCAGGATTGGCCAAGCAAGATTAGCCACCAGACAGCTACACGGACTATTATGGAATAAAAAAATAACAAAAGAAAATAAAAGAAGAATTTATAAAACAATAATAGAAAGTATTGGACTGTATGGCGCCGAACTCTGGGAAATAAACCAAAGAAACAATTCAAAAATTAAGGCCATGGAAATGAACTACTGGAGACGATGTTGCCAGCTCACTAGACTTGATAGGGTGAGAAACGAAGATATTCGGAGAGAAATGGAAATCGATTTAGATATAATAGACACAATCGAAGCCAAAAGACTTAACTGGTATGGACACCTTCAGAGAATGCCGGAAAATAGATGGCCAAAAAAAATAGAACAATGGACTCCGCCAACTAGAAGAAAACGAGGTAGACCAAGACGATCCTGGAGAGACGATGTCGACGATGCAATGACCGCCAGAGATCTAACAACTGAAGATTGCTTCGACAGAAAAACGCTGGAAATTAGGATGCGAGAAGCGGCGCCAGCTGTAGAAGACTCGCTTGTTATATATAATATAATATATATATATATATATATATATATATAATATATATATATATATATATATATATATATATAATATATATATATATATGTAGTTTTGAGTTTCTTGAACCGTATTATATTTAATATAAAATTAATGTTTCTTGGGTTTAGGTTCAATAAAGATATTACATGTGGAACTAGATTTTATTTTCCATTGCAATCAATCAACGTTTCGGCAGGAAACCCTTGCTTTGTCAAGATTCTAAAATGTGTATATATAAGGACAAACAGATATTGTAAAATATGTATATATATATATATATATATATATATATATATATATATATATATATATATGACTTACCAAAACGTAAAACGTGACACAGACATTAACGAACTGACATATAAAAGTTGATATCTGATATCTCATTGTTTACTGTCATTAGTATATAATTATTTTTATATGGGCGTATCGTTGATGTTTTTGAAAAAGGTAAGGTGGAGATATGTTATGACTTTAGGAGCTTTTTATGATGTTTTATTATTATTGTTTAAATCAGATTGAAATATATTTTATTTAGGTTTTGTGTATCTTTTTTGTCATTTATTGCGTTGGTGTTTCTTTTTATTTCTATTGATTCGTATATCTCCCTCTTCTTTTTGTTTTTTTCTGTTTTTAAAATTTTGATGTTTTCAAAGTCAAATTTATGCTTCTTCCCCCTTTCATGTTTTGTGAGCGCAGTGACGTTGTTCTTGTCGTATTTATGAGAACGAATTCTGGATTGAAGCAGTTGACTGGTTTGACCGATATAGACACCTTCACAGTTTGTACATGGTATCTCGTAAACAACATGTGATTTTTTAAGTTTTGGAGTTTGTGTTTTTAGTTTTGTGAAGTATTTATTTAAGAGGTTGTTGCCTTTGTGGGCCACTGTTATATTATGTTTGGCTAAAAGATTTGTTAGTTGTTCGGATAAACCTTTTATATATGGAAGAGTTGTATAAGTGGTTTTGATACTGTTAGGTTTGTTGTTAGTTGCATTGTTATAAAATTTATTGAGTCTTGATTTGAAAATAGTTTCGATTAGATGTTCGGGATATGCATTTTTTAGAAGGGCATTTTTTGCTTTTTTTATTGCAGTTGGTCTGTATTCTGGATCTGTTAGTCTTATAGATTTATCAGCGAGACTTATAATTACAGACTTCTTATGGGAAAATGGATGATGGGAATTGTAGTTAAGTCTATCGTTTCCTGCATTCAATCACCCTTCGAAAATCTTTCAAAGTTCTTGAAAAACATTATCTCCAATGTCATAAATAAAAATCCTTATTATATTAAAGATTCCAACGATCTTATTTCTAAAATTAAAAACATTCACGTACCGGATAACTATAAATTAATCTCTTTAGATGTCATTTCACTATACACTAAATATCCCAATAAAACTTGCCACTGACATCATTAAAAAGAAGTGGAATGACATAAAAGAATACACTAACATCCCATTGGAAGAATTCCAATCATCTGTAGAGTTAACGTTAAACTCAACATACTTTTTATATAAGGATGAAGTATACCAACAAATGGATGGATGCGCAATGGGTGCAAGTATATCTAGTGTCATTGCCCAACTGGTTCTGGAAGACTTAGAAGAATCTGTCATGAGTCATTTAGATTTTAATGTACCATTCTTCTACCGCTATATCGATGACTGTGTCTGTGCTATTCCAACAAATAAAACTACCGAAATCTTAGATATTTTCAACAGTTACCATCCAAAATTAAAGTTCACTATAGAAATTGAACAAAATAATAAAATAAACTTTCTGGATATCACCTTACATCGCATTAACAATACAGTTAAAACCATGTGGTTTACAAAAGAAACATGGTCTTCACGATATCTTAACTACAATTCCCATCATCCATTTTCCCATAAGAAGTCTGTAATTATAAGTCTCGCTGATAAATCTATAAGACTAACAGATCCAGAATACAGACCAACTGCAATAAAAAAAGCAAAAAATGCCCTTCTAAAAAATGCATATCCCGAACATCTAATCGAAACTATTTTCAAATCAAGACTCAATAAATTTTATAACAATGCAACTAACAACAAACCTAACAGTATCAAAACCACTTATACAACTCTTCCATATATAAAAGGTTTATCCGAACAACTAACAAATCTTTTAGCCAAACATAATATAACAGTGGCCCACAAAGGCAACAACCTCTTAAATAAATACTTCACAAAACTAAAAACACAAACTCCAAAACTTAAAAAATCACATGTTGTTTACGAGATACCATGTACAAACTGTGAAGGTGTCTATATCGGTCAAACCAGTCAACTGCTTCAATCCAGAATTCGTTCTCACAAATACGACAAGAACAACGTCACTGCGCTCACAAAACATGAAAGGGGGAAGAAGCATAAATTTGACTTTGAAAACATCAAAATTTTAAAAACAGAAAAAAACAAAAAGAAGAGGGAGATATACGAATCAATAGAAATAAAAAGAAACACCAACGCAATAAATGACAAAAAAGATACACAAAACCTAAATAAAATATATTTCAATCTGATTTAAACAATAATAATAAAACATCATAAAAAGCTCTTAAAGTCATAACATAATCTCCACCTTACCTTTTTCAAAAACATCAACGATACGCCCATATAAAAATAATTATATACTAATGACAGTAAACAATGAGATATCAGATATCAACTTTTATATGTCAGTTCGTTAATGTCTGTGTCACGTTTTACGTTTTGGTAAGTCATATATATATATATATATATAATATATATAATAATATATATATATATATACATATTTTACAATATCTGTTTGTCCTTATATATACACATTTTAGAATCTTGACAAAGGCAAGGGTTTCCTGCCGAAACGTTGATTGATTGCAATGGAAAATAAAATCTAGTTCCACATGTAATATCTTTATTGAACCTAAACCCAAGAAACATTAATTTTATATTTATATATATATAATATATATAATATATATATATATATAATATATATATATATATAATTCCTTTTTCATTTGCCTCGGTATTCTAATATTTCACATTTGGTGAGAGGTTCGCTAATGTTTTCCTCGATTTAGCCAGTTTATCTCATGAGACACCTACTTTGATTTATATTATTTTTCACCTTTTTATTGATTTGAAGCTCTTTAAGGCCGTTTTATTCACCGCATTTACTTGTGCGTATTACCACAGTTTGATGTGTGGTACCATGTGACAGCTTAACACAGTGATATGGAAAAGAGAACATATGACACAAACGATGCTTCTGTATTTACTAAATGGGACCACTTGATGTGGAAATATAAATGGAAAATATATGGAGGAGTCCAAGAACAGGGTTTGTGGCGTAGACGCTACAACTTTGAGTTATACAAAAGTTTTGGGGTTTTTGGAGTTATACAAAAGTTTTTATACAAAATACATTTTACAACCTGACGTTATAAAATTAGCACGCCTTTGATGGATAGGCGAGGTATGTAATTAGGCGAGATGAAGATGCAACTATCAGAAAAATTTTCTACCGAAGAAGACCAGTGGGAAGACGATCCAGAGGAAAACCAAAACTTAGGTATCAAGATAACATAGAGTATGATCTAAAATTCATAGCAGTTAAAGAATGGAGAAGAACTATCAGAGGACAGGGGCGAATGGAAAATTGTTCTGAAGAAGGTTCATGACGAGCTGTAGTGCCACTGATGATGATGAATGGGACCACTTGATGTGACACTCTGTCATATCCAATATGGCGACGAGCAGGTATAGATTCAAATTCATTCAAGGTATATTTACGATACCTTTATGTAAACCACCAAACTTACAAAATTCCGATTCTTTAAATTAGTTTTGGTTAATATATTAATACAGTGGAGCTAGTGAGATACTAACAACTTTGAGTTATGACAAGAATTACTATCTAATATGGCGGAACTGAGCCCATCTACTTCACCGTATGCCATACCCTCTCTTCCATATCACTGGCTTAACGTAAACACAACTTTAGCTGACTAGCAGACTGAGCGCGTTGAGATGCTGCCATATTTATTTGTAATTTTTAGAGTAACTTGATACAGGCAAGTTTTTTTGTGGCATAGACTTTCGTCACTCAGCCAGTCTCTACAGGCAAGTTAGAATTTTAATCACGAGCATATGTTTTTAATTCAGCACTTAGGCAACTGCATCTAATTTCGCTGGTAAATAGAAAATATTCAATAAGGAAGTCCTTACTTAATTCACATTCATAGTAGACAACATACCTATACGACTCCTTTTCAAAGGGGTCTTTTAACAATTTCAATGTAATCCCCTATCCCCTTTACAATGTTAACAAACGTTATCCCTATTTCGCCCGCCATCTTTCAAAACAAGTGCTGGGACCTATAGTAGTTTGAGAACGCAAATAGTAATCTTGTAATCTGATATATGACAAGTCACGTCATCAGTGATGGAATAAGGCTCTTTAAAAATTGAAACCAACTTAGCAGCTTTGACATTGCCTAGCTGATTACATAGTTTGGGATGGACTAAATCGTATGATGAGAAAAGTTTTTTTTAACTTGGATGACGATACAATAGCTGTCGTATTAATATTTTTCATAAAACGCACCATGATAATGGTATTATATTCTCAATTAGATGTTTAGAAAACATACATGGTTTAAAGGGTACACACTTTGCCTGGTAATCAATAATAATTCTTTTGGATGATAGGTTTCTACATATTCCATGCCAGTTTCTACTTGCTCTCGTCTAAGTTTATATCCACTAAAGCGATGACTAATCAAATACTCATACTAATCAAACTAAGCTAGGTGCAAAGACTGTTTGTCTTGGAATCAAGGAGGCTCTGAGAGGCACACCAACAGGAGCTATGGAAGCCCTACTAGACCTTCCTCCCCCATTGTAAGGAGGAATAATAATAACATATTATAAAATAGAAGAAAACCTGAGCAACGTAATTGTGTGCAACAGAAAATATGTGTTAAAAATAAATCTAATATTTTTAGTACTCAAAAACAATTAGTTGGGTGAACCATTAAATATACAGTGCTAGTCAAAAGTCTGTTTCTTCTAGTATCTTTTGAACGATTATTGTTATAATAGTGAAATTTGAAGGGAGCTTATAAACACACCATAGGTAAGAAGGTTAGGTAGAATGCGATCTTACTCTTAATAAAATATGTCACGTATTTCAGCGCCACCTCTCGGCCTGGAAGTATACCATAATATGGCCTTCACATAATTGGTCTGTGGCTTCCACATGATAGGTGCAAAATTTTAAACGTTCTTGTTGTTGATTGGATAGTAGCTCCTACATGATAGGTGTGAAATTTTAAACCTTCTTGATGTTGATTGGATAGTATGCTCAAGGTGAGTGAGCGGTAAATTTGAAAGACTTACCGTACAGCTTGTCACATACGGGGAGCTATGCTATATTATATCATACCCGCTCTCTATAATAATAAATGAGCCTGCATAGACGGAACTAATGGTTCCGTGTATGCAGGCTCACCAATAAAGAGCGGATGATATAATATATAGTATAGTATAGCTCCCCTGCGTGACAAGCTGTACGGTAAGTCTTTCAAATTTACCGCTCACTCACCTTGAGCATACTATCCAATCAACATCAAGAACATTTATTCCAATAGATATTTTCATCGAGTGAACAATCAAGATAAAACACAACAAAATTTTCTTTCTTAATTATTTATTTATATAATGTTACATGTTACAGAGTATACTGTTTAAATTTAGTTTGTAAATTTTGAATTATAAAATGAAGATTTACGTCAATAATTATTATGTTGTTAAAATTTATTTATTTTACCAGAAATTTTTATCAGAAGTCATACCAAATATAAAAAGATTCGAAATAGAAAGAGCTTTAAAAGAGCTGAAAAATAATAAAATTCCAGGACCCAACGGTATAGTTGCCGAGCTCTTGAAAACAAGTAAGCCACTAACCATCCCTATAATAACAGGTATTTAATAGACGGTTCCATAATAGCAAGATCCCTAAAGACTTGAAAGATAGTCTAGTAACAATATTTCACAAAAAAGGGGATAAATGTGATCTAAAGAATTATAGACATGTAAATTCTTGCTCAGTCTCAGTTGAAAGGATTTTGAAACAGTCATGTGTGACAGGCTTCTCAGTTTTTTCTATAGTAAGGGACTGTTATGCCATGCACAACATGGGTACCTTAACAGAAATTCTATAGAGACTGTCATTTATGATTTTATAACAAAGATAAATGAGGGTTATGAAAACAAAGATATATCCATGGGCATATTTTTAGATTTATCAAAGGCATTTGATACTTTAAATCACAAAATACTAATGGAAAAGCTTTACAGATATGGTATTAGAGGGCCAGGTTATAATTGGATAAAATATTTAAACTTATTGCACAAAAATGTCTTAATAAATGCATTTCATTTAACAAGGTTGTTTTATTGTTTACAATCATATTAAATTCTAATATAGAAATACTTACGTTTTGGAGTTTGATTACTAGTTCCAGGACAAGTATCAATGTTTAATAAATAATTTGTGCCTGGAGACACACTGAAACTATAGCTGGACATGACATTTTGTATGTCCTTTAGTAGAGGCCTTTCTGTCTGGGGTAAATGTATCTCACCCAAAGAGGCTGAAATAAAAAATTTGAGTGAGTGAAAACAATATCAATATTAAAGTTTCAATAATAAAAAAAAACCTGTAACTCCACAATGACAACAAAAATATATGTGCAGTACTAACTTAACTTTCAATATCTAAATCTTAATTATATACCTGGCAGATTGATAGATGGCAAAACTCCTGTTTTTAGTCGATTATTAGGACCAAAATCTTCTGCTTTGAAATGAATGGAGCAAACTCTGTTACTTGTGTAGACCTTTTGAGGATCTTTATCCAACAGGTTTTTATCACCCACTAAATGTACCCATTGATTAAAAAGATCCGCGTACTTTTGTGGATCCGGAAATCTATGTTGTACTTTTCCAACATGTCTGCCACACAACAGTTGATGGGAGGCATTTTACCTAAAAATAAAAATCTTAAATCAAATTAAATAAATGTGTATTTTAAACACGTTAGATAAACACTCTCGTTCCATGGATAAATCAATCAATCTACAATATAATCAAAAAATCTTACCACTTAATCAGGTGTATAAAAATATGGAAAAATAGGAATGAATATAAACTATTCTTATGGTCACACAAACCAAACAAAAACACCACTTAATCGGGTATAAAAAAATATCGAAAAATACGATTGAAAATAATTTTTTAAACAGTCGCAAAAACCAAAATAATCGCAAACAAATACCACGTAAACAGCTACACGCTATAAAGGCTTCATTTTGAATTGGCTTTTTGGACGCGGTAGGTCACAGTGCAGGGCTTGTCAAATGTCATGTTCTATGATGCATAAATTAACGTTTTGCACGGCCTCATACGGCCTGGAAGTAAACTAAATAGAATAACATTTTTTTTACTAGAGTTCGCGGGGCATGAAACACACGTAGACTTCTCAACTAGTCATAATAGGTGACGTAATGTAACTAGTGGCAGATGACGTTACATCGCCACTGTGACAGATAATTTTAAATGGGACCTTATGGCAAGTGATACGTCGTTTGAAGAGGTATTGAAAATACCTATTCAGTCATCGTAGTTTTATTTGAGTTTAAGCTCATTTTTGATCAATAAAATAAATAAATTCTAAAATTGTGGCTTCTCATTTAATTAATAAATATTAACAACCCGTTCTTACAAAAATGTTCAAAATGTGCTCCATCTACTTCCTGACAGTAATACATCCTATTTCTAAATTTTGGAGGGAATCCGTTTAAATGTGTCGGTGGAAATTACCCTACATTCTTCATCAATTCGTTGTTTCAAAATGTCAAACGTAAACTTTATATTTCAAGTATCCCCACAGAAAAAATCTAATGCTGTGAGGTATGCTGACCAAGTTGGCCATTCTATCGTACCTCGTCGTTCAATCCATCTACCACCTATTCCTCATTTAGGTAACGTCTTACTGCACCATAATGGTGTGCAGGAGCACCATCTTGTTTTTTTGGAAATTGGGTATGTGTTTCACGAAAGACGTAAGGATTTGTGTCACTCCAATACATTACATTGTGTGTATTACCATTTCCATTGGGAGAAAAAGTACTTTCTTCACTAAAACAAATTGATTTTATGTAATAGAGCTGTTGGTGAATGTTATTGGACATATTTTCATAGAATTCTAGTCTTCGGTCGGGATCATCTCATCTGAAAGTAGGTGCACATTTTTTAATTTGTATGGATAAAATTTGTTTTCAGCCCACACTCTGTGTACTATCCTTTGGCTGATACCTCCCTCTTAGACAAGGAAAGAGAGAGGACACGTAACCGTATCGCTAAAAATGAAGCCAAACTGCCACCAAAAGAAGTGGTCAACGGCGTATCTTTGTATTTTTAAGGATTGACTAATTCATATTTAAAATGAAACATTTTTGTACATTAAATGTTTTATTTAATTTATTTTATTTTATACAAATATTTTGGAATCAAAATTAACGAAATTTATTTATTTATTTACTTATTTATGGAATTTTATAGAATTTTAACCCTCAACGCACATCGACACTGACAAATCATCATGGTGTGTGAGTAAAATTATAAATTATAATACAATTACTTATGAAACGATATTCCTGGTGTTTTCTGCTCGCTGCGATTTTTACAAAGAATATATTCACAATTCACCATTTTGTTAAAAAAAAATAGGTGTTTAATTCACTTTTTTTAAAAAACCATAAAAACAAAACTGGTGTTAGATCTATTGTTTGCCACCAAAAAAAATGGCAGATATATCGAAAAGTGGCCTCACCATGGACGTATATATACGTCCATGGGCCTCACTTTTTGAAGGTTGGTTGAACGAGCGTTACCCGTCCTCTCTCTTTCATTGTCTAAGACCTCCCTTCAAATTTCACTATTAGAAGTATAACCTTAGATAAATAATATTAGAGTATAACCATAGATAAATAATATAATGAGTATAACCGTTCAATAGATACGAGGGGGGGAACGGACTTTTGACTAGCACTGTATAAGGGGATGTAAGTAGTAGACATAATACAATAAATAACATAATATCACATTTTGTTATCTAAGAAATATCGTTGAAAACTCATAGATGAAAAACAACATTTATTTTTAATAGTACAATTATTTTACAGGTAGCGTTTTGATATGTCAAACAGGAATTGCTTGTAAAAATGAAAAATATTTTAGCAACGCGACCGAGTTTAGGCCCGAGAGATGGTTGAATCAAGAAAAATCAGTAACTTCCAGCAATTCTACATTTCTTATGACCCCATTTGGAATAGGCCGAAGAATATGTCCTGGAAAAAGGTTTATTGAACATGTGCTTCCTATTATTTTAGAAAATGTTGTTAAAAACTTTGAAATTGAAGTAGTGAGACCTATGGAGTTGCAGTTCGAGTTTTTGTTAGCTCCAAAAGGTCCCACTGCTATGATTTTTAGAGATAGAGTTTAGTTTATTTTAAATTACTGTTGATGTACGCAACATTCATTTTGTTCATTTTTTAATGTTTGCAAAAAGTAAGTTCGTTTTTATATATTTTATCTTAAATTTATTTGTTAAAATCATTATGTCAAGATGGAGCTTTTTAGCAGAAAATATATTTGATGATCAAAGGGAATGCTTTCTAAAAACGATTTAAAATAATATTAGAGAAAATAAAAGATGTATTTGTCAAGATGCGCCTTATGCAATCTAAAATTTGTATCAACCCGACGGTAAAAATTCAAAATCTTTTGATCGGAGTATCCTATCGACAAAAATCAAAATGCATTTTAAAGGGTAAGAGAGCAGTTTTTGCGTATGCAGATTTTGCGTTTTGTCGCGAATAAGATAAGAGATGGAAAGGGTTTCTGTAAATCAATTAAACGGGGTTAATTTTTCTATGCACACCAGATAAAATTTTACTGAACAGCACTGGTTCCGTTTAAAACATGGCTGATTTCATCTGCGCGAACGAAATGCGCGTACTTATCTTGACAAGCGGAGTTGACATTCTGATTGTTATTATTCTGTTGTATAGTGTTTAATTTTTGCCAATGTACCCACTTGACAGAACACGAAACAGTTGAGAGCGCCATAAAAAGTGTAAACAAACGGACGGATGGTAGCAATGGGCGGTTTATTGTGCCGGTGAGTGTATAAATAAAATGTTAATTGTTTTGCACTCCTTAAGCATTAAATATATTTTATATATATGTATCTACTTTTAATATTAGTGCCAATAATAAAAATAATTTGTTAAATTATACCAACTTACTTTTGCAACTGATGAATTCGAGTTTAATTGGAACTAGGCCATTTTATGTATGTACTATGGTGATTACAATCTGACTGTGTAATAATTTTTATTGTATAAAGGTTCTACAAAATTCATTATAAACAAATATTTTATGCAAAGTAGATATACTGCCACACGAGTAACTAATAAAAAATAAATCGTATTCAGATATTACCATGCTGTATAGGTTTCTATACAATATTTGTTGCAATTCGGTAATTATATGTTTTAAGTTTAATACTAAATTCTAGAGAGACAAACATTTAAAGTAATTTCTTGTAGATAACAAAAAACTAAACCAAATATTAAATTTTAGGGTTAAATTATAATATATTTAAATTTAAAGAGAAAAAACACATGCCAACCAGTGTCTTTAAATAACCAAGTATTACAACAAAAAGATCAAGATCAAATACCCAGGTATGCACCTCAGCAGATGGCTAACATGAAAGAAGCATATATTCATTAAAAGAAAACATGGACGTATAAATAAAGATACTAAATATACTAAAAATCGAAAATTATTTCGAAGATTGACCCGGAAAAAAAAAATAATATGACAACGTCAAATTAGGGAATTGTGCCTATGACTGTGAATATCTCATGACTTCAAGTAAAGATGTAAATAGACCGGTCCATCTTTATTTATACGTCCATGAAAGAAAACAATTGGTCCTTAAGCGTAGCAGACTTTACTGTCTAGATACTAAATAAAATCTCTACATAACTAGTTTACAAATCAGTCATAAAGCCAGTATGGAGTTATAAGATCTAGCTTTTGGAGAGGTTTTAATTAAAAGTTTCACGCGTCATTACAAGTTCATTGCGCATGGCCTTCAAGCCAAGACTAGTAAAGAAGAGATCACAAATTGAAATGAACCTTATGAGGCCACTACCAAATCGAAGACTAAAGCGACACACTCCCAGTGATCTTTCAAGAAGATTTCTAAACTGAGTGATTTTTATATTTTTGTGTAAATCCCAAATTTACAATTTTTTTTAAATTCAAATATAATAGAAAATTGTCATGGGAAAACTTATGGTTCTTGGGGTTCTTAGTATTCTTGGGGGTTCTTCTATGGGTTCTTAGTATATAGTTGACCGATTGTTGTTAAGGAGTTTAGAGAATCTGTGATAATGACGGAAGAAGAATGGTTTGTACTTTTGATATGAATGAGGGCTTGTAATATTGCATATAATTCTGCTGTGTATATAGAAATGGCTGGCATTAATTTAAATTGGGAAGAGGAATATGGAGTGACAAATGCTGCTCCTACGTCATTTGCAGATTTGGAGGCATCTGTATAAATGCAAAAGCTTTTCCCGTAAGTCTCGAGTTCCTTTAAAGATGATTGTCGGATTACAGTGGGTGATGTATATGATTTGTTATATTGGAGTAGCGTCGTATTGATTTAGGGAATCATGATTAACCAGGGAGGTGGAGTTTTTACATTTGAAGGAAAGAGGTCAGAAATTTGGAGTTGTAGATCTTTTAAATTTCTTCGAACTCTTTCGTAGAATGGTGGATCGAACCTACTTTTGTTATAAGCTTCTAGGTAACGGTCCGTAAATGCATTTTGAAATACTGGGTGGAATTTGTTGCTGGCGACTGATGCTGCATACGAAAGGCATAAATAATTTCTTCGTAGATTAAGAGGTGGCTCTCCTGTGAGGCATTGGAGATTCTTAACTGGTGTGGTTCTAAATGCACCTATGGCAATGCGAAGTGCTGTGTTCTGAATGACTTCAAGTTGCTTGGCAACATGTTTTTTAGCGGAGGCATACACAATAGCCCCCATAATCTATTTTTGATCTAACGAGTGACATAAATATTTAACAACGTGGTTTCGTCGGATCCCCATTTTTTATTTGATAATGTTTTCATTACATTTTATTTCTAAAATATGTTGTTTCCATGTTAGTTTTTGGTCAAATACCAATACTGCGATGGTCTCTTGATTATTTGCAAAACCTTCGTGTATCTCTGACTCTAAATCTACTAAGTTGTCTACGCATGATCTATTTTGACGGAAGCCACTTTGCTGAGGAATTAAAAGTTTTTCTTGTTCTAAGTACCACAACAGTCTTTTGGTTATAATTTTTTCTAGAACTTTGCATGCTACATTAGTGAGTGATATAGGACGGTACGAGTCTATATTTGTTCTGTCTTTGTTGGGTTTGATCAGAGGAATTATAATGCTGTCTGACCATACAGATGGAAAAACCTGATTTGTCCAAATAAAATTGTACAATTTTAATAGCCAAGACCTTCCATTTTCTGGTAGGTTTAACAAAAAAATTAATGGTATACCGTCTGGACCTGGAGCGGAATTTTTACTTGACATTAGGGCATCCTTGAGTTCTTGCATTGTAATCGGTTGTAAATAAACTTTGTTTTCTCTGCGCTTTCTTTCTTAAGCTTAAAGTCCGGTGGATAGTTATCGTTACTTGAATTGGTCTCAAATTCACTGGCGAATAGTTCAGCAATTTCATTTCGGTCGGTTATAATATCTTTTGCTAGGAAAGGTATTTTGTTTGAACATTTTTTTCCAGATATTTTCTTCATATTTTGCCACACTTTACTTGCTGGGGTAGAACTATTTATACTTGAAATAAATTTTTGCCGTGACGTTTTCCTGCATTTTTTAAGAATATATCTAGCTTCCGCTCGACGTCTTTTGTATTCTGCCATAGTTTCATTGGTTTTATGATGCTTAAACCTATTGAAAGCTCTTTTATATGTTTTTACAGCTTCTTTGCATTCTGAGGACCACCATGGTAAAGGTTTATTATATTTTAGTGTTTTTGTTTTTCCAATATGATTTTCTGCTGCTTTGTTGATTATTGATATGAAGGTATCTGGGTCTTTATCTATGTCATTAAGAGTAACATCTTTTATGTTGTTTATTTCATTTTGTACATATTTTGTAAAATTTTCCCAGTTTGCATTTTTAATATTCCATTTTGATGCAGTAGTAACAGTACTGGAGTTGTGGAAACGCAATTTTAATGGGGTAGTGATCACTTCCGTATAGGTACGGAATAACGTCCCATTCTAGAGTTGGGGATAATGTTGGATCACATAACGATACAGCTATAAGCGATAAGCTATCTTTCTGTGGCCTGATTAAGTTATTAGACTTGACTTTTTAAGAATTGCTACAAATATCGATTGCATCCATTGCTTGGAGATTATGTCAGTCTGATATATTGAAAAGTTCAACCATTACATCAATAATATTTCTATCAATTAGTTTAATTATTTTAAGTCGATGAACGTTTCTTCTGGTCTAGTAACTTTGCCATCTTTTGCGTTTGTATTAACAGCATATATTACTTATTGTCGTAGGTGACTTAGATTATTTCTTATGCCAGTTCTCCATTTTTGTCTCTCAACAGTTGTTGAATGTAATTGGTCCGTTAAAAGCAATAGATTCTTCATATCAGTAATTCTAACAATAAAATACTGAAAACTTTTATTATTAACGTTTCCTCAAAATTTATTATCAATACAGCTGTTTCGGCAGAGTGCTTTTCACAAGTGATCTATTTTTGAGATGCGTTTACATACGAAATATTGGGAAATTAAGAGAAGGTTAAAGGAAATTATGGAAAAGGAATGTTTATTTATGTTGACGCTATCGTATTTTTTACAGATGTCTTCCATTTCCTTCTATCTCTCAGATAGCTACATCTCTTATCTTTAATCCTATTTGTGTCTATAATTTTCTTAACAATCAAAAGATCCGTCTCAATCGTGTTTAATTTTAATTGCCTTTTTTAATGTCTTTAATTTGAATTCTGTGTCATTAGATTTTGAAGCACATTCTGTTGAAATTTATCCTATTATTGTTCCAGTATATTTCAAAGCTTTCTAGATAGTCTAGGCACGGTGTCTGGCGACGTCCCTCGGTCTGATCCCAAATATGCTCAATGGAATTTAAATCTAGATTGCGAGTAGGCCAAACAAATCGCGTAATTTCAACCGCATTTGAAAGATGATGAGGTGTAAAGATGACATCAGGAAACAAGGAGGTCCCACATGGCAGAGAACAGCTCAAGATAGGGAAAGATGGAGAGAACTGGGAGAGACCTATATCCAACAATGGAAGGATAGAGAATAGGTTCAAAAAAAACTCAGTAACTAGCGGAGCACTGTGGAACTATGCATTATCATGCATAAATGATATCATATGAAATGGTTGTCGTCTCGAAGAATAACCATATTCCACGATAAAACATGGTCTCCATAGCCCAAAAGATACTCCCCCCCCCCCATTCCATTACTGATCCTTCACCTAATGAAAGTCACTCGGCAATACACGCTTGAGCATTTTTCTTGCCTCGTCATCGACACACTCTTAGATGTATATTTGAGGACAGAAATCTTTAGATCGATTCTTCGGAAAAACAATACACGAATCTATTCTGTTATTATCTACGCCAAGTGTTCTTTTGCAAAATTCAATCTCGCAAACATGCGAACCCAGCAGCATGAAATCACTTGCTAACTGCCTACTCACTTGTTTACATTTTTCACCTCTTGCAGATGATGTCGAAGGAAACCGCCGTGACCGTCCGTATTTGTCAATGCATTTAGCTGTTGTGGCGC
Source organism: Diabrotica balteata (assembly GCA_918026665.1). Taxonomy (NCBI): domain Eukaryota; kingdom Metazoa; phylum Arthropoda; class Insecta; order Coleoptera; family Chrysomelidae; genus Diabrotica; species Diabrotica balteata. The sequence goes on from OU898282.1 coordinate 115,703,203, forward strand.
TGTCTGACCCCGAACCTTGCCTTTGAGTGAGTAGACTAATCTCTTCGTATCACTGCCAGCCTCGTTGCATACTCGAGAAATTTATACCAACATTTCTTGAAATTTCGCCTAACCGTGACCATCTTCTAAAGACACCACAAGTCTTGCCGCAACACCAGAATTTACTTTGAATGTGGCAACTCATTGAATGACATGGTTTACAATAACAATACTACATAAAACATTTGAAATCGACAGATAATACTACAGAAACAAAAACTATGTAGATAATCGTTTTTATGAATTTGTAAGAAACGTTTATGTCAAGCGTTTATCGAAATTAAAACTTTTTTAAGCAATCAGTTTTGTAAACTATATAACAACTGAAAAAAAATTCTAAAATAACTTCAAATTATAAGGGGACTAAATAAGAACCATAACTTGATCTGCATATTCTCCTTCAGTTTAACGCAACTAAACATGTCTGGGGCATCGAAGATTTACAAGAAATACCGAAAAGGGAACTACAGAAGGATTTAACTGAAAATGAATCATTAGAAATAAGGAAAGACAATTTGGAGATAATGACTCCATCAGATTACATATGAAAGGTACAGGTCCATAAAGAGCTAAGTCACCAAATGTTTATTTCGTACAAAACGAAGTTTAAATTTTAAAACCAGTTATTGATAAATTATTAATGGTTATCATGACCTCTATTGATTAGATAATTTAATAACTTAAGTAATTAATGAAACACACAGAAGAAATTAAATTTATATTGATATTATAAAAAATAGAACAGAAGCTTTAATTGGTCAAACCACCAAACATTATTGGCCTAAAGGGGCCAAGTCCAAAAGAAACAAGTTAAAATGACAAGTAGACAAAAGTTATTAATATGAAATAATTCTAATTCTTAGGCAGGTTATCAAAAAATTGTTTTGCTTCGTCACCACAGAATCGTTTCAAATCTTGTAGGCATTTAAATTTTTTAGCCGAGATTGGTAAAAGACCTAATAATAATGTTGTTTAATAATAGTATTCCAAGATATTAATAATTTTTTATACCTGAATAAGAATACGGAGGAAGTTCAAATTCATTTTGTAGTAGCACTGGTCCCTTTCGCTTACTATCTTTTTCCTTCACTATTGCTGACTCCCATGCTCCATTATAGGACTCCCGGTAATATATCAATCTACGATGATCTTGATGTATTTCTAATTCTCGAATTGGACGAGAACTGAAAGGACATTTCTTCAAATAATCTGTTTTCGTATTAAAAAAATTCGTCCATGCTCGAAAGTAGGATTGATCTATTTCCACAACGTCAAAGGGCGATGGTTTTACACGAGCACTTCTAAAAATTTCAACCCAATCTAAAGAAATCTCAGCTCGTTGTTTGGAGTTTATTAAGCCCATATTTTTATCCGGTTCCATATAGGAATGGCCACGAATAGGAAAAGTAACTTTAACATAATCGAGTCTACGTGTATTGTGGACAATATAAGGCAAAAAACGAAACTTTTATTTCTTATAAACTTTTATTTATTATTGGTGAAATTTTTATTTTGTCCCCCACACGAGTCGCAGAATATTTCAAGCGATCTTACTTGTATATCGAGAAAATTCCAAAGAAAGTCATTCAGCATTGAGCATACATCGTCGCTCCCTTTTTGTCAATTGTTTCCGGGTAAATGTAAAACACACTTTTTGCTGTAGATAAAATGTGGACATTAAAGGCATAGACGTTCAGCTGGCTCTTATAGTAAACATCGTTTGTTGTTATGTTTGGGACACTGAGATTTTTTCCAAAATCGAGACAAATAGCTTCGTGAGTCACAGAGGTTCGGGTTTTTTTCTTCGCAGCTCTTTTTCTACTGTAAAATACCTCAGCCTTTCTTTTGTGTACATCATTTTGTATCGTAAGCTGGCGTATATCCTTTTGCAAGCGTTCATTTTCAGCAAGATCGAAACTACTGTTTAAAATATCAGACTGAAGAGATTTTATTTTTATAAGAAACTCATCACAGGAACTACATGTATCAGTTCTGGGATATCCAAAGGCTATGTTAAATTTTGTATTAAAGACTGTTCTGTAAGACTCGTAAGATATTTTCATAGAAGGGTTCAACTCGCAAAACATTTTGAACATCTTTTTTATGTTTAACTCTTCAGATAAGTATAATTTTTTATTATCATTCACACTATAGTGGCTTTTCCTGCCTTTAAATGACTTTATATGTTCGTATATTGCTACAAGAACGTTGTATTCCAATTTTCTAGGATGGTTTTTATTTTCTCCCCTTTTATCTTCAGGGGCGACTCCAGTCATTTTTAGTGAATTTTGTAATATCTCTATTTTTTTTTCTTTATTCCATGAATAGACATAAAAGCTTGTCTACAAATATTTATTTCTTTTAAGCTATTATCAGTGCTAAAACGTACCCTGTAAGAATATGCAGCACTTCTCAAATTTGCTTCGTTTTCATCTTTCCTAGGCCTTCTTCGGCGAATAGGCAGTACTGTAATCAATCCACATGAGTATGAGTTCTGCTCATTAATAGAAGTCATTGTGTTAAAATTTTTGAGTACAGTTTTTCTTGTTTTTTCGGACACATTTTGAAAACATTGTTTACGACAATTACAGGTTGCACCTACCTCGTGACTCTGCAGTCTAATTTTTTTCATGACATCTCTCATTCTGCCGTGCTTTTTCCTTTTTTTTATTCATTCTGTTTAGGCACTACTTCAATCTCATTTCCACTACTATTGTTTTCTGTATTCATTGTTATTTACTTTTAAATCACTTAAAAAACAATGAAAACAAACTAAACCGACGAACCTAACTCTAAACTGCGCGTATTAGATTAACGTCTATTAGCTGTTTATATGGACTTTACCCTTTTAGGACCTCCCTGATAAGGACTTGCCCCCTATTGGTGGTGTATGCGTAAATTAGAATTAGTATTTCACGGGGACTAAGCGCTTTTAGGACGTGTAACCAGTCGCTGACCACTTCTACGTTAAAATTGCTACAAGATGGCACCACTAGATCTATTTATGAAAAATTGCGACTTGCCCCCTTTTCAGCCTGTACCCTTCATATGCTAGTGGAAAAGTTATTGTAATCATGTTTCAGCATGCAATGTTTAAAGGAAATCATTCTTTAAATTAGATTGTGACATTAAAATGCAAAAAAAAACAAAAGCTTAGCCCGTTTTCAAGAGAAAGTTCAATATTTTGGTGAAAAATTCATAAAGAAATAATTTGAAAAAAAGCCAGATTTTTTTTCACTACAATTTGTTTTTTATCCTTTACATTTTATGGTCAATAATAATATATGCGTACTTTTAATGTAATTTTTATTAGTAGGAGAGTAATAATTTACATATGCTTGATTTTTTAATTATCTCAAAAGTCCTTTATCTTTTTTAAATCATAATTTCTGTAAAGCTAAAAATATATTGAATTTTGTAAAACACTTGTTGTGATAGTAGTGAAATATTTGTAGAGTACAAAATCGAGCTTCAATATATTGGGTTCCATTGTAGGCTGTGTATAGTCAGAATGTAGTATTCGTACAAATTATATTATAGTTAGCACACTGTACATAATTTTTATTAGAAATATTAAATGTTCTTTATATAAGTTTGAAGTTTGTATTCTATTTGTAGGGTCTCAGAAATGAGAAAGGGTTTTTAGTGTCCAATTTAAAAAATCCCAAAATTCACAGGTATTTAATACCGGTACATGAATTCATATTTCCACTGAATATTTTCCTGAAAAACCAGAAAGAGAAATATGAGAATAAGGACGGACCAAAGACGTAGTGGGAAACTTTAGTTTGAGCCAAAGAAATGATAGAGGAGAAATAGTGGTCCAATTTTGCCAAGACGAAAATCTAATGATCGCAAACACCTGGTTTAAACTACCAAAAGAAGATTATATACAGTCGGTCCGCCGGATCTTTGCACATGCATGACATTATTCACGATATATTTTTTATGCTACGTCTCTTTCCTACTCACAGAAACTAAAGCTATTAACTTAAACCGCCTGTCCATACACAACACCATGCATTGAACAAAGACAGCCATAGAACAATGATCTCTGATTGATTCGTCTACTGACAATTGACATGACAAAAACTTCCCGTTTGCACAAAATTGAAAAAGTTGCAGACCATGTTTTTGAAAACATGCGTAAAGTTTTATATCCTGGAAGAGATCTCTCCTTAGACGAAGCCTTGCTGCTTTGGCGTGGACGATTAACATTTCGCCAATATATTCCCAATAAGAGTGGGAAATACGGAATAAAGCTGTATGAACTTTGCACCCCAGAGGGCTTTGTTTTGGAGTGTCTAGTGTATACCGGAAAGGACACAGTGAACAATGAGATTGGCCATGCACAAGCTGTAGTTACAAAACTTGCGGAGCGATATATTGGAAAAGGTCACACATTGTACTTAGATAATTATTACAATAGTGTAAAACTTGCAGAATTCCTTTATAAAAACAAGACTCATGTGGTAGGAACATTGAGAAGAAACCGGAAAGGAAACCCAAAAGTGGTAATTGACTACAAATTACGCAAAGGAGAGAGCACTTTCAGAAAAAAGAATAATTTGATGGTTTTGAAGTGGAAGGACAAGCGCGATGTGCTTATGATATCAACATTGCATGGACCTGGATCTCAAAAAACAACTAATAAACGAGGAGTAGAACAAGAAAAACCTAGTGTAGTAGTCGACTATAACAAACGTATGTCCGGTGTTGATAGAAGCGACCAAATTCTCTCATATTATACGACACCCAGAAAAACTATTAGATGGTACCTAAAATTATTTTTTCATTTTGTCGATGTATGCTTATGGAATGGTACCTATTTGCATAATGTTGCTAAGGAAAAAAAATACCTACGTACTTAGAATTCAGGGAGCAGCTGATACTTGACTATCTTCAAATTCCAATTTCATCAAGGTAAAACCTTCATCTCATTATCCCAAAAAAGCAGAAAAACGAAGAAGGTGTCGGATTTGTTCCTCAAAAAAGAAAAGGACCCTGACATTCTTTGTTTGCGAGAAATGTAAAGACAAATCTGGACAATTGATTGGGTTGTGTGTAGATCCATGTTTTCAAGAGTATCACGAAGGCAACCAGTAAATGCTTTTTTTTACCACACACATCAGATTTGGTTTTTTTTAGTTTCCTGTTTTTTTTTTGTCTTTTTTTAACAGAATACCTTATTTTATTTCTGTTGTGACATAAATATAATTAAATTTATTTAAAGTTGTAAGTTTTTTTATGTCTCATATATGAGACATAATATGGTCTATAATATTACCAGTTATGCTATAGACCAGCGTCTCATATATGAGCCGCATCAAAAAATCCCACAGGAATTTCATATTTTTATCTCAGATTAGGTAAGTTACAATCAGAAATGGTTTTTCTTAGTGAATTTGTCATAAACTATGTTTGGTCCAGCAGGACGAAACCTAAATACACCCCTGGTAGCGAACGTGTTAATCATTTAAATATAGCTAAAACTACGTCAACGGACAATATGAAATATTTTTAAAGGTTTTTATTTTTAAAGTATGCCAGGCAAGCCTTTGGTTAGTTTTAAGTGTTTTATTTATCCACAAGTAAAAAAACCTTCAGGCATTATCTGTTTTAAGACAATGCCCAAAAAAGAGCGTTTCGGACTAACATCGCAATATTGCGCAATGTTAGATCATAGCATATTAGTATCTATAGGAAATGCACCAAGTTGCAATCATCGTATCATTTATTCCTATGCTAACTAATTGTGAAGACGACACTTGGTCTATATGCAAATTTCTTGATTTTTATCTGTGACGATGTTTCTCTGTTGATCTCGCAGTTTGTTAGCTGTATTTAATTTCTAAAGATCAGCTGCTTGTTTATGCATTTTAAACGTATCGTGTTTTTTTGTTGTTCTTTGATTTTTTCTTTTTTCCATGAGTTGCAGTATCTTGTCATTCATCTGACTGTTCTTTTTCTCTTTCATTCTATTAGATATTCTTCTCTGATCTTTAAAAACGTCTCTTTTGTTTACTTACATTTTAGTGTTCTCATATTTCTTCACATTTTTGTTACTATCCTTTTTTGTAACCTTCTTAAATCTAAACCGATATTAACTAACAACAGGAACATCATCTGACGATATGTCAGCACCATATATTTGCTTATATTCAATAAAAATACTTTAATTTCTGATAACTATGGTTTAAATATTTATTTACTGTAGATGTTATTGGACAACCTATAGCTTTCCAAAAATTGGAAAATCTTGTTCATAAATTATACATACCCAGTTTTCCAAATGCAATAAATGAAATAAAAAAAAGTATAAAAACGTCAATTGTAATATTAGCCATTTTCTAATTTTTATAATAATTCTTATAGCCGACATAGGTTTGACTCACATGTTTTGATTTATTTCCTATAATAAGAATAATGACAATGTGCAAAGATCCGGCGATCGTACATGGACAGCACCTGGAGATAATCAAAACTACATAATAAGTTCCTTGATAACATCGATAAAGACATGAGAAATATGAGAATACATACTTAGTGAAGAAAAGCGATGGATAGTGACGACTGAAAAAAAATTCTTGAGGCTAGGAACTACACAGGGTTGTAACGCCAGAATAATAATGATAATGCAGTTATATGATACTTTTAAAATCTCTTTAATAAAATAGTAGACCTTTTTTCCCAAGCATTTTTGGAAGTAACCATTTGCTATTTTATTTTGAATCATGCGAAAGAATATAGGTAAGGAAATACAGGCACAAATATTAAATCGCTTTAAGTAATAAAGTTTTTGCACTTTAGTTAAGTCTGTTAGCAATTGTGCATTTCCTGCTATATTTTTTGTAAATTTTAAACCGTTATAGATTACTTCTTGCGTTTGATGATTCAGAAATTGTCTTTTTCACATATTTTCCATATTTATATCACAACTTTATAACAATGCGTAAAAATAGACAGCAAATTATATGAATGTTACTGCTCTATGAATTTAGAGAGAACGAAGTTTTCCCCACTTTTTCGAATTGTCACTGCGCACCCACAACTCGTATCTCTTCACTAATTTGGACTAGTGTAATATGGCCTTACCGTAAGTCTTTTGTAACTGACGTTAATAACATACAGCTCAGCTACATATTCTTGTAAGTTTTCTACCGTTTTTCTGTGTCAATTTTACTTGTAGCTTGGAAATGATGCTGTGTATGAATTCATATACGAAATTTCTTCCATTAAAGGGATGAAATAATAATTTCCTTTACTTTCTTCTCCACTTCGGTTGACTAATAACCATCATATAAGTAGAGCATATATATAAGATGAGGTTGATCAACTGCTTAATATTCCCGATACTGACCTACGGATGTGAATCTTGGACTCTGAGACAATCGGAGAGAAGAAAGATAGACGCCACTGAAATGTTGTGTTGGAGACGAATGTTACGAATTCCTTGGACCGACCGTAGAACAAATAATTCAATTTTAAGAGAGCTAAAAGTTAGCCAACGACTCTCTAATAAAGTCCATCTCCAACAATTAAAATATTTTGGGCATGTTATGAGAGCAAACACAGAAAATATGGAAAGACTCATAATACAAGGAAAGGTAGAAGGCCGAAGATCACGAGGAAGATCCCCAACAAGATGGATAGATCAAATTACAGGAATATGCCAAAGACCTATGCATGAATTGAAAGAAATGACCAGAGACAGAGATCTCTGGAGACGGACAATACACGACATCACGTCGACCACTACACTCCCCCTGGGGGGTCAGGATTGAAGAGAGAGAAGTAGAGCTAGAGGATTATTTAAACGGCTATGACTCATACATGCGCAAAGCACAAATTTACGTTCGACAGTCGTACTTCTTTTATATGTGGATTAAAATTATTAGTCATAGGTCGGTTTCTAATCGCCATTTCTCGCGGTCCAAGCCATCTTGAACTACGAGACCTTTACTGGTTTTTATCTTCTCATACCTTCATTCTCGAGCTACGAGAATGAAGGTACTTTATTATCCAACCTTAAAAAGTGGCCAAACATTTTGATAACCTATTAGAGAGTTATTGCAAAGTGAACAGTGCCTGCGTTGCACTATTTACACCGCGCTATTTCGACAGTTTTGACATATGGCTGACACATCACAAATAGAGATATTGCTTGAACTTATGCATACTTTGTTGCGTTATTAACGTTGTTTATGTTTTCTTTTCATTTGTTCGCAAATTATTGAAAATTGATCATGATTTAGAAGCACTTATTTTAGCAAATGCTCATGATGATGATGTAGGGTTCATCATTTTAAATAACATTGTGGGCAAACATGTATTACATCCACAAAATTAAGAATTTAATTTAGAAAACATGTTTTAAGCAGATGTAAAAATAAATTTTAGGTTTAGCAGACAATATATTCCTACACTTACAAGGGCTTTACGCCTACCAGATTTTCTTCATACCAATACTAGAAACTTTGTTAGTGGTAAATGCATTTGCATTCTACATTACTTTGGAAATTAAGCCCTTATATTTTTGTTTTTAGGAGTGATGAGAAGGCTCGCATATCCCAGCAGGCTTAAAGATCTACAGCTCTTATTGAATTTGTCACCTCAATCATTATCTCAAATTATTGATTATATTTTTTGCATTTTGCTACTCTCTGATGTACTCATTTTAGAAAATTATTACAAATAAACTTGGTTTAAATGAAAGACAAACAAAAACTCTGTTAGTGGTAAATGCATTTGTATTCTACATTACTTTTGAAATTAAGCCCTTATATTTTGTTTTTAGGAGTGATGAGAATGCTCGCATATCCCAGCAGGCTTAAAGATCTTCAGCTTTTATTCAATTTGTCACCTCAATCATTATCTCAAATTATTAATATTTTTGCATTATGCTACTCTCTGATGTACTCATTTTAGAAAATTATTACAAATAAACTTGGTTTAAATGAAAGACAAACAACATACATAACATGAGAAAGAAAATAGCGCAACGAATACCGCACAGCGTAACGGCTCCCCTAATAACGGCACGCCGTATTTTCAATAACGCAGCGTAAGCCAAATATCACATCTGCGCATGCTCTACTGTCAAAATAACGCGTGCTGAAATACAGCAAGTGCAAAATTGACTCTGCAATATCTCTCTATTAGGTTGAGTTTTGCCGAAAGTACAAGTTGAATATAACCGCAAATGTCAAAAATATTTGGGTTTGGCAGTGTTGGGATGTTTTTATAATGCATATATGTTGTATGCTTCAAATATAAAGAGAGAAATTTAAAAAGTATATTTTGATTCCCTAATATATCAAAGGGTAATTGCCAAAAAAATTCTAATAATTAACTGCAATTAATCTCCAAAGAAACAAATACTTACTCATTCTTGTTTTATACAAATCAAAAATTGCAGAATTTATAACATAATATAAACAAAATGTACTTTTTTAAAGCTATATCTTTTTATATTTGAAGCATACAGCATCTACCTTTCTACATTTACTATCTACATTTGAAGCAACACTGCTGTACCATTTGACAATCAGCTTGTACTTTCGGTAAACTCAACCATCTATTAAATTCTTTGTAAGTTGTCCCCTACTGGGCTCTTATTTCGCTACCATGCCAGTACTAATTCAACTAGTGCTAAATTTTAACTAGTCTAGATACTTGTTTACACTACCAGTGTGCATTCACACCTAGTTTCATTCCTCGTTGTTTCTCGGCTAATAGCACTGCATGACTGATGAGGATAATTAAAAGAAATAATCGAAATAACTTTATAGAAAATAATTTAACTTTATTCTTAAACAAAATTTTAACAGTAGTACAAACGTTTAGAGATTAAAATAAATTGAAGAGTTTAATGAAACATAGTGGTATTTTTACAGATTTCTATTGTATTATATTACGCATTTAATCAAAATTATGTTAAGCCACAGAAAAAATATTTCTAGGATATTACAATACATGGCAGAGACTGCATTGTGTTATTGAAATCACCCAGGTTTGTTTTTATTTTTCCCATAATGTGGTACGCTACAACAAAATGGTGTCGACTTCATGGAAAATTGAACTTTAAATTTAATTTAATTGATGACAGTCTGATAGACAAACATCCAGTGAAGTTGGTATATATTTTTTTATTTATTTGGCTTGCCATGCTTTTATGTAAACATATTTCGTATATACTTATGGAAAAACATATTTCTTGTAACTTGTCAAGTTATTGCTATATATATTATTTGAATTTTCACAAATTCTAAAATGTACAGTCGTTTTTGTTATATTTTAGGATGACACCCAAAAGCGGATACCTTGGGTTTCTCCCGGCAAGTAAGTACATATATCCAGAGTAGCAAAAACTAACCAAATGGATACGAAAAAATGTGGAAAACTATGAGCGAATTAAAAAAAAGACATATTTTGGCATAACAGTATAAATCGAAAAAGAAAATTAAGAAGATTTTTAGTAAATGTGAATTGGATTGCTGTAAAAATAAAATTACATTTTTTTCGGAAGACGTCGGCTTATTCCAAGATCACATCACATCATCCAGCCTCAAGAGTCCACTGCTGAACATAGGCCTCTTCCTCATGTTTCCAACCCCGTCTATCTTGCGCCGCTCTTATCTAGTTTTTATTGAGTCTTCTTAAATCGTCAGTCCATCTTGTAGGTGGTCGACCGACGCTTCTCTTGACTTCCCTTGGCCTCCATTCCAATAACCTCTTTGTCCATCGCCCATCTGTCATTCTGGCTATGTGTCCTGCCCATCTCCATTTTTGTCTGGCTATCTTCTCGATGATGTCAGTCACTCCTGTTCTTCTCCTGATGTCTTCGTTTTTTATTCTGTCTCGGAGAGTTATTCCTAACATGGACCGCTCCATTCTTCTCTGCGTGACTCTCAGTTTGGTAGCTGCTGCTTTTGTTAAGGTTAGTGTTTCTGCTCCGTACGTCAAGGCTGGGAGGACGCACTGATTAAATACCTTTCTCTTTAGGCATGTGGGCAGCTCACTTTTAAAAGTTTCTCTCAGTTTTCCAAATGCTGCCACCCAAGGCCGACTCTTCTCTTCAGTTCATGAGTCTGGTCATGATTTTTGTTTTCGAGATATTTATATTTAAACCTACATTTTCTGTAGCCACAACGAGTTCCTGTACCATCTCTCTTGCCATACCTAGATCTTCAGCTATTATAAGTATATCATCGGCGAAACGTAAGTTGTTTAGATATTCTCCATCTATTTTTATTCCCTTTGTCATCCAATCCAAATTCTTAAAAGCATGTTCTAGCACCGTATTAAAAAGTTTAGGTGACATTGGGTCTCCTTGTCTAACCCCCCGTTCTATTTTTATGCGATTACTGTTAGTATGTAATCTGACAATGGTTGTTGCCTGAAGGTATATTTTGTATAATAATTTAGTATATCTATAATCTAGCCTGCATTGTTTAAGCGCCTGTTTCTCTTAACTAATATTCGCGTAAACAACTTATATATATATGGCTGAGGAGGCTAATCGATCTGTAATTCTCTAAATTTGCTTTGTCTCCTGCTTTGTGTAATAGAATCATAGTAGCGTTGTTCCAGTCTGTTGGAATATTGGCGCTGTGAAGGCAGGTATTGAAAAGTTGTTTAATTTTTTCAAGTAATACCTCCCCCTCTTTTCAAGTAATACATCCCCTCCAATTTTTAGTGCTTCTGATACTATTCCATCTTCACCCGGGGTTCGATTATTTTTCATTTTCTTCAGGGCTTCTTTGATTTCTGATTTTGTTATATTGGGCATTAAAGCTGATCCTTGGTTTAATACCCCAGTTTTTAGTGTAATTGGAGGTTCCGTATTGTTATCTTTTTTTCTTGATCTATATAACTCTGTGTAGAACTCTTCGACTATTCTTAATATTTCATCTCTGTTCGTTGTTTCTTCTCCAGTTCTGTTTCTCAGTTTGTTAATTTCTATTTTCCCCTTTTGTATGCTCTTCAAAACTTTCATGTTCTTATTTTTCTCTATTGCCTGTTTTGTTTTTTCTACATTGTAGTTTCTTATGTCTTTTCTTATTGCCTTTGTGATCGTCTTATTTATTTGATATATCGCTTCTTTGCTTGCAGTGTTATCTCCTTTCATTTGTCGCCTTAGTTCTATAAGGGTTTTCGTGGGTTGACTCAGCTTTTCATCTTTTTTGCTTGTCGGACAATATTTAGTTTGAGCCTGTTGCATTGTGTTGACTATTTGTTTGTTCAATATATTGATGTCAGCTGTTGTTGTATCTTTCAATGAATTCCCAATATATTTTTCGAACTCCTGAATGTTAGTTGGTTTTGTCCATTTCTTTGGTTGTTTCTTATTTATCATTTTGAGTCTTTCTTTTTCGGTTGATATCGTTATTTTAGCTCTTACTAACCTATGATCACTGCTTGTACTGAACTGGTTTAGCACATTTACGTCTTTAAATAATACTTTTTTGTTTGTTAAGAAATAGTCGATTTCGGTTCTTGTTTTTCCATCAGGACTTGCCCATGTCCATCTTCTGTATTTTTTCTTTTTAAAGAAGCTGTTCATTTGATAGAGATTGTTTTCCAAATTGAAAGTCAGTAGTTGTTTGCCTCTATCATTTCTGCCTTCGCTTCCAAAATTTCCCAATATTATTTCAGAGGGGTCTTCCTTAGTGCCTATTTTGGCGTTGAAGTCACCACCTATTATTAAGAAGTGGCCAGGATTTTCCAGGATTGCACAGGATATTTGGTCGTAGAATATTTGGACTTCTTCGTCTGGATGTTCTGTAGTAGGGGTCTGTTGAATGAACTTTAGGATATATCTGGCGTTTATTTTGATGTTTAAGTAGACCACTCTTGTTGAGATTGAGATATAGATGAGATATTCCAAGATAATGAAAATGTATAAGAATTATAAAAAACTTTGAGAGGAACAAGTCCAGTCAATAAAAGGTCTTTCAATTTGTAGCTAAATACCAGTCATTGAAGTAGAATCAAGAGTATAACGAAGTAGTATGAGTATGACCTGCGACATTACAATTAAAAGATTTTAAATAGATTTTTATATACTCTGGTGAGGCAACACAATATGGCACCAGTTAAAGAAAGAACTATTGAAAAATATTTTTTACTTATATAACGTATGGCTTAAAGCTAAAAATGAATGTTTTACAAACAAATTAAAACTAATAAGCTCTTTTGACTTGCACCAAATTATGTCCATTAACCATTGGTCTTGCATTTTACTGCCAAAAAATATAGCTTCATAACTAGTGGATTTAGAATGAACAAATGACACAACTTAGGTGTATTTATGGACTGAAGATCAGCCTAATCGAAGAGCTGATGATGTTAAAATTGAATTGAATTAACCTGTGAAATTAAAAGACTAATAAAATTATTATAAGCGGCTTTCAACAAAACGATATGTCTGAAAATGATCCTTTGTAAACAATGTGTGCCACAGTGTTGACTTCTGATACAGAAACTTAAAAGTACAAATTTGTAAAAAAATCAGACTGACTTCGAGTGAAGAGTCATGGAGGCGTTGATGTTGGGATTAACACTAAGAGGGACTTCCGAACGTAATTATAATAGCCAGAACAAGAACTAGGGGCGCTGTGGAAATGGACGCTGAGTGTACTAAACACACGATGAAGTGGAATTCTAGATTTCAGGCATCTAGAGGTAAAGGTCGAGAAATACCCCTGACAGCAGACGGATGATATCTTCTTCTTTAAGTTCCATCTTCTATCGAAGGTTGGAAATCATCATGGCTATGCGGACTCTGTTGACTGCCGCTCTAAAAAGTTCTGCACTACTGCATTCAAACCATTCCCTTAAGTTCTTAAGCCAGGATATTCTTCGTCTTCCCACATTTCGCTTTCCTCGGATTTTGCCCTGCATAATAAGTTGTAGTAATGCGTATTTTTGCCCTCTCATCACATGTCCCAAGTACTTCAAGTTTTCGTCTTTTAATAGTTAATATTATTTCCGCCTCATTTCCTATCCTTCTAGTTACTTCCATGTTTGACATTCTTTGAATCCGTGATATTCGTAGGATTCTTCTGTAACACCAAAATTCAAAGTCGGCCAACTTATTCAGATGAACTTGTTTTAGTGTCCAAGCTTCCAAACCATAAAGAAGAGTAGAGAACACGTAACATCGAAGCATTCTCAGGCGTAGTTCTAACCTTATATCCCGACAACAAAGAAACTTTTAAGTTTAATAAATGATGTACGTGCTATTTCAATACGTGTCTTAATTTCTTTGGTTTGGTCTATATCTGATGTTATCCATGTTCCTAAGTATTTATAATTATTAACACTCTCAATTGCAGTATCTTCAATAGTCAATTGGATATTTGCATGTGCAGATTTAGTCATGATCATGCATTTAGTTTTCTTTAAATTTATCTTAAGTCCGTACTCATGACAGCGTTCATTAAGGCGTTGCATTACGTTCTGTAAATCATTGTTGTTATCCGTAATTATTACTGTATCGTCTGCAAAACGTAAGTTATTCAAAACTTCCCCATTGAGAGATATACCTTCTATTGAGTCTGAGAGCGCTTCTTGAAATACCGCTTCAGTGTAGACATTGAAAAGTAGTGGGGACAGCACGCAACCCTGGCTGTCAACTCTTACCTTGGCAGTTTGATTCCAATATAAATTAGATATAATTTTCAGATCACGACTGTCAATATTTTTGCTTTTTAATATATCTACAAGCTTTTTACGTTGAACTTTATCAATGCCTTTTCAAAGTCTACAAAACATAAGTACATATCCTGATTCATGTCCATGCATCTCTGAGCCAGCACATTCAAGCCGAACAAAGCATCTCTTGTACTTATACCATTTCTAAAGCCAAATTGTGTGTCACTAATCTCATATTCAAGAGTTTTAACAATTCTGCTGTGAATTATTTTCAAAAATGTTTTAAGTGTGTGACTCATTAAAGCTATTGTTCTGTGGTCTGAGCAAGTTGTTGAACTTGGTTTTTTGGGAATTGCTACAAAGTTTGATTGCAGCCATTGTCTGGGGATTGATGTAAAAAGGGTTAAAACAAACTGAATATAGGGCACACGATCGGGAGCCCTGCAAAAAACTGATGAAAACCTATGTTCAGTCGTAGACACTATAGGCTCTATATTGATTATGATATGTCTTTAAAAACGACAGACTTGGAATAATAGGTTTGTCAAAAATTAACAAAATATACGAGCATCTAAAAATTGTTCTGAAGCTACTTTCTTGTGGCATTTTAAAGTAATTGCTATTTAAATGGGAATAAGCCACAATTAAAGGTTAAAATACGTTTATTGACGTTTCAATTTTCACTTCGGAAATCGTTCAAATCATTCTCAAAATACAAACATTAGTAAATTAAACAATTTTTTTTAAGTAACAAAAAAGCAAACTTTGTTTAATTTACTAATGTTTGTATTTTGAGAACGATTTACGAAGTGGAAATTGAAACGTCAATAAACGTATTTTAACCTTTAATTTCATCTAAAAATTGGGTCAAATAAAATAGAAAATTTACCGACCTTCTTGATTTAGATCCCGACACTCTACCATTCATTTTACAATCACCTAAACTAAGCTTCTGTGTAGATACAGTGTAGGTAAAATTTTATGGTCGGTATGGTAAAACTTAACAGGATATCTAACACAGATATAAAATCATATTTTCAGCAAATAGACAAAGATAAACAATCATATTCCCCCTTGGTCTCCCCTCCATAAATCTTTTTGACGCCCATTGCCTGTTAGTGAGACGATTAGTTCCGATCAGAGATATTTTACATATTCTGTGGTTCCGATCCTCATAAAGCTAAGAAACTAGAGGTGGGTCCTCTAGTTTTTTAAATTTTTATCGGAACCGTTTTTCGTAAACTGTAACTAGTTGATTGTTTACCAGTATTCAAATTAGCGAGTACACAAACATATTGGCTATTATCGTTTATGTGTATAAGTATTGAAGTGAAAGAAACTAACGAAGAATATATTTATTATAACTTGAAAAATAAATTAAACAATACAAATAGTACTTACATTTACATGGACTTAAGTCATCTTTATCAGTTTCTTTTTCTTGTACTATTTAATTTTCAATAGTATAATCTTCTTTTTCTTTTTTTTTTATAGAAGTAACCGGCTTCAACCACCAACTAGTTGATTTTAACGAATTTAACCGAAAATTTAGAGTTTAACACGGTTTTATTAGGCTGCTGCCATTTTTCTGGAAACCATAATTCAGAAAACATCACTTTTAAAATTAGTGAAATTATTATTCAGTGGGGTCTAAAACAAAAAGTAAATTTTGCAGTAACTGATAATGCCTCAAATATGGTCATAGCTATTAAATATGTTTTGGAATAAAAACATTTAAATTGTTTTGCTCATACGTTAAATTTATTGATGGAGGACGCACTTAAATGCTGTCGTGTACACATAGATAAAATAAAAGTCTTTTTTTTCGACAATTCAGCAAAAAACACATTTCAAAAAAGTACCTTATCTTCAGAAACGCTTTTAAAGTATCAATTACAACATAACAAAGATCCCAAACGGCCAATCCAAGACGTGGAAACTTGGTAGAACTTCACCTATTACATGTTAGAAAGAATGACGGAGTTAGAAGAGGCAATCCGTTCCACATTGGTATCAGTTAATACAGACTTAGACTTAGACCAAATCTAAATAATGAAGACTGGATTATTTTTTCGTAATTGTCCCAAATTTTACGGCCTTTTAAAGAAATAACAAGTACAATGAGTGGCCAAAAAATACTTGAATGATAGTTCAGTGATTGTTCTGGTACGCTGCCTGCAAAAATCTTGCAATAAAATTTTAGCAAACAGTAACCTTACATCCATAGTATCCGACGTAGTACGGGTTTTAATTACTAATTACGGGATAATTGCTAATCTCGGGTTTAGCAAAAAGATTTAGAGGGTTAGATTAGCATATTGTCATTATGTACGTTTATGGATTCACGATTTAAAGTGCAGGGATTTTCTGATAAAAATAACGCTAAAAAAACAAAAGAAAGAGTTAAGAAGCTGGTTACTTTTATAATTAAAGAACAAGAAGATTGTACTATTGAAAATCAACCAGTATAAGAAAAAGAAACCGATGGTGTATTGTATTTTTGATCAATTAATTGGACATGACTCATCTAAACGTACACCTGTAGCGAGAGTCCATTACAATGGTGGAAAAAAGTATTGTAAATGTGAACACATGTTCAAAAATCAGGTTTAATTTTAAATAAAAGAAAAACACGGTTAATAAGAACTAAAGTAAAAAAACTTATGTTTTCAAATGTCAATTTAGACGATTCGTGATTTAATAATAACGTGTAATGTAAACGTAGGTACGATTTACTATTTGTATTGTTTAGTTTAGTTTGCAAGTTTTAATAAAATCTTTTATTAGTTTCCTTCACTTCAATAAATATACACATAAACGATAATAGCCATTATGTTTGTTTATGTAGGTAGTTTCTTACTTGAAACTACTATTAAAAAATCATAGTTACTTGTTTACGAAAATCGGTTTGCGACGTCAATGACCCACCTCTATTCGTAAATACCTGTGTACGCGTTGATTCGGTGATTTGACCACGCGACACGCCACGTTGGCAAATAGTTTTGTACGAAGCTTTTTTTTATTTATATGCAGTATAATATTTTTATTGGAAATAAGGCATAATGTCACTTTAAAATAAGCTTATTTTGATGTTTAGATTTTTAATTCGGAAATCGTTTTTTAAAATACCAAACATTAATAAATTTTATTTATATAAAAACGATTTCCGGAGTATAAATCAAAATGTTATATTACACTTATTGTAAAGTAATATTGTGGCATATTCCCAATAAAAAACAATAAGCTGCCATTTAAATCCATTTCGCCCAAATTTCATTATCTTGGAGCATTGTTCAAATGCGAAAAAGACAACAGGTCAAATAAAACCAATAAGTTTGGCAACGTTGAATTTCCCCTTTTTATTATATCCACTCCATATCCACTCATTTATATTCGGTGATATAAAAGGCGGACACCTAATATATCTCTCTCTTTTTAAACAGTTGTTTCTCACTCCATCTCATGTAAGGTCCATACCGACCATAAACTTTTACCTATACTGTATAAATGAAGAGGTGGAAATGTTTTTTTATTAGTTTTATGATTAGTTTAGAACCGTAAAATAGTTTCGAAACACAATTCAGATTTCCGCTTTAATCTGTGCTTTCTAAAAATTGCAAAGCAAAACAGACGTTGATAAAGGAGTTATAATAACTGTTCTGATGAGACCTATTAGGTCGAAATACGTATCAACAGATACAAAGGCGCTTTTTGCGTGAAATCAAATATTTGCTGTCCTTTTACTGATTAGTTTAGAATTAGCAAGAACATGTTATGCCACATGTATGTCAAATATACCCCATTCTTTTCACAAAACTATGTTTTTCTCAAGATATTAAATTATAATCCTATAAGGTTGACACAATTAAATATCAAAAGATCTTTACATTAAAACTAGCATTCTGCAGATTTAAAAAAAAACTTGCAATATGTTGCATTAAGGTCTTCATTTGTAGAAACGTAGATAGTATTTAGTAGCCATATTTATCATTTAGATTTGTTCTTCCATCTCCACTTTGACCGCTTGGAGGTACCCACATGCTATAATTTTCTCTCGAAGCATCATCTTCATAACCTTTTTGTTTTTCTTGCTCCTGCTTCCCCTGTCTTTGGTGAATTCTTCTTTGATTCCTTTTCTTTTTTCTTTGGTCAGTAAAACTTTCTACTTCAGTATTTTCATTAAGTGAATCAGATTCTTCGTCTTTTAGGTTTTCGTCAGAAACATCCATATTTACTCTTTTTTCAGGGGATTTAGGGATGAGAGGATTACAAGAAACAGGTTCAATGTTCGATTGATTTTCTTCTTTATTTTTCAATTTTTGCGTCCAATCCGTTAGCACAGCTTTGGCAAAATTAATTATGTCAATTTTTAACAATGTTACTTCGTCGACAACGCTACATATCTTTTCGGTTATAATATCCAGCTCCTCTACATTCTTTGACATTCTATCAAGTTCAGTTTCTGATATTCGTGATCTACCCTTACTATCAGACTTGTTGGAATCTGATATTAATGTATCAAATTTCTTCTTTTCGGCCAAACAAATATCCCGATCCGGACTTCGTTGACTTTCGCTAGAAGCGACCTTGTTCATACTGTTTCTAATAGTATCAACATATTTTTGATGACCTAAAACAAAAAATAAAGAAATATTACAAAACAAGATTATGGCGTTTATAAAGAATTAATTGGTATAAAAGTAAAATAAGGATACATTATCAAGAGCATTACCAAAGTCATACTAGACTCGATAAATAAGAAAACATGGTGTCGGGTGTATAGAGGCACAAAACTTAGTGTATAGTATGATATACTATGTTGTAGAGTACACCAGTTCTTGGTTGTAAATTTTAAAAATTTATTAAACCGTATATTCAGCAATCTATTTGATATAAATATTTTAATAATAAGCGTCTTTGGGGTTCGAAATGTAAATTGACTTTAGAGACGTTAATCCAATGTCACTTAGGAGTGAGTTAATTGGTTATGTTTTTTCCTTTGATAGTATCTTTTAAAGTCTAGCACATGCTTTAAATTTCCTCACAGTGCTTCCTCCACGCGTCTCTTTTGGCTTCTCTTATAGCTGTATAGTATTACGTCCATGTGGTTCTGTATTCTCTCCACTTTCAGGCTTCTTTGGCTTTTTTGAATGGCTTCCTCGTCCTTTTCCTCAACACAGACAGTTCTTAATTCCAACATGGCGTATCCTTGGTGCAACTCTTCTCCGTTAGAGGGCAGGTTTCTTAGAATGCTGAAATCACATCGTCTTGTAGATCGTCATGTAGATCATTTATCGTTCTCCTCATGCTCGACAGATGCTGGTCTAGAACTTCTTTATAAGTCTCCCAGTTAGGTGGGTTCCGATAAGTGACTTTGACTGCTTTCCCCTCTAAGGTGTATCTAATCTTTCTATGATCTAAGCAGATCTCCTCCTCAGTTACATATCATTCTGATATAAAATTTGAGTCTATTGTAATATCTATAACCTCCTTTCTACTTTTTCTTATGAAAGACGGTTCTTTGTCTACATTTAATATGTCCAAATTATTTGTCAGAATAAATTTCATTAATAATTCACCCCTTGTTTTGATGTTCGTGTTCCCCAGATCCTGTGGTGTGCATTGGCGTCGCAGCCGATGAGCAGCTGCATCCTTAATTTTTTGCACTGTCTCACCAACTCCACTTCATTGGTCGATGTCGTTGCTGGATCGTCCGAAGAAGAAGAAGATCGGAAGCTAGGCCGAGTCCAGAATAATCTCTCTCGGTCCTCTTCCTTCACCGATCTTGACTGTTACTGTCGTCAGATCTTTGGAACAAAAATTAATTGGCGGCAGTATCTCTAGCGATCTTCTGGCAATCACACAGGTTCAGAGAACTTGAGTACTACATCTACCTCAGAGTTGATCTACTTCAGAGTAGATCTACTGTAGATCAATTCTCCATTTAACCCTAAACCTCTAACCTCCCTTTCGTTTACCCAAGGCTCTTGTACTAGGGCAATAGCAAACATCCTCTCAAACGCTGCCAGGACTGCTGTGACCGCCTTGCAGTGTTACTCTTAGGCCTATCTTTCTTGACTTAAAAATCTCTGACGGTTACACTAATAAGTCCAGAGTAAGCTTTGTAGTTCTTCTTCTTCAAATTGGAGGGAGGGAAGAATTGCAGGTTTCTTCATCTATAGTAAAGGCCGGAAGCTGGTCCCCTAGTCTATTTTCCTGCTTAACAGGGACCAGTTCTGTGTCCTCAGCATCGGATTCAGATGCTAAAGGCGCGTCCTAATCATCTGTGTATTTATGGATTTTGACTCAAGGATGAAGACCAGGACTCTGGTTCTCACCTGAGGTCCTTGTATTCAACCACTATCAAAATCCTCCCAGAAAGTGGCCAGCACTTCAATCGTCTTCGTATTTGTCATTATGCTCATCTGCCTAAGCATTCTCATTCCAGCAACATGCATAAACTAACGTCCAAAACTGACTAAAACTGGAATATGCTTTGAAAAGAGAAGGTAGGAAAATAAGAAATTCCCACGTTATTGTGTTACTAAAGATAATGTAATAATAGTCATTCTTGATAGAAAAAAGAACTACTATAGTCTTCTTCCTATGCCGTCCCCATTTACGAAGGTTGGCTACCACATTTCTAAAAGTTTCTCTGTCTTTTGCAACGTAGAATAATTCGTCTACAGTTATGTTTGTCCAATCTCGATTATTTCGCAGCCATGACTTCAAGGTATGCAGTCTTGCGTACTTTTATTGTTCTCAACAATTTTTTGTCTCGACCCATCCTTTTCAGCACTTCCTAATGGGACCCTGGCAGTCCATGAAATTCTCAACATTCTCCAGTATATCCAAAGTTCAAAGGCTTTAAGCTTCACCACCAATCGGTATATTATTTGTTTCTATATCGTTCATCTTTATTACTGCTTTCTGGTTCCAGTATATAGCCTTAATAAACTCAATGTCTTTTTTGTCTAAATTGATGGTTTTTAATTAATCTATTAACTTCATATGCTGTACTCGGTTAAATGCCTTTCTAAAGTCTATGAAGCATACATATGCAATCTTGTTATATTCCCGACACATCTGCAAGAGTACCGTCAACCCAAAATAATGCCTCTCTTGTACCAATGCTTTCTTTGAAGCCAAAACAGCGTTTGATCTATCTACTCCTCACATTTCTTATAAATTCGGTTTTGAACAATTTTCAAGAAAATCTTTAAAGGGTGGCACATTAGGCTTATCAATTTTCTCTTTATATTACCTCATGTAAGGCTTTTAACAGTTCAACTGGAATTTGATCAGGACCCAGTGCTTTTCCTTATTTTGCATTCTGTAGGGCATGCTTTACTTCTGAGGGTAAAATTTGTAGGTATTGTTCTTCTTCACTTATATCTTGTCCATTTTCCCTTTTGTCATGAAATAGATGGATTATATATTGTTCCCATGCTTCCTTTATTTTGCTCTCTTCACTAAGTATTCCTCCATTATTATCTCTTGTTATGAGTGTTCTTTGTCTGTTGTTGCCTGTAAGTTCTTTCATTTTTTTTTATGTAAGTTTGAGATGTCATGTTTGTTGTTGAGTTCCTCCAGTTCCTGGCATTCCTTGTGCAATCAATTCCTCTTTAGGTTTTCTGATTTCATATTTGATTTTATTCTTGAAGGTTTTATATTTATTTCCATCTTTATTTTTGTATTTTCTTTTTTCAGTTTTTTTTAGTGGTTTTCTCTTCTTCACCTAGGACCTCTTTTCCCACTTTTAGTATGGCTTCTATAGTAAAAGGAATAAATGTATAACGAACAAAAGAATGAGAAAATAGTTATCATAGACTGTAGTATGATATATATGCTGCAAATACATACCTACAAGAAGGTAAGAGGAAAGAATTCAAATTTTACAAAATATAGTAGTCATTGAAATTCATGGCTTAGTTATAACTATTTACTTACTAGCAGAAAGAGGTGTAGTCCTTTGTAAAATTCGATTAAACAAATCTAAGTATATTTTTAAATCCGCGGAGTCGTTTACATCTAAAGAAGAATCCACCTGTGAAACTGTGGGAGGAGGGCCTACACTTTTTGACTCTTGAATATTCTGGTTGTGTTGTTCTTTAGTTTCGGCTATTCTTATATTAATCACGTCAGTAGTATCGTCTTTTGTATCTTTTGATAGGCACGTCGAAGACTCTTCATCGCTTTGTACTTGCTTCTTCTCTTGGCTACTTTTAGTAGAATCTAAAAAAATATATCATGATAAAAATATGTACAATTAACATTTTTTTTTAAATGTCAAGTTGTTTATTGTTGTAGTGGACTGTATTTATTGAAATTAATTAATAGTCTAAAATACTGCATTTATTTATGAATTTGCACAAAAATATGAAAACAATAACAAATAGTTCTATGCTTCTCAACGGCTGGTGATGGAATGTCATTCTGTCATCTGTCGTCTGTACCGACTAGCTGGCTGGCTGGGCTGCAGTGGCGGACCGTTCAAATACAAAATGGGTTGTCGTCGACATACTCCCGGCCTTGAAAGATCCTGAATCTTTCAATTTAATGGAAGGAGAGGACATATTTTGGAGAATGACCTCGTGATGATACCTTCTTGAGTCTTTATTTTTGCAACTCTAGCGGTATTCTGCGATCCGTCATGTATGTGAGTTATTCTGCCTAGTTTCCACTTTGCTGGTGGCAGACAGTCATCTTTGATAAGGACTAAAGTTCCTTCTACTAATTCTCCCTTGGATATTTGCCACTTAGAACGTCTCTGTAGCTCGACGACGTATTCGGAAGACTATCTCTTCCAGAAACTTTGGAAAATTTGTTGGATGCGTTGAAATCTATTGAGTCGTTGTGGAATCTCTTGGAGTAGATCTGGTTCTGGAGCTAGCGTTGGCATTCTACCGATGAGGAAATGAGCGGGACAGAGTGGTGTTAAATCATTAGGATCAGGACTAATAGGACACAAAGGTCTGGAGTTGAGTACTGCTTCTATTTGTGATAGTATTGTTGCAAACTCCTCAAATGTAAGATTTGTATTTTTAAGTGAACGTTTTAAGTGAAATTTACAAGATTTTACTCCGGATTCCCAGAGTCCCCCGAAATGTGGAGAATATGGCGGAATTAAATGCCATTCAATACCCTCATGTGTACATGAATCTTGTATGTGTGCATTGTTAATTTTTAAAAATCTTTTAAGTTCAGACATGGCACCTACGAAGTTTCTACCATTATCTGAGTACAATTTGGCTGGCTTTCCTCTACGAGCGATAAAGCGGCGCAAGGCAAGCATGAATGTTTGAGTGCTCAAATCGGTTACGAGCTCAAGATGAATCGCCTTTGTAGCAAAACATATGAATAATGAAATATAGCATTTATTTAATTTGGCACCTCTGCCCTTATTTTTATACAAAAACGGACCGGCGTAGTCAATACCAGTGATGGCAAAGGGAAATGTGTATAGTAATCGGTCACGTGGTAAATCACCCATGATTGGTTGTATAGGTTTAGGATTAAATCGTAAACAAGTGGTACATTGTTTAACAGTCAACCTAGATAGGTTTCTGCCTGATATAGGCCAATATGTCTCCCGAATAGTAGATAGAAGCAGCTGAGGGCCTGCATGATATAGACGCAGGTGTTCATGACGGAAAAATAATATCGTGAAATGATGTTTTGAATAATGGGATGTTTTTTGTCATATAGAAAATCCGAGTTAGCCAAGCGACCACCAACACGTATTAAACCATCCTGGTCAATAAATGGGTTTAAAGAGAAGAGCTTGCTGTTGGAACTAACGCTTTTTTGTTTTGACAGCTGATCATACTCTTCGCGAAAAGAGTGTAGTTGTATGATCTTCAATAAATAACGACGAGCGTCATTAATATTGGTTAATGTTAGAGAGCCACACTCTCTAAGAATTTTGGGTGTTAATAAATTATTTTTAAATCTAAGGATGTATGCAAATGCGCGCAGTAAACGCGAATATTGTGAAAAGGCCTTGAATGGAAACCATTGTTCTTGCTGAGAATAGGAAACAAAATTGAGAATAGTTTGAGATTTTATTTCGGGTAGAATGTCTACCTTTGGATTTAAAAGGGGCCAAAATTCTTCCTTAAAGACAACCATGACGGACCGTCCCACCATAGTGAAGAATTTAGTATTTGAGAAGGAGATAATCCCCTTGATAGATGGTCTGCAGGATTATCTTGTGTGGGTACATACTTCCATGTATAGGACTTTGTTAAGACCTGAATTTCGGAGACTCTGTTAGCTACGAAGGTTTGAAGATTGTTAGGAGAAGTATTGATCCAAGCAAGGGTTATTGTGGAATCTGACCATAAATAACATTTATTGAGGTCTATATTGATGGATTCAATTACCTTAGTTAAAAGACGTGAAAGTAATACAGCTGCGCAAAGCTCTAGGCGTGGAATGCTTAGAGTTTTGATAGGGGCAACCTTTGATTTAGCACATAGAATTTTAACCGAGATATTTCCCTTGACATCAGTACTTCTTAAATAGATACAAGCACCGTAGGCTTGTTGTGATGCGTCCGAAAAACCGTGTATTTCTATATCTTTAGCATTATTGCACACTGCATGACGTGGTATACTTAATTGTTTTAGATTGGCAAGATCATTTTTCAATCTATTCCAAGTATTTAGTGATGAACCGCTTAATTTTTCATCCCAATTGAGTTTTTCAGTCCATAGCCTTTGCATTAGAATCTTCGCAAGTATGATACAAGGACCTACTAAGCCTAGTGGATCGTATATTCTTGCAATTAAAGAAAGAACATCTCTTTTGGTACAAGTTTCCTTGTAATTGTTATATTGTACATTGTATAATAGTGAATCACGTTGGGATGACCAAATAAGTCCTAAAGTTTTTGTGACTCCATCTTTAGAGAGGTTTAGAATTCCAAAGGAATCATCTTGATTATTTACCCTTTCTAAAACTCTTGGGTCATTTGAAATCCATTTTCTGAGTGGAAAACAACCTGTAAGTAAAATACGTGAGACTTCACGGCAAATGTTCGAAGCTTCAGTAATAGTATCCGCACCGGTTAACAAGTCATCTACGTAGAAATCCTGACGTAATATCTTCGCGATTTCTGGTTGCGACAATTGGCATTCGTTAGCTAACTCGAAAAGGCATCGGATAGCAAGAAAACTGGCTGATGCTTGGCCATAAGTAACCGTATTTAAAGCAAAATGTTGTAATGGATCTGAAGGACTTTCCCTCCAGACTATTTTTTGAAGACTGCGTTGGCTGGGATGAATTAACACCTGCCTGTACATTTTGGTTACGTCTGAGCTTATGATGAATTTGTGTTTTCTGAATCGGATGAGAATTGAGAATAGATCTTGTTGTATACTGGGTCCGACGCATTGAATATTGTTTAATGATAACCCGTTGCTTGTTGGTGAAGATGCGTCAAACACGACACGAAGTTTTGTTGTAAGACTGTCCTCCTTTAGGACACCATGATGTGGCATGTAGTAGTCGACAGTAGAGTTTTCAGAGATATCTGCTAACGACATGTGGTTTAGCTCCTGATATTCGCGCATGAATTGTATATATTGTTCGCGAAGAGGATTGTTTTGTGCTAATCCTTTTTCTAGATGATGAAATCTTCTTTCAGCTTGTATCCTTGAATCACCCAACACAAGCGGATATTGTTTTAATGGCATCATAACTATGAATCTACCATTTGGATCACGTGTAGTAGTTTTTTGAAAATTGTCCTCGCACAATTGCTCTTCTTCAGATAGATGAGGAATATTTGGCAATTCCTCTACTTCCCAAAATTGCTGAAGAAGTTTAGTTAGTTCCAGATTTGTGCTAAGATTGCAAGATATTGTATTGTGGGGAATCGATCCCAGCGGGCCAGAAATTATCCACCCAAATATTGTTTCTGTTAAAATAGGACCTTGATCTAAAGATATGCGACCTTTACAAATCAAATGCCAAAAAATATCTGCGCCGATAAGAATGTCAATAGATCCAGCATTGCCAAAATTAGGATCTGCTAACCGAATTGTATTAGGAATGTTTATAGCGCTTACATCAATGTTTGTATGAGGAAGAATATTTGTTATTTTTGGCAATACAAAACAGTTGATTATTTTTACAAATTTATTATTAGATGTGCAACTCTCTAACTGACATTGACCTGTAATAGTTGATAGTTTGTTGCCTATGCCCAAAAGATTTAAGCTGACATCTTGTGGTTTGATTCCTAGTTTGTTACACATGTTTGTTGTGATAAATGAAGATTGAGACCCGCAATCCAATAGTGCACGAGCCCTTTGCATTTTACCATTCATATCTTTAACACTTAAGATTGCTGTTGAGAGAAAAACATAGCCTGTATCAGAACAAGAAAGCATGCTGTTACCACAAAATGTATTGTTACTTGTTCCTGGATTTATTGGCTCACTTGTACTTTGTGATGGATTTGTATTAATACTGCTATTGGATATATTCGAATTTCTATTGAATGTGCCTGAATTATTTTGGCTTATAATGATGCTCCTATCATTTGTATTATTGTGTAAAAGTGAGTTGTGACGTGCTTTGCACTTGCGACATGGCCCGAGTTTGCACTGTTTATTGGAGTGACCCGATCGCAAGCAGTTTGTACACAATGATTTTGATCTAATAAAATTCCACCTTTCGTTTATTGGATAATTTAAAAATGTTTCGCAAGTGTAAATGCTATGGTCGCCTTGACAAGAGACGCATGTATAGTTTGTTTTTGTTGCTAAGAATCCCCTAGTCGTCCTGTTCTCCTTACTTTTATTTTTTGTTTCAATGTTCATTTCAATTGCCTCTAGAAAATCTGCTCTTGATTTTAAAAATCCTTTTAGATCGGATAAAGTTGGTAGTTCCGTTTGAGTAGCAATATGCTTTTCCCATTCCCTAATAGTAGTTTCGTCTAGTTTTGATGTTATAATGAATATAAGTAAGGCATCCCATTGTTCACACGGCTGATTTAATTGTTGAAGTGACTTTAAATGTTTTGAAAAATCATCTACTAATTTACGAAATTTTACAAAAGATTCTTTGTGAATAGATTCCAATGAAAATAAAGCTTTAATATGATTGTGTATTAAGAGTTTTTTATTATTGTATCGATCACATACAGAGTCCCTTGCCAAATTGTACCCGTTTGCGGAAAATTCGATAGGTTTTATGACTGCGGCGGCATTTCCTTGTAATGATGCCCGAAGATAATGATACTTCTGAATATTTGTAATACTATCATTTGTATGAATGAGTGACTCAAAAGTGTCTCGAAATTCTAGCCAAAATTCGTATGTGCCGTCGAACTTTGGAATTTGTATTGTTGGCAGTTTTACACCTTGTAAACGATAAGCCCCGTCAGAAATAGAAGTGTTATTGTTTGTCACCGACTGTTTATCATCAATATCTGAAATAAATTTATTTAACAATGCTTTGGCATTAGCCGATAGTGAATAAAAATTGTTTTCAAGTTCTTCCCTTATCACAAAGTGTGGTTCGGGATCGTCTGCCAATTCTTCTATTTCTGATTGGATAATTTTAATTTCTAAAAATGTATTTTCTAGTTTATTTATTCTGTCGCTTAGTTCGATTTTTTCAACATCATGTAATTCTAATTTGCATTTAATAGACTCTAGAAATTTGGAGAAAATTGTAAATGAAGCTTTATGACCAGCACGTTTTCTAATTAATCTTTTTAAGTGTTCGTCCGACATTGTTTATTAATCAAATAGATTCGAATTAAATTTAAATAGATATATAGATTGTAAATAGTTTTATGCAACTTACACAAACAAAAAGAGTATAAATAGGTATAGGAATCAGATGGGAACTCACCGGTATTTTTGGCTGTATATTGTTCGGCAATCCCACGTGTTCTTTCACTTGACCGTTAACTGTGAATCACTTTTACCACTGATTTTATCACAAATATCGGGTCGAATGACCAATGTTTATTGTTGTAGTGGACTGTATTTATTGAAATTAATTAATAGTCTAAAATACTGCATTTATTTATGAATTTGCACAAAAATATGAAAACAATAACAAATAGTTCTATGCTTCTCAACGGCTGGTGATGGAATGTCATTCTGTCATCTGTCGTCTGTACCGACTAGCTGGCTGGCTGGGCTGCAGTGGCGGACCGTTCAAATACAAAATGGGTTGTCGTCGACACAAGTGATAACAAATTACCTTCCGGATAAAATTTAAACCGTTTATTAAAATTTTCATAACACAATATTTCATTTTTTCGTAGCTAATATAGAGAATTTTTATTAGCAATTTTTTTATATACAAACTTGACTCAAAATTTACTTTTGAATAAAATTGAAAATGCCAAGATATCTTTTTAACATAGAATATCTCCCTAAATCCTTGGGAAAACGTGAACATTCACAGAATTCAAAAACAGCAAAAAATGTTTTTTTTTAGAAGTTTGAGTTTAGATATAACCAAAACCACTTAACGTAGTAGGTTACGAAGCATGAACAGCAAAAGATTTTTTAACTCTCACGATTTATCTAAATATAATCTCAGAACATAAATAAATATGGATTTAAATATTAGATACCTACATTAATTTACATATCTTTTTTTACGAAGAAGAAAAAGCTTTTATACCAAGCTTTTATACCTTATATATCAAGTGATGGGGTATACCCATTTCTTCGAGGATGCTCCATAGTTGCTGTCAACGCACGTCATCGAACATTTTGGTGTAGTCTTCTCCATTTTAATCTGTTAATTTGTCTTGTTTCTCAATATTTAAAATCTGTTCTCTAGTGCCTTTTCCAGGTACAAATCCTGTTTTAGTTCGACGGGAGTTGTGGTAGGATTTAATATTTGAGACGTGTTACTACACTAAGACACTATTAACTATAATTAAATCATATCTATTTAACCTGTGTACTATTGAACCAAGTATAATCAGTATTTAAAGTTTTCCGTTAATATAGATTTTTCCATCTAAAAAAATTCATTTTTTTAAAGCTGTATTGAGTCAGGTACATATACGTAACGGGTAATGGGTAATCTGTAACAACTTAATTGCGAAGCATTACTTTTTTATAACGATATCAGAAAATGACATAGTTTCCACCAATGTAATTTAACACAACACTGGATGGTCTATCACCTCCATTCAACTCTGGATGAATGACGATGCCTGAATGTACGACGCTATAGTTTACACAGACTAGAGATAGCATCGCTGAAAATTATGCATACTTTAATTATAATTAGATTTAGCAATTACAATTGGTCTGCTTCCACAAAATAAAGCATTAAGTACTAAAGAATGTAAAATAATAATACTAAAAATATCAATGGATTGTAACGATGGCACCGTCAGCGCTCGCCGCCGGCTGTCGATGCGCGCTGGAGATGGAACACTGGCAAAGGTATAACCTTTGGCGGTTCGGCAAAGGTTATACCTGTCGATTCGCTGTACCCTGAGTTCGATCCGGAGTATTGATCTGGTAAGGGCTCTTACTTCCGGGTCTCTGAGTATTGATGAAAGGCCACCGTCTTTTTCCGTACCTTCTTAATTAATCGCTTCCGTTCCCCGTCTGTGTCGAGTATTGATCGACCGGCTCCGTCCTACCTCTGGCCCAGCCTGAGTAATGATCAGTAGTTACCCGGTTTTTGGGTATTGACTGAAGATCGCCCCTTGCCTCAGCCATCCCAGTGACGTTAATATTTATTTTTCACTGGTATCATCATCGGACCGCAGCCGCGTCGATTTTATTTATAAGAATTCGTCTTCTTATTTTTATTGTACATACTATATAGAGGTAAGTTTTAATTTTGTTACATATTTGAATATATTTTTATTTAGATTAAACTTTTGCTTTACTGAGTCTGGTGTCTAATAGAGCTACCCGTCACAGGATGTAATCTCCTTTATCCCATACCACACAAGCTAGTAGTTTATTGAATCTTTTGGTTTATACAAGTGTATTTTTCTCAAAAGTCATGTTTGAAATGAAATATAATTGCTTACCGCCATTTTCCTCTTCTTCATCGTCCAGATCATCATTTGAAATTGGTTGGTATTTCGGCTTTTGTTCAAATTTAATCTGAATCTTTTTCCGTTTACCGAAGAGCGGCAACGCTGCAGATCCTTTGTTAGTACTCGAACTAGGTTCTTTGGTTACCAAGGGAGGTAAATTGGCTGGTTTTACTAGATTTACTAACTGTAACACCTTGGAATGTTCACTTCTTAGTGTTATTAAATCGGTTTTAAGTCTAGCTATCGACCTTTTATCCGGCTTAGAATCCTTAAGTCCCTTCATATAACTGTCCAAAGAATCTTCATCGTTGTCTTGATTCTCTTCCGTTTCCATTTTCAACTGAAGGGAAGATATTTGTTTTTCTGTGTCGGCTATTGAAGTCAAGATTGATTTTTCCTTTTCGACCTACAAATTTATAAACCATTATAAAAATCGTTTAAACAATAAGTAAAATTTTCAATTTTCTTAATACACAAAATAACGTTTAAAAACATGTTTTAACTTTCGCAATGACGAACGTAAAAAGATCTACTACGTATCAGTAAAAATCTTTATTTATATTTATCAACGTGTAAACATCAGGATTGGTCGGGATAATTCTGAAGGGCTGCAAATACCAGGAGGAGTAAGACAGGGCTGCATTTTGTACCCAATTGTACCCAAAACATTTAACATATATTCTAAGTTAGTTTTCAATAAAGCCTTGAATAATGTGTTCAATATGG
Organism: Diabrotica balteata; assembly: GCA_918026665.1. Taxonomy (NCBI): domain Eukaryota; kingdom Metazoa; phylum Arthropoda; class Insecta; order Coleoptera; family Chrysomelidae; genus Diabrotica; species Diabrotica balteata. The sequence goes on from OU898282.1 coordinate 115,734,671, forward strand.
TACCAAAATTAATTGCATCAATATTGATAATTTAAGTTACGAATGACTTCAATGATGAATAGGGACCACAAGACAAAAGTGCTAACAGCTCTTGGTGAACAACTTGAAAGAACCAATAGTATTACTTACCTTGATTATAATGTAAATGAGAACTGGGACACGACCACAGAAATGTAGAGAAGATCAGAGCTGCATTTTTTAAGATGAAAAATCTTATATGGAAACATCATCACTTTGGAGACTAAAAATTAGCTGAGTATGATTGTATGTATTCTTTACTCTTTATAATGGTGTCATTGATGAGTATAGGTCTCAGAAAACTGAAAGCCTTTGAAATCTGGGCGTATCGGAGAATCGTAAGAATAAGTTCGATAGATAGAGTTCGCAACGAATTGCGGTGGATAGGAAACGTTACAGAAGTTATCAGAATAGTTAAAAATCGTAAACTGGAATATTTTGGTAATATTAAGCGCCATCCAGAGAGGTATAGTTTCTCTCGTTAGTCCTGACCTTTAGAGGGAGTGTAGTGCTCACCATGATGTCACCTTTTGTGGTTGTGATATAGCCTGATTGGGTGTTTTAATTATATACCTTTTCTAAAGGGTTCTAAATAAAAAATTTTGTGATACATGGTATACAGCCAGCTGTAGGAACTTACGTTTCCTTAGGGATCATGAATTTATACTGGAACCAGCGTGCTCAAATCAAGGTCAAAGATTAGCTGACTGACCAAGTGAAGATCATGCGAGGAGTAAGGCAAAACTGTCTGCTCTCTCCGACTCTTTTCAATATATACTCTAGTGAAATTTTTACCCTCACAAACCTAGAAATGGGATACGAGTGAACGATGAATACATCAATAATATCCGCTACACCGATAACACTGTGTTACTAGCAACCATCCTAAATGATCAACAAGCCATACTAGATCGAGTGAGAACTGTGAGCGTAACATACGGACTAGATCTTAACATTAAGAAAACTAAGTTCATGGTTGTCAGCCATGCAAATTTAGATCCCGGGGCACTAATGTCAGGTAGCGAAGAGATCCACTTACCTCTGAACTACCCTCAACTCACAATGGGACTACGCTCAAGAGATTAGATCCAAAATTCAAATGGCACGGTCTACATTTATCAAGTTGTTGAGATCTTTGCTGTGCTGTGCTGTGCTGAAGTAATCTCAGTTTGGGAACTAAGATTCGGATAGTGAGGTGCTACATTCTTTCAGTGTTACTATATATAGTTGAAGCCTGGACACTGACGCCAGCCAAAGAAAAGCGGATTAAAGCCTTCGAAATGTGGATCTACAGGAGGATACTAAAAATATCATATGTGGACCATGTCACCATCGTTGAGGTCCTACAGCGCATGAGAAAAGAAAAAGAAGTGCTTAATTTATAATAAAACGACGTAAGCTTAAATACCACCGGCACGTGATGAAAAACGAAGGAAAACATCGAATTATATAACTCATTAGGCAGGGTAAAGTATTTGGCCATGGATCTGTTTCGCAGAACAGTCAATAAAACCGTAATAGCCTTAATAATCTCCAACATCCGGACCAGATAAGCCATAAGAATATAAGAAGAAAGTACAGAAAGCCCATATTCAGTTCTTAAATTGATTTCTTGTGGTATGTTTAAGTTAAAGATTATTTTTTATTGGAATAAACTCACAATTGGTTGTAATGAGAATTCAATTTTACATGTGTTTTAACGTTTCGATTTCCAGTACGGAAATCGTTTTCAAAAAATTCTGAGATTAAATTATAAATGATATTAACCGGTAAATGTTTTATGTGAACCGATGAATTATATTTAGTAATTATATAGAGCGTTAAAAAAAATCCTTCGTATATTTTGGCCTAACCGAATCTCCAATGAAAATTTATGGAACCAAAGCAACCAAGAAAATGTCATAAAGCAAATAAGGCGAAGAAAATGGAGATGGCTGGGCCACACACTCCGTAGACCGCCAAATGACATTGCCAGGACAGCGCTGGATTGGAATCACCAAGGCCGACGGAAAGTAGGCAGACCTAAGGGAACTTGGAGAAGGACAGTACTGGACGAAGGGAGAAAAATGGGAAAATCCTGGCTTGAAATCAAAGCACTAGCCAGAAATAGAGTTCGCTGGAGACACTTTGTGGAAGCCCTATGTTCCTCTTAGGAATCTTGGGACTATATATATATATATATATATATATATATATATATATATATATATATATATATATATTCATCGGTTTACATTATTCACTAAACTATTGCCGGTAATCACAAATAATTCAAGTGATGAAGTTTGTTTGTGCAGCCATTTATAAACAAACATTTTTTAACTTATACAAAATAAATAATTGTTATTGTAAATTGCTTACCAAACTTTCGTACGTTTCTACTTTTTGAGGTGCTTTAGAGTTCATTCGCTTTTCGCGTTTTTTCTCGATAGTTCCAGTTCTATCCAAGTATGTGTCTTCATCACTATCGTAATAATCGTTATCTTCCCAGTTTTTGGCTTTCCTTTTCCGAGATTCTAAAAAGACAAAATATGCTGATGCCAGACTAATAAAAAATATGTTAAAACGAAAGCAACTATGAAAACATTGTACTCTACCTAGTGATCTATACTTCATCTAATTTAGATAACGACTTACGTCATTATCTACGTCAAAGATCGAAGTTGACATAGTTGCCAAAGAATAAAAAAACCTGACTCCATTTTAAATCAAATAGATCACATAATTATTGCAAAAGTATTACCATCTCTTTACAACGACTGTTTAAATTCTTACGTGACATTTTTTAAATAAAACACACTAAGTTTGTTCTAAAAAGAACAGATTTCATTAAATAGTTAAAAATATAAAAAAGAGATATTCACTTTAAAATTCAAAATAATAATGTGCAAAAAGTGGCAACACCGCAACTGTCAAATAAGTGTTACCAATTTATGCCAAAGTGTCACCTTCGTTCAATGAACCGCAGGAGTGTGACGTTACGACTGTCACATTGACATTATTACTTTCCAAACAAAAGTTGAAATGTCAAATCTCAAGACTTTTTAATTTCTATAAAGTTAACATTTTGATTCCTCTGCTGCTTTTTCTTGTAAGCATCGTGTTTTTTACGATAATACCATCATAATTCAGAGTTCTATTTCTATGAAATATAGTTTAAAAGTTTAAATAAAGAAATTGTAACCTTACTTTATTGATACATGCATTTTATTGCTATTAGCATAAAACAATATGCTTTATTATTTACACAACCTTGTAAAATTGTTGTAGTAACTATTACAATACTTAAATATTGCAATAAACGGAAAGATTCTATAAAATAAATGAAAAAATAACGAAAAATACAAATTATCCACACTAAACCAGGTTTGTTTGGAAAGTGAAACTGACGTAAGTCAGTAAAATCTACGTCATCACTCCTGTGGTCCATTACAGTTACAGTGCGTTCCGAACAAATGTTTTTGATAAAAACGCTTTATAATGCATTTATACAAATTAAATGAAACATATTATTGTGTATTTCTTTAAGTTAATATTAATAGAAATTTATAAATATTATTTCTACGCGTATATAATAAAATATGTCTAGTGGCTGTAATGCCAGTGTACTCGGTAAAGTGATTCTAAAAAAGAACACACCTATACCCTAAATATTTCGTGTTGGTATCATGTGACGTCACAGACTATGACGGCGATGACGTGCATCGTTATATAAATTAGATGAAGTGTAGATTTCGATAAATTCTAAGTTCAAGGCAGTGTTGCTCAGTCCGGATTGATTATGGGCGGGGTAGTTGTTAAAGGTGAGGAAGAAAATATACTAACTAACAAAGTAAGGAGATTAAGGAAGAGAATAACTCTTCAAAAAAGAAAGGGCACCACTGTTGGTGGTACCACAGAAATTTTATAAACACAAATCAAAGAGAAAAAATGCAATTATCATTCAAATAAAAAAAAGGCTATATCAACTATATTAAAAAATATAAAAATCATAAATATCACAAAATGTATTTATATAAAACGCTAGGACAAGTCACAGTGTTTATCCGCTAGGGTTACTACGCCACCTAGGAAAGAAATATGAACTACCAACATCTGAAATTTCAATCATAGTTTGTTCTTGAAAAGATACAGTTTCTTGACATTTTACTTCTTCATCAGTAATTAATTTTTTCGCAAAATTGCTAAAAATATATGTTACTGTAATTGTAAGGTAAGATTTACATACATTTACATATCGCACATCAGCAACAACACTGTCACAAAACGAAATTCAGTGTTTTTTTTATTTTTGTTGCATTAAATGGGTATTTTTTTAAACTTTCGTCAGCATCACTGTTGAAAAGATATTTTCTTATGTCTGTTATAGCTATAACTATTTATGTAGAATTCTATTCCGATGTAACATATGTAGCAGTGTAACAACTCACTTATGACAGTGTAACAGTAATATTTAGATGTATATTTTTTTCTTCAAAGTGTGCTATACTACTATTATTTACTAATACCGGTAAGTCTTGGCAACAACACTATCACATTATTCTGAAAGCCACATTGTGTTGTGTTTTCTGTTTGTTTGTGTTTTCTGTTTAAAATGTGTTTTTTGGGAATTTGTCGTAAAAACATGATTGATCGGTCAAAATACATATCTAAAGATAGCTGTCAACAAATAGCTGACATCTATGGAGATTATAAAACAATTTGTATGCAAGAAAATAAAAGTTGTGGGAATGTCAACATGTTCTCACGAATTTTTAGGAATAAATTTAATATCTCATTAATATGTCCATGCCACTGTCATATCAATTCTCTCTCTCTCTCTCTCTCTCTCTCTCTCTCTCTCTCTCTCTCTCTCTCTCTCTCTCTGTCTCACTCTCTCCTTGGATAATAAGTCTTTCCATGTTTTCTGTATCTGCTCTCATAATATATCCAAAGTATTTTAATTGTTGGAGATGAACTTTGCTGGATAACCGTTTGCTGACTTTTACCTCATTTAAAATTGAATTTTTGTCCGTCGGTTCACGGAATTCGTAACATTCTTCTCCAACGGAACATTACAGTGGTGTTTATATTTCTTCTCTCCGCTAGTCGTAGGGTCCAAGATTCATATCCGTATGTCAGTATTGGGAATATTGAGCAGTTGATCAACAACCTCATTTTTAGAGTTCGTGAAATTTGAGAGTCCTTCCATATCTTGGCCATCTTTCCTACCGCGACTTTTGCTAGGTGGCAAAAATAGAGTTGATCAGGCTAAAATTTCCCGACTACGATTAGGCTATATAAACATTTCTCCTAAGCATCTAATGACTCATGAAGTATTCATTAATGCAATGTCAAAAATATACCCAACAGCAGTACTCCCTGTGAGTTAAAAACGTTATTAGGTAGACGCTTGAGTACTAAACTTTTAACAATTTAAATGAATCATGTATCTAATATTAACGTTAAATTATTAAATGTCAGAAATGACCCAGATGGTTAACGCGACTAGTTTTTGTTTAATAAATGCATATAAATAATAAACATAAATATTTACCATGTGTTGCTTGTCTGAGTACTCCAAATCTGTCTAAGATTCTACATGCTTCCAAAGCACATTGAATAACAGCTTCTTTTTTCTTGCCTTTGTGGAGAACTTCAGCAACTATAGGTCGGCCCATTTCGTCATCCACAGGTAATTCCACCTTACATACGAACTGACCCATTCCTAGAAATGAAAAACATGTTGAAAAAATACTTCATAAACATATACACAATTTCTAGGATTGATTATTAGGACATGGGGAATTCACTTTTGAAACCCGAACCGAAAAGACAGATTCGTACCATTGTTGTATACCAGTTAGTTCTGCGTAAACAATTACAAGGTCGTAGATCTTGTCAAAATCTATTACGTCTAATATAATAATATGTTATACTAATAGATAAATTTCAAACCTTGTTCGTTACAATCATATTCCAAGTCTAAACCTTCTCGTTCAAAAAATCCTCTAAGCGCCTTTTTCGGATCATCCAAATATAGCTCTTCATTATTGGTTTGCGCATATGGGTTTTCGGAGAGATCCGTCTCTTCATCTGCATCTTCCCCTAGAACATTTTAAATACTTAATTAGACGCAATATTAAAAAACCATTAAGTTGCAAATATATATTATATATTAGTTTTTTTTTTTCATTTTAAAAAATATGGCTAACCATGATTAGGTACAGAAATATTAAAAACTAAATTAAAAATTATGTTATGTGAAAAGTTCGGTAGTCATTGGGTAGTGAACTGTCTGAACTGTCTGGTCTGGTGGCTCACAAAGCTAAAACCCCGGAAGCCCCGAAGAAAACATCAGATGTCGAAATCTCTTGATTTGACATGACAGATGACAATAGAAGGAGCTAAAAGTATAGAGTAACTCGAGTTTTTCCAACTTTAGTTTTTCAATTAAATTAGGATTAGCAGACTTCGGCAAATATGCATATTGCATATTTTGCATATTGTGCATATTTTATACAAATATTTCATATTTTGGCATATTTGTATAAAAGTTTGAATAAAGTGCATAAAAGTTCAGATTTTTATACTGTATTTGAAAATTTTTAAACATACCAATTTATTTCAATTCTTGTATAAAATTTTGTAGTCATTTTAATCAAGAAATGATCTAAGTACGTAATCTCTACAGGTACAAAACATTTAAAATTTCAAAGAAGATCAATTTAAGTAGCCCTCAACATTCTTAGAAAGTCTCGGTCACTGAGGCATTCAGTTATTGGATAATCGCTAAGGGTTCGCTCATTTGCATTTTATGATCTAATCCCCAAATCTATCTACAATTTATTGTATCTTAATAGCAGGTAAACGGCTAATAGTTTTGTTCCTAATTTAGGGATTTTCCAAAATCTCCCAGTTTATTGAATTAGGTACCTAAACATTTCTAATTTGATGCTCAGATTCGTAAATCATTTTTGTTTTGATATTCAAAGCGTAAACACTCGTTGTGCGTAACAAAAAGGAAGATTGTGATTTAATAATGCCTAAAACAACCAGTGCTTCAACTTGGATTAAACCTTATAAAGAGCTGTCTATGGATATGGGAAAAATCTACTGTTCAGTCTGTGGCAAAATTGTAAGTATCTAATATTTTCTATTAAATATCTAATATTTCATACATACAGGGTGTTTCCAAATGACACTTACAACGTTTGACTGTAGATACTTGTCGAAAAATTGAACAAAACGATATAGTTAATGAGGGGTCAAATTTATTTACTTTTCGAGATACAGGGTGTTAAAATTAAAAATAATTAAATTCTTTTAGTTAATAACAACAATAACTTTAAAACCAATAAACGTATTTACTTGAAATTTAGTACTCGTAGGTTGTTTTTAAATGAAAAATAGCTTCCTTTAGTGAGAAAAAATTGTCCATGGTACAATACAATGGTGTGTATTTAGAAAAATTTTTCACCTTTACTTTTTTTTATGAAGTAAGCTATTCTAAAACACAATTATTTTTATTGTAATTGAATTAACAAAAAAAAACTTTTGTTGAATTTTAAAATAAGTTATGTGATGTACTAATGGTTAGTAACAAAAACTAATTTGTGGATTAATACTGCATTTAAAACAATTAGCGAGTGTTTTTTTTTTCCAAACCAGTTATTTGATTAACCAAAAACACCTTGTTTATTTTTATATTTTAAAGGTTGGGTTAAAATAAAGGTTTTTATTTTTATTTATAGATAGCATGTGAGAAGAAATTTCAGACAGACCAACATGTGAGAACTGCTTCACACATTGCAAAAAAAGGAAAAATAGGAGGAAAACATCAAACTTCAATGGCTAAATGTTTCCAATCTACTTCAAAAAAATTAGATGAGCAAGAAACTTTTAATGAAGACTTGTGTCGCGCATTAGTGTCTGCAAACATACCGCTTTCAAAATTAGCAAATGTAAATTTTAGTTCGTTTCTAAAAAAATATTGCAAACTTAATGTTCCAAGTGATCGGTCTCTAAGAAGAAATAATGTGAACGGGCTATACTCGTCGGTGTTAATTAATATTAAGGAAGAAATTGCAGATAATTATTTTTACATATCTGTAGACGAAACCACTGATTCCTCAGGAAAGTGTATTGCTCATTTATTGATTGGTGTTCTTAAAGAAGATACCTTACCAAAATCTCATCTTATTTCATGCCAGCAACTTGAGAAAACAAATGCTTTAACAATTTCGCGTTTTATACAAGAAACATTAGCAACTTTTTTTCTTTCGACAACTATTCCTTCTAATAAATTACTGCTTATTTTATCGGATGCTGCTCCTTATATGGTGAAAGCAGGACAAAATTTAAAAATATTTTTCCCACATTTAATACATGTTACTTGTGTAGCGCATGGATTAAACAGAGTTGCAGAGGAAATACGAAAAAGTTTCCTCTTGTAAATACCATGATATCCAGTGTCAAAAAAGTATTTCTTAAATCTCCCATAAGAATTCAATTTTACAAAAAAATGCTACCTAACATTCCTCTGCCACCACAACCTATTTTAACGCGATGGGGAACATTTTGTTAAAATAAAGAACATAATTAATACGTTAACAGATGAAAGTTCCCAATCTCTTTTGGATTCTAAACAAACTTTTCAGAGTAACTTGCTTCAACAAGAACTTTCATTTATAAAATCAAATTTTAGTTTTGTTCAAAAAACAATTACTCAGTTAGAATCACCAAAACTGTCATTGTTCGAAAGTACAGCATTAATAAAAGAATTTGCGTCATGTTGTCGGAACGTTAGAGGTAATATTGGAAAAGATATTTTAAAAAAATTTGAAGCTACTATGGAAAAAAATAAAGATTACCATATTCTTTCTGAAGTAGTCAGTGCTCTAGCTGGAAATATTTCGGAAACAATTAATTTAGAACCAAATGTTTTGGTTAGTTTGAAAAATGCTCCCGTTACATCAGTTGATGTTGAACGAAGTTTTTCCATATATAAATATATGTACTCAGACAGAAGCCACAAGTTTTTGTTAGAAAATTTTGAACACCACTTGGTCATTTATTGTTACCATAATTCTAAATAAGTTTATTCATACTTAAAAATGATGTAGTTACTTAAAATAAATGTAAATCTTAATGAATAGTAGGAAATATTTAGTTATGTACACTTTGTTTTTTAAATAAAATTGTTACTATTTTACGATTTTTTTATTTATTTGTATGCATATTTTGTAAAATATTTGCATATTTTCGGGTAAACACGTGCATATTTATGCGCATATTTTCTACATTTTTATTTGCATATTTGCCGAAGTCTAGTGATTGGTGTTGACACTTCACTCAGCGATGCTCTAACTTATTTAACCCGTTTGAAAAATAAGTTTTCACAAGGTCTGCAAAGTAGTCCTTAGTAGCGGCGATGACTCCTCATTCTAATAAAATTTCTGTCCATTGAGTGACTTTTTTAAGTTTTCAAGAAACAAAAAGAAGCTATACGGAGCCAAATCTAGAGAATACAGTGGAGGGGCAGCAGGCTTGGCCCAATTTAACCGCGGAAGAGTCCACTGTTTCGACTGTTTCTTGGTTTCTGTTGTGTACCAGTAGATCCATGTTTCATGGACGATCACGAAACGACGCAAATGCAACTTCAATCGACGGTCTGTCAATAGGATATCGTGGATATTTGTCACGTTATCCCCAATGAAACTCATTAAACCAATTATTGTCGGTGGCTATCGAAGGAGAAGAGTCACTGTACGCAGCATTCAAGCGCTCTTTGATTTCGCTGCTCAATTTCCCTTCCAAAACCAAGAATTGTATCATCGATCGATATTGGTCTTTTTTTAATTTTTCTAAAATCCGCAGACACCCCCTATTCCAGACGCGGTCAAAACAAACTAAGAGTCCGATTCGGCTAAAATTTCACCTGAACCGTCGAGGAGAATAACTACATGATAGTACATACCTCTTGCGATAGTGGCGCCATCGAAAGGTGAGACCAAATACTTATCGGATCGCTGTCGTATACATATATAAAGCAGACTTGAAACATCATGAAATAAAACCATTTTATGAAAAGGAAAGTTCTTAGAAGCCAAAAAGAAATACGCAACTAAGTAAAAAAATCTGAACGGAAAGGAAACGTTACATTTTTTAATAAAAATTGTTGAATATAAAATATTTACCTAATCCCCAATCTACGCCGCGTTCTTCCTCCTTCTTCTTTTTCTCCTCGGCTTCTTGTTGCAGTCTTATCATTCTCTCCTCTCGCTCCCGAATCTCTTTATCCCTTTTTTCTTTTAATTCAGTAACTGATAGTTCTGACTCTTCTTCTTCGTCATATTCTGGACCTTCCAGTATAAAAGATCGTGTACTATTGCCGAATTTCAGCATGTGTCCAACCTAAAAATATATTGCATATTATTAGTATCGCCTACTAATAAGCTTCATGGAAGAACAACTAATAATACTTCTTCTAATAGTTCTTTTGACATGAATAAACAAAGTCCGAAGACGCTACAAATTAAATAAAAGAATAGTGATGAAATACTGCACAATTTGGCAATTCTAAGTACCAGTTTGATAGTATTTACAGATCAGTATAGTAAAATGACGCTACAACAGTTATATTTCCAAGATTTATTCCTGAATATAGTTTATAATAAACATTAGTCAACAAGAATAATCCAGTAAACGATAAAAAAGGGACGATATGAAACTTTTATTATTACTAATAGTAAAATGGCAGCAGGGCTACGAGCGCAAAACAGGTCATTTCCCCATGTAAATCTCCGTAAGAAATTCTAAGGTCCATTCTGCTCCAGTAACTAACCGTTACGAGCTGCATACTATATTTTGTCTACGACCATAACATAATTTGGAATGTACGACGACAATAACACTTTTAATCCAGGTAACAATAGGGTCACCTCAACCAATTGCAAGAAGTTTGTGAACTAAAAGGATATGATTAACCATGTCAAAGGCCTTCGAGAAGTCAGTATAAATATCAAGCTGCATACTATATTTTATCAACGCCCATATCATAATTTAGAATATACAGCTATATCATAAAAAATGTAGGGAAAGTAGTAAGTAGGGAAAGGGTTAAACATATCCTTTTAGTTCACAAACTTCTTGCAATTGGTTGAGGTGACCCTATTGTTACCTGGATTTAAAGTGTTACTGTCGCCGAACATTCTAAATTATGTTATGGTCGTAGATAAAATATAGTATGCAGCTCGTAACCTTTGCTTACTGGATTAAATAACATATTCAATACTCCCCACATATTTTAACGTATCACAAGCGTAACACAAGCATACCAAAAACAACAGGATGTAATGACACCATCGCTTAAACATACTAAATTATGTTATGGTCGTAGATAAAATATAGTATGCAGCTCGTAACGGTTAGTTACTGGATTACATAACATATTCGATACTCCCAATACCTTTAACGTAGCATACGTTATCCGCATATCCAAGCATACCAATAGCATCAGGATATAATACCGTTTTTGGCAATGCCCCCCTCCTTTACAACGACCTCTTTGTACATCACGATCAGACCAGCCAACGCGCCCCTTTCCAACAAGCCGTCGCGCATCCACCAAAAAAGCGTCAAAAACGAGCAAAATGGACCTTATAATTTCTTATGAAGATTTACATGGGAAAATGACCTGTTTTGCGCTCGTAGTCCTGCTACGTAGGGCAAAAGAAGTGTGGGAAGAAGAAAAATATCGTGGCTTTGTAATCTACGTGAATGGTTCGGGTGTAGTTCGATTGAACTTTTTAGGCGCGCTGCTAACAAAGTCGCAGTGGCCATGATGATTTCCAATCTCCGCTAGGAGTGGCACGAGAAGAAGAAGTCTTGCTGCTTTTTACTACTAATATATCTTAAAGTGACAATTGAGAGGAGCCAGCTATCGTTGGGTCTACTAAACCAGAAATATAAATGAGATAATGCTACACGTGAGATGGCTTTTCTTATCCAGAAGATATCCATTATATTCACATTTATTTGATTTATCTATTATATACACCTACACTATAAATTAATCACAATAATATTTAATTTGGAAATTAAACCCTTGTAATATTTTAAATTATATTGGCTGCACATCTTAACCCGAAGCGTTTACCATAGCAATATCGATCAAGCATGACGTTTGTCAATAGCGCACTTCAGTTACATTTTTATTTCTCGTTCTCCTCAAAATTAATTATAAAATGGACGGTATTACAGAAAAACAAGTAAAAGATCAACTGAATCAAGCCAAACAATTGTCGCTAGAAGAACAGAATTTAAGCGATACTGAAAAAAACGATGAGCAGGATAGACAGAGTTTGCAAGGTCTCGAGAAAATTCAAGAAATTTTCGCCAAAACTGAAACTATGAAAGAACTAGCAAAAGAAAAAAATAAGGAATTGGACGAACAGTTTAAGGTACAGTTTCATTTCTCCTCTTCTAGTTTCCCAGTTTTTGTATCCATTATTTTCATTTATTCCTGTCCTGTAATTATTGGTATACATTGCTTTCTTCCTTTCTGTTCCAAAAACGTAATATTGCTTTTAGACCAATTTCTAATTAGTCACCTTTTGAGAAGTTTGATAAATTGCTTTTTTAACTATGTAGAAATAAAATATAATATTATAAAAAATATTTCGGTAATTCGGTAAATTTTTAAGTTATACTTCTATAAGCGCGGTCGACGTTGGAAATTTGCACGGGAATCAATCGGTGAAATCATTACATATGTAAGATATGAGTAAGAGAGAGACAGAAGATATATATATATATATATATATATATATATATATATATATATATATATATATATATATATAGAGTGTGTATAACGACGCTAAGAATACAATTCTATGGAGGGTAACTTTCGGGAAAGCGTCAAAACAAGGATCAGCTAGAGATGGTATAAGCCAGTTTGGTGTAGAACTTTATTCTAAATGTGAAATTTTCGGTGATATGTTGTCACCTTCATCAGCACCTAAATGGAAAACCTATTATAGTACAAGTGGTGGAAATCAACATTTAAAAACCTACATTGAAAATGTTCAGTTGGTCCTAGTGGTAAAGAACACTGTCACAAACATGTTAAAAATATTAAAAAATACATTTAAAATTTTGAATAAAAACATTACAACACAACAGGGTATTTTTTCAAATACAAACACAACAAAAAGTCTAAAATTTACAACCTACAAAAACTGCAACTTCATGTTAAAGGTAGAAAAGAAGAATTAATCTTCTTTTTTGATGACATATTTCTGTCAACATCCGGGTGTCATATGTAACGAGGTTATAATTTTCACTTTTGCACCTCACACCACATGGATATGAAAAGAAAGAGCCCTAGGCAACATAATCAGCAAGGAAATGAAGTCTTTTTTCAAGTAAAGGTAGGTAATCTATGCATGTTATGATAAGTTCCCTACATTTTCCAGTTTGTTACTTCTTGTCAAGGCCTGTTGAAGTAGAAAGGAATAAATACAACTTAAGTTTTCAACATCTTTCTTACAGTTCATAGGAGAGCTGCAGTTATGGATGTAGCACATTTCTATGAAGTTTCTCTTAAATTGGTTGTCAACCCTCTTTAGTACTTGCACATTTTCATAGTTAGCAGTGTGTCCAGTATTCTTAATATGTTGGCTAAAGGCTGTGCTGGTGGGCTTCCTTACAACATCACTCCTGTGCAAAGCTATTCTTTTGAGAGTTTCTGGCTGGTTTGACCGACATACACTTCTGAACAAGAACCACATGGAATAGAATACACTACATTGAAGTTATCCAGTTTTTTAACTCTTTCTGTCAGGTGAGTAAAGTATGTCCCTAATCTTTTGTACACAGAATTTGCTATCACTATGTTGAACTGTCTGAAAAGGTTTGTGGTCTGTGGTGATAAACCTTTGATGTAAGGCAATCTCCCATAGAAAACTTCTACTGTTTCTCCTTCCAATGTTTGTCTTTGGTGTGTTCTAACTGTTGACATATCTTGAAATAGCAGTTTATTAAGATGCATCTTAGGGTAGTAATTTTTTCTAAGAATCTCATACAATAACTTGATGTTCTTATTGTAGTTAGAAGGGTGACAAATTCTTTTTATTCTGTTTTTCAGACCTTTGAACATCATCAAATGTGCTACATCCATAACTGCAGCTCTCCTATGAACTGTAAGAAAGATGTTGAAAACTTAAGTTGTATTTATTCCTTTCTACTTCAACAGGCCTTGACAAGAAGTAACAAACTGGAAAATGTAGGGAACTTATCATAACATGCATAGATTACCTACCTTTACTTGAAAAAAGACTTCATTTCCTTGCTGATTATGTTGCCTAGGGCTCTTTCTTTTCATATCCATGTGGTGTGAGGTGCAAAAGTGAAAATTATAACCTCGTTACATATGACACCCGGATGTTGACAGAAATATGTCATCAAAAAAGAAGATTAATTCTTCTTTTCTACCTTTAACATGAAGTTGCAGTTTTTGTAGGTTGTAAATTTTAGACTTTTTGTTGTGTTTGTATTTGAAAAAATACCCTGTTGTGTTGTAATGTTTTTATTCAAAATTTTAAATGTATTTTTTAATATTTTTAACATGTTTGTGACAGTGTTCTTTACCACTAGGACCAACTGAACATTTTCAATGTAGGTTTTTAAATGTTGATTTCCACCACTTGTACTATAATAGGTTTTCCATTTAGGTGCTGATGAAGGTGACAACATATCACCGAAAATTTCACATTTAGAATAAAGTTCTACACCAAACTGGCTTATACCATCTCTAGCTGATCCTTGTTTTGACGCTTTCCCGAAAGTTACCCTCCAAAGAATTATATATATATATATATATATATATATATATATATATATATATATATATATATATATGTATATATATTATATATATATATATATATATATATATATATATATATGTATGTATATATATATATATATATATATATATATATATATATATATATATATATATGAAAGTCTTTCTCTACGTAAAGAGAAAAAAGATGGTAATTTTCAAAGGTGAATCGTAGATGCATGTTGAAGTAAAAATGTACTTCTAGCGTCGTTGAAAGCCTCTAGCAAGAGGCTTTGAATTTGCGGTTCACCTAATTTGCTATCAGAGAGGTCTCTCGACTTCTCGTTATTTCATATATATATATATATATATATATATATATATATATATATATATATATATATATTATATATTATTATTATTATTATTTATGTGATATGTTTTGTATTATTTAATGTTCATAATTATTTTAGGCTTTTGTATTTCTAAATAATAACTTCAATAAATCACTGTATGACCGAGAACTGTCAATTTTGAAATACGTTAGTGTCATGTCTAATTGGCAAATTTCTTACGTGTTTCGTTTATACGCTGGTATATGTGAGTTCGAATCCCAATATGAATTTCCTTTTATATTTTGAAATATTTAAAAACTCCACGTTAATCTTATTAAATATATGTAATATACGCATGCTAAATTTTAAAATAAAATAAAAATTTACAACATAATCCGAGTTGTTGGTTTTTTATTTTTATCTTCCACAAACATTTTTTGAAGTTATACTTCTATCCGTGCGTTCGACGTTGGAAATTTGTTTGTATTCGTATATATTGAGTGAATCGGCAAAATCATTACATATGTAAGATGTAGGTAAGAGAGAGACACAAGATATATTTTCTCTCTCGAGAATAAAAATGTTCCTTTGGTATGTATATTTAATATTTATTAATATTATTATTTTTTTATTAATATTATTATCATGGTAAATTAAACATATGCGTAAATAAGTTATGTATATTGTCATTTTTAAATACTTATGAATATTGCATTTTATGTTGCAGTGTATTGTATTGTATTTTTATATTAATATTAAAATAAACAATGAATTTTACTGCAGAGTATGTGTAAAAAACATTTTCGTATTCAACTCCTTTTATACATATATAAAAATAAAAATATATATTTTCAGTAAAATATTCATTCAATCCTTCATTTACTATACTCCTATTACAGGTCAAATGTTTATGTACAGCAAACGATGCGCCATATACCTATATACCTAATTCTTTTTCTCTTTCTGCTCTCTCTTACCCATAGCAGTACATATGTAATGATTGTGCAGATTGACTCCCATATAAATTTGTAACGGCGAACGCGTGTATAGAAGTATAACTTGATGTCGTGGATGTCTAGAAGTTTGGTGGTTCGCACAGAGGCTGCCTTCCATACAGACCTTTTCACTACCATACAGAGTCACCAGACTCAGCATTGCTTCGTCTTCTCCGGTCTCCTGTTTTTTCGCCTCTTTGAGGGCCAAATATCAGATATTTGAATGTTTCAAATACCAGCATTTTATTTATATCCCGTTGACTAAGACTCCAGGATTCACTGCCGAAAGTAACAACTGGATTAATAATTAACTTTTATAGCATTAGTTTTGATTATCTTTTTAACAACGTAGATCTCAATAATGATAACAAATAGTATAATGCTCTATTCCCAGCAGTTATTCTTCCAGAGACCTATTTTTCTACTTAAAATCCATTACTGCTTCCAAACATACGGAGAATGGTGTTCAAATAAACAATATTTTTTAGGACCCATTATAGAAGATCAAGTTACTTACAGTAGACCTTATTATTGAAGTTCCGTTAGGATATAAATAATTAAAGATATGACAAGTTTCTTGTTGACTTCTCCGTTTGTTATCATAGCCTAAGATCACGATTATTTCACAATTATATCACGAATGCAAATTATGTATTCTGTTAGAGCCAGGGAACGTATCAAAGTTTAATAGAACTTGGAAATGGTTACATTTAGGTGTATACAGTGTTTCATGAAAATTAATTATATAAGATATATGACATATATGATATATGATATATGATATATGAAAAAAATTCCATATATTATCGGAGATAGAACATAATGTACCACATTTTAAACAAATTTAATACGGCAAATAAAACTTTGTTTTCACAGACAATTTTTAATATACAGTAAATGTCAATTACGGTGAAGAGCAAGAGGATTTTAACAGAATACCTTTTGGTGGTATTGGTTAAATAAATCCTAAATCGATAAGCTTAAGTATCTTTGAATAACAGATAAATTCATATTGATCTTATTTTTTCAATGGTCGTGATGAAAATAAGTCATTTCGCGCACCTCCCTATAATTGGCGATTCTTTGTATGTTTTTTATTTATTCGTCATTACTGACGAAAGAAGAAAAGTGATCAACTTTGTTTATGTTACAGCAAACGCCAGTTAAGTTGGCGACGGAATGCACACAACGTCACAGAGAAATAGATTATGTCAAATACTATAGACTATAATACATCCAACTCCGACACAAAACTGGCAGCACGTTGCTTCTAGCGCCACGGCGGCTTGAGTTGATAACTACGTTTTGTCAACATAAACATACAAATTTTCTTTTTCAAATTTTTGTATTAGGTATTAGCTAATCTCGCTAATTTTCGTTTCTACTTTTACACAAAATGTCACACAAAATGGGTTCGGTGTGCGCTATGTACGGCTGTAACAATTATAAACAGCAAAAGGAACACAAATCATTTTTTAGAATGCCAAAAGATAAAAATGTGTAAGTAGAAATATTGATTGAAAAGTTAAAATTTTGTTTTTTTTAAGTATTTAGCGGTACCTATGTATTTTAAATATGACTAAATTTCAGTTTAAAACAATGGATTGTAGCTTGCAAGCGACAAGATCTTGACTTGCTATTTAAAGAAAAAGAACCTGAACATTTTAATAAAAGCTATGTGGTGTGTTCAGATCACTTCGAAATACAGTGTTTTAGAAACAAAAACTTATTCAGCCAAGGGTATGTTCTTTACTTTATGATAAAGTAGTTATTAATAAATTGTAAAGTATGTTACTCTTTTACTATCCATTTTGCAGCTTGTTTCGTGGATCAGTACCAACTATTAATTTATATCAAATTCAAAATGCTCCAAAGATTCGAGATACACCAGTAACGCACGAAAGGTTAGCTATTAACATATAATTTATTCTATAATATTTTATGCGACATTTATTATAATTTTTAGTCATAAGAAAATTAAATTAGCAGAAATGCCGATGGATTTCACAAACGCCTTAACTTGTGCTACAACAACTAATGATGCATCAATTAATGATCTAATTGAAAATTTACAAAAAGAAAATGCAAATTTAAAAGTATCTATTGCTATGGAAAGAAAAAAATTAAAGAACAAAACCAGTTTATTATCTAAATACAAGAAGCAAAATGAAATTTTAAAGCGTAAACTTCAACAATTTAAAAAACAAAGATCATTAAACTTAGTCGGTGAAAAATTAAAAATGAATAAAGTTGGTAACCAATTCATTAATAGTCAATTATTAATAGTCAATATCATTAATAGTCAATTAAGGTTGTCGCAAAGACATAAAAGAGGAAGAAGGTACGAAAGTTTTGATAAAGGTTTGCTTTAGCTTTATTCTATAGTTCGACAAAGTCGTACACGCTACTTCAAAAAATTTTCTGTCTTCCAAGTTTAAACTCTTTACGATCTTGGCTAAATAATTTGCATGTATGTTGTGGTATAAATGAATCTGTATTAGAATTGTTGAAAATTAAAAGCAAAAAACTCCTACCACATGAAAAAGTAATTTCTATTGTATTTGATGAAATGGCTTTACAAGAAAATATTAATTATGATGCTCGGAAAGATATTTTTGAAGGGTTTGAGGACTTTAGTGATAGAAGAGCTAATTCTTTGAAAGCATGCAACCACGCAATGGTTATAATGATTAAAGGTTTATACCTAGATTTCAAACAAGTAGTGGGATATTTTTTAAGTAAGGAGTGCATATCAGCAAATGTTTTCAAAACTTTATTTTTAGAAACCATTAAAAAACTGCAAGAAACTGGTTTTATCGTTAAAGCTATAGTTTGCGATCTAGGATCTAATAATGTAAAATTAAGGAAATTATTGACTGTTACTGTTACTGTTACTGATCCATACATTACAATGAATGAAGAAAAAATTTACTTTTTTTTTGATCCACCACATCTATTGAAATGTATCCGCAACAATTTAAAAAAATATGATTTTCAATATAAAAATGAAATTTATTCATGGTCTCATATTGTAGACTTTTATAATGCCGATTCCCAGCAAATACCTAGGATGGCACCAAAATTAACTAAAAAGTGTATTACTTTGCCCCCATTCACCCCGATGAGAGTATGTTTAGCTACAAAGGTTTTAAGTCATGCAGTACACGTAGGGATGCTATGTCATGTTACATTAAATAAATTACCAGCGAGTGCAGCATACACAGCTAACTTTATTGAGAAAGTGGACACTTTATTTGATATTTTCAATCCTCAAAATATAATGACAAGAAATTCAGAAAGCCAATTTCAATAAAAAATCATCATATTGATAAATTGGATGATTTAAAAGAATTTCTAAGTAACATCAGAGTATTGAACAGAAGAAGAGTTAATCCAACATGTATCAATGGATGGATATCAAATATTAATTCTCTGAAGTTGCTTTGGAATGATTTAAAGAGCAATTATGGGTTTCAATTTCTTTTTACAAGAAGGCTAACCCAAGACTGTATAGAAAATTTATTTTCTATTATTAGGGCTAAGGGTTTTAATAATAATACACCTGACAGTGTGAAATTTAGGTGCAACTTGCGATCTGTCATGGCAAATCAGTTACTGCAACCATCAGCGGACAGCAACAGCGACATTGATGCTTGTTCATTTTTAATTCAAAAAGATGAAATGCTCAAAAATCCAATTAAAGTATTGCTTAATAATCCTATCGAGCATTGCACCGAAAACGACATAAATAATGACAATTACGATATGATCGAAAAAAATTCTGAGACTTATGTGTTAGGATGGGTTTGCAGTCAATTGCCTCACGAACAATGTAGAAATGCAGTATGTAACTCTTTTAATAATTATTCTTTAGAAAATACCTTAATAGAGTTAAAAAAATATGAGAAATCATCTAATTTTAAATTTCCAAATGATAAAGCCAAGGCAGCTTCAGATAAAATTAATGAAATATTTAAAAGGTATTTTCAAAATTATATAAAAGAAAGCGTTGAAAATGTTAAATATAAATTGAAATTAAAATGTGACTTTCAAGAAACTCTCCAAAATGTATGTACAAATTGTTACAAGACTTTTATAGATAAATATTTTAATGTGTTAATAAAAGCTTATGTAAATAAAATTAACAACAGTAATAAGGAAAAATTATATAAATTAAAATGTAAAAATATCAAATTAAAGAAAATAACTCATAATTAAATTTGTATTTTGATTTAATCTATAAATAAACTAATAAATTACACTTATTAAATAACAGGCTGTTAAATGCGTAAGTTTGTAGTTATCAACTCATACCATGAGATGGCGCTATTTTGTTTGCTGCAACAAAATTAATGGGAAATGTCAAGAGTTGTATGTATTATAGTCTATAGTATTTGATTATGTTTACGCCCTAAAATTTTTCTATTGGTTTACTATTTCTGATAAGTATTTCCAGTGGCGTATCGGTATAGTTCAAATAATTATTACACAGTTTAAAAAGTAGTATCATGAGTATCACGTGTAAAACAGTGATAATTGAAAATAATTTTCTAATAATTAATTTTCTTCATCGTCGGAGGAAAATTCTGTACTGAAAGAGTCGAATGTTAACATTTTAATAATTGGAGCTATTTCCATGGCATTATCAACCACTATCTCGTTTGATGACCAATTTATCTATTTGGTAATATTTAACCACACTTTCAAGCAGCTTATCAGTATCTGCCGAGAAGTTATTTCTTTTGCGTCAGTTTCATCCTTTGTTATATTCTTGTTTTTCCTTGACAATTTGTTGTCCCAATTATAGATGAACAAAAATAAATTATTTTCAGGATTTAAAACAAAAGTTGAATTCAAGTTCTGAATATCTCCAAAGAATCAAAAACAACATTGAGAACATAAAATTTTCCTATCAGAAACATATTATTGATTTACACAGAAATCTAGATCCTGTGACAGCCGCTGAAAATAGCCAATTTGAGTCACAAGATGCAATGAAGACTTATATAGAAGACATTCGTAAGAAAATTGAGGACTTGCAGACCAGAGCTGCAACTCAAGAAGAAGAAAAACGCAATCAAGCTGACAGTTACGAAAAAGCTTTTGACAGAATCGTTAGCTCATTGCAAGACATTGAAAATGGTACTTACAGCTCTAATAACTTTCTGGGTATGGATAACTTTTTTTACACTATTAAAATTCAAAAATTTTAATTCACAGATTCATAATCGACTTCTTAAGGTTTAAGTAAATAGCTTCAAATGTGATATACTTGACGTAAATGCCACAGGAAAATATCCTTTAATAACTCGTTTTTTTTATATTCACAATAGTTGTACAGTTAACATTGATGTCCTTATTGGTCTACTTTTATGTCTATCGATACATCCGGTAAAACAAAGAGTAGGATTGCAAACTGCATAATTTTGCCAACACTAACATACGACTCAGCAGCATGGGGACATACGTGTAAAACCAACAGAAAAAGTGTACAGTAGTGTAAGTGTAAATATATTTAAGTACGTTTCATTAAGGTACGTATCTAGGGATTCACAACAAAAGAGAATCCTGAGCACAATGAACAAAAGAGCATACGAGATATTCAACAATCTCAGGAACCACCCCAGCAGACTGTTAAGAGAGTTATGACGAAAACATAAGGACAATACATAGACGGTCCAGGCAGCAGCTAGCAGGATATATAGATGACCCAGAAGATTAATAAAGAATGAGATATCCATGTGATAGTCTAACGTACGCAACAACAGAAAAAATCCTTATATTATATTATTTCTTTTATTTAGTTATGTATTATTTCACTAACCAGTTCTACTGCAAAAGATAAAAACCAAAAAATATATACACGGGGTGTGTAATGGCCGTATATTCCTGGGAGTCCCCACCCCACTCATGCTATTTTCTTTCTATTATTATTTCATCTTAATCTTCACTCAGTTATGCCAACGAGGCAACTACATTAAGTGAATTCTGAGGCACAAACATAAAGACGTCCCTCAGACCGATCAAACGACCAACAGTCACAAAATCTGAGCATCGAGTTCACGTGCGACAAGCGTGAGTTCGATGGCCAGACCTTTCGGGCACTCAATCGGCGAGTAGAATAAAATTTATTTTGCCGATTCGGCGGCTGAGTGACCGAGCACACAAAAATCCGGACATCTGTCCAGAACACACTTTTGGGACACAAAG
Source organism: Diabrotica balteata (assembly GCA_918026665.1). Lineage (NCBI taxonomy): Eukaryota > Metazoa > Arthropoda > Insecta > Coleoptera > Chrysomelidae > Diabrotica > Diabrotica balteata. Next base: position 115,757,059 of record OU898282.1, read on the forward strand.
TCAAGTCAAATAATAAATTCAATGAGTCATAGGGAGAAAAGCTCGATTAGATGGTCTAACCTATCACCACCCAAAGTAAAACACAGGATATCCCATTAATACATTTCTCTCAATGGAAATGATAACACACACAATATGAGTGGGGTATTGGAGTGACAAAAATCCTCAGGTCTTTCACACATACTCGATTTCCAAAAAAATAAAGGTTTGACAGGTATCTTGAGAAACCATATAGTTGGGCCTGTTTTTCTCAATACTAACTTAACCGGTGAAGTTTATCTGGAGATGTTACAAAATGCAATTGAACCGTTAATACTTTAAATTCTGAAGGATAATCCAGATGAATTTGGCAACTTGGAAATAACGTTTCAACAAGATGGTGCTCCTGCACACCATAGATAATTAGTAAGACGTAGTAGCAGTAAGACGTTACCTAGATAAGAAATATCGTGGTAGATAGAGTGGACGATGAGATACAATAGAATGGCCAGCTCGGTCACAGGACCTCACACCATTAGATTTTTTTCTCTGGGTATACTCGAAATCTAAAGTCTACGCTACAGCACCCGACAATATTGAAATTTAGAAACAACGAATTGTTGAAGACTGTAGGGCTATTTCCCTCGATACATTTGAACGAGTACGGCAAAAGTTCAGAAATAGGATGCATTACTGTCAGGAAGTAGATGAAGCACATTTTGAACACTTACTGTAGGAACTGGATGTTAAATATTTATTAATTAAATGAGAAGCTACAATTTTAGTATTTATTTTCTTCATCAAAATGAGCTTAAACTCAAACAAAATTGTTATGACTGAATAGGCATTTTCAATACCTTTCAAACGAGGTATCACTTGCCATAAGATCCCATTTAAAATTATTTGTCACAGTGGCGCTGTAACGTCATCTGTTATGACTAGTTGAGAAATCTCCGTCTGTTTATTACCTCCCTCCAAATTTCACTTTTATAACAATAAGCAATCAAAAGATAGAGGGAAGGAACGGACTTTTGACTAGCATTGTATTATTGTTCAGAAAATATACATAATAAGCTAGTAAAATCTTTATAATATATAAATCCAACTTATATGTTTGTAAAAATATACAAATTTTTGTTGACATACAAACTGTCAACAAATCTATTTGTAATGCATAAATACTACGTTATTTATATATAAATAATTAATATACACACAGCCGTGTGTATTTACAATTAATTACAAATTTTTGATTTTATTACTGCAGATTTCTAAATGCTTTCAATGGTGTAAACCTTATGGTGATTATATAATAACCAATAGAGGGCAATACTTGTTCGGCTCCTCGGAGCGAATACTTTCGTGCATTGTATTTTATACTAACGTATTTAATATTTTTATCGTTAAATTAAAAGAAATGTTATAATCTGCATATATATTTTAGGTGAATAAATAAGTACCTGAATTCTGACAAAGATTTTAGGCTTTAGTCGATTTTTGTTAAGAAAAGTGCCATGTGTACTACCTAAATCGTAGATGTAAAATCCAGGAACATCTGTTTCCGAACCTTCTTTCCTGTACTGAAGAACGGCATGGTAACTAAAATTAAAATGTATTTATTTACTATTTTATACTTTTAAATGCTTTAAATATAATATTTAATAACTTGGTGATTGTTTTTATTTTCATAAGGTATTATGTATAATAATATTACGTAACGCAATTTGGGGGGAGAGTGAGTCTTGTAAAACGTTACGGTGCGTTAGATGATGGAGAGGGGGGGTTCAAACAACGCGGTACCTAACATTGGTTTTTACTTAAATAAAAGACTATGGAATTGAAATCTCACAAATTGGCAGTCCTTTTCGATATGTTTTATGGGAAATCCCTCACTTTGATTGTACAATATTGTTATTTTGTTCCATTTGTTTATGTTTTACAGGAAATCTTTCGACTGTATTGTACGTCTTTTTTATTTTGTTTTTGTTACCCAATACACAGAAACACGTTGCTGTAGTCAATGTTGTTAAACTGAATTCGGCTAAAATCTAGAAAACGTTCCGAATGAAGGTAGATACAAATGAAGGAAGTTTTGTATTTGACAGTGTTGCCATGTCTTTACAATAAATCAGGAAAGAGCAGGGGTTTCATGCAATGAACATAACCTATAGATATATTTGACATTAAATGTAAGCTTAATATACGTCAGTGTTGCCATATGGTCAATTATTTCATACTCGCGCATCTGAAATTATGGGCAAGAGCACAATATAATTATATGAATTGAAAATTTAAAACAAACAAAAACGTGAAAAATACGTATATAATTAAAAGCATTAAAATTACACATATAAATATTATAAAATAAAATTATATCTTGCATTTAAAAAAAAAAAAGAATTCTACAAAATAAGTCTTTATCCCTAAAGTAAAAAGTAATATTTTATAAATGGTTTTTAATATAAATTCAAAAATTGTGGCTTCTCATAACAAAACATTATAATTTCGACAAAGTATCTTTATATTTTAAAAACTCCTATACTTTATGCAAAAAGATATGGCATTATGGCAACACTGTGATGCCCAAACACAATTCAGATGCTAAGGTTATGTCCATTACATGAAAACCCAATTTATTTTAACATGGGTATATAATAAGACATAAAAAACAAAAAATGATGAAATAGCGAAAAAAATAATATATATTTTATTTCACTAACGTTAGAAAGTAAATAATAAGTTAAATTCTGCTGTAAAGATTTTAATAATATATATTTTTACTTTGTTATTATCTATATGAAAATAAGCCACAATCCTTCACAAAATTATTCGGTGTAACGTTTCAACCAACTGAACGGCAGCTGCAACGAAAATAAATATAAGATTTACAAATTCACATTTTATGGATTAAATTGTCAATAATGACAGTTTAATATCTGCACTGTAAATTTGAAAAACTGTATTTTTGACTGCAAATATGATGTTTATAAAATTGATATCTGCTAAACATCTATTGCAATCTAGTAGCTAAAGTTTTGAAGGTTCTGACACTTATGCCAAATTTATAAACTAATCTATCAAAAGGCAATTGCAAAAATTTTTTCTAATAACTAACTGCAACTAATATCGAAAGAAACAAATATTCATTCGTTCGTGTTTTATTAATTAAAAAATTATTAAAAAAGGCCAGATTTCATAAAATAATATAATAAAACAAATACATAATAAGGACATGGCAATACTGCAAACGCAAATTTGTGTTTTACTGATTTTTTTTTGTAGATAACTTCATTTGAAATATTCTCTAGACTTTAGCCCTGAATTCATACTGTATTTTCATCAATAGTAGTTCAAGTGATTAAATGCGCGAACCTACGATGCTGTTGCCGCCCTAGGAGTGTATTGAAATCTGCAATCATGCAATTTTTTACCACTTCTTGTGAGATTGTTTGTTGATCTGTAGCCTCCACTGAAAGAATTTAAGCAGGTGTCCTATGATTTCTTTTGTCCAATGTGACCTCAAGAACAGAATATGTGCAACCAGTAGGATCTATTTCACATCCCACAATAGTGCATCCGACAGCTTGCTGCCAAAAGGGCAAATAAGCTTATCTGCATTGTATGCTACAATGAAACATCACATGAGGAGCCAATTGGCTCGACGAAGACAGAGTTAATGCAAGTGGTTTAATAATTCAGAAATCCCATTTGTCTGCTCTCCAGATGCCAGTATTGAAAGAATCTGAGTGGCTGAAAAACCCATGGACAGAAGGATAGTAACTCCAATTAAATTATTTTTTTACATACCTGCCTCTTTCTTCCATCCTTATCTACAAAAATTTACGAACTTCATTAGTAGAGTTATGCCATACCCTGGAATAGATATTGGATCTGATCACAACCTTTTAGTCGCTGATACTAGAATCAGGCTAAAACGAATAGAGAAAAAACACCAGCAAAAGAATATTACTCTCTCAGATATCAACAAAGTTAAAATAGAAAATGATGTAAACAAATACATGAAAGAAATGAGATCAACCAAAAATATTGTGAACATATGAACAAGATAATAGAAGAACCTAGTGTAACTAATAGATTCAATGGATGGCGGAAGCAATAATAGATCAAATGGAACAAAAAAATGCAATACAAGGACAAGGCAAATGAACACAGAAAAAAAACAAAGAGAAATCAAAAAAAATATGAGCGGCTAAAGAAAAGTGGATGAAGGATAGATGTTCAGAAATGGAAGAATTAGAAAAGAAACATGACATGTGTATGTAATAAGAAAAACACTTATACTCCAGTAGATAATACAGGAAAAGTTATCATTGACATACGAGAAATATTTGAAACATAGAGTAACTATATAACAATTGTTTCAAGATGAAAGGCCAAACATACAGAGCAATGTAAATTAAGGATCTGAAATTTTAAAATCTGAATTTCTTCATGCAATACAATTAGTAAAAATCAAGAAAGCAACTGAACCAGACAACATCCCAGCTGGGGGCATGATACAAGAGTGCTCTAGTTAAGCTTTTAATGATGTATATACTACTGGTGAAATACATTTCATACAATGTTTCTAAAAATGAAATCTATATTCTGTGACCACAGTTTAAACATAAAAGTATGTCAAAGAATGACCAAATGCTATATTTGGTCAGGGTTATTACATAGTACCGAGACCTGGACTCTGAAGGCTGATATGAAATGCAGCTCCTGAGTTATTAAAACTATTATAATAAAAAAGATTTAATACCTAGGGCATACTTTTCGAGAAGACTGGTACAGAATCCTTAAGCTTATCGTTAAAGCTAAAATCAAGGGCCGCATAGGAATTGGAAGATGTCATGGCTCAAGAACATTGTGAATTGTATAGAAATATCATCCAAAAGAAAAATCGAGAATAAAGTATTAAAAGACTAATAACAAATGCATGATGGTATATAAGAAATAACAATGTGCATTGAGATATTTTAATCTACAATATAAAAGATAAAATTTCACCACAATTCATTTTAAATATTTTTCAATGAACTAACTGATTTTTTTTTTCAGTTTTTTGATAACATACAATGGTTTTAACTTATAGAGGCTATATATTATAGAACTCTAAAAATCACTTAATTTTTTCTCATTTTCCTCTGCTACATGTGTATTCTCAGTATTGACTTATAGTGCAGAAACTATACCAGTTACTAAACAATCTTTGGGAAAAATCAGTGTCTGAGCGTCACTCAGTAACAAATGGAAAGGTAAATTTGGGATTAAAACTAAGATATAATGTTCCAAATGTCATAAGAGACAGAACAGGGGTTACATATGCTATCGAAAATATAACACATAGAAAGTAGAAGTGGGCAGGATACAGTCGAGATGAATGACTCTAGTTGGACTAAACTCATAACATAGCAGTTCAGCAGTGAACGTTACAGCCTGTAAGTATTTTAAATCTCTCTCAAATAGTGGGACCTATAAAAATATCTACCACTACTACTTAAAATATATTATTACCGTGATATTGTTGGATGCTGCATAATAATATCACAGTTGACAAATCTCCCAAAAACCCAAAATGGTTTTTCCATTAGATTAACAGTTTCTATTATAACTCCATTTTTTAAAACATCAAATGAATAGTCTTTTCCATTACTACTGGGTAATCCAGACCAAATAGGTTCTTTGTATGGCAAGGGAAGTGATTTTTCTTTTAATTCCTGGGCAGGAGCTGGTTCAGGGGCAACTGAAAAATGAATATTTAATTGTTTTTATAAACATGAATTCTATATTTAAAATGTCTTATATTGGTCTTGAAAATGACAAGTCCTATTTATATACCACAAGTAAGTATATTTGATAAAATAAGTAACCAAAAAATCTACACCACTACTAGTCAGTACAGCATATTATGAAATATGAATGTTATCATGATTATCATTGGCACTAACATGAACCAAAAACTTCTTTAGAATATTTCCCCATTCTGTCCTATTTCTAGTAACTCTTCTCCATCCTTTAACTTCAATGGATTTTAAGTCTTTTCAAGTTGTCCAGGTACCAATTTTGGTCTACCTCTAGTATGTGGTCTCACTAGTCCTCTCTGGTCAAATACTTTTTACACTGTCACACAGGGTGGTTTTTTAGATAAAATGGAGATTTCAAAAACTAGCATTTAGGAACAATTCTTGATACTAAACCAGGTAGCTGTATGTGACTTCATGCAACATCACCCTCACCCCAAATAGCCTTATCAAACAAATTTAACAGCACACTCTTGGTTACATGTTTTGGCTGCATTTAATTGTGAGATTTTACTACACTTCTTGTACAATTTGCAATATTTTATTTTTAAATTTGAAGTGATATTTGTGAAAAGGAGTGTTATGAATATGCCAGAGAAAGATAAGTACGCAATAATGAACCATTTTTTTGTAGATATTGTTGATAGTTGTGGATATTAAAATATGATAAAAAAAGGTCTATTCGGGGCAAAAATAGTAGAAAAAATTTACTGGCACATAAAAGGTAGTTCAAATGCAATTTGGAGGAATATAACTAGTATTATTAATATATACTGCTATTGAAATACTTGCAAAAACCCCAGGAAAGAAAATTGAGAATAATGACGTGATAAGGTCAAGAAAAAATAAAGAACTGAAAACTAGATAAAAGAAGAAAGAGAAAACTATGTAAACAGTCTAAAACTATAAGGTCACCAAAAAGGAAGCACACATAGCAAAAGCTAAAGCAGAAACATATACAAATCTATATGTTCAACTTGATACCAGGGACAGTGAAGCATAGAAAATTTATATTAATGAATTTTGCTTTATTTAGTAATTATTGTACAATGATTTTTATTGGGTGGAAAACGTTCTTTTATGTAATTTCCACTTAAAATATGTCTTATTTTGAAAAGCCACCACCACTATGCTTTTAATATATACAGATGTATCTACTTTTTATAACATAATTTAATGTACTTAATATATTAAATATGTAATCACATACCCTTCTTCGCTACTACTTGTCTCTCTATTAATTTGTCATCAGGTTTATCAACTTTACTTTCAATATTGTTAGTTTCTAATGTACTTTCAAAATTTTGAGATATTGGGGCAGGTAATTTTTTTGGCAAACGACCGATTTTGCCAAATAAAATAGGTTTTTTAAAAACTGTTTCAGGTTTAACTTGTTCATTCTTATCATCGGGAATCAATGAATTATCATCTTCATTAATATTTTCCATTATTCTAATGTTTGTTTTTAAAGGAAAATAACATTCATATTCATTAAACTTAACCACAATTTTTTAAAAATATCAAATCTGTCAGGACTGCTTCAAATCTGTCAATGTCAAATATCAATTTTCGGTGTGTGAGAAAAAGAAGAAATTTTCATAAAAATTCCCTAAGTAGTGGGATCGCGTGACATGTAGTAAAAAAAAGTAGTAGGTAGTAGTAGTAGTAGTTTTTTTACGTACAACATGTATCTACATCATCGAGCAAAAAGACAAAACAGGGAATCTAATCATTATGAAAAGAGGACCAAAAAAGTAGCCTCTGATGGCGGACATATTCGGAAATGCGAATGCGCCAAATTAAAATTTTTCGACACTTATTAACAGTAGCTATAAAATAGTTTTCAGAATGTGTCTTAGACGAGAAACTTTAAATAAATATAAACGACAAAAGTCTAAAATGCGAAATAATTGTTAATAATAAACTTCATTATAAATAAGATTTCATGTGACGGTTGAGACAAAAAATAACATAACCCAACTAAATTTGATTTCTTAAACAAGGAAAGACTCTCTTTCCTTGTTTAATGTGGCCTCTCAAGATGGCACTTCCTGTCTAACAATATTTTTGCCTCCACTACCTTTAAGTACATTCCCTCTTTTGTCTTTTTGCTCGATGATCTACACGTATCTACTTCAAACAATTATATTAAACGCAACATGTCATACACATCCTTGTACCTCGTGTGGCCTGAATTTAAGGGATGCTTGAAAACTGTATTATATTTTTACAAAATTTTGGCACACATTTAATTCGTAGAACAATTTTTACATTTGTTTTTAATACATATTTCAGTCCCCTACAAATAGTTTCTTATGACTTTTGTTGTATAATAATTAGGGAAGCAGGAATTCAACAATTCAGAATTTCACATTGAATTTCCTATATGCCTTGTTTGGCGATTCACTACCCTTTATGACATGTTTGTACGCATTATATATATACGTTTATTACACAAGGTCACATATTTCCTATCACCAACCTACGAATATTACAATTAGGTTTTTCTAACGGGATTTTCTATCGCATTCTACCTAATTATAACAAAAACCATTCTTGTTTGTGGAGCTGTTCCGTATCAAATAAATATCTTATACATTAGTCATAAAAATAAACGATCTGAATCATTATATTTTAAGAATTATTTTAATTATAAAATTTATTGGTTTCTCGCAAATGATATTAGAGATATTTTTATTTGTTGCTTCCGATTAAAATTCCGATTACGATTCCGATGATTTTTTTTATTCTTTATTTGGCAGTTGGAGTTGAGTATTTCAAGTCTTAAGACACAATTAACATATTAGTAATATTAACTGACAAAATTCAGGAAAACACCTAACACTGGGTAAAATAACACTTTTAACTGACCTTTAAAAAATTATTACCCAGATAGAATACATTACAATAATGTTAAATCGAAGTTAAAATTTTACTGGATTTTACAACACTATGGAAGCCCTAAGGCTTCTTAAAAAACAATGATCGACAGTGCGATAAAAAGACGTTTTCATATTTTATAATCACAGCGGAAGAGTCCATCTGTGGACGTAACCAGGGACTGGCCGTTAGATATATAAAATGTTAAAACTGAGCATAATTTGTTATTTTCATTTTTGAAATGTTTCATAATTGTTTGTACAGGAAACGTAAAAAAGATCTTACTAACGAATGCGATAAAGCATCAAAATAGTTTAAAAAGATACACCTACATAATCTACAGTTACGAATGTCAAAACCGAAAACGGATTTTTAAAAAATTTTATTTTCGTAACAAAATTTATTTTTGAGAACGTACAGGTATGGTAACAACTACAAAACAAAAAGCTCTTAATCTAATTAAACACTGGTATATATAGTCTTTCTATATGTCGTCACACATTGGATAGTCCAGGGACGTAACTCCTCCACCCTTAGAAAGAAGGATATCCTTGGGATGTGCTTCTTTACAAAATTAATTCCGGGGTTTCTTTTTTTCTTCTTTCTTCTTGTTTTCTTTGACGCACATTTTTACAATATTTAGTTAAGTAATATAAGATTAAAATGAAAATTATTATATATATACAGATTGTCCAAAAACTTGTTTGTTTAAAATAAATTGAATTATTATCTTTCAAATTATATTTTTGTGTTTCTAACTTTTCTAAAATATCTTTAGTTTTTCTAAGGTTAATTGTATTAAGATTTATTGGTGAAAAATTTGAACTTTCATTTTGAAAAATATTAATAGAAGGAATAACTTTTGGAAGATTTATATGAGCAAAATGAGTTTTACTAAATTTTTCTGTTTGGAAGACTTCATTCTTGATTTTCACGGTACAATCGGGAACTGATTCTAAAACATAGCTTCCATGTATTGGTAAATTTTCTTTTGAATTTGGGCATTCGATAATTGCTAATTCTTCTTCTGGAACTGTAACTATCCATTTTCCGTCGCTAATTCTTGTGGATTCTATCTTCTTTATCTTTACTTCAAAATGTTCACATGATAATGCCTTCTTCTTAAAATTTATTAATTGGACTGCACAAGGGGCTTCTTCGGTTATGGTTAGTTTATTACTTCCTTTACATATGTACTCTTCTGAGTCTATTTCTGTGCATATATCTTCCATATAGATATAGCTAAATTCATTAAGTGCAAGGAAAGGTTTGTAAGGTAAATGAATAAGATAATTTGAGTTGTTCATAGGAATAGGAATAGGGAATAGTTGGTAATAATCATATATTTCCGATTCAACTAATGGAATCTCTAATACAAATGTTATTATAGAATTTACTGAATAGCTCTTAATATTTATTATTTTCTCGTACTGAATTATTTTTCCTAGTGTAGTATCAAAAGGCATTAATTTTGATTTGTCTGAGATTTTGCTTTCTTAATTTCATTTAAAAGTTCAATTGGATTTACTATAGAATTGTGCAAGGTATTTATTTTAGCAAATGAGATTGCAGTTTCTACTTTCTCAAAGATATTCATAAATTGTTTGATAAAGTAAAGTAATTTGATTTATTACTATAAATGACTGAATATGTGTATACATACTTTTTTCAAATAAAGCTAATTTATTCTCTATAGCTTCAATTTTTGATTTTAAAATCAATTGATTATGTGAAATATTATTGATAGCATTATTAAAAGTATTTATAGAATCTTGCAATAAAGATATTTGTCTTAGGGAATTTACTTTTAAGTTATTTTGATTATCTTTTAATTGTTTTATTTCGTTCTCTATTCTTTGTGCGTCTTCTTGGTCCATATTTCCTGTAATACATTTTATTATTGTTCCTAGAGGATTTAGAAGTCCTCTTTTTGTTCTCTTTTCTTCCTTATACAAAGGCGGATTAATTTGATATATCTGCTCTTCTATTTTATTTTGTAATGTAATTAGAGGGATAAATGAGTTTTCTAATTCTGAATAATAACTTGTCTGATTTTTAAAACTTGTGTGTAGTCTTTGAGCTTCATTTTTCAATAAATAAAATTCTTGTATGACAGAAGTTAAATTGTAAATTTGTATAAATGTCCAGTGTGTAGAAATTATTTTAGAGGTACCTAATCTGAAAGGTAGGAGTCCTGGATATGAAGTTACATCTTCAAACTTGATTAAGTTGTCTCTTGCATTGATATAGTTAACTGCTCCGAAGATTCCGACGATGAATCTGAAATATTAGGCAAAATTTTAGTTTCGTTTATGTGGACTATTATCTTCTTTTTATTCTTGGGATTTTCAATTTCTATTTTCCCATTTTCTAATATTTGTGTAAGTATATATGGTCCTGTATATTTTCTACTTAATTTTCCTCCGCGAGTTTCTGTTTTTCTATAAACTTGTGATCCTAAACGAGGATCCTTTGAGTTCCTATCTTTATTTCTTTTTCCAATTACGTTTTCTTTCAGTTTCTGATTTTCTTCTTGTATACTTGTATATAGAGCTTGAGTATTATTTTGATGTGCATTAACATATTGAGTATAAGCTTGTGCTGGAATAAGTCTCATGGGATCTTTACTGTCTGTATGTCCCGATACTAATTCGAAAGGTGTATGGCCAGTTGCTGAATGTATAGTACTATTATAGGCAATAAGAGCATAAGGCATAATAGAAATATTATCTGCATCTTTATCTTTTTCTTTTAGTATTCTTAAGTGCTCAGTTAAAGTAGAATGGAATCTTTCTACTGGGGAATTGGATTCGTGATGATATGGAGTAGTAAAATGTATTTTTATTTGATGGGTCTTCAGTAATTCATCTACAACGTCATTTTTGAATTCTCCACCACTGTCTGCAACAATTTGCTTCGGTATTCCGAAAAAATGAAAAGAAATGTACTAATTGTTGACATGCTGATATAGCTGTGCCAAAATATGGTAATGCTTGGCCATATTTTGAAAATTTATCTATAATTGTTAAAAATCTTTGATTGCCAACTTTATAAGTATCTATATGTATTATCTCAAAAGGCTTGGAGGGTGTGTGGGTTAATATTAAAGGTTCTTTATGTGGATTTCTATTATATTTGGATCTCTGGCATATTTCACATTCATTTATATATTTTTCTATGTCCTTTTTCATTGATTTCCAGTAGTAATTTAGTTTTAAAGCTCTAAGAGTCTCTGAAATTCCTCGATGATTTGTTTTTCCGTTGTGCTTATATTTTATTAGTTGATTTCTTTCTTCTGGTAATACATTATTAACTAATTTTGTACATTCAATTAATTTTAATTTTGTAAAATATTTACGCCATACATTCTGAAATATTGGTCGTAATTCTTGAGATAAGAAATAAATGTATAAAGTGTTTTTGCACGCATTTTCTTTTAGGAATTGGGTTACACTTTCTTCGTCAGCTGAAATAGTAGCTTTTATTATTTTATGTCCTTCAAAATTCTCGCATTCGCGTTTTAAATAATTTGCAAAAGGCGCTCTTTTAACGATAAGTTGATAGGCTTTATTGTTTATTATTTCATCTAACAATGAGAACCTATTTTCATTTGAAGATTCAGCACTATGAGCTGTGTCTGTGTCTGAGTTATCTATCTCAACGTTTTCATTGTTCTCATTTCCTGTTGATATAATTTTATTTACTAGTGGGTTTTCTGTAACCTCATTATTATCAAGAATTTGCAGAGTTTCATTTATTACATTTTCATCAACTATGTCTGGGTTAAATTCAGCTAAAAATTGGTCGATATCAAAATCTATGTCACCGGGATTATTTATATTTGATTCTGTTTCAATTGCGTTAATATTTATTCGACTTAAAGAATCGGCAATATTCGTTTTACCGGGTTTATATTTTATAGTATAGTTAAATTCTTCTAATTTTAATCTCCATCTTAATAATTTGGAGTTAGGTTCCTTTAAATTAAATAACCATATAAGAGGTCTATGGTCGCATAAAATTTCAAAAGATCTGCCGTATAAATAAGGTCTAAATGTTTTACAAGCCCATACAATTGCTAAAAGTTCTTTTTCTATCGTAGAATATTTTTGTTCTGTTTGATTAAGAGTTCTTGAGGCATACGCTACGGGTAAATCATTTGGTACTTTTCCTTGTGATAAAATTGCCCCTAAGGCTATATTTGAAGCGTCTGTAGTTAATATAAATGGTTTTGAAAAATCTGGATATTTTAAAATAGGGGCATTAATTAAAAGTTCTTTAAGATGATTAAAAGATTTCTTAAATTCTGGAGTATGTATTACTTTTGCATGTTTCTTTAGACACATTGTTAATGGTTTAGCTATTTTAGCGAAATCTTGGATAAATCTTCTGTAATATCCCGCTAATCCTAAAAATGACTTTATTTCTTTTTGTGTAGTAGGAATAGGAAAGTTTTTGACTGCATTTATTTTATCTGGATTTGGTCGTACTCCGTCTTTTGTTATAACATGACCTAAATATGCCACTTCTGTTCGTAAAAATTCTGATTTATCTAGTTGTATTTTTAAATTAGATTTCCTTAGTCTTTCAAAAATTGCTTTCAGTCTTGTAACATGTTCTTGCAATGATGAGGAAAAAACAATTATATCATCTAAGTATATATAGCAAATTTCATTCTGGTATCCTCTTAATACATTATTCATAACTTTTTGAAAAGTAGCTGGGGCATTTTTCAATCCAAACGGCATACGTAAAAATTCATAATGTCCTGTCTCCGTGGAAAATGCTGTTTTTGGTACATCGGCTGGTTCCATTTCTATCTGATGGAAACCATTTGCTAAATCTAACGTAGTAAAATATTGAGCTCTTCCTAGACCATCTAGAATGTTATCTATTAATGGCAAGGAAAATTTATTTTCTATGGTATTTTCATTTAATTTGCGATAATCTATTACTATTCTATATTTCTTTTGGTTACTTGCATCCATTTTCTTCTCTATTACCCAGATGGGTGAATTAAAAAGCGAATTTGAGTCTTGTATTATTCCATTTTTTAACATATCATTTATTTGTCTACTAACTTCTTTTTTATAAACTTCCGGATATCTATAATTTCTTGTGTAAACCGGAGTATCATTAACTAAATCTATTTTATGCTTTATTTCATTCGTAAAACTAAGGGGCGTTCCGTCTATATAAAAAATATCTCTATATTCATAACATAATTTACTTATGGCTTCGTATTCTTCTTCGTTACAATGATTAAGTCTAAGTTTCTTGAGATTTTCTTTTGTAGATAATCTATTTCTTCTTCTTCTATGTCCATCTCCTCAATATGATATGACTGAATATTATTTAAATTTTCTTCTTGAATATATTCTACATTAAAAGGTTCCGTAAATTTAATTTCCGCTGGAGTTTTCTCCTAGGTTACTTATCATAGTAAAAGCGTTGTGATCATTGATATCAATTAAACATGAAGGAATTTCTGCATTTCCGATTTTTGTATAATTTAGTATCGCTGTACCAGATCTTCTGTTAACTGGGACTTTAACTTTTTGAGCAGTTCTTGGTGGTATTATTATTTTACTTGGTTTAAAATATTTTTGTTTCGTTGGGTCTTGTGATGCAAAAAATATGGGAAGAGAAATGGTTGGGGTCTTTAGTTTTGAATCTTTAAAATCAATAATAGCATTGATTTGTGATAAAAAGTTGCATCCTAGCAAACCATCAAAATTAGGAGAGAAATCGAAAAGATAAAATTTATGACAATTTGGATTTCTGAAACTAGGGAATGTTGGAATGGTCATAGTTTCATCATGAATTGAAGTAGCGTGTGCAGTATGCACAGCAAATTGCTCAGGAATTATATATTTCGAAAAAAGTTCTTTTGCGAGGTCAGGTCTAAAAAAGCTTTGTTCTGATCCCGTATCTATTAAAAATGTAGCATTAATTTCTGGAATTATTATTTTAGGTAATTTATCATATTGTTTAATCGCATTAAAATTTATGTGGCTGTACTTGTTGAGGCTTGGACTGGAAAATTTTCATCATTGTATATTCTTTCATTTTCATTATATCTTCTTAAATTATTATTATTATATATTCTTTCATTATCATTATATCTTTCTTCTCTTACATTATTACTCGTTATTTTATGATTAAATAAATTATTTGGAGAACGTCTATCATTTCTAAAGTTACTTCGTAAACTAAAGTTATTGGAACTTGTATCCATTGGCTCAGGTCGCATTGAATTTCTGCTTTGACTTTGGGTAGGAATAGATGGCTGATATCTAGGTATATTTGGAAATTGTCTTGGAAATTGGTTACTATTATTATTATTAAAACCATTGTTCGAAAAACTTGAACGATTTTGAAAATTATTATTTGGATTTCGGAAAAAATTATTATTTCTGTATTGACTAGAACTTTGGGAAGAATGTCGATTTTGGAAATTATTATAATTAGAAAAATTCTGATTTCGAGAAAAATTTCTATTTGGAAATGAAGAGTGTTGGGAATTAATATTTGAATTTCTATTAGAATTATTATAGGATCGAGAATTATTAAAATTTGAGGGTCTCGTATTATTACTTCGATTTTTGAAAGAAATAAAATTTTCTTCTTCTTTAGCGAAAGCCATTGCTTGCTCTATCGAATCAGGATTCTTTAATCTGACTACTAATTGCATGTGATAATTAAGGCCATTTATAAAAGTTTTAAGACAAAGATCTTCATATTGTTGAATTTTTAATATTTTTACATTTAATTGGTCATTAGACATATTAATTTTTGAACAAAGAATGCTTCTAGCATCTTGGATTCTTAAACCAAAATTTTGTGCATTTTCATTTCTTTCTGGTTTCATTGAAATTATATCTTGTACTAAACAATCAATTGATCTCTGATCAGAAAATGTTACTATAAGAGAATCTTAACTTTTGCCCAAGAATCAAGTTCTGTTCTTGATGCAATAAGGTCTGCTGCTCTGTCAGTTAATTTACTTAAAACAGTATCAAATAGACAAACATTTATAGGATTATTTGCATCTCTATTACTATGATTATTTAAGAAATTTTCACATGATTTAATAAATCTATTTAATTGTTTTGGATTGCCATCAAAATTAGGAATATTATCAGCTTGATATTTAATTAATTGAAAATTAGGTTGAGTCATTTCGTTAAATGTTAAGTTTACTAAATTATCTAAAATATCCTCCACCGTGAATCAAAAAATATATAATATATAGGTAAAAATATGGATATTGGTAAAATAGGAAACACTTACATGAATATTTTCATTTTCTATAGACTTCAGACTATGTTTGTTCCTCCGTCTGCACCAATAGGATTCTGGACGATGCTTGTTCCTTCTCCCTGGTCTTGGCTTCTCCAATAGGTTGTGGACGATGCTTGTTCCTCACCCTGGACGTTTGGCTGTTACCGTACCCGAAAGCTGGATCTTTTCCGTTAATCTTTAAAAAGAAAAATTGTACGCGAAATTCGGCAAGGCTAACACGAACACTTGTACAACTTCGAAAAATCCGAATGACTGCGCCAGTTACGAATGTCAAAACCGAAAACGGATTTTTAAAAAATTTTATTTTCGTAACAAAATTTATTTTTGAGAACGTACAGGTATGGTAACAACTACAAAACAAAAAGCTCTTAATCTAATTAAACACTGGTATATATAGTCTTTCTATATGTCGTCACACATTGGATAGTCCAGGGACGTAACTCTACTGCTGAATAGACATTTGATTGAAAATATTATGAAATCATAAAGTTTTTTTTAGCAGAAAATGGTTGACTTCAATTAGAGCGGTCGTAAATATTATTAAATTTATCTGACTTGGCCCATTGTGTTAAGACCGGTCCGGAGCGATTAGCAAACGAGGTACACAGAGTTGGTCTTTTGACAATTAACAGTGACTAGACGGTACTCCTATAACAAAGCAAAGGATCCACAAAATTTACGACGACTAATTAATCTATTTTACTTGCTAAGATTAGAGAAAAACAAACATTAATAATAATTCGGGGTTCTGAAAAGAACCTTTTTTTTAGTAGTAACATTTGTAGATTTGATGATAGTATCAGTCCACACATAGTTCTGTTTCGCTATCGCTATCCTCATCTAAATGAATTATGATCGGTTCAATTATATTATGATCTACATGAACATATGAATTTTCTTTACTTATTACGTATCGGACTGAATTTCTCCAACTACTTAGAAGAATATCATTGACACATTTTCTTATTAACTCTACAACAGTACTTCTTAACGTTGGAAAAATATTTTGTGACCTAACGTTAGACTTCAATTCGTGCCAGATATGTTCTATGAGATTAAACATACAATAATAGGATGGAAGCTGCGGCACTGTATGTCTCATTCCCTCTGCCAATGTATCACAAACATATACTTTTTTTTATAGAAAATACCTTTAAAACTTCTCAAAGCTCTTGTTTGGTGTAACATTCTTCAAAATTAATATCATTCGTCTCCATGTAATTTTGAATTTTCAATTTAGTATTATTCGAGTATGGAGCCCTATTTAGTTGGCAACTGTGATAGCTTGCATTTTCCATTACTATCACGCTATTCTGAGGAATGTTTGGCATACTATTATTTTTGAACCATTCTTCAAAACGTTCTGCCATTGTATCTTTATAGTAGTCGATACAGGAGTCTTTAATATTCTTTGCAGAAAGCCACAAGGCATTTGGAACTCAATAATTTTCTGATCCAGCATGTAAAATCGTTATTCTTTTCTCTTTATTTGACGGAGCTTTTGTCTTACATTTACCGGACAAATCTGCAAATCCTTTAGGTCGCGTTGAATGTATGTCAAACCATGTCTCGTTGAAATAAAATTATCGGACGATTTTCAGATCGGAATTTTCTTATCTAAGTTATACACTCATAACGCTATTTCTGTAATCTATGAGATTCCATAATTACTTGTCTTTTGTCAATTATACGATATCGAAAGTCCATACTTTTCAAAATTTTCCATAAGCTGGTTAGGCTACAGCTTATTTAGGTTTCATCAACATTGAGCCATTACTTTAGAGCTCTTAATGTAAGTATGCGTTGTTCTTTGTACATGATAAAGACTTTTCGACGTATCAAGTCATTATCGGCTTCGTCCATACATTTGGTGGAACTGGAATCTTTACGTTTTTTTTCTTATTTCTTATTTTTTTTGCTTTGCATCTACAGATAAATGTTTCTTCTTTACCGGAACACTAGAAGAAGCCCCATTATTATTATCCCACGAATGCCACATAATGATAATGATTTGGTGTATAATGAAATCCCCTCATAAATGTTTGAAAAATCGCAGAATATTTTGTAATGTATTTCAGTTTCCTATTTGTACGTATTAAAACACCGAATTCTTTTAATTCCTCTTAGCGTTGCCAAGTAATATAAACATAAATATAAAATAAATATAAAATTATAGTTGTTTATTTATTTCGCAGCTGCGTATTTTCCTGTCGATAATTCTTTGATTTAAGCCGCCCGATGTACTGCGATTTCAAATTAATAATTTACGTCTTAATTTTCGTTGTATTTTGTTTATTTCAGCGTTTTGTTTATTTCAAGTTATGTGAACGAATTTTAAAGATAATTTCATCACTTTCGTTAGAGCCGTGGTGAATAGCGATGGTCTTCAACGTCCAAATTTTTCGTCGAATTTGTAAAGTTTTCTGTTTTCGTCTCTTTTCATGAAGAATTTGTAATGTCCTTTTGTTTTTCATTATGGAAAATAATTTAAGTAGCAGTTAATAGTGGCAATTTAAGGTTTAATTGTAGTCCAATTCTACCTGTCGCTTTTTTTAAGAGGCAGAGCCTTAAGTTTTGTTCAGTGCCGGCTTTGGCCTCAAATGGTCGATCCAATTCACAGTGGAGATGATTTTGTTCGTGTGTTCGTATCCAGAGAACCCCAGCTATGGTTTCAGAAACTTAATATGCGATAAAATGAAATCCAGGTAACTTTTTAGGTGTTTGATTAATTTTAAAGTAAAGACAAACATTTTTTATAACAATAATTGCTTTCATAACAATTTAAATTTTTAATAATTAAAAAATTGTAAATTTTAGATTTTAACTTTAGCTGTCATCTTAATTGTTGTTTTAAATTTAGTGTTAATTTATGACAGCTCGTTTTAGTATTTTTGATATTGATTTGTCTTGTTTTTTTAAAAAAGGTTAACCTCCATGGAATTTTGTAAGTTTTGTAGCAATAGAGTATGTAAACAGATGACACATAAAAGTTTTTTTGTATTTTTGTATTCTGTATATTTGAGGTAATATTTTTTGCGTTGTCTTATTATTGTAACTGTTTGTGGTGACACAACAATAAATGTTAAATTTTGTTTCTTAACATTTTGTCTATTTTTCTAAATTAATTCCCTTTTTCTAATAGTATCCCAAGTTATCGTTACAAAAATTTCGCCCAGATATGTTTTGATTTTTTAGTAATTATTTCCCTAGTTACAACTAGCTGTTGTAATAGTTATAATTAGGCACCTCGAAGTGGCGCCCTATATTAAATTCCTAGAGGTGTTTCCTGTTTATTTTTATTTTGTTTGTCCCAAGAGATTATGTTAGTACCCTTTTGTTTCTTTCCTCTGTAATTGCCCCAATCCAAGCCCCTTGCCATTTACTTATCCACGACCCCAGTTCGCCTAACAAACCCTGAGTGCCGTTCGCAGAAGTAGCGTTTATTTTGCTTGCCCTATCTCCACCCCATAGTTTCTATCCCTAATTTTCTACCCCTTATATTAATACCCCATGTGTTACGCAAAATACCATCGTTACAAATGAATAAAATGAGTTACGAGCAAATTTTATCAAGAACTCGTATTTAAATACTGGTTGATGTTCAGTTCCTTAAACTTATTATATAAATACCTGAGAACCACTTAAAAGGTGATTAACAAACCCGTCGCGCACTACCATTGAATTCGAAAAACCCTCTTATCAGTACAGTTTCGTCAATATAAGCCTTATCTGTATTAATGAAATAATAATGAGTTTAGAGTGTTCGCAATTAAATCAACATTAAGAAATGAAGATTGACAAATTTTACCAGGAAACATATTTAAATTTTACCTGAAACCGGGCGTTTATACTATTATCGGTTAACCCAGGATGTTTATAGTCGGTAATAATTAAAGTCAACCATTTACTACTAAACAAACTTTAATAGACTAGGCGGCATCTGTAGAAATTCAGACCATAATGGAAATTTTCGAGGGAAGCTGTTTTTTTGCTGGAATCCCTTCAGGATATGCCCAGTATCGATAATCACGATATGCGCCAGTCGCAAACCCCGTGCTAAATTTTTTATTTAACAAAATCTGAAAACAATTGAAAATTTCTCATTTTTTTGCTCCTATTTTCATTTATAATTCGAAAAATATTGATCTTAGAGAAAAAAATTATAAGTGGTTAAAAGTTTCGTTATTAAATTTTACACAATATTTTGTTAGCTAGAAATTGAAAATTTAATGGTTATTGTTGAAAAAATAGCAATAATTGGAAAAAAAGTACAAAAAAATGAAGTTAATCCTTTAAATGTTTTCGACTTTCTAAACTTGACTTACAAGTTCCATATTCCGCCTAGAAAAACTTTTTAATATGTTTAAAACGTGTGCTAAATTTTGTTAAGATAGGTCGGATAGGTTTTGCATAATAATTTTGCAATCCAGCCCACTGGAAAAAAATCGCAAATTTTCAAATTCATAGTAGGCCCTAAATAAGGCCCTCAGATAGTTGCAATTTTTTTTACATATAAAGAAAGTCTCACACTTTCAAACGCTTTTTGTAAATTTCAAATCGGTTTACTAGGAAAGCCTATAAATTTTTTTAAAGTTATAAACATTTTTTAGGCTTATAAACAAATTGAATAACTTTACGAGCTTTAAACATATCAATTTCAAAATGTATACACTTAAAGAACATTAAAAGACGCTTCTTTTAAAAAACAAAAAGATACATTCGGCTTACTGGTTGCCGAGATATTGAAGGTCAAAGTTGGCATACATTTGGCGTGTAACCATAAGTGATAGAGGGCTCGTTTTTAAACAAATACCCTCGTCTTGTCAAATACTTTTTATATGAAAAGTTTTACGTAATGCGCTTTATGGCAATATCCATAAAAAAGACAAATAAAAAACCGTTTTCCGCGTAATATGTCGCTCGGAATGCATGAGAGGTGGTGATGAGGGACATTCACTTCAAATGTGAATCGGCGAGTATCAAGTAATATATTAGCCTCAGATAACAAGCCAGTTTTTATAATTGCAGAGGATATTGATGTTCTGGTAATATTTTTACAAAAAGTAACTGAAAATAAAAATATTTTTTTCTGGAAACCTAGCAAAGGAAAAAAATCGGAAGAAATTTATTACTACAACTCTTCAATAATGCACTTAAAATAAGTGAATCTACGAAATCTTCGTTAAAAAATTTAGTGGGCTTTTTACAACGCATTTTCTGGTTGTGATACAACCTCTGCATTTTTTATATCAAAGAAAAAGCAAAATTGTTAAATTGGTTTCAACAAATAGTTATATATGGCAAGAAGCAACCATTTTTAATGAAAAAAGTGCAACTAAGGAAGAAATTAAACGCAGCGGATGCAAAATTATATTGGCATTGTATATGGGCCACTCAAAGTGCGATTTTACATTGAATAAAATTCGCTACTTGTGCTTTAAAAAAGGTTGCAAAAATAAAAATTTTCAATTGTCCATGCTGCCACCTACACAATCTGCAGCTGAGCAACACTCGCTTCGTGTATATTTCCAAGTACAACAGTGGCTTGGAAATAACCTGAATGCTACTGAGTGGGGGTGGGAACTAACTCAAAATGGTCTTGAGCCAATACAAACTGAGCAAGTATTACTACCTGACTCATTATTCAGAAATATTAGTTGCAAATGTAAAAAACTTTGTACAAAAACATGCAGTTGTATCAAACATGGTCTCAAATGTTCTGACTATTGTCTTCACTGCAAATGGTCAAACATGTAAAAATATTGATCACAATAAAATATTGGAAGAAGTTGAACGAGATATGGATATGGAGTCGATGGATTCCTTAGATTTTTTGGAGGCACAAGATATAGCTACAGATGAAGGAGAAGAAACATTAAATTTACAGATCGAGGATGAAGATATTGAAATGGAAAATGAAGGTTTGAGGAAGAAATAAAACCTGAAGATTCTTGTCCTTCCAGAAAAAGAAAAAGACTTAAAAAAAATTATTGAATATTGAGTTAAAATAAAGATTATTTATGAAAAGAAAATTTTTGTTTCATTCGCCTTTGTTTTAACAATTTAAATTATTTATTAACAATTTATAAATACATATTTGTTTACTAAAAGTAACAATTTACTTCAATGTATAAATTGCAAGCTCAAAAAAAAAACAATTTCGAGCATTACACAGCAGTATAATAACACGTCAATATACAATATACACGTCACTTTCGAATCAAAAATATATTCTCAAATCAAATAATGTCATTATTATGATAAAACTGCAGAAATAAATTATTTTTAATCATTTTTACAAAAAAAAAATTCCTTCGTTTTAACAATTCAAATTATTTGTTAACAATTTATAAATGCATATTTGTTTACTAAAAGTAACAATTTACTTTACAAGCCCTTACAGATTTTGGAGCACTTTACTTTTGTTTATATTTCAAAACCCGAAATTAAACAAAGTGATGGTCCCCTACTTGATACTCGCTGATTCACATTTGAAGTGAATGTCCCTCACCACCACCTTTCATGGATTCCGAGCGACATTTTACGCGAAAACGGTTTTTTATTTATCTTTTTTATGATGTTGTCATGAAGCGCATTACGTAAAACTTTTCATATAAAAATTATTTGGCAAGACGAGGGTATTTGTTTAAAAACGAGCCCTCTATCACTTATGGTTACACGGCAAATGTATACCAACTTTGACCTTCAATATCTCGGCAACCAGTAAGCCGAATGTATCTTTTTGTTTCGTAAAAGAAGCGTCTTTTAATGTTCTTTAAGTGTATACATTTTGAAATTGATATGTTTAAAGCTCGTAAAGTTATTCAATTTGTTTATAAGCCTAAAAAATGTTTATAACTTTAAAAAAATTTATAGGCTTTCCTAGTAAACCGATTTGAAATTTACAAAAAGCGTTTGAAAGTGTGAGACTTTCTTTATATGTAAAAAAAATTGCAACTATCTGAGGGCCTTATTTAGGGCCTACTATGAATTTGAAAATTTGCGATTTTTTTCCAGTGGGCTGGATTGCAAAATTATTATGCAAAACCTATCCGACCGATCTTAACAAAATTTAGCACACGTTTTAAACAGAGTAAAATGTTTTTCTAGGCGGAATATGGAACTCGTAAGTCAAGTTTAGAAAGTCGAAAACATTTAAAGGATTAACTTCATTTTTTTGTACTTTTTTTTCCAATTATTGCTATTTTTTTCAACAATAACCATTAAATTTTCAATTTCTAGCTAACAAATATTGTGTAAAATTAATAACGAAACTTTTAACCACTTATAATTTTTTTCTCTAAGATCAATATTTTTCGAATTATAAATGAAAATAGGAGCAAAAAAATGAGAAATTTTCAATTGTTTTCAGATTTTGTTAAATAAAAAATTTAGCACAGGGTTTGCGACTGGCGCATATCGTGATTATCGATACTGGGCATATCCTGAAGGGATTCCAGCAAAAAATAGCTTCCCTCGAAAATTTCCAATCCAAAACAGATCCCGCCTAGACTATAAAGAGAACGGTAAAAACAGCAATTTGGTTGTTAATATAAATATTCGTGTTAGTCTAAAGTACCGCCTACTAAACCCTTTTTTAGGGTGTAGTTATCACCCCTAAAAAAGTAAACAAATTTACATATCCAACAGTGAAGTGGGGGATAAGTAGAACCTAAATCCAAATTTTCATATAATTTGTGACACGAAAAATTACACGAGTATCGCCGTATTTTACGTTCATTTACTGACCTATTATTTTAAAATCAAATTATACCTGCTTCGACGACGATTAATTAATCAGTCTTTTATAATCAACCACTTACAAGTTTGGTTCCCGTCTTATGATGAGAACAAAAGACAGCCACAATAGTTTCGATTTTCACTTCGGAAATCCTTCTCAAAATTCCGAAGTGAAAAACAAAACATTAAAAAAGCCTATTTTAAACTAAAATTCCGGTTAATTCCCAATAAAAATAGTAACAATAATAAATTATTATATAAATAATTCAGAACAATAATGTAAAAACCAAAGAAAATACCAAATTTTTACTGGACCATAATTAAAATAAATGCTACCTACACCGCAGTTAAATAGATTGAATAAACATTAATTTTAAGGAATTGCCCACATTTTCCAAAAATGAGTACGACTATGTTTAAATATTTAGTTTCTCCCAAAACCATACCATAAAATTTTTGCATGATTGATAGGAAACTCCAAATTAAAGATTTACTCTCGTAACTCTATTAATATACGTGTTACGGTATCACTAAGGAAAAATAATGTTAAGTTTCACCTTTTTCTGATAATAAATTCTGACATCGACTTTGTACTTGCGGATCACTGTACAACTGAGTGGATTGGTAAAAAAATACTTAATTACGTATAATGTTGATATTATTCTAATATATTTTTAGAACCATCAGCTACATCGGAATAATTATATTGAATTATTATAGAAATGATATTTATGTCATCGTAAATCGTAAAACAACGTAAACACGATATTGTGTTTTATTGAAATAGGTATATTAGCAAATCATATTTAATACATAGGAAAAGACGTCACTAAAATCCTCAGACTATTTAGGAAGTCATTAGGAGGTTGTAAATAAAAATGATAAACAAATATTATTATCACCACAACAAACATTTATAAAAATAAAATCTTGTTCCACAAGATGTAAACAAAATCCACAACGAAAATGAAATTCTTTTACTATAGTTGGCTGTATAACATAAATCAAAAAATTTATTTAAAAAACCTTTATAATATATATATATAGAAATGTCATAGAAGCCCCCCGACTATCTAGAGTCAGCAAGTTCCTAAGACCAGAGGCTATAAAGAAGGAAGGAAGAAGCCCACGATTATTATTATTAGTTCGTATTTAGTTGTAGTAATTATCTCTGTAAATTGTAACTTAATTTTGAAAATAAAATATTTTTTTTGAGAAGTTCAAGTGCTTGTGACATATTTGGCGCTGCGTGAACAGGATCAACATCGTACAGAAACATATCAGTTTCCTGGTCAACTTTAGTTGTTTAACGAGACCGATCGAACCTTGGAGAAGAAAGAAATGCATTGGAAATCAACAGTGATCATCCTTATGTAAGTTTTTCCTTTCTTTCCTTAATTTTTATGAGCACATTTAACAATATTTCTCAAAACAGTGTTGAAAATTTAAATTTATTATTTGACAATTTGAATTTAAATATTATTAATAACTCGTCAACTCCTAATTTAAGAACTTCCATTTCTTGTAATAAAAAATCCGTATCTTCTAAGAAAAATTCCAAAATGCCTGTTACTAATAGCGATATTGCTAGTCTGTGTTCCACGTTACCATAATTTTCGTCTAAAGAAGATCTTTCTACTTTTATTAAATCTGTAGATAACTTGTTAACATTCTTAGGTACCCAAGAACTTACAGAACCTCAGTTATTTATTCTTAATACTCATATTGTATCTCGTATAAAAGGAGATCCGAGAAATTTTTTGAATTATTCTAATAAATTAAGCTGGACAGATATTCGTCCTGCTTTGTTAACTAAATATGGAGATAGAAGGTCAGAAGACATTTTGGTAACTCAGTTATCGACAACAGTTCAAAAACATAACGAATCCTATGATCAGTATCATCAAAGAATTTCCACCAATTTAAATGATCTGCTTCAACATATTACTTTAAATGATAATCCTGCTACTGTAAATTTTAAAACGCCATATTTTAAGAACATTGCTTAAAAACTTTTTGTTCGGGTATAAATGAACCATACTGCGAATATTTGTCTCATTTTGAAATAGAATCACTTGAAGCAGCACTTCAAAAGTGTATTGCTTATGATAATCATAAAAACCAGCAACAATATATGAACTTTTTAAAAAGCCAACAAACTAGAAAACCTTTGCTCAAACAGAGGCCACATAATCCAAACCAGTTTCCACGTAATAATCATAATAATAATAGGCCCACAAACTTCTCGCCCATGCAGTCAAATTACTTCAGGCCACCATTTCAGACTAATCAAACAAATTTTAATACTTCACAACCAAACTTTAATTTTGCTTCTCAATCGTATAATAATAGTTCAGCTAGAAATAATCAACCCCCAAATTTTCGACAAAATGTACAACATAGAATAAATAAATATAGGAATCCCCAAACTCAACAAAACACACATTCTCCTATGAGTGGCGTTCTAACATCCTCCACGAGAAATCACCAACCCATGACCGTTACAACTAATGGCCATCATTTCAATATTGCTGCAAATCAAATCCATAATTCCGAAGTTAACATTGAAAACTGTGATTCCGAACAAGTACCGGAAGAATATTTCGACCAAAACTATCAGGATTTTCCCCTAGTACCTCCCGAAGAACAACCACCTCCTGTATAAATCTGAATAATTTACAAAAATCTCCCCGGCTACCTTATTTTGTTACGCCTATGACTCGTCTTAAAGTTCTTATAGATTCTGGAGGATCAGATACTGTAATCTCACCGAAAGCTGCAAAATATTTTAATCAATCCCACATATACGAAAAACCTTTCACATTAACCTCTATGAATCGTACAACAAAATTTTTCCAAAATATTAAAACCCCTTTATTATCTGAATATGGTATTAATGATCTCATTGATGCACGAATCGCAAATTGGAGCAAAGATTTTGATATTCTACTTGGAAATTATGATTTAGAACGTTTTAACTCCATACTAAATTATCAAACTAAAACATTAACCTTAACAAATTACAGAATTACAATTCATTTCGAGACATTATATTACAAAATTCCAGTTAACGTTCTAGACGGTGAAATTCTAGTACCCCGTGTAGACTTACAAAATTTTACATTACCAGAATCCATACACACAGCAAAAAACGGTTTCATTAATAACTTGACACTCCCTTATCCGATAAAATTATTAGAACCTATCCAAGTTCAAAAACTTGATGAGTATGAAATTTCAACCGGACCAACGCACTTTGTAGTATCTAATATTCGTACACAACATTTAAATAATGAAGAAAAAAATAAAATACTTAACCTTTGCAGAAAATACAGAGATGTATTTTACGATGAGAAAAAGAGTTTATCTTTCACGTCAGCAGTGAAGCATGAAATAAAAACAAAGGATGAAAATCCTATTTATGTTAAGGGATATAGGCATCCTAAGGCGATGCAGGAAGAAATTAGTCGACAAGTACAAAAATTATTAGATGATAACATTATTAGACCATCAATTTCTCCCTATTCGGCTCCAGTGTGGGTTGTACCGAAAAAGTCTGATGCTTCAGGCAAGAAAAAATTTAGAATGGTTATAGATTATAGAAAGTTAAACGAAAATACTATAGATGACAGATATCCTTTACCGAAAATAGACGAAATTTTAGATAATTTAGGTAAGGCTACATATTTTACAACACTAGACTTGGCTCAAGGTTATCACCAAATCGAAATTCACCCTAATTCTGTCCAAAAAACGGCATTTTCAGTGCCACATGGTCATTTTGAATTCTTACGTATGCCGTTCGGTTTAAAGAACAGCCCAGCAACCTTTGAAAGGTTAATGGACAATATTCTCCGTCCTTTCGTTCACAAATTTGTATTCGTCTATATGGACGATGTTATCATTTTCTCTAAATCTCTACACGAACATCTCGTTCACATTACCACTATATTCGATACCTTTAGAAAACATAATTTAAAAGTTCAATTAGATAAGTCTGAGTTTCTTACAAAAGAAGTGGCTTTCCTAGGACATGTAGTAACCACTGAAGGTATAAAACCCAATCCCTGCAAAATTGAAGCAATTCAAAAATACCCATTACCAAAAACTGTCAAGGAAATAAAGTCCTTTCTAGGATTAATCGGATTCTATAGGCGATTTATTCCAAATTTCGCGAAGATTACGTCTCCATTCTCTAGATGCACTCGTAAAGGTGCTGTAATAGATCCTAAAAATCCAAATTATTTGGAGTGTTTCGAAAAATGTAAACAACTCTTAACTAATGCTCCTGTTCTTCAATATCCTGATTTCGAAAAACCATTCGTACTTACTACCGATGCTTCTAATATAGCAATAGGATCAGTCCTATCTCAGAATAACCATCCCATTGCCTTTTATTCGAGGACCCTAAATTCTGCCGAACAAAATTACTCTACAATAGAAAAAGAATTATTGGCAATCTTAGATTCATGTAAACATTTTCGTATGTACTTATACAGTCAGAAATTTATAGTAGAAACTGATCACAACCCTCTTGTTTGGATCTACAAAGTTAAAGACCCTACTTCGAGATTAACTCGCTGGCGACTTAAGTTAGAGGATTACAATTTTGAAGTTAGATATAAAAAAGGAAAAGAAAACCAAGTAGCCGATGCCCTCAGCAGAATTCAAATAAATGCTCTAAGCTCCAGCTCAGAATGCGCTGAACCTCCAGATGCAATTGATGCTTTTGACGCAGAAAATTTTCTTGAGGAATTTGAAAATTTGCAAAATAATACCAACACACAACACACCGCTGTCGAACACCCTATCACAGGAATTGAAATATCACCCGAACCAATTAATCTATCGTCAAACCAAATTATATTTCAAACTAAATGTGCTAAATTTGAGTTACAATACAAAAAGATTTTTAATAAACATCGATACACTGTAACGCTCACCGACAACTGGCAAGCAGAAATAGCAGATGCATTGCAAAGTATCTTAAGACCGAATCAAAAATTTGCCATTGCAATACCTCATGAATTTAGACCCTTTATTTGCAATTATTTTAAGGAGAAAATAAAATCAACGGTAAAGACAATATTCTGCAATAAATTGCTAAAAGATATAGAAGAAGAAGAACGGCAAGTTGAATGTGTAGAAAAATATCACAGAGAAAACCATAATGGAATAGTGGAAACATATAAACATCTAAAACAAACTTTCTATTGGCCTTCTATGCAAACCACAATCTCGAATTTTATAAATAAATGTGAAATATGCTTAAAAAACAAATATGAAAGGCACCCTTACAAACTCCCACAGTTAGGACCATTACTTGGACAAAAACCATTTGACATCTTACACATTGACATTTTTCATTGTAACAAAACATTATATTTAACAATAATAGATTCATTTTCTAAATATGGACAATGTTATAAATTAAACGATAAAACATCTATTTCAATACTGAATAAACTTAGGCATTACTTTACACACCATAACTACCCAAAGAAGGTTGTATGCGATAGTGGCACAGAATTTAACTCAGCAGTCATAAAAGAATTTTTAAAACTCCATAAAATCGAAATTCATTTTACAACAGTTAATAACTCGTCTTCAAACTCCCCCGTAGAGCGATTCCATTCTACACTTACCGAAAAAACTCAGGACCTTACGTGCCCAAAATCCTAATGATTCATTAGACGACATTTTGACACATGCCATTCTTATCTATAATCAATCGATTCACAGCTCTACAAATTTCTCACCCTTTTCAATCCTATATGGACCTTATGCCGAAGAAATCCATTTTGACTTTGACCTTCCCGTATACGAAACGTACAATCAAAGACATAAAGAGGAACTACAACCTTTTATCGATTATTTATACAATAAACAAAAAGAAAAAAGGCAGCAGATATTAGATAGACAGAACGAAAACGCTGAAGAAATTCCCGAGATAGATCTCACAAAAACTTTGTATGTTTCAAAAAAGAAACATAAACCAAAACTACAAGCACCCTATTCTATAATACATCCAGATAAACAAGAAAAAACAAAGATTTTAGGTAAAACAGATAAACAAAACCCAACAAGTACACATCTTAAGTTTGTTAAAAGAACAAGAAAATGTACAGACAAAAATACTCAAGCTCAAACTTGTTCACAGGAAAATCCTCGCCCTGGGCCGTCAACTCAGGATTCAGGAGATTCAGAATAATGGCTACTATGCTGAGGAGATAGGAAAATCAAAAGAAATCTCCCATTACCATAGACACTTCCTTCATATTTCTCTAGACAATTTATCGAATATAATAGAAACTAGCCCAATAAACCAATTCCAATCTCATTTTAAGAAAACACCTCTCTCACTTCTTTATTCTCAATATAATCATATACGCGAACAAGTAAAAGATGATTTGCATAAGATCACTCGTAAACAGAAAAGAGGACTCTAACTTTCTCGGAACTGCCATCAAATATATAACAGGTAACCCAGATGACTCTGACCTTGATCTATTAAAAACACATATTATTGCAATAGAAAATAAACAAAATGAAATAATCAAAAAATTTAACAATCAAATATCATATGGACAATCAATTAATACAAGATTCGATAAGCTCTTGGAAAAGATAAATAATGATAATGCTGCTCTTGTAGCTGCAGTTAGTAAGTTTTCTGCAGATTTTGATAGTTATTTGATTTTGCATAATGAAATAGTACCTAAACATTCAAAATATTAACGAATTTTTAATGAAACTAATTAGGACCATAACTTTATCTCAAATAAATATTCCAAATATCGAATTATTCACGTTAAAAGAATTAGACAATTTAAAAGAAAATCTTCTTAAAATATATCCTAGAAATTCGCTTCTTGTCAGTGATGAACATCCGTATGAACTAATCGAAGCATCCAAAATGCTAGTCTGTGTAACCGCCAAAACAATGCTCATATTAATTAAAATACCTATTCTCTACGAAACTTCCTATACCACCTTTAAGATTTATCCGATCCCAAACAAAGATCACATCATGATTTTACCACCTACACCCTACTATGTTAACAACAAATGGTTTGAAAACTGCATTGGAGAAAGTGACCACATAATTTGTACAAAAAACGTACAATCCCATTGTACAATACCAAATGTCCATAATTGCACCAAGACCATAGCGACAGAGAACTTTTTCAAAGAAACCAGCAAAGTGATATTACTTGGAATAATCCATACAATAATAATTCAACAACACGAAGTAAAATCAACCAGTATACTAACAACCGAAGAACCAATCGTCATTGAGGGAGTCTACTTTAACAAGAAAACATCCGAAGATATTTCAGTACCAAAAATAGTTCCCATAAAATTACTTCCGGAACACCAGATAAAAATTGAGAAGTTAACGATTCCAAATACTCATGGCCAAATTCAACCCCTCGAAACGATGGATGTTTTACCACCACTTTCCATGGGACTGAGCACCACTTCAATTGTTATACTTTTCTCTGTTTTAGCATTTTTAGCAATATTTATAATTAAAAAACGAAAAAGAATTTCCCAAATTCTATTTGGCACGAAACTTCATCCTGCCCAAATTCAAATTCTGGATGAATTAATTGCAGAAGTTACTAGGACTTCGAGGACGAAGTCCGAACCAAAGGAGGGAGGAGAAATGTCATAGAAGCCCCCCGACTATCTAGAGTCAGCAAGTTCCTAAGACCAGAGGCTATAAAGAAGGAAGGAAGAAGCCCACGATTATTATTATTAGTTCGTATTTAGTTGTAGTAATTATCTCTGTAAATTGTAACTTAATTTTGAAAATAAAATATTTTTTTTTGAGAAGTTCAAGTGCTTGTGACATATATATATATATATATATATATATATATATTATATATATATATATATATATATATATATATATATATATATATATATATATATATATATATATAATATATATAAGAAATAATGGATATTAGTGACTGTCGATATAAACAAACAACACAGTTTATTAGGGTTGCAGTCAGAATATTGGCCGGGATGTTAAAAAAACACTCTTTTGACTTTTTGTCGAGCTTTCGGAATGGTTTTATTCCTTTTTCAAGACATAGTCGTTGAGATTATTTTTATAAGCATTGACACTCAACATTTATACCACACATTAAAATATACAATTAAGGACAAAATACATCATAAAATTTTTAAAATTTGTTGTAAAAATAGTAAAACTTGATTGATGGCATGGAATATACACCAGTAAAACATGCCATCAATCAAGTTTTACTATTTTTACAACAAATTTTAAAAATTTTATGATATATTATGTCCATAATTGTATATTTTAATGTGTGGTATAAATGTTAAGTGTCAATGCTTGTAAAAATAATCTCAACGACTATGTCTTGAAAAAGGAATAAAACCATTCCGAAAGCTCGACAAAAAGTCAAGAGTGTGTTTTTAACATCCCGGCCAATATTCTGACTGCAACCCTAATAAACTGTGTTGTTTGTATATATATATATATATATATAATATATATATATATATATATATATATTCGAATTCGATTCATGTCAATTTTGTAAAGAATAACACATTTTTGAAGATGCAACTTATAGATTAGGCACATATTTCAGGAGGAACATTACATATAAATAAGAAACTCAATTTACGGGAAAAAATTATTAATGGCATTATTCGAAAATTAAAAAGTAGCTTTGTTGATTAAAAACAGTTATAACAAAATAATGTTTATGTTATGCCCATTGTTATCATACCTACTACGTAGTAATTCATCGTTTGGACCTTTATAGTAACCTGCATATGTCTTGGTATTGTGTTAATTACATTTTAAACCTGAAGTTGGACCAATTTGTCCCATATAAGGGACATATTCCCCCATATTCGAAGTAGTCGAACTTTCGAAGTACTGCTTGTATTATTTCGTCCATTATTATATTAAAGAGAAGTGGGCTTAACGAGTCACTCTGTCTGACTTCGCTTTGTACTGGTATGCACTGTGTTAGTTTTCCTTTTATCTTTGCCTGCATTCGATTATGTTAGTAGATATTTTCGATGGTTTATATAATATTGATTGGTATGTTTCTGTTACATATACAGTAGGTGTGAGATGTCTTTGACTTGGATGAGATCGAAAGCCTTTGTCAGGTCTATAAAACATAGATACGCTGGTTTATTGTACTCGATGGCCTCTTTTGTGATTTGTCTTATTACAAATACGGGGTCTAAGCAGGATCTTCTGGACCTGAATCCTTGTTATGCATGTGATAAAGTTGTTAGTTTATTGATGCTGTTGGTTAGGACTTTTGTGGTAAGCCTAAGTGTAGTGTTTAGTAGATTTTCACTCCTCTATTTTCTTTCTTGAACATTGGTATCATTATGCCGTTTCTCTATGCGTCTGCTATCTTGCAGTGCAATATTAGTTTTTGTATAAGTTTTGTCATCTATAGGATTATACTTTCTCCTCCATGTTTTAGAAGCTCGTTGCTTATTCCGACTGGTCCTGGCGACTTTCTATTTTTGAGTGAATTTACGGCTATCTCTATTTCCTGAAAACTGATTTCTATTTCGTGTCTTAATTCAGGTACGTTATTGTGTTGATTAGTATTTTCCTTTCCTTTAAACAGTTCCGTCAGGTATCTTTCACATTCCTTTGCTGGTATGTTATTGTATTCCTTCAATTCTGCCATTTCTTTCCATTGGTTTCTTATGAATCTCCATATTTTTTTTATACCATAGAAGTCGCTTTCCATCCTATTTGTAAACTGTTCTCAGTGTTTATTTTTTGTTGTTCTTGCCAACTGCTTTGTTTCATTTTGTATTCTTCTGTAGGTGTCTCAGGATTCTGAAGTATTTGATGTTTTTAACTTCATGTAGGCCTCTCTTTTTTTTACTTTTCTCTTTTATTTCTTTTCTGAACCATGATGAATTGTTGTTGTTTTTTTTTCAGTATGACTTTGCGTTTTCCTAAAGCTTCTGTTTCTGCTTTTTCAATGCTGTTTTTAATTAATTAATTTATTTTGTATCTATTTGTTTTAGCTGTACCTTCTGCGCTAGCCTCCTTTGGTACATTTCTCTTGTAGAGTCGTTCCACAGTGATTTTACATTGAATTTTTCCTCGATGATTTCCTGTAGAAAAGGTTTTGGTGTTATTTTTATTCTTGTTTTTGCTAGTACTAGTTTTTATTCACATCCTGGGTCTGCTGAGTTTAAAGTTCCTGGAGGTTTCAAATTCGTTAAAATCACAGAGATTAACCATGAGTTCTCCATTTGCGCATAACACAAAACAAGAAAAATATTTTATCTAATCCACCGTATTCATTTACGTATGTAAATTTTTAATTATACCACCTAAGTTTGTGGCGCTTGCGATGACATGGTTGTTATTAAATCTTTGTGTTACTCCTGGAACTATTTCATTCTGAATTCGTGCATTAAAGTCACCATAAGAATTAAGGGTTCTTCATGAGGTATTTCATCCACCATAGTTTGCCATTGTTCGTAGAATCCCTCTTATTCCTGCCCGCCGCAAATTGACCACAGCCCATGCACATCCCACGTATGGTCCAACCTAGTCCAAGTACACGTTTTTTAATAATAACGCATATTGAACACAGCCCACGCCCATGTCAAATATTTGTATTCTTCGCAGTGTTCGCAGTATTTGTTCTTAAATGATACCTAAGCGGTACTTTACAAAGTACATGATCTCATAAAAGCTAATAAAACAATAATAAATGAATCCAAATCCATTGTGATCCCGAACGCTTGGTTCTGGGAATTTGTCAAGTTAGGAAACTAAAAACAGGAACAACGCATAATTAATATAAGCTTCCGAGTGCACCTCACGTAAAAACTCGGTAGTCTGTTTGTTGTATAATATTTCCTTGTAAAAGGGTTTTATACTTGAGGTTTCGGTTCTCGGATAAGTATTCGATTCCTAGTCACAGACTTATTTAAAGATTTAAATTTCAGTCAGTTTTTTTTACACGTGTTTAAAACATATTATATTTTTTCTTAAATAAACGAATTGCAAAACATGAAATTAAACAAAATATAATATTTTGAAAGATCTACCGATTTTACTCCACAATCTACCGATTTTTAAAAAGAATTCTACCAATTTAATTTTTTTACGTTTGGGAACTCTTCGTTCAGTACAGAAAATGACATCATAACTAAGGTTAGGTAGAGACCCACGACCTACAAAACTGTGTTGCTAGCACAACTCTATCCACGACAACCAAGTGTGGTCGTGGTTTGGGTTTAATATGCATCGCTCCGTCTAAAACCACGTTTTACAAAATAAACCACGCGTGTGCTGCGCTTGGGATGTGCGTGGGCTGTGCTCAATTTGCACCGGGCGTTAGGTTTATACTCCTCGGGGCTATAGATAGATATGACATTTAATTTTTGGTAGTCTATTGTGATGTCCATACGAATTATTCTTTCGGAGATATAACCGCAG
This sequence comes from Diabrotica balteata, assembly GCA_918026665.1. Taxonomy (NCBI): domain Eukaryota; kingdom Metazoa; phylum Arthropoda; class Insecta; order Coleoptera; family Chrysomelidae; genus Diabrotica; species Diabrotica balteata. The sequence goes on from OU898282.1 coordinate 115,792,258, forward strand.
TTATTTATGTTGTCTTTAAATTTTTTATGAATAAGTATACCTACACCTGCTCGTGCTCGTTTTCCATTCTTCACTCCATTGTATGCTAGAAAATCTTGGTTATAGTCTCTCTGGCCTTTAATTTTCTTCTTGGTTTCTTGGATTGCACAAATGTCTATGTTTTTATTTATCAGTTCTTCTATTATCTCTTGGTCTTTATTGTTCGTTATCTTAGGTTCCGTCTGGTTCCGAGGCTTTATACCGTTTCTTTGAGCATTATTTACTTTTACAATGGGTAGGATGCTAACTTGGCCCATCAACCCTCCTCTTTTATCCGGGTTTGAACGCAGCTTCTGAGCTGCTCAATCCACCCAGTCCTCACACTTATAACCCCCAGGCAGAGTTATATCATCATCATCACCCAGCCCTTTGCGTCCACTGCTGGACATAGGCCTTCCTCATTTTTGTCCATTGTGCACTTGAGCACTTTTCATTAAATTTTTTGATATTTTCTTGAGATCGTCAGTCCAACGAGTAAGGGGTCTTCCTTTACTTCTTTTGTCTAACCTCAGCCTCCACCCAAGCAATCTCTTCATCCACCTTTCATCACTGATTTGGGCGATTTGTCCGGCCAGTTCCACTTCAGTGTGGCAATTCGGGAAATTACATCGGTAACTCCTGTTCTTCGTCTTAAGTCTTCATTTCTAACTCAGTCACGAAGCGATATACTCAGCATTGACCTTTCCATTTTCCTCTGAGCTATTTGCAGCGTTTTAGAACTTAAAGCTGTCAATGTCAAAGTTTCGGCACCATAGTTCATCACAGGCAACACACATTGGTCAAATGTTTTACGTTTTAAAGAAATTGATATATCGCTTTTAAAAATGTCTTTGAGTTTTCCATAGGCTGCCCATGCTAGGTTCATTCTTCTTCTTAGTTCGCATGTTTGGTTGTCTCTTGCGATCTTTATTTTGTGTCCAAGATATATGTATGTTTCTAATATTGATATTGAATTTTATTTTGGAGATGTTTATTTTAAGACCCACACTGGCACACACTAACTGAAGTTCATGTATCATCGTACATATCTCCTTGAGGTTGTCCGAGAACAATACCATGTCGTCTGCTAATTTCAAATTTGTTAATCTTCTACCGTCAATGTTCAGGCCTTTCTCTTCCCAGTTAAGTTTTTTACAAGCATATTCTAGTACTCCGGTAAACAGTTCCGGCGATAAGGTATCACCCTGTCGGATTCCTCTGCCGATTGGGATATGATCCGTGTTTTCATGTAGTTTCACCGACATGTTTGCGTTCTTGTGTGTATTGTAAATTAACCTTGTATATCGGTAGTCAATGCGACATGCTTGTAGTGCTTCCAGGATTTTGTCAAATTCTACCGTGTGAAAGGCTTTATGGAAATCTACAAAAGCCAGAAAGAGTGGTATTCGATAGTCTTTTTTATTACCATTTTAATGCTCTGTAGGTGATCATTTGTTCCAAATCCGGTACGAAATCCCACTTGCTCTATTGGCTGGTAGAAATCAAGTTTTTTCTAAAAAGGCGATTCGTTACTATTCTTGTAAAAAGTTTGTATAGGTGACTGAGGAGACTTATAGGTCTGTAGCTTTTTAATTCATGGGTATCTCCTTTTTTGTACAATAGAATTGCCTCAGCATTGTGTCATATGTCGGGTATATTACTGTACAAAAGGAACATGCTAAAAAGGTTTTTTATTTTCTTAAGTAGGCAAGTGCCTCCGATTTTGATTGCATCAGTAATTACACAATCTTCGCCTGGAGATTTGTTATTCTTAGCTTTCCTTAGGGCTAGTTTTATTTCGTCCATTGTGATTTTCGGTAGTAGTTCTGATCCTTGGTTGACAACGCCCTTTTACCTTGTTAATATTTCTGGTACTTGATCTTCTCTGCTATTTGCTTTGTATTAGCTTGTGTACAGCAACTTGTAGAAGTCTTCAACTATTTTAAGGGTATACATATATTAAACAAAAGTCAGAAATCCGTTATTACGAATTAAGAATTAAGAATACAAAAAACTGTAAGTATTTAAAAATATTGGTGATTCGAAACCTAAACAAAAATCAATTCAATTTAACTTTATTACCAACAAATACGCATAAGAAGGGATTTTTAAAGGTAAAGTTGTAAGTCGCATATGCGTCAATCCCTAATAGGTAAACCTACAAATACTTACAAATGGGTAGAAATATTTAATAGAAAAAGAAGAAGAGGTTAATCTTTGTAAATGGGTATATTTATTTAAAAAACCCTTAAAAGGGCCACATCAATAAAACAAACGTTTTCGGACCACACAGTCCATCATCAGGTTTTAAAATCGAAAAATGCTAGATGCCTGAGCCACCAAAATACTAGGGTAAAAACCCTTTAAATTACATTTAGTTATGAAATATTGTACATTGTGTTGTAAAATAACTGTGATGTTCAGTATTAAATTAAATTAGACTATAGGTAACACATGGCTCAATCAGGTTCCAGAGCCGGTGAGAGGGAACCTCTGCACTCGGAGAACAGCGTGGAACTACAGTTGAGTTCACAGTAGAGAACAGTACTGTTCTCCGAGTGCAGAGGTTCCCTCTCACCGGCTCTGGAACCTGATTGAGCCATGTGTTACCTATAGTCTAATTTAATTTAATACTGAACATCACAGTTATTTTACAACACAATGTACAATATTTCATAACTAAATGTAATTTAAAGGGTTTTTACCCTAGTATTTTGGTGGCTCAGGCATTGTGACCTAGCATTTTTCGATTTTAAAAACCTGATGATGGACTGTGTGGTCCGAAAACGTTTGTTTTATTGATGTGGCCCTTTTAAGGGTTTTTTAAATAAATATACCCATTTACAGAGATTAACCTCTTTTTGTTATACGTGGTATACAGCCAGCTACAGGAATTTTTCCTTGTGGATTTTTTTAGAAAAAGAAGCTTCTTCTCATCATCTTCTACGTTATAAAAACAAAGCTTAGGTAATTTATAAACCTATAATATCGCATATTGATTATTAATTAACATCATAATCTTATATACATGTATATTCATAATGCAGCTTTTAAGTTATACGCCATATATACAAGACTAGAAGCAGGAATCAGGTGCTATAATTAAGAATATACATACATAAATGAATGGTCGATTAGATAAAATATTTCTCTTGTTTTGTGTGGCATGCCCCATGCGTGTCTATTTATGTGGGGTTTTACCAGATCTCGTATGACTTACATTTAATTATAGGATAACCCAGACAAACACAAGGCTTGATTTAGTTGTGTATACATATTTAAAATGTAAATATAACCGCACCTTAGTAATATATTCATATACCGGTGGAATTTAATTTAAAAATTACTATTGAGTCAATAAAGATTATTTAGCGGTATCCCCGTCAATAAGATGGGGTCATTGAAATTCAAGTTGAATGGTAAGATTCTTACCATAGGCGAGAGAGCAAATCTTTTGACGGCGGCACTGCCTCTACAGTGGTGTATCGACAAAAAAATAACATTGTTAGAAAAATATATAAGTATTACTTATTAAACAAAACTTACTGGTGGGATTAAAGAATTAATATTCTATTTTAGGAGAAGAGGATAATCAATCAATCAATCAATATTCTTTATTTCACCTGACTTTTACTAGTATTGAAATGCATCAAAATACAATTTATGATCAATAAAAACTATAAGTACCTACATAAAAACAGTTAACACAAAAACATATAAAATATACACAAAAACATACAAATTGTTTAAAAAGATGCCTGCAAGTATTCCTCTAACGAATAGAAAGTGTTTACTAGAAGTACGTCCTTAACTGTTCTCTTAAATACATAAATATTTGACTCTTTAACATAATTAGATAATTTATTATACAAACCAACGCATGTTGGGTAAGGACCCTTGCCCACAACGGTCAAGTGACGAACAGGGATCACTAAATCATTTCTGTAAAGAAAATTGTAACCACTCATTAAGGAAATTGTATCTATGTGACTTTACATAAACAACACAACTGAACGAACAGGGGTCACCAAATCATTTCTGTAAAGAAAATTGTAGACACTCATTAAGGAAATTGCATCTATGTGACTTTACATAAACAACACAACTGAAAATATACAGCGAAATTACAGTTAAAATATTTAATTGTTTTGTTTAAAAACTGATCTACAGGAATCCAAGCACCTTCTAAACGTAATGGTACGAATATTTTTTGAAGAACAAGCACCTCATTAATTTGCGAGAAATTTTCCCAAAAAACTAAGCAATATTGCAAAATTGACGGTACATGTTCAAAATCGTAAAGTTTTAAGATATCTAGGCAGACAAAATTCCTAAGTTGCCATAGAACATATCAGTACATGGATAAAATGCAAGATAGATAAAACTATGCTGACAAATGTGGAAGTCCTTGAAAGAGCAAATGCTGCTCGCGAGCTGCTTGATAACATCAAATGTAGAAAGATGGCCTATTTTGGACACGTAGTAAGGGGAGACCGATATAATATTCTTCAACTTATTATGATGGGTAAAATCGAAGGACACAGAGGAATTGGTAGAAAGCGAGCCTCTTGGTTGAAGAATATCAGGGAGTGGGCAGGAATAAAGAAAGCTGAGCAACTATTTAGAATAGCTCGAAACAGAGACAGTTTCGCCATGTTAATCGCCAACGTCAAGGGGACTTGATAGGGTACGTTAAGAAGAAGATAAAACTAAATAAAAGCTTCTATAGTTAAGAGATTATTAGTTCCTTCTATTCTAATATAGAGAACAAAAAATAATATCACGATTCGGCAATATTTATTATAGGTTCACCAATTAATAAAGTATCAAACTAAAAGAAAAAAGATGATAAATAACACGGCCATAAAAACCAACAACCCAGTGTGTAAAATATAAAAAATAATAAAGATAGAGATAATAAAAGCCGAAAATAACAGAGATTTAAGATCTCTTGTATTTCATGGCCAAAAGTATATGCAGGTCAGACAAGTCGAAGTTTCAAAGAACGTATAAATAAACATAGATCTAGTTTCATCAAAGGACCAATTCTACATAAGCCAAGCACTTAATTACAAAAAATCATAAATTTAACCTAAATTTTAATTTAACTTAATGAAAATGTTAGGAACTAATCGACTTTACATTCAAAATACTGACCCACTCATTAACGAACTAATAGATATTTATGATTTATAGCAAGTACAATCTAAGCAATAAAACCCAGTTTGATAAATAAAAATGATGCTTGTGAAGAAGTTGATGTTTCAGCAGAAGATGTCAAATTGACTAAAATATATTCTGTGGAAATTAAAAATAATGTTTTGTTTTATATTGTACTTATTATAAAACATGAATTTCTATCAAGTAACCTACAAGATCAAACAGGAATACAAACAGCCATTTCAAAGAAGATTGTGAATCAAGTTTTTGAACTAATGTCAGAAATAAAGGTAGATAAGATTCGACAAGCGTTAAGAAAAATGACAAATAACAAAGCCCCAGGAGAGGATGGAATTGTAATAGAAGCTATCATAAATGGAGGAGATATGCTATTAAATATGCATAAAAAGGAGATAAAACAGACCTAGAATATTATAGACCTATTAGCCTGTTGAACCACACATGCAAGCTCTTCACTAGGTTAGTAACATTAAGATTGAGGAAAAAATTAGATTTCGACCGAGTCGAGAATAAGAGCAAAATTGAGAGTTGCACAGAGACGAATGGAACGGTCTATGCTGGGAGTGACGTTGCGGAACCGAACAATAGACGAAGATCTGCGAAGAAGGACAAGTATTGCTGATGTTGTAGAACGCATAGCGGAACTAAAATGGAACTGGGCAAGCCATGTAGCAACAATCCATGACTCACGAAGGACAAGTAAAATCACAAATTGGAGGCTAAGAGAAGACAAACGTAGTAGAGGAAGAACACCCACACGTTGGGCTCAAGACATCATGCGTATCATCAAAAATTGGCAACAAAGAGCACAAAATTGCAAAGAATGGAGAAGTTTAAGGGAAGCTTATGTCAAGCAGTGGACGTGATAAATAAAGGTTGGATGATGATGATGAACCGACAATTGCGTAAACGATTTTCATTTGGTGGTCCTTACATTTGTTGAATAATAAAAAATACAGGTTTATGGTTGGAATTGGTTTTTATAACGACAAAATAAAAGTAATGACCTGAATTAGTGACCTCTAAAGATAATACTTTTGTAAATAAAATAGTATTGTGTAAATAAAAAAGAGTCTGATTTATGCAGATGTAAAGAAGGGTCTTAATGCAGATGTAAAGAAGGTTTGATACAACATAGGTCAGAGGCTAAACAACAGTGGATGACGGAAGAAATACTACTACAGATGGAAGAAAGAAGAAAATATAAAGGAAAAAAATCTACAGAAGTATAAATAAATACAACGAATAACTAAGGAAAAAATCAAAACAGCTAAGGAAATCTATTCGATGAAACAATGTAAAGAGATAGAAGAACTAGAAACAAAATATGATATGAGAAATATGCACAAAAAAAAATAAGAGAAGTGAATGGAATGGGACGAAATAGACAGCAAGAACACATAAAAGACAAAAAAATACTACTACTAATAGATTTACTAGAGAAATTAAGACAATGGGAGGAGTACGTTTGAGAACCAAGAGGAAAGAGGTGAAATGCAGAAAATACAAGAATTAAATCCTCTAGAGAGACAGAAGATCACGATAGATGAAATCAAATATGCTACCAAAAACTCTAAAGACAATAAGGTAGCTGGATTAGATGAAATACCAGTAGAACTGTTAAAACTAGTGAAAGATGATAACTTGGAAGTATTGGCAGATTTATTCAACACGGTGTACGACACGGGAATAATACCACAAGAGTGACTGAAGTTAGCATTTATAACCATTCCTAAAAAACAAGCAGCAAAAGAGTGCTCTGATTATCGAACACTGAGCCTCATGAGTCATACGTTAAAAGTTCTGCTGAAAGTAATACATAAGAGAATATACGAAAGGCTAGAGGAGGATATTATTTGCCATCAACATATTGATTCAGCGATGTCGGGATGTTAACGTTGATCTACACTTGTGCTTCGTTGACTACGAAAAGCTTTCGATAAAGTAAGACATGAAAAACTAATATCAATACTTATGAACAAGCGTATTGACAGTAAAATCATGAATATAGTGCAAACATTATATTGGAATCAAAGTGCCATAGTTCAAATTTATGGGCAGCAGTCAGAAGGAATGAAGATCTGTAGAGGAATTAGACAGGGTTGTGTTTTATCGCCACTTTTGTTTAACTTATATTATGAAGAAATTTTCCAAAACACGCTCAATAATATCGAAGCGGGAGTCACCGTTAACGGAAAATTAATTAACAACTTACGATATGCAGACGACACTGTGATCATAGCAACGAGTAGAGGGGATCTACAACATCTTATCGAAAGCTTGAGTATGAATAATGCTGAGATGGGAATTACTATAAACGCTAAAAAAACGAAGTATATGCGTATTACAAAAAGAGCACAAAATATACATCACCTATTGACAATTAATGGTAACGTGATAGAAGAAGTAAAAAAATATCAGTACTTGGGAACTTTGATCATTGAAACCAATAATCATACTGTAGAAATAAACAGGCGAATAGAGATTGCCAGATCAACATTTATACGAATGAAGCCACCCCTAACGTGCAAAAATCTAAATTTTGAGATCAGACTACGCACCATTCGCTGTTATATATTTTCAATATTATTATATGGAGCTAAGACTTGGACATTAAAAAAATGCAATTTAAAAAGAATCGAGGCTTTCGAACTCTGGTTATACCGCAGAGTATTAAAAGTATCATGTCACCTTTTAAATTTAAAAATATTTTTTTACAAAAATTTATTCAAAAAACCAAGCAAAAAAACACGCGATTTTTTTGTCCCATAATTTTTTTCCACGCTTTATACGTATACGTATTGCTTAATAGAAAAAAACTTTTATTCTCCCTCTTTGAAATGACGTTTGGAAAAAATCTTTATTTTTTATAGTATTCCAGATACGATTTTTCAAATTTTGCCTTTCACCATTTTTTGGATATTTATTTTATTTTTTTCGCAAAGTGTTTTATACCTTTTTTCTACGCAGTTTTAGGTATATGCAGTGACAAATTTAATAGAAATAAAAATCAATTACCTTAAAAATGGTCGAGTGTAGAAGGGTTTAGGACCAAAATTATACAAGATACGGTTCTTCGAAGTTTTCTACTTTTAACGATTTGTGCTGTTTAACCAAATTTCCCATTATAACTTTTTTTCGAGTACATTTAGGTAAATGTATTACTAAATAAACAAAAAACTTATTTTTTGTACGTTAAAATAGTCTATTGTACAATATTATAGGAGTAACGGTAACCAAGATATGAAATTGTGATGCCTCGAAACCATCTTCAATAAGAGTCAGATTAACAGTTTATGCTGTACAGTTTTTATTGGGTCTAAAACCCGCTAACCTAACCCGCTTGTTGGGATCAATATTGGTGTTTCTATAGTAATTAGGCTGATTAACAATCCCTCTAAAATCTTATACGTATAGCAAATCAAAGAGATGAATCGGTATGTTTTTGGATTTTTCCCTCTTTGTCTGGTTTTAGTACAAGTTTAAGCTTTGGATCTTCAGATCTTCGGACTTTGGTTTCTGTGCATACAGTTATTTTAAACAATTATTTGTATATACTGACGTTTTCCAGAGTCTGATCCCATCTACTTCTTCTGGACTTTGCAAGTTCTTCACCACATTTCTTTGTTCTTTCACTAAAGCGATCTTCTTCAAATAAGAGTCGATGTCGGTGAAGAAGTACCTTTGCTTCCTTGTTCATGTCTGGGATGTAAGTTGTCTAACATCCTGTGGGATCGTCAGATGGGAGCATGTCTTGAAAACTTCTTGAAAGAGTTTCTTTACTCACTCGCAAGGTTGCAGTACTGTCCGTAGAAGTTACAGTGGGGGACGAAATTAGGACAGGGAACGGATTTTGGGCACTCTACCTTAAGCATCATTATATCCTATTAAATTTATCTTGACAAATGTAAAAGTAAGTGTAAAACCTATACATGATCACATCATTGATGTCAATTGACATCAATGATGTCTAATCAAACTATAATGATGTCAATTTAAATATGACATGGTAAATTACCTCAGAAACAAAAGAATTGGTTCAATAGAAAATATTTCTTAGACATTGTAAATCTAGTTTCGTAATTAGTATTAAAGTATAAATAACGGCAGCTATACAACTTGTAAATCATAGAATGGTATAAAACTCTTTTCAACTTGGACCGTTTCATCATTTGTTTGATACATTTTCAATTCTTGAAGCTTTTGCCCTCGATATACCCATGTAGTGACCTACTAATATTTCCGTTTTTCCAGAAGCAAAAAATATTAATGTTAAAAATAACTGTTGGAATGGTACGAGAAACGAATTGATCAAGAGTAGTGCATCGATGTGAAGAACCGCTTCTTTGTGCCGCTACCCGTGACGACGCCATCTTGTGGCGCTAGTTCCGTGTCGTTCGACCATTTATTATAGAAAGAGTATTACAAAGCCATTACAGAAGTTTCGCTTCAAAAAATATAAACACTGTGCATTTGAAGTATATAATGGGACGCCAGTATTATTAATCACTTAAACTTATAGGCACTAGAGATAAAGAAGAAAAAAATACTTTTAACTTCATCTAAGATTGAACGGATTCAATTACAGTTTAATCGAAAAACACAAAAAGCGACTAGATTTTATCTTTCGTTATTTCCAACTTTGTGACGAACTGGTGATAATATCATAAAAAATAATACAAGAGTTTATCTATGTTAACACAACAATAAAATAATTTCCAGAAAATAATGTAAGAGGGCAAGTGATCTCATTATTACAGATACTTACTCAGAATGACATAAACATTTAGTATATTATATTTTTATTTTATTCTCCTTCACGGTACAAATTGATGGTTATGAGTTAAATATTATGTTATGAGCTGCAACAAAATACAAGCATTTGAATTACAAATTCATAAAATAAAAATAAAAGTCCCGTGAACTAATAGAATATCAATCATAGTTCAATCAATAGAATATCAATCATTAGAACTAATAGAATATCAATAATTACATAAAATAGGGATGTCATTACCAATAAAATCCTTTATAACACTTCTTTTTTTTTATATGACCTTTTTTATAGGTTTTATAGAACCCTCCTTGGACTTATAAAACCAACACTGCTTCCTCGGCAGACCTCATCGATTCGATGGGGGCAACATATATTTTATCTCATCAGGCTATATTGGTCGCACGCTATCAAGCCATAAAGAAGAGTAGTGAACACTTTTTGAAATGCACGCGCTATTTCAACAAACAATACAGGCAAATAAAAGTTTGAAGGTACTTCAAAGAAAATTAATCTTAATTTCTTTGGTTTGGTATATATTTGATGTTACCCATGTTCCTAATTATTTGTAGGTATCCACACTCTCAATTATAATATCTTCAACAATCAACTGTATATTTGCATCTGAGTCATGAGTCATGCATTTATTTTTCTGTAAATTCATCCTTAGTCTTAGTCCATACTCATGACATCATGCATTAAGGCATTGCATTACGTTCTGTAAATCATTGTTGTTATCTGTTATTATTATTATACTGTCTGCAAAACGCAAGTTATTCAAAACTTCTCCATTGATAGATTTCTTTTCTCATTATTTCTTCTTTATCTTATTTGTTAGATATCACTTGGTTGTTAATTTTATTCTTTAATACATTAATTCATCTGTAATTCTCTGGGTCCGGTTTGTCTTCTTTTTTGAAGAGAAGTGTTAGGATGCTTCTCCCCATTCTTGCGGTATTCTGTTTTGCTCTATTAGTTTTTTTAGTAGATTTATTAGTTGTTTGGTCATATCAGGTGAACAGGAATTCATTCAGTATTCGGTCCACTGCTGGTGATTTTCTATTTTTAATTTCTTTAAAGCTTTCTTTACCTCTCCCTCCTCAATTTTTAGGTCTTTGTTTATCGTCACGTCTGGTGTTGGTGGTTCATTATCGTCACCTTTAGCAAATAGGGCGTCTGCCCATGTTTCCCTCAAATTTTTTTTTCATTTTTATTAGTTTGTTTATATCTTTTCTTTGTTCTCTGATTATTCTCCATATTTCTTTTTGTGTTCCGTAGAAGTCGTGTTCCATCAGTTTGAAAAGCTGTCAGTGTTCCTTTTTTATTTGTCTGGCTAAAGAATTAGTTTCATTTCTGAATAGTTAATAGTCGATATATACTTTTTTTCTTCACATTTGGTTTTTACTTCCTATCTAAACCATAGGGTTTTCCTTTTTGACATGTCAGTGTTCGTTACATTCCTCTCTCCAAGTGATTCTTTTGCTTCAATATTTATGTTCTTTTTTTTTAAACTTTTTGTTAGCTTTCCTCGATGTTATCATTTTCTAATATTTCATTGTTAGCAATCTTCTCCGATATTCTTTTTCTATATAAGTATTCCGTGAATTACGTATTTAGTCCTTCGACTCTGATTTTTGTTTGTGTTGCTACTTTGCTGTATCTTACGTCGATTATTTTTGATGGATGTATAACTCTATTGGTTATAACATAATCTGTCATAGATCTTTATGCACGGGTTTTAATAAATATATATTTGTGTTGGTGTTAGTGATTAAAAAAATGTTTTGTTTATTCTTAAGTTCGTTATTCGTGCATAAGTTTATTATCAGTTCTTAATTTTCGGTTTTGACATTCCCATTATGTCTTTGCTTAATTCCGGGTACTACTTGGTTGCCTATTCGAGCGTTAAAATCCCCCAATAGTATCATCTTTCTTCTGACTTGATCTAATACTTGTTGTAATGCGTCATTAAATTTTTCCCTTGTTGTTTGAGGCTTATTTTCTGGGCTGTATACTCCGATGATGTTCAGGTCAACTGTTCATCCTTTCTGATACATAGTGACACTCTTTGATGTGATTTTGGATATTTGGTGTATTAAGTCTTTGGTCCTGATTTCTTTTGCTAAAGCAAAAAGGAAACAAGAAGATATCGATATTTATAATAATTGTTCGTGCTTTGAACAGCCTTGCATAAAAACCCTTGTAATCTTCTGCCATAAAATATGTGCCATCATGCGTTTTCAGATCGAGTATCGTATTTTTATGGTGTTTATTTTTTAAATTTAATTTTATAATCGCAGTAAATATTATTAAATTGAAGATAATTCACTTAAATAACAGCAATCAAATAAATAATAAAAAACAGTTATATTAAAACGTTAATTTTAAATCGAAATTTCGGGTCTATATTATCAAAAAATATTTACAGTAAAATTGCTGTAATTAGCATCCATCAACAAAATTAATCGCTTATTATTTTTATTTATTACTAATTCTTAGAAGGCGTAGTCATGCAAATCTTGTAGGTGGTACCTAAATAAAAACTGAAATATACTAAAACCAGGTACAAGAAAATTTAATCGACACCTGTTTATAGGGAAGAAGATAAAATGTTGAGATATTATTTCAAGATCGGAAATAAAAATAAGGGGGGAAATTAACTGCTAATAAGAAATCTTCTTAGAGTGCCGTCTCCCTACGGAGGTTGGCAATTATAATGGCTATTTTTATTTTTGAACTTGCTGTTCTAGACAAATCAATCGATCTGCATTGATACCAATCACGTAGATTCTTTAACCATGAGTTCTGCCTCATATGCCTAATAAAAAATACAGTTAATTTAAAAAAATAAAACTATAAGTATATGATTTCATCACCCAATTATTATTTAGGAGGCAGTTTTTTATCCTCCAAACATTCGATCAAATTTAGATCATTTAGTACTTGTTTCATCGATAAAACCTCCGTGGTATACACAGAAAATTTAACGAACTAATTCTGGAAATAAAAACTTCTCCTCCGGCGTAAGCTTTTATTAACATAGAAGAATACAAACATTTTATTATTATCAAGTTAACAGGTTTCAGTATTATGGATTCTCGGTATTAATTACATATTGAACAGCAAGTTGGTCCTATTTGTCCTATTTTGCCGGAATCTTCGGACTTACATCAGTCTAGTTATTAGCACAGGGTTACCGTATGTCAATCCGTCTTTCCAGTGTGTTGCACTGAGACCTAAACGGGTTCGATCAAATTGAAATCGGACATATGGAATATCAGGTCAATGAAATATATATATATATATATATATATATATATATATATATATATATATATATATATATATATATAAATATTACTTCGATCATACAACCTTCCCATGAGAATCAAATCCGTATACCAACCAGTCAGTATAATAACTGAGTCTTCTTGATAGCTACCTAATTCTTTTTAGAGCATGTTGGAGAGAAATCGATCTCTTTTTCCTCTCTAGACTCATTCGTGAACATCTAAAGATCTTATACAAATCCTGGACTCATCAGAGAATAGCACGTTACCAATCTGTATCAAATGAAATCGTCGGCTTCCACGGCCAGAGTGGAATTCACTCCCCGTCTCTCGACGCGTTAGTGTTCTGAGCTGTTGGACGTGAATCCCTGTCCTGGCATTTGATTTTCACCTCTGGCTGCGTTAAGTAGTTGAGTTACTGTGACCAAATGCCCATCTTGGTAGTTAGTATTCGCCTCTGGTTGCGTTGAGTAACTGAGTTACCGTTGCTAACTACCATCTTCCTGTCTTTTGATTTCTTTTTCTTTGTTCTCCTGAAGAAGCTACATACAATTGTAGCGAAACGTCGAGATGAACCCACTTTTGGGTCACTCACAAATGACACGGTCCAAACCCGGAAGACGAATAAACTACAATCTGTATCAGTTCAATTTTCCTATTTACTTGCAAAAGCAACTTGAGTTCTCAGTTGTTCTACAAATAGCAGTGGATATAGGACTGGTCTTTTGCATGATAAGGATAATAAGTTACCCTTCATTAAGTCCACATTTCTCACATTTTGTTACATGTAGGCAATTTATCAGCTCAGCTGAATTCAGTCCAGGTTTATTTCTCAGACATACAAAGATCAAAAATCAATATTCGCCTGCTAATATCTTTCTTTCAGGGCCTGATTCGATTAGTTTAAGTGTCTTTTGGAATTGAAGAAAAGTAAAACCTAACATCTTTTGCTGATGTAATTTTATTGCGAATAAATGAAAAATAAAACATGTTTAAAACTAATTTTTTAATACTAAATTAGTATGGTTGTTAAAATTAATTTGCAACAACAGAATTTCTTGTTCGAAATAAATAAAAATATAAATTTTATTGTTGAAAATAATGTACACAAATAAATAATTGCACTTAATTATAGTTTTTAGAGTTTTTGTAAATTTAATACAAGTTTAAATTTAGTAAAGTCAGAATCAATGGTAAATGTAAATACACAATAAATCGAATTTTTTGCTACAAAAGATTTTAAAAATTAATGAATGAAATCCAAATAACTCCTAAAGGGAATTATTATTATTTTATCCCAAGTAACAAAAATAATTTTCCAGATCGACTTTTAACATGTACCGTTTTCTATGGACTCGGTAGCTCATAAGTTACTGTACCTACGTGTTTGTTGCTTAATGTGGATTTCATTCTTATCAGAAGTTGAAAATCCTTCTACACGTCGAGAAAAGCTAAAGCTGGGATCTGACAGAATGTGGAGAGACGTTCTTCATCGGCGAAGAGAAATAGAAAATACATCACAGAAAAAGGCAAAATATAAAGACAGATACAAAGCAATGTGGAATACCGTTTTCTCCTCAAAATTTGTGGATAAGAATTCCTGGGATATGGCAAAACTGTCTATTTGCGATGAACGACTGCTGTCTAGTCGTTGATCAGTAAATCAGCGTGGTTTAAAGGAGGTCGGACGCTGATGCATAGCACGCACTTACCCCTCCTACCCTTCAACCATGGCTAGGGTCTGTTACAGTCAGTGTGGTGCTAATTTTACTATGGAGTGGTGTAACGAAGTTGTGTTAAAATTTTTGTCATTGTATAAACATTTCCAGGACTATAGATCCAACATCCCAAGTACTTGAACTTAATGACATGTTCTAAAATGTGCCCGTTTATTGTGCAATGTTTATGTACTGACAGACTAAACTGAACCCTCGAAATGAGGGGACAGGCACTATCGGTATTTCTAGTGATTTTATCAAAAAACTTAATATTTATCAATTTCACAGTAATTTGAGGCGGCAGTCGTGTTTTCTTTTCTTATTACTGTTATGTATTATATTTCTCTTCATCGACGTGAACTTGCGAAGTGCACCTCTACACGCCTGGCCTTTAGAGCCGTCTGTTTACTTTTTGTATGTCACCTCGTAAATTCTTTTCTTAATTTTCTTCTTCTTTGATGATTATAGAAATAAGATTTTAGCACACTCATAATTCACACATAAAATGCAAAAAGATATAAACTATATCGATTTTTGTGACCTACTTCGTGAAAAAGAAAATGCTACAATGCTACCCGAGAAATTCTATAAACTGACTAAAATTTTAGTGAATCTTTAGTAATTTCTTTGTCAGTGCAACTTGCAGTGTAGTATACTTTTATCTGACGACATGATCTGTTGAATTATGTGCGAGGTATTGTTTTGGCGGACTAGCAACCTCCAGTCAAGTCTTACGTTACCATGTAATCAGTTCCTGTTGTAACTTAAACATCTTAGTATATGAGATCAAATAATATAACTTAAATTCAATTTAACAACTTTTAACGGGTTTTTACCCAAATATATCTACATAACACTGATGATGGAATTTTAATTTCGAAAACGTTCTGTGATGTAGCCCAATAGGGTGTTTTAATTATATACCTTTTATAAAAAATTTTTAAATAAATTTTTTTGTTATACATGGTATATAGCCAGCTACAGCAACTTAGTTTCCTTGTGGATGTTAAAATTCGTTATATATAAGTAAACCACACCTTACATGAAGAGTCGAACAACAACGGAACTTGCCTGATACACTTAGCCGCCAGCACATGCTTTATGAACAAATATATACACAAGGGAACATTGAGAAGTGTTGATCGGAATACAGTTAATCAAATCGACTATGTACTAGTCGGCGCAAGACATTTCACCGACGTAATAGACGTATTTGAAAGACGAGGAGTAAGCATAAAGTCTGACCACTACCTATTCCAAATAAAAATAAGAGCTAGAGTCTAAAATGCAAATAAAGTCAGAGAAGTTAAAGAGGAAAGTTATAACATAGAGGCGTTAAAAACTATGCGATAGTCAAGAGATTTCAGGAAAGTCTGGAAGATAAGCTAGAAAACTGTACATGAGTTATATTTGAAGATAAAACCCACAAGGAAAACAATTCCTGTAGCTGGCTGTATACCACGTATCACAAAAAAAGAGGTCAGTCTTCGTAAGTGGGTATATTTATTTAAAAACCCTTAAAAGGGCTACATCATAAAAACAAACGTTTTCGTACTAAACAGTCCATCATCAGGTTTAAAATCGCCTAAAATAAGTATAAACCATTTGGTTAAAACAAACGTGGTTATGAAATTTTGACTATGGTTAAAAATCAAAAATGGCTATACTTACTAGGATAAAATGCCTGAGCCACCAAAATACATGGGTAAAAACCCTTTAAATTGCATATAGTTATAAAAGATTATACATCTTGTTGTTTAAAAACTGTGATGTTCAGTATTAAATTAAATATGACTTCAGGTAACATACATTGTAAAAATTGAGTTCCAGAGCCGGGGAGAACACCTCTACGCCCGGAGAACAGCTGGAAACTGATTTACAATATACCTATGAACGGTGTCAAAGAAGATGTTAACAACTATTGGAGGCAATGTAGAACTATATTGAAAGAGGTAGCAACTGAAGTGATTGGAAGACAAAATCGTGAAAAAACAAGGTCAGACTGGTACAATAAGAAATGTGCACAAGCAACGCAACGACAGTATCAAGCATATACAAGGCTCCAATGAATGATGCAAAGTCAAAAATTGGATTTGTTTGAGATCAATCTATAAAGCAAGATCAGAAAGATTTCGCGAAACAAGATACAGTGTGATAGATATAATATACAGTGTGGAAACCACTTATGGAATAAAATTGTTTGTGTCCTTATTATAGAAAATAATCAAAAACTCTGGAACACGTTAACTTTTAAATTTAAATGTGCGCTTTTTAAACATAAGTTTAAATGTACAGGGTGATCCATGCAAGTCTGGCATAGTCCATAATCCTTATTTTTAATGAAACACCCTGTATATTTTTATGTTTTTAAAATACTTTTAACAACCTAATTTTAATATACTATATCATGTAGCGTCTATAATGAATAATACAAGGTGAAATTTTGAAATTAATAATTTATCACGTGTTATGGTATTATCTTAAAATAGCTAAATACAGACAATAGACTTCTACTTGTAAGTGTCAGTACACTGTATATTGGGGAAAATTTCTGTTTAGTAACCGTGTTAACATTTTTTGTCGTGAATAGGTAAAAACTGTATAGATAGCCTGCCAATTAAACTAAATCGGTAAATAATGCGGATTGCGATCAATCAGTTGACATGTTGTTGACATTTTACATTAAAATAATAAATTCTTAATTAAAAATTAATTTCTTGCAGAAATAAAGATTAAATATTTATTTAAGGCCCACCGAATTGAGATTTTAATGATGATCGGTTACGGGGAGAATTGTAGAAGTCAAGTTGAAGTAGCAAACTTCAACTTCATTTAATCAGAGGTATTATCAGTTACCTAATATTTCACAAGGTACTGTGTCTAAAATGTACGCACAATTCAGAGAACTTGGACATATCAAACCATTAAAAACAAAATCGAACTTCATTGAAGATGAAGTGAAAGTGGATATTTTGTTAAGTGTCGCAGAGAATCTAACGTCAAGTTCACGTCAAATTGCACGTCAAAATAATGTGAGTCACACAACTGTCCTAAGGTGTCTCCATGAAGAAAACTTCATCCATATAAATTGACATTTGTGCAGGAGCTAACAGAAGACGATCCGGATCGTAGAATGGATTTCTGCAAAAGAATAATGGATAAAATTAACAAATAAAATAGCTCTTGGCACAATTATTTTTTCAGATGAATCAACATTTACATTGAACGGAGAGGTAAACTGACAAAACTGTAGATATTGGTCAGCGGAAAATCCTCATTGGATGCGTGAGACACACACTCAGTATCCTCAAAAGTTAAATGGTTGGGCAGGTATTATAGGAGATTATATTATTGGTCGTATATTTATAGATGATAATTTGACAGCGGCAAAACATTTAAGCATGCTAAAAGACGATGTTCTTCCTTAGTTGGCTAACTTATATCCCAATCCAATAGATCCGACCCTACCGCATGAAACTGTCTGGTTCCAGCAGGACGATGCAACACCCCATTATGCTTTAATGGTGAGAAATTACTTGAATGAAATCTTCTTCAATAAGTGGATTTGCTGAAGGGGACTATTGAGTGGCCAGCTAGGTCGCCAGATCTTACACCTTTGGATTTTTTGTGGGGTTATCTCAAGAATAAAGTATATGCAACACAATCAACTATCAATAGTTTTATAGGAGACTGTGTTATTGCCAACAACAAGGTGGAGAACATGTTGAGCATTTATTTTAATGTAATCCAATTAATTACCTCGGGTATTCTATGAATTCATTGTCTTGAAGAAAATACCTATTTTCAAAATCAGAAACTGAAAAATTGTAAACAAATAATTTATGTAACACTCATACAAAACATTTTAATATATTGATTAAATAGGAATACTTTATTTTGTATGTAATATTGTTTAATAGGTAAGCTTCTGCGATTTGCCAGAATCTGACTGAATAAAACCGGTGAATTGTTTAAGATGAAAACACAATCCATTTTATGTGTTTATTATACAAGTATTTATTAAAATCTAAAGTTCTCATGAACTGTATAGGAAAAAGTAATCACTAAAAAGAATTAACAAATCATAACCTTCTTAGAAATTATTTAGCACTACCACTGATAAGTGGTTTGGCGTCTCTTCGGAAATGGGAATTTTCTGCTCAACTTAAGAATATAAATATATAAGGAAGATAAGTCGTCAGGTTACTTTTGTTTTTACACAACCTTCAACAATCTTGTACCAAAACAAACTACTGCAAAATGAAATATTTGTGCATCTTTTTCGTGGGTAAGTGTTTATTCTATTAAATTTATGTAAGACTAAGACCCTGGATAATTGAATATTTTATTTTTTATTGTGTACAATTTTTAATTGTTTATAAATACAAAATGCATCTTTTGTCATGATTAGGTTTCTTTGTTTTGTTTTTCGTAGTTTAACAAACATTATTCCACTTAAGTTTAATTGTTAAAATGCTTTTTTAAAGAATTTTTAAATTCATTGGTAAATAAATTCTTCTATAAAAATTGATTCTTAGATAATTTTGCACTAAAGACTCTAGAGTAGAGGCTTATAGGTATCTATTGTAAATTGTAGATTTCACAGGGTTCATTTGGCCTCATGAAAATTTCTGCTTGTATCTATTTTGCTATTTTGTGTATACTCTACTTACTATTTATTATTCTCTATACTCTATTTAAATTGTATAATACAATTTTATAGGTATATCGTTTCTTAGATACAAACATGTATCTTTAAAAATTTCTATTATCTTTATACTCTTTAGTTTTCAGTTAGGATTTCTTCTCTTTTATGTTGTCTCAACTGTATTAAATTTTCATTTTTGTTTTTTAACAACTAACTACAATTACTTTTTGTTAGCATTCTTCTCTCCTCCTCCTATGCCTCTGTAAATATAGTAATTATCTCAGTCTTCTTGCTTTTATGAAATTACGTGTTTGTAGGTTCTGCTTTATAATCCATGGGTTTTTGACAAAACACCGTAAACGACAAAACGCACATTTTTCAGAAGACGACTTTTTCTGCTAGCAACTTTTTTCCAATAAAATTAAAATTTTTAAACTAGTAAAAATTAGTACATAAAAAATATTCTAAATTTAAGAAAAATAACTGAAATCTAACATTCTTTTATTAAATTATGTAACATACGACATTTTGTCCGACCTTGTCTGTGTAAATTTTGGTTGAAGTTTGTCGCTTACGATAAACATACGATAGTTTCAAGTTATCGTATCTATAAATTAATAGTCATAATTAACGTAAGTAGCTTAACAGGAAAAATTTTATTAATAACAAAAATCGACAAAGAAAAATAAAGTTTAGTTATTAATTATCTATGACACTCTGACCGTCTTTATCAGTTTCTGCCAATGTATCAAAAATTTTGTGTTTCCGACATAGGTCCATAGAGTTATTGAACTTAGTAGCCGAAATTGCCAATGGCTGCTACATAGCATTCCTAGTTTCTCTATGGCAATTTTTGAGTGTGTGCCTGCAATAAAATAATAAGAAAAGTAAACGGTAAGGATTTTTTATCATTCATAAAGTAGCCGCATTAGATGAAAAAAGAAGTTTTATTTTAAGGTTAGTTATTCTTATAACTGGTGAGATACTGTAGCTAATTGCAGTAAATTACTCACACCTAACTTTTCTCTTTGGCCACACATACTCTTATTGAACTTTCTAAACTGAACTCATCTCTATACGAAAAGATAGTCACTTTAAATTGCCATGACCTGACAAATAAATATTGGCAAAAAAAGAAATCTCCCTTACTTTGCGAAGCGTATAATCAAAATATAGCACTTTTAAAAAATATAAATAGAACGAACTACATATTTAAAAATTACTCTTCTTTCTTTTTACATACAGATATTATTGTACCAAATTATAGTGAAAATATATATTTAAATAAAAATATTGTTCTATCTATAATAAGCAAATACAAAGAGGCAATAGCTCTATATACAGATGCGTCTAAATCTCCAGATGGAACCAGATGCGCTTGTTTTTATACCATCGGAACATATAGAAAAGAAATTCAAACTAAACCCGGAAACTTCGATTTATACAGCAGAGGCCATTGCAATATATGAAGCTTTATAATATGTAGCTGAAGTTGATTTTGCCCATATTATAATTTTGTCGGACTCCTTGGCAGTGTTAAAATCCATTGGTAAATATGGACCACCAAACTTACAAGACTGCCCATACATTTATAGAATTAAACATATTATTCAAACTCTTTTAACCAAAGGAATCAATGTACATTGTCTCTGGATTAAAGCACATGCAGGATTTGAACATAAAGAATATGTCGACTTATTAGCCAAAGAAAATTTCAACCGATACTGGTATTTTACATAAAGTAACGCTTTCTGACAGTATTGTTTCTTGCAAGTCAACATTGCTTCGAAAGTGGAGCTACCAGTGGAAGGAATACTCTTTTGTGAACCAAAATAGATACTCGATAATTCAGCCAGATATTCCCAAATTTCCTTGGTACAAGTCTTTTAGAGCTTCCAGGAGGCACATAACTTCCATTATTAGAATACGTTTCGGACACGCATGTTATCCAAAGCACTTATTTAAAATAAAGGTTTTGGATAATGACAAATGTTTTTTGGTTGTTCTAAAAATAGAGTCTACTCATCCAAACTTATAAATGATTTATTAAAATATAAAATAGCAGCTCCTTGGAATATGCTACATTTATTATCACTTGGCTCTGTAGATATTTACAACTCTTAAATAAAATTTTTAAAAGACAGCAAATTATCATTATAATTTTCTAAAAATTATTTAGTTAATCTTGTTACCTTTGTTTTAAACCATTTGTATAACTTCCTCCTCTCCGTGACCTAGTGTTGTTATGTCTTATATAAATCAATGCCTTGATAGGTCACTAGGCGAGAAGAGTGTGTTTCTGTTCTCCTAATATCGATGTAATTTTCTATCTTGATAGGGCATTTAGGTAAATAATTATAATGATGACTGTCTTAGTTCTTTTGTGTCTGGCTGTATGACGATAGTCTAAGCCAAAAAAAAAACTTTCTAAACTAAAATCACAAAAATCATATGGAATAGACAAAATAAACTCATCTGCTGTATTAAAATACGAATATTTAATTTTGATTTGATTTTGAAGTTTTGTCCTTTCTCCAAAACTGCAGTTCTAAGTCGCCTTAACTTGTATCCATCGGTTGTTTTCTGTACTGTCTTGGGAAATAAAGTATTTGCAACAGTTTTCCAAGATTTAAAATCAGAATGCTTCATATTTCGAAAGCTTTAGGATTAACTCTACCATTTTGTATTACTGTAGGCCATTCAAACAATGCGATTACGAACAAACCTTTCGATTGTGGCGTGGACTGCATCTACAGGAATGTATGTGTATCCTGGAAGAAAAAAAACAATTTTGACTTTACGGATGTTTTTAGATTTTTTAAGAAACGTGTGAAGCATTCTTAACATAGACCTGTTTTTAATCTTCCCGACACAACTATCACAGAAAAGAGATTCCGTGTTTACAGTCTCTCTGTTGTCTACTTCTTCAATATATTGAAGTCTTTCTTAAAAACAAAACAGTTCTGAACACCTTCAACGTTACTTTAGTTTTTATTTTATGAATATCAAATTGATCTTTAATGAACAATCTATAAAGATAAGATACATTTCGGCAGGTAAGTATTTTTTTGTTGTAATTGATCTGAAATAATGAGAAGAAACAGTAGGAAGTTTCTTTATAAATTCGTGGATTGTGTCATTATCATTAATACTTGTTTTGTGTGGATGTTCATGCTTACCTCTTTGATCCGGTCTTGCAAATTGTTCGTTATATGCGTTTTCTTTAGTATACCTTAATGTCATTTGCGAAATACAAAGCGTCTTTAAAATAAATTGTTGGCACACTTCTACCTCTTCCCCGTTTTTGGAAATTACGTATTTGAATGTTCTATTTCTCAGAACAGACAGAATTCTCTCTCTGATTCTCTCTCCTGATGTCACCCAATATGTAGCTTCATGAATTCATAATAATTTTAAACTGGCTGTCCTTTGTCTCGTGTTGTGTAAATGTATCAGTTAATATTTATGAGGTATCTCTCTTCAATCCTGACCCCCCAGGGGGAGTGTAGTGGTCGACGTGATGTCGTGTATTGTCCGTCTCCAGAGATCTCTGTCTCTGGTCATTTCTTTTAATGCATGCATAGGTCTTTGGCATATTCCTGTAATTTGATCTATCCATCTTGTTGGGGATCTTCCTCGTGATCTTCGGCCTTCTACCTTTCCTTGTATTATGAGTCTTTCCATGTTTTCTGTGTTTGCTCTCATAACATGCCCAAAATATTTTAATTGTTGGAGATGGACTTTACTAGAGAGTCGTTGGCTAACTTTTAGCTCTCTTAAAATTGAATTATTTGTTCTACGGTCGGTCCGAGGAAATCGTAACATTCGTCTCCAACAGAACATTTTAGTGGCGTCTATCTTTCTTCTCTCCGATTGTCTCAAAGTCCAAGATTCACATCCGTAGGTCAGTATTGGGAATATTAAGCAGTTGATCAACCTCATCTTTATCGCTCTTGAAATTTGACAGTCCTTCCATATTTTGGTCATTTTTGCTGTGGCAACTTTTGCTAGATCACATCTACGTTTAATATCTTCTTTTAATGACCCTGTGTTTGTGATTACTGATCCCAGGTATAAGTATGAGCTCACAACCTCGAACTGGTCAATTGTGGTTAAGTGTGGATGATTGTTGTGTAGTCTATCCACTATCATGATCTTTGTCTTTGATATGTTTAATTGCAGACCAAATATTTGACTTTCGTTTTCGATCAGTCGTATAAGCTCTATCAGCTCTGCTTGACTATTTGCAAGAAGGGCTGTGTCATCTGCGAAACTTAGGTTGTTAGTTTATGACCATTTATTGAGATGCCCTTTTCCCATCCTTCAAGTGCTCTTCGCATAATATACTCCCCATATATGTTGAATAATTGTGGAGATAGTATACATCCTTGTCTGACACCCCGTTCTGGATGAAATTCGTTCGAAAACATTTATGAGGTATTCTACTAAATAAAGGTATTACTACTAAATGGTCTAGTCAATGGTTACCAGCTAAACAACATCAGATATGCAGATGACACCATAGTATTTACGGATAACTTAGAAGACCTACAAGTTTTTATTAACAAAATCACGTATTACAGTCAACAATATGGACTGAATATGAACGTTAAGAAGACAAAGCTTATGATAATTAGCAAGAAAATGACAAAAGAAGATCAACTCTACGTCAACCAATCCCTTGTAGAAAGTGTGACGTACACAACTACCTCGGCATCATAATAAATGAAGAATGGACCAACAACCAGTAGATTAGAGTACGATCGGAAAAGCTAGATCCACCTTTAATCGGATGGGGGCCTTCTTCAAGAGTCACAACCTCTCTTGATACAAAAGTAAGAATGCTGCAATGCTACGTCTTCTCTGTCCTTTTTATGATGTTGAATCGTAGATCTTGAGCCAATATATGTGCAGAAAACTGGAAGCATTTGAGATTTTACTATTTTGGATAATACTTAAAATCCCATGGACTAACCGAGTCATAAATGGAAAGGTACTCAGAAGAATGAATAAGAAACGAGAGGTTCTGACCACCATCGACTCTCGAAAGTTACAATTCTTCGGACATATTATGCAAAATGAATCCAGATATGCTATCCTTCAAGCCATCCTACAAGGAAAAATATTTGAAAAACGAGGTCCAAGAAGAAGAAGAACATCTGGTTAAAGAACCTCAGAATCTGGTTCAATACAACATCCGTGCAGCTTTTCCGCGCTGCTGCAGATAAGATAAAGATTGCTATGATGATCGCCAACATTCGTACCTGGTAGGCACATCAAGAAGAAAAAAACTGTTTCTGACATTCACTATATATTGTTGGATAGCCTGATTTTGACGAAATGTCCCCGAAGATGCTCTAGGAGCGAAAGTACTTGGGCAAGATTTAATAAAAACTGTGCTTGATATCTGCATTTTATTTGATGAAAAAAAAATAAAATTACCAATTATCTAAAATTTCTGTGATGTTTTTTTCGAATTTCGAATATTTCGACATTTTTTGCAGAGGTTTCCGTTCTCTTCGTAACTAATCAGAGTGAATTTAAAAACGAACCAAAAATCCTAAGTTTCTAATTCGTATTTTGTCCCATGGTTTCGGGCCTATCAGCTCAATCAATTTCGTTCAACCAATTGTTCCTTATTCTCAGCTTATGTTCTCAACAACCGCCCAAGACATTTTATTTTTCTTTAGTTCTTGTTAAAAGACTGTGGCGACTAAAAACTAGAATATTTTATATTGTGAAACTATTGCTTACTATTGTGAAACTACCAATTTTATCTAATTCAAACAAAACTAGAAGAATACATTAATAAATTGTGGATTGTAATTAAATATTTGGGATTTCCTACTTCATGTCAATACTAAACATTATCATATTGCTATTTAATTTTTCAAGCATTTGCAAATATCAATCCATTAATAAAATAAACACTAACCTTTTACCACAGCCTAAATTTTATGTACAAAAGTAAGGAGTAATATAAACTTTAATTTTAAATGAAATATTTATAATCAAATGCGTCAAGTAGACGAAAAAAAAAACAATGGCATGGTTTAGATAATACTGGGCTAAGTAATCTTCGTTGAACTGAAAAACATGTTTTTCCAGATAATTCTTTTATTTTGTTTAATATAGTCTTCTTCTAGTTCAATACAACGGTTAAAGCAATTTTACAACTTCTTTATGCTGTGCGAATAATTCGATTATGGAAACTTGGCAAAATAGGTGTTGGTTTCCTCAATTATCTCTTCGTTCGAGATGATTTTTTTATTTACCACCCATAGATTCAGATTTGGAAACAGATAATAATCGAAAGGGGCCAAATCAAGAGAATACGCTGGATGAGATAGCAATTCTAAGGCTAACTCATTAATTTTTACAGTTTTTCCTTCTGGATATGGGTCCGTTTCTCACAGTTCCTGCTTCAATTTATCCTATCATGCAGAATAATATTGGCTATTGATAGTTTTGCTGTTTTCAAGGAAGACACTTAAAATTATATCTTTGCAATCCCAAAATACAATTACCATACCCTCTCCGACTTATTGAGCCACTCTTGGTCTTCGGAGTACTTTTACCGGCTTAAGTCCAATGCGTTCATTCTCTTCTCTGATGTGAAGCAGGTTATCCAGGTTTAGATCGAAGTCAAAAGTCTGGCGGATTGCGCTTCATAAGGTCCAATCACTGCTGACCATTGATCACATGATCATGTTTTTGAATCAATTTTTTCATATTTAAAACTTTGTTCCAAATATGGGTAGTGCATTATTTACGAATTCTTGTAGCTTCTGCGAATAAACGCATCTTTAGTTTACGATCAGCTAAATCCATTTAGTGGACGTTCTTCACATTTTCTAGTGTTACTGCACCGAAGGGCCATCTAGTAGGTGTTTCATTCAATATAGATATACGACCACTACGGAATTCACGGAACCAAAATTTGACTGTGTAGTATGAGGGAGTATTAGTCCCATAATATGTATCCAGATTTTCTTTTGTTTTCTTCGCAGTTTTGTTTCTCAAATAATAGTGTTAATAATGAGAGAGCTAAAATCGTTTTTGCTGTCAAAAATATACTAATGGCTGCATCGCAATAAAATTTGACATATATGATTAAAAAATGTTTGACTTTCTAGAGCTAGTGTTTATTTTTGTGATCGCGTCACCCCAATCGGCGTAGGGTGTTACTTACCAGACCACCAAATAAAGCAAAATAATTAAAAAAATTAAATCAAAAAAAGTATGAATAAATATATGGTCTATAAAATATTAAGATATGCAAAAAAAGAAATTTTGGAAAAATAACAATAAATATATTACAAACACTTCTTTGAATAAACAAGTTTGAACAATATAGTGTATGACAGGGATAAAGAAAATTTTGCAATGATTAAAATAAAGACGATACATTTATCCGATCTGCAACACTTACAAGTCTAACATAGATCCCCAAAAATAGTAGTCAATACCATAAAACACATATAAAATGGTAACATAACAAACTAAGCATGAACAAAGATAGGAAAATACAATACTAATAATTGGATCATGTGTTGAGAACTGAAATATAAAAAATACTCCGAATTGTATTGGAAGGTAAAGAACAGAGCGAAAGATTAGTAGGAAGACGCCGGAACCCATGACTGAAAGACCTGAGGAGATGGTTTCACGGCTCATCCGCAGAAATCTTTCGTGCAGTAGTTTCCAAAGCTACAGTTTCCTTTTGGATCGCCAACCTTTGAAATCAAACGGCATAATAAGAAGAAGAATACAACGAATACAAAAAAGTATTTAAAGAAAAACTGCGGAATAAAAGACTAAAAGAACGACCCGATTAGAGTTCAAGACCTAAAACAGTTAGGAATAAAAGAAAGAGAAAATCAAATGGAATATAAAGTGGGCGCTGACACAGAGAAATGCAAAATATATCAGTATCAAGGCCTCCCTGCATTGAATCTTCTCGTTCACTAATGATGATGACTTGTTAATTATAATGATCAAATGATTTAATAACCAGTTTTTGTTCTATATATTTGTAATAAATTTTGCAGATAATAACTAAATTTTCTGTTTGTTTAGTATAAGTTAGTAAACATTTTATATGTTATGATTTTCTTAGAGTTTTTCGTTTGGACATGCAAAAATCTGCGAAATATCTATCAACCAAACACTTTTTAGAATTATGTGGAAATATACTTACAATGATTTTAAAAAATAGTGTCATTAATCAAAATAAATTCTTAAAAAATATTGTGTAAGTTACCGGCAAATCTTATGCAATTGTTTGTCCATGAACTTGATATTATTATTTGTTAGAATGTCGACATGTTCCAAGAGAGCAATTTTGACTATCAAGATCATTCATTTACTGCTTTAAAAACTTTTTAACGTTAATTATATAAATTATATTTAATCTCTGTAAATCACCGACCTTGAATACTCATAAGAATATGAAAGAAATACATGTTTTGAATACAAATCAATTGTAAGGCGTCATTAAACCTAAGAAATAAACGTAATAAAAAAAATAACAAAAGATATATCTAGATACTTTTAAAATTGCTACGCAGCCGTAACAGATAAAAATATACAAAATAATCAAAAATAAAGCGTTTCACGCTTGGAAAACCAACAAGGAATACTGAAATAATAATAAAAGGTCAATTAATAATAATTTAAACACCGATAACAAATTACATTAAAAATATTGTAATAAACTAATTATAGAGTATGTTTCAATTGAAGTGGCGGAAATGTCTAAGAACAGTAAAGCCTCACCAAACAAAGCAGGAGCGTTCCAAAAAATACGAAAAAAATAGGAAATTTAGATAGGTACATCGTAATGTTAAATTATATTATTAACTTTCATAATCAGGTGCACTGTCGTCGTCATTAGAATCATTTAAATAAATCCTTAATTCTTCAGTAATTGCATATATGTGACGTTCACTTTCCTAATACTTATCTTTAACCTTGACAACATCTTCACACAGTTTCTTCCAGTTGTCTATAGTTACTCTAGCAAATTCCTGTTCCACCAACACTTTTACGTCTTCTAACTTAAAATAAACGCTTTGTTTTGCAACTTCAAATATTTAATAAGTAGAGCACGAATATCATTCCGTTCAATTAATAAACGTCGATTATCTTTCGTTTTCTTTCATTTAAATCCGAAATCTTTCACATTTCTGTATATAGAACTCACACTTCCAGTCCAATCGTACACATATTCAAGCCTGTTCTGCAAAAACTTCAATTATACACGACAACGTTCAGTCTCATGAAAACGATGAATGCTATTTCTAATGAACTGTTTGTCATAGTCCCTCAAGTCTGTCACGGCTGCTTTCCTTTTAGCAAGTGGTGTAGCTAAAAATTTTAGTGTACTATTTGACTCTGCGTTTGTTAACATACTCACTTGTTGAATGATCCTTTCTTCTGTACGTTAAGATACTCCAGTAGCTTTACTCACACGTTGTTTAATACTGATTCGATTTGCTTCAGGAAATAGTATTTGCATACATTTAAATACATTGTAAACTATTATTTTAGATTCTGGTGTCAATCTGATCTGTTTATTAGTACTACACATAACCATCTCCATTCTACAAAATAGTTCTAATAAACATGATAGTAGGTACCTTTCTTGTTGAGACTCGACAACATAATGAGTCTAAATTACGAACTCATTCGAAATCTAGTGACTAGAAATTCTTAAATTAGTTCTTTATATGTCCTTAAGAAGTCGTTAAGAAGTCATTAATAATGACTTTATAATTACGGTTTTAAGGTTACTGCAAGTTGTCTATACATATAAATGTTTCTTATTTACTATAAATATATTATAATACATTTGCTTTTATTTAAAAACTTCTACTTTTTCATTATTTTCAGCAATCACCGTTTTGGGTGTAAGTTGCTTACCTTCGAGACAACGCCGCCAGTTCAATTGGGAAGATTGGCAAAATAACGGTAATAATTGGTCTAGAAACCGGGGTACAAGACAAAATTCATGGAACCAAGCAGGAGGAAGACAGATTCCAACAAATTGTAAGTTGACTTGAAAATAGTAAGATAATTATTTTTTTTATGAAAGTATCAAAACTTTTTTTATTTTGATAAAAAATGATTTACCTATCTAGAAATATTATTAAAAATAGGTTTAATTATAAAACAATTATTAAATTTTATTTTTGTATTGATTTAACAATTATATCTGCACTTAAATATGTGCCTCTGTAAGGAATTTACATAAAACATAATACACAAATTCAAAACATCAAATTAATATCAGATATAGAAAACACTTTACATTGGTTACTTTTCCTGGAAGGAAATGAAAAGGTGAATATAAATTACATTTTGTTACAAAAAATAAAAATGTACATTACAAATAAAAAATAACTATGTTCAATGTGTAAGAAATGTTTTGGAACTTATATTCGAGATAACTCTGAGAAATCATTGGTTTATCAGGTTCTAATAATGAGGTTGTTGAGAAGAATGAGGGAAGATAAAGAATTAAAAATAACGATAAAATAAAGAAAAGTGCAATACCTGGGCCACATAATTTCTTACAATATCTAAGATTTATGGTACAGGAAAAAATCGCGGCGAAAAGAAGTAGAGGAAGAAAGAAAAATATCCTGCATAGAGGATAACCTTTTTAGCCAAAATCAGAATATGAAGAAGATGAGGAATTGTAAAATATGTAAATATGATAGGAATGTTTGCTTGAGATCAGTGATGTGCAACGAATAGACTTTTCCTTCATATTTATTTTAACGTCTAAGAATAATTTTTAAAGTAAAAATCACTAAATAAATATAAATATATTAGAAGCCAACAACAGAGAGTTACTGAAACCATAAGGTGATAAACCATAACTGAAACCGCCTTTATTACAGGATCCTTTAATAAAGTACAAAATACTTTATGACTAAAAGAGACTTATTGCCATCATGTTAACCAAATCTTTTATTTTGACAAATGACATTAAATACTTTTGTATAATATGAAAATAAACTTTGATAGTATGCAAGGCAACTATCGAACACAGTGATTAATTAAATCTTGCCCAAGTACTTTCAATCAATAGATCATCTTCAGGGGCATTTCGTCAGTTGTGGCCTCTTCGACATGAGTAGAATGTCATAAAAGTATGACAGAATGACAGAATTCTGTCTCCAGGTTTCTGTATAACATGTAGCTTCTCCTTTAAAAATTTTAAAGTGTTTGTTTGTCTTTGTGTATTGTATTGTTATGTCCAATTTTACTTTTATGATATTCTACTCATGTCGGATAGGCCACAACTAACGAAATGCCCCTGAAGATGATCTATTGATCGAAAGTACTTGGGCAAGATTTAATTAATCACTGTGTTCGATAGTAGCCTTGTATACTATCAAAGTTTAGTTATTCGAACATTCAACCTTATATTGGAATATGAAAATAGTTTGATCAATACATATGCCACAACTAATGACAAACCAGAGGAAATAAAAGAACAGTTTTTCGAAGACCTAGAGCAATCCTACAGGAGATGTCCCAAAAATGACATTAAGATTTTATTAGGTGACATGAATGCAAGAATAGGACGAGAGCGAGTTTTCATGCCCACTATAGGAAAACATAGCCTACACAACGTCAGTAGCGATAATGGATTACGACTGATAAACTTAGCAGCAGCACTCTATATGACAGTCGCTAGCACCTATTTTGAAAACACACAAGGTAACCTGGACCTCTCCTGATGAAAGAGCCACGAGTCAGATTGATCATATAATCGATTCAAGGCATGAAACAGACGTAATAAACTGCAGAGGTTATAAGGGCGCAAACATAGACTCAGATCATTGCCTGGTGATCTCAACATTTCGGGCTAGAATTTCAAATACGAACACCAACGATTCTTGAAGTTAAAGATGCCGTTAAAAAACTAGCCAGAAACAAATCACCTGGAATAGATAATCTCCCAGCAGCTGAACTATATAAAGAAAGTGGTCATGATACCATAATGGCATTATAGCAGCTTATAAAAGAAATGTGGACACAGAAATCCCTCCCCAATGATTGAAATATTGGAATACTTTGCACTATACAGAAAAAAGGAGATATCTTTGAATGCTCTAACCACAGAGGAATTGCGTTTCTAAATTCAGCATATAAAATATTTTACACGGTACTATGTCATCGTATGGCACCATAGGCAGAGAACGGATAGTAGGAAAATAATAAGCTGGTTTTAGAGATGGTAAATCAAGAATTCATCAGATTGCAACACAAAAACAAATTTTGGAAAAAAACACTGGAATATGGCATTGATACTCATCACATATTTATAGAATACAAAGCAGCCTACGACTCTGTGAATAGAATAGAAGAATAGAAAAGGCTAGAGCAAATTTCAACAAAATGAGAAGAGTCCTGTGTACAAGGGATTTAAAATTGGAACTAAGAGTTAGGTTGTTGAGTAGTGGGTGTACAGAAGAATTCTGAAAATATCGTGAATAGAACACGTATCTTGTAAAGCTGTTTGCTGAAATAAAGAGGGAAACAGGTATAATTGAAATATTTTGTTTTTACCAAAAATTTAATCTCTATCCAAATGTATACTTAACAACAGACATTGAGAGGAAACAGTTGATTTGGTATGGTCATGTTCAAAGAACGGAAGACACAAGACTACCCAAGAAGATTATGCAGTGGGTACCACCAAACCGCAAAAAACGAGGAAGACCCAAAAAGACATGGAAAGAAGGGGTAACTAAAGCAATGAGTACAAGAGATCTTAGAGAGCGGCCAATGGGATGATAGAAGGACGTGGAAGTTAGGCATCGGACAACGTCGAAAGACGTTCTAAAACCGATATATATATATATATATATATATATATATATATATATATATATATATATATATAAATATATATATATATTATATATATATATATATATATATATATATATATATATATGTATACAGTCTAAATTTACCCTAAAATACCCACCACCAATTATGTACAGTTAATCTAGTTACTTATATAAAAAAGAATATAAATACCCTGGTTACACACAACTGATTTACTTCTTAGGTAGGCTAAAAAGAACAATTGTGTTATAGTTCCTCCTTACGCTTAATAAAAAGAAGGGAAAAACACAAAGTTTCTTAACAAATGAAATAACTTGAAAAATATTACAAAAAAGTTGCTGGGAAGCTTGTATCAAATAAAAAAGCTGTAATGATTTTGTAGATAATGTGACCTTCGCATGGTTTGACAATATTTGATGTAAAATAGATTGATCAAATAGATAATTTTAACGAAAAGCTTGCTGCGAATATATTTTTGAATATAAAAGAACGGTATAAGGCAGAATATTGTTACAGATAGTCTTAATAGGTAATAGATAGTCTTAAAGATGGATAATTATATGTTTTTAAGACTGGAAAATAAAATAGAAAATTGATATGATTTTTATAACATTACTATATCTAAATCCAGAATGTTTCTTAATGAAATAATGTGAGAAATGACAAATAGATATTACACTATCGAACGAAAAATGACGATATTATAGAAGTTAAAATGGCTGATGATTTTTACACTTTTTATTTATAATTGAATCAACCTACCGGCTAAAAAAGGCTATAAATCAAAGGGTATACACCACAAAACAACTAAAACCTTGCCATATTCTTCTTTCCAAAAAAAAAAATAATATTCTTAAATCAAATTTAGGATTTTTGAAGGATTATTGAAGTGACGGACTCGTTACAGCACTTAAAGAAGAAGATATTACATGCATGAGTTTGAATGTACTGCACAAATGGCACACCACCGCCTTACCGTTTTATCTTCCACAGTTTAATATTATCCTAATTGAAAATATCGTCTGTATCTTAATCGTATTACTACTATAATTTTTTGCTTCCGAACATTTTGCAATGACTAGCACAAATTCTTTATGACACCGTGTATAAGTATATAACGTAGTAACATTTTAACCAATTAATAATATATACAATATTTGTGTTTTCAGCATGGAATCCAAATATACCCGACTTCACAGACCAAGATTTTAATCAAGATCCAAATGTAAATATCCAAATACCAAGTATTCAGGTACCTAACAACCAACTGCCTACGGATAATAGTGTTACTCCAGATGGATCAACTACCACTACAGCCTCACCCAGTTATACAAGATGCTATACGAACTGCCGAACTACTAGTGAATATAATCCTGTTTGTGGTACTGATGGAAATAATTATGACAACCTTCAAAGACTTAATTGTGCCGCTGGTTGTGGAAGAAGTAAGCAAAAAATTTATAAATAACTTACTTGTCATAATATTAATTATTTAGTGAAACTTACAAAAAACGATAGACATTTGTTGTTTAGATCTTCTGTAATTCCGTTTATGAATCATACCGCACATAATATCTTCCGCAGAATCCAGTTTTGGTAGTCTTTTACCTGAGCAAATTTTTCTCTTGTTTTTTCTTATATCATCTCCAGTACTCTTACTCGCTTCAGATCTTTAAAAAGGAAACATTCTGCTACGTATCTGGCCACACTCTCAGCTTCTTTTAAGTATTTGTTGTGTGCTGCTTTTATCTTCTTTTTGTTTGTGTTTCTACATGTGTGTCCCCATGTAAGAGAAGCGTATGTTATTATGGGTAATATGATGTTCTTGATCAATCTCAATTTGGTTTTCATTGCTAACTTCTTCTTCCCATGAATCCTTCTATGGCGTTTACGTATGAGGTGAACATTAAAACCTAATCCATTGTGACTCCCAAGTATTTGCACTGTTAGCTGATATTCTGGGGTATCTCCTCTTTATTGAAATTAACTTCCCTAGTCTACTCCATTTTTCTAATATATCCACTGTGATTGACATAATAGCTGAGGTGGTTTCCTTTACCCCAATAAACCTAACTTCGCTGTGACGTTTTGGATCAATCTAAAATCTTTTGTGCTAAAATGCGAAATGTTTTCAAATTTTATTTGCTCGAAAAGCAATTTTTTGATCTGTTGTTGATGCTGGAAACGAAGTGTAGATTTCTTTCTTCTTGATTTCTTGGTTGGGTTGCTAAACTTCGGCGGTACATTTATATGAATACTCCTGTTAGAAAAAAAAATAAATTAGTTTACTTACTATCATTACTATTAACAAAAAATAAGAGGGCATTAGATCATTAATTGGATAAATAATAAACTATATTAAAAAATTATATTTTTCGTTCAGTTTCCATTCAATTCGTAAATAACTAGTTCTTGCAAATCAATCAATGATGCAATTCCTAACCAAATTTTGCTTCCGTTTTAAAGTAAAAAAGATTTGGTTTATCATATTGGTAATTTTGTAAAATATTTATATAAAGTATAATCACTAACCTAACCTAACCACAAAATGCTAAACCACAATATGCAGGAAGTTTTAGCTAATCATTTTTCGACTGTAATAATTGATTTAAATAAAAATACCAACGGAAGAGGTAAATTACCTTTTTTATTCGACTGATGCTTTGATCAGTTGTTTGGTTTAGGTCTGTTCCATTTTAATTTGTTCACATAATCTGATTATCACTGACATCGCTGAAAAAATAAAAAAATAACAGAGTGGTAAAAGAATAGGTTGTATGTACAGCTACTATTACCTGTAGCTCAACTTATTAGTGAACTTAAAAAAAGTTAATTCATAAACCCAATCAGTTACTGCTTTTTAAGAATCTAGCAATAACATTCTTCATCCTTATTCTCTTTGCCTTCATAAAGCTTCCCTAATTCCGAGTATATTTATCTATAAAGTTCTGCCTGGAGTTATACATTAAGTATTGGTCAGTATTAATCAGGATTGGCCCAAAAAAATATTAACTATATCTAGTACTATTGCTAGTTTCCGAATATCATCTCCAGCATCAGTTCTAGTTCCAAACTCGTCATCTAGTATCTTTACTAATTGACCATAAAAAGCTGTACTCTATTCTTAGTAGTTCTTTCAGTATGTACTAAAATGTGTGTCTATCATTTAGTTCTTTTGTCCCTTTTTTAGTTTCAATTCCGTCTCTTGAATGCAAATAATTTGTGCGATTTTATCATGTCGAAAGCATTAGCGATCATCGTTCTGAAATGTGCATAGACATAAAAGCCCTGACAAACTTATACTGAAAATGTTGCTTAATACTGTTTACTTTATTGCAGATGTACAACTTCGAAGAGGAGGAACATGCCAACCGTTGTAAGGCTTAAACTGCATAAATGAATAACATTCAGGACTGATTATATTTATATTTATTCCATAACAATTTTACCCCATTGACCTTCTAGATGGTTTTGCTTAAATTATCGTAATAATGTGATATTTATTAAAAAAAAAATACTTAATTTATTTATGATATAG
The DNA here is from genome assembly GCA_918026665.1 of Diabrotica balteata. Taxonomy (NCBI): domain Eukaryota; kingdom Metazoa; phylum Arthropoda; class Insecta; order Coleoptera; family Chrysomelidae; genus Diabrotica; species Diabrotica balteata. Next base: position 115,828,295 of record OU898282.1, read on the forward strand.
ACATAGACATTCCAAGATTTCTAAATTATTGATAGTATATTAAAATTTTTTCGATCACTTTACTGAGTTATTTATCTCAAAATAAATTATGTTAATTATAATAAAATGTACGCTTTTAATGTTAATTATCATTTAAAAGCTTATTGTTAGTAATTATAATAAATTATCGTAAATAAAATATATATTTTTTATTAAACATAAGCGTATTCCACTTGAATCGCATGGGGAACTTCCGAATAAAACATATTTTATTCGAAGGAAGTATAGAACTAGAACAATTAGTCTATGGGCCAGCTAAGGGTCCGAGTCATGAGTCTAGACATGAAACAAAACAGCAGACTCGCTTGGAAATTAATTCGGAATCTTGGCAACAATCCCGCCGCCCCGGCACCCAATCTGACAAAAGTCACATCCGATCAGATAGCTCATTGTCTCCTGACAAATGGTAAGACGACATCAAGAAAGAACAAAGTGAGAGAACAACGAAATATCGGAGAAGAAGAGGATGTCCTAGGTACCTCCTTTTGTCTGGAGGAGATGAGATGTACAATCCACCAAATGAAAGATAATAAAACGGCTGGCCTAGACGATATACGAAGAAAACAAATAAAGCACTTTGGACCAAAAACCCTAGAGTGGCTCGTAAAAATGATGAACTGTTGCGTCCGTACATTCAAAATCCCCAAAATCTGGAAGAAAGCTAGAGTGGTGGCCCTCTCAAAACCAGGTAAGTATCCGCCGGATACAAAGAGTTTTAGACCTGCCTCTCTTTTGTGTCACCTTTTCAAGGCGTTCGAAAGAATGATACTGAACCGGATCGCTGAATCTGTGGACACTAAAATTATTTCTGAACAAGCACGGTTTAGACCCGAAAAATGCTGCTGCGGTGAAACTCTTAATCTCACCCAACATATTGAATATCGGTTTAAACGGAAAGAAATAACAGAAGTAGCGTTCATAGACCTGACTGCCGCCTATGACACAGTAACCATCAACGGCTGCTAGCAAAACTCTACGAAATTACAAAGGATTTCCGACTAACAAGGTTATTGAAATGACTTCTCCAAAATTTGTTTCGTACAAAAGTACTTTCGGTTAATATAGCATCTTCAGGGGCATTTCGTCAAATATGGGCTATCCAGCAAGCGTAGAATGTAATGAACATAAATGTTAACATAAAATTGTACAAACACTATACTAAAACAAGGACAAACAGTTTAAAATTAGTTAAAATATCTCTACGCTTTACATTCTTTAGCGGTAACAGTAGAGAGAATGGTGTTTAACGGAAATGCTAAGGTGACATATGACCTCATATCGTAGTACCCAATAGTAAGGAGTAATCTTAATACTTTATGGCCATAATTCTCAGCTAGCCTGTCGATAACTCTCGGAGCTCTCGGAGATGAAAAACAATAAATCACCTGGAGAAGATGGGATAGTCATTGAACAAATCAAAGAAGGAGGAGGAACGTTACTGAATGTGTTGAAAAAGATGTTCAATGCTTGTTTGACAAGAGGCATAACCCCCTCCCAGTGGCATAATGCAATAATAACCATAATGCACAAAAAAAATGACATTTGAGACCTAAAGAACTACAGACCTATTAGTTTGCTCTCCCATACATACAAACTATTTATGAAGATAATAACAAAACGGCTTGTGAACAAACTGGATAGGTAGATTGAATAACATTTTCAAGTCTAGTATCCCAGTTTGTTTAAAAAGAAAGGTTTTTAACCAGTGAGTTTTACCGATTCTTACATATGGTGCAGAAACACTGACTCTGACAAAAAGAACAATAGATAAAATAAGAGTTACACAACGCGCGATGGAAAGATCAATATTAGGTATTACCATCAGAGATAAAGTACCAAACCTAGAAATAAGAAGAAGAACTGGAGTCACAGATGCAGTTGAAAAAATAGCCAGGGCTAAATGGGCTTGGACCGGACATGTTGCCAGATTAACGGATGACAGATGGACCAAAAAGATTCTGGAATGGCGACCAAGGCAAGAGGCATATCGAAGCAGAGGACGACCACCGACTAGATGGACGGATGATATCAAGCGCATCACCACAAACCGGATCCAAGAAGCTCAAGACAGAAATAGGTGGACAATTTTACAGGAGGCCTACGTTCAGCAGTGGACAAACATAGGCTAATTGATGATGATGATGAGTAATACTAGCTTGCTAGTTTAAAAGCGCTAGTTTGCAATCCTAGCTTGAAAAACTAACCTCGTGTAATCCGGGCATAAAGGAGTACAGTCATTTTGTGCTTGATATTGTCTCTTAATCTGGGAAATTCCATCCAAATTATCTTGCCAACGGATAGTAACTAAAAACTAAATATTTTTAATTATATATTTAATTACCAGAACAACCAGACGCCGCACGTAATCTTAAAGCAGAAATTTGAGCGTTTTGCTTAGTTCTTACCACAATTATACAATTAATTAACAGCATTCGCTGTCCTACCGAAAAAAGCACTTAATAGAAAAAAACTATACATGTGTGGCTACCTTTAGTGCATGTATTGGTTTTGGATGCCATAACGTGAAAAGGAAATCATTAAAAATATTAACCAAATCGTTTTAAAATAATTGTTTTAGTGTGAGTAATCATGTGCCAGGCTCATTTTTTTAAATTAGATCGTGTCAAATATTAATATTCCTAAATATATTTATCGACCGGTTAATATTATGGTATATAGCAAAATATTAGAAAAATCAAAAGATGGAAAATATTAGAAGTTTATACTGTGAAACGCATCTAATAACTCCGTCCAGTTACACTTTGTATAAATATGACCACAGAGATAGTTAAAAAAAGCACACAAGAGAACATGACAAATATTTGCTAATATTTTCAGAGAATCTTTATAAAACTATAGTTCGAAGTTTTGCCTCTTGCAATTTATATAAGGACATCAGTTCGGATCGGATTGGATCGGATCGGATCAGATCGGATCAAATCAGATCGGATCATATCGAATCCGCCACAGATGAACCATGTGGCACTGCCACGCGATGCAAACACGCGACTGCCACAGTGGCAGTCGCATCTTTTATTTTCGGTCAAGCGGTCGCGCTGCGGTCCTTAGATCCACATGATGAACTATCAGTTGTTCCGTGAGAATATGTTGCATGTCATACTAAACAATTAAAATAAAACAAATTTTATTAAAAATTAAAATTTTATATAAATGAATTGTATTGATTCAACAATTTAGAAAACAAAAATGCAATTCTTCTTTAGTATTATAACTGTTAATCTTCATCTGTTTTAGTTTCGAGGCAGGTAGCGGGGGTAACTTTTCTTTGGCAATGCTCTAGACAAACAAATTTGTTACAGGAATCGCAAATAATTGTCGTATTTCTGTTCTAGTGAGAACCACACTTGTGGCATGGTCCTTTCTTTCTTGTATTGTCTATGGTATTATTATCTTGAACGTTCTCTCTGTATTTTTGTAAAATAGTTTGAATATCACTTGGAAGATTATTCAGTTGGGCTCTTTTATTTAGATGGGAGCCCATGAGTTCAAATGCCAAATCGTTAAGGTATTTTCGACGTCTAATCGATTTTTGCGACTCATTACACAGGTTTACAAAAAAATATATTTTTTAAAATTGTTTGGAATTTCATAACTGATTTTTATGTATTTTTCAGCGCTGATTGCAAAAATGCAATCCATTTTTTACTATCACGTAAGGTTTTCTCACAAAAAACGAATTACTTTTTGGTATAATAACAAAATTTTAGCAATTTTTCAAATTTTTTCTTAAGTTAAAGGATTTTATTTCATGTATAATACATGTTATAAACTACATATCTAGTACACTTACATTTCTCTTTAAGCTCATAAGTCCTTATAATAACGCTTTTGCTTTCCGTCGAAGTTTCTTTTATTGCTTTTCCGGCTGTGTACTCGTTGAGGGTCATCTCGTTTTAGCATCCAGCAGTAGTCCGCTATCATGTACCTTCTTTTTATTTCCTTGATATCTTGGTGGAATCTTTCACCCTTCTCTTCACTTACATCACCAAGGTTTGCAGGGAAGTAGTCTAGATGTGAATGGAGGAAATGAACTTTAATGCTCATATTACATCCCAGCTTCTTAAAGTTGTCGAGCATGTCTGCGACGATTGTCTTGTAGTTAGGATCTTTTTTGTTTCCTAGGAAACCGGTAACAACTAGTTTAAAAGATGTCCATGCTGCTTTTTCGTTTGTTTCCATTTTGTCCATAAAATTGGGATCTCTCATCAGTTTTCTAATGTCTGGTCCGACAAAGACTCCTTCCTTTAGTTTTGCCTCGGATAAACCAGGAAACTGTCCACAAAGATACTTGAAACACTCCCCTTCTTTTGGCAACGCCTTTACAAATTATTTCATTAACCCCAACTTAATGTGGAGTGGTGGTAATAATACCTTTTTGAGATCCACAAGGCTTTTCCTCTCAATATTTTTAACCCCCACCTGTAAGGTTTTTCTCAAGAGCCAAACTTTTTTAATGTAGTATTGCTTTCTGTCTCTACTGTCCCATTCACAGAGAAAGCAAGGGAACTTTGTATAACCACTTTGTTGACCAAGCAGCATTGAGATCACTTTCAAATCACCACATAGTGTCCATATATGGTCTGAATAGCAGAGTTTGTTTAAAACCAGTTTGCGGTTTTCACAACATTCTTTCAAGTGAACAGAATGTCCAACTGGCATAGAAGCATACTTTGCCATTGTGTAGAAGCACTGCTTTAAGGCTTCTTTTGAAGAATCTATAAAAAGTCTCCACTCATCAGGAGCATATTCTATTTTGAAACGTGCCATAAGTCCAGAAATATCACTACAAAACACCAAGTCACCTTCTTGAGAGAAAAAAGATACAAACTTCTTTTCCCTGGAACGATACCAAGAAACGGACGTACCCGGAGCCAACATATTTTTATCTTTTAATCTAGACTCTAAAAGTTCTGCCCAGTCTTTAGGAAGACCTAGTTCTCTAACTAGAATAATCACTCAAACATTGGATAAACACGACGATATTTCGACCAGAACAAAAACGGCACCTACCAAGGACAGTTTTGATATATTTGGTGAATATGTGGTAGCTACGGTTAAAAAATTACCACCTCCGATGGCAACAGAAGCTAAAATGAATATTCATTACGTATTACATAAAATAAAAGTACAAGCATGTTAACCTCCACCCAGTACACGTCCCGTGTACATCAACCTGGAAACGTCAACATTGGGAAGTTCGTCATCAAAACTTTGAAAATACAATCAAAACTACATTTCAGATATTTCTAGAAGTGATTCCATCTTACATGAATTCCTATTATTTGACGAACAGTAATTTAAATATTTGTTAACAATAAAATAGATGCGTTTTTATACGTACTTAGTGTAATTTACTTACTTTAATATACTCCTCTAACGCATTATAAATTCTTTCGCAAAGTTGAGTAAAAAATTTACTTATAGAACTTTTGGGAATTCTAAACATATACTGTAACGACATAATGTAGTAGATGCTCCAAATGTATCGCGTCTTTGGATCCAGTTACGTACCCAGACTTTACGGTTTTTCTTTTTTATGAGTTCTCTAAGTTCTCGACCTACTATTTTACAAACCACTAAAGTTGCTTCCATTTCTCTCATGGTGTTTAGTAGCTCGAATTCGACACACTGTTAAAATTCAAATAAAATATCACCTGTTCTCGAATTCGAAGAACTGTTTCAGTACTCGGTAGCAATCGTATTCCAGCTAATCGAATACGAACTCGTTTAAATGTCAACGTCGGAGTCAGCTTGACTCCGATTTGTACTGGTATATACTGTGTTATTTTTCCATTTATCTTTGCCTGTATTCAATTATGGAAGTAGATGTTTTCAATGGTTTGTATAATATTGATTGATATATTTGAGTGCACGAGATGCAAAACTCGCTAATCGACAAAAATTGAAAAAAGTAGTTAAGCACGCCATCTTGTTCGTACAATATTTAATTATTATTTTACACAAGTATTTGAAGCAAAACTAGCTTTTTAACACACAAAAATCCGTTCCAAAAATCATGACTTGATGCAAAACTCGCTTTATGCATTGATGCGTGCGATGCAAAACTCTCTATTTAACTTGAAGTTCCCCGTTTTTAAAATTATTAAAATGCAAATAAACAGTGAAATATCTACAGCCAATGATAATGTTAATTCTGCAATACAACCTACTCTAAAGAACATGTGTAGAACGAAAATTACGACGGAAAGTAAAAGACAAAAGCTCAAAAGATTAAGGTAATAAAAATGATATCAATTTGTTAGAATATCTTTTTAAAACTGTGTTATTTTAGGCACACTCCGACACATTTACCGGAGTACCCGATCTGTGGACATAACGGTCAGCCAGGTAAGCCGTATTGTGCCACTTGAACAATGACCGAAATTCAAGATTTTCATAAAAAACTGTATGCTTCTAAGGAAAATGTAGACAAGATATGTAACCACTTCTGCTAAAAAAATCCGTGTTTGTAAGACGGCATTCTTAAAAATGACATCCCTTAGTAGAGATCGGATTGAGAGAGTCATGAAAAACTTTGTTTTAAAAGGGAATATCCAAGAGGAGGTGATCGCATCCTTAATAAAAAACGATGATAAAAAGTTAGCAATAAAACATTTCATTGACTCTCTCCAATGCATAGAGAGCCATTACTGTAGAAGTAAAATCAGTACTCGTGTTTATTTACCATGTGAACTTAATTTTACAAAATTATGGAAAATATACGAATCTAAAGTTCGCGATAGCCAACTACATGTTAAATTGGCATTTTTTACGACATACATAAATTCTAATTACAACATCGGATTTGGCACCCCAAAAACTGATTTAAGCTCAACCTGCTTAAGATCAAAGGAAAAGTTAAAAAACAAAAATATTTCTAGTTCAGAAAAGTAAATTATTATCACCAAGCAACGGATACATAGACTTAAAGCAAAGGCATTTTTTGCCTTAATAAAGCAGCCGCTCGAAAATACAGCTATTTTTTCGTTTGATTGTCAGAAAAATTTGCCTTTGCCTAAGCTTCCGGATCAAGCTAGTTATTTTGGTCAACAAATTAACTATTACAACTTTACGGTAATTCATGAATCATCTGAGGCACAGCTGGTTCCAGAAAACGTTTATTCTTATGTTTGGACGGAGGTAGATTTTCCCAAAAATTCTAATTCGATAGCTTCAGCTGTTTGGGAAGTACTGAATAAGTTTAAGTTCCCCAATGAAATTGATACAATTCGTTTATTTGCTAATGAATGTGGTGGGAAAAATAAGAATATTATAATGATGACCATGCTTTCTATTTGGTTAATGACGCAAGCTCCCACAAACATAAAGACCATTAACATAATATTCCCCGTAGTGGGACATTCTTTTATACCACCTGATAGGTTGTTCGGAATGATTGAAAGAGAGGTAAAAAATAAATCCATTATTTTAAAAACTTCTGACTACGAAGAAATTATAGCAAATAAGTTGACAATTAGAAAATTAGGTTTAGATTGGCAGGTGTATGACTGGAAAAATGAAGCACAAGTAAACACCAAAACACCATCCTTACGACACTTTCAGTTTAATAAGGCTAAAAGGTTTGTGCTTGAAGCCAAGTCTAGTGTTAAGAGAAGAATAAAATTGAGACGTATTATTCCTACTCAACTTCCTATTGGCTGCAAACTCAAAGGCGATAAATCGACAATAATTTCTCTTCTCAAAAAACATTCAGGAAACGCCTGGAAAGAAATCCTGATTTGGTTGTTTGTTAACCCTTGAAGGGTGAAAAACCAGATTTCTGTAAAAGATATTGAAGCTGGCTGCAATGGTGTAAGACCTTGCGATATTAATTTACTAATTTAATGTAATATGTAAATAACTGTTCAATTTCTTTGTGAATAAAATTTGTTCCAAACTATTGATGTAACATTTTTTGGTGCAAAACTCGCTAAATGCATTCTTTTTTCGTCATTTATTTAAAAAATCTGCACTTTTTTTTTAAAATATGTTAAAAACTATTAGAGGTTTACATGTTCTAAAGGCACGCTAACATCATTAATTGGTTATTAACAAATATAACGCAAAAAACGATTTTTGCACTTTTCTCACATTGACTTTACATGCATTAAGCGAGTTTTGCATCTCGTGCCCTCATTTCTTCTATACAGTAGGTGTAAGACGTCTTCGACTTTAATGCGATCGAAAGCCTTTGTGAGGTCTATAAAACATAGATATGCTGGTTTATTGTACTCGAAGGCCTTTTCTTTGATTTGTCTTGGTACAAATACGGCGTCTACGCTACCTACCTACCTACTACTGTCAATGTAATAATTACTCAATGTAATATTATTCGTAATAATATTTGTACAATCTGCCATTATAATTAATTTTGTATCAATTTTATTTTATTATCAGATAACAGCAATTTCGAACGCGGTTAACATTTGGATGGGTGACCGCTACGGAACCACGTAGCTGTGGAACACCCCGTGTTGTTGCCTTACTTTTTTTTTTAATTCTTGGTAATATTTTAAGGACTTTTTTGGAAAATAGTAAGTATTAAAATTAGTTTAATATTTTAAAAAAATAGAAATAAACTGTTTAAAATATATTTATTTCGTTGAAATCATATACTAGAAGTATAACTTCTTACGTGCGTACTAAGTATACACACCCTTTTTTTATTAAAGTGTTTATTCTTTTTCACTATTGAGGAGATTGATGAACTCAACATTAAACAGATTGAACCTCATACTTACTATTACTAGGATAAACATAAATATAGAATGGTAATAAATCAATTTTAAAAAGTCACAACAACAAAGTTAATACTAACAGTAGATTAAAATCAATTTACTGTTTGTATTTTGAGAACGATTTCCGAAGTGGAAATTGAAACGTCAATAAACGTATTTTTATGTTTAATTGTGGCTTATTCCCAGTTAAATGGTAATTAATTTAAAATGCCACAAGAAAATAGCTTCAGAACAATATTGAGAAACCGTTATGGGCCCAGCGTTATTCAAAATTTTCGGAGATTGGAAATTATATACAAGAAACTGGCACATTGTCAAAATTCAATTAAATTTTTATGAAGATGTAGAGACAACAACCTAATACCAAAGGGCTTAAAGTTACGTCCAGCATATTCAAAGTTAATACTGTTAAGAGGATTTAATATTACCTAATGTTGAGAAATACAAAACTATCGAGAGAATTACATAAAAAAACATTAATATTTTTTATATAAGTATCGCATCTTTAGGAAAACAATGACAAGTGCCAATTTTTCACAAATTGAGTTATCAACACTACAATACTCGTCATTTTCTGGGGACCCAAAAGTCAGAATTGCAACTCTTCCTTTTGTCACTCATGTGACTTTGATCCATTTATGAATTTAATTAAAGGAAAAAGATCTGTTTAGTGGTTATCGTATGTCACTCAATATTGTACTGAAATACATTGGTTTTTACTGGCTAAAATATGATCGAAGACGAGGACTGATGGAACAATCTCATATTGCTGTAAAAAGAGCAGAATCTTTGAGATTATATAAAAAATATAAACATGAAAGACTGTAAAAGTTTGTTTTTATGGATGAAACTTAATCTATAGATTTATACGTCGGTTATGGCAAGATGAGAATAAAATATGTGTAAAATCTAATAAAACTGATCTAATTTTAAATAAATATCCAAATAGCAAAACAATTTTTTAATGAAAGACCCTACGTAACATGGGAAATTATAAATAAATATGAAAGTCTTTTACAATAAATATTGTCGATACGTGTATGGTTACCATAAGTCTATAAACGTCGGCGACGTCGTAGATTTTCACTACACGTTCGTTTTTATCAGGATTTTGTTTCAATAAGAATTTATCATTTCTAGGTCATCATATGATTTTCGCCTTTTATAAATCTCTCCCCATAAGAATCGCGTGTTATGGTCTCGAATTTTGTTTACACGATTTACCAAAAATATAACACAAAGGTGTTTATTATATGGTTGAACTTGCACATTATATTGAAATTATTATTCGTTTGTTTAAACCAAATAACAGATTTATTTATTACGTTTTTTATAATTTTTTCAACGCTTTTATATATTTCATCAATCAGCCAACCGCGTCCACTGATGGACATAGGCCTCCCTTAGTTCTTTTCAGTGTTCTCTACTCTACACTGGAAATTTACACTTTATATATTTACTTTAAGTTTATTCTAAAATGGAAAACAACTCCCGAAGAAATGGATACAAGGATACATAACGTCAATAATTAATAAAGGAAACCCAAAATTATACCAGACCTATAAAAAAAATTTACCAATCATTTTACGAGCAGAAGTAGAAAAGGCTCTTAACCAACTAAGAAACAAAAAAACTTCAGGAATCGATGGCATAACAGCGGAGACTCTAATAGCAATAGGCGAAATTGGCGTAGATGTAATGCTGGATATGTGCAACATGATATGGATCACAGGTGAATGGCCTGATGAGTGGTGTGAATAAACCTTGATCCCTATCCATAAAAAAGGATCACTAACTAATCACTATAACCATATGCAGCAATTACAGAACCGTTGCCCTTATCCCCCATGCAAGCAAAATCCTGCTACATATAATCAATGAACGGCTAAAGAACTTTCTACTTCCAGAGATAGCCGAAGAACAATGTGGATTTGTACCATGAAAGGGAACACGTGAGCAAATACTCAACACCAGACAGATAGTAGAAAAAGCGAGAGAACATAACATACCAATGTTGCTCTGTTTTGTAGATTACATAAAGGCTTTTGATTCAGTAAAATGGGATCCTCTCTGGAGTATAATGGAAAATATGGGAGTACCTAACCACCTAGTTAACCTAATAAGAAATCTGTATAATAAAAAACTCAGCCAAAGTTAAAGTACATGGAATATATTCAAATGCATTCAAAACAGAGGAAGGAACTAGACAAGGTTGCATACTATCACCATTATTGTACAACATGTATTCTGAATATATAATGAGAAAAGTACTAGATGAATGGGATGGAGGAATCACTATAGGAGGCAGAAAAATCAGTAACCTGCGATACGCAGATGACACACTTATACTAGCAGCGAATGAAGTCGAAATGATTACCATCATCGAACGGCTAAGCCGAATAAGTGAAGAATTCGGACTTCAAATCAACACCGGAAAAACAAAAATAATGATTGTAGACAGAGCAAATAATAATCTACCGCATATACGCCAAATAGTGATTTTCGAAGTAGTCGACAGATTTGTATACTTGGGCTCTCTGATAACCAACAATGGTGATTGTTCCTCAGAAATCAAACATAGACTAGGAATGGCCCGAACCGCAACTGCTAAATTAATTAAAATATGGAAAGACCGAACAATAACAAGGAATACTAAGCTCAGGTTGGTCAATGCCCTTATTTTTCCCATTGCTACATATGCAGCTGAAACATGGACTCTCAAAAAAATCGATAGGAGTAAGATCGAAGCCTTTGAAATGTGGGTATACAGAAGAATTCTACGCGTGTCCTTGACAGAACATAGAACCAACCTGTCAATTCTGGAAGAGCTTCATATAAAAGACAGGCTACCAAAAAAAGTAAACCAAGCATACCTAACTTACTTCGGCCACATAGCTAGAAGAACGGGCACCATGGAAATATTGGTAGTAGGAGGAAAGGTAGAAGGCCGAAGACCAAGAGAAAGATCTCCAATACGATGGGTAGACCAAATGAAGAGTTTGGTGGGAAAATCCCTACATGAAGCCGTCCATATGGCACAAGATCGCAGTCAATGGAGACAGCAGACTAACAATATTTAGGGTGTCACTACGCCCTGACAAGGGCTAAAGGATTGAGGAGGATAAAAAAATTGTGCAATATCATCAAAAATATTGAAACAAGAAAGAAGGATGCTAAAGAAGAAAGAAGAACACACAGACACCACAGTTACACATTAGAACTATTACTTAAAAAGAAAAAATTAAGAATATACACATACTATTTTTGACGTAAGAAAGGTTTAATACTCAATAACAAGAACGAAACTCTAACGGGAAACAATGCACAAATTACGGATACAGAAAGAAGAAACAAGAAGTTTTTATTAAAATTGAGATTATTACATATCTTCAAATTTACAATACGTAAAACGGAGTTACCTTGCACCATTTTTTTTAGTTTTATTTTCTTAAAGTGGATATAACGTCACTCGAAAGGAGATCTGAACTTTTTATCATAAATATTTATTGAACAGGTTGTAATATAACTCTTATTATAGCTATTTTTTAGACCTATTGCATAATTCAGAGAACAACCTAGTTTTTCTTGCAATTAAATGCAAAAAATTCTTCGTCTGCTCAGTTTTTTGAGTCTGCCTACATTTATAAAAGAAGCATAAAAGTAAAGAGCATTGCTGTATTTTATATATGAACAAACTGTATTATAACGACAATAGTAAAAATACAAATACCATCATCCTGAAGTGGGTTGATCTAAAGGCGGCAGGCCTAAGACTCTTGGGACCTGGGGATCTTTTTGGTTGGTCAACTACAACAATCGCGGACATTGTTAAATGTCACTCCCATACACAAACCGTAAAAAGATGGAAAGAAGGGCAAGAATATACACTTGCCAGGGTAACACTAAATAACCTTGAAGAGTCAGCACCAAAGAAGTAATTGGGAATGATCAGGAAAAACCTACGCTTGACAGTTGATTTTTTAACTGGTCATTGTCAACTAAGCAAACACCTTCACACACTGGGGCTAGCAGACACACCTCTATGTAGGAAGTGTGAACCAGAAGACGAAACTGTAGAGCATGTCCTATGTGAATGCCCGGAGACATCGTTAAAATGGCCCACACCTGCTCACATAAGAGAGATGTCTCCTGGTGACTTGTCCACCTTCCTAGAAATGGCAGAATGGACAATGAGCTAAAGGCGACAGCTCCCTGCGAGGATTCACAATAAGTCAATTGTGGACTAAGTGCTGTGAAACTTAACTCGTCTTCCCTACTCTACAGATACAGAATACAAAGTTTAAAACTAATACCACTACAATTTGTCGCATTCTGGAACAATGTACAATCTTCGTCTGATAATTTTCTTGGAAAGATTTATGGCATCAATTGCATTCTCCCACGAATACCATATTTGGTCACGTCTTTCTGGCGATTTCCAAAACTTTAATGATTTGGCAGTGGAATTGATCATCGCTCCGCCATTTTCTATTCATGTTATTACTCCAGAGTAAACATAAACTTCATAGAAAACTAAAACATTCTCACCAATATTTTTTTAACATCATCGAGTTTAGACTTTTTAACTTTTTCAACAATATTTGTTCCAAGAGAATCTGAGGCAAGTTTTTCCTTAAATTCGCTTTCTTCTTCCAAATCTTGTAGCTCAGTTATTTCATCATATTATGAATCCCTACCCAGTGGAAAGTGGTCGTCCAAAACAATGTCCTCTGAATCATCTACGATGTCTGGCTCAACAGCTTAATAACATATGGAAGTAGATGTTTTAGTTAGATCTTTTGATTTAATTTCAGAATGGGCAATACTTTGTCCTTCTGGAAATAGAACTGTATGGCTTCCTGTCTTTTATCTTCTAAATAGCGATTGAAAGTGTTTTCCATATCCGAGGAGCTTGATTATTATTATTTGTTATATCACTATCAGTTATCGCATTAAATTGCTTAATTGTTTTTAACCGCTCTTTTTCATTTTTCGGTTAATGACCGTAAAAAAAATGTTGGAAATTACTGTTTCTCAAGTACATGAATGTCCTTATATTTAGATAAAAATTTCCCTCCAGATTTTTTTCATTGGGGCAAATAATGCAACATCTAACGGTTGTGTAATGTGGGTGATATTTGGAGGCAAATATAATAAAATGAATGCAGTGTTTTCGACACAAATCCAGGGCTTTAACATTAATATCAGAAGACAAATTGTCTCCTAAAACAACCTTCTTTCCCTGAATTTTTAGATAGAATAGTGTTAAACCAATTTGCAAATGTCTGTGTTTCGAACCAACTATATGAAGTATTTGCATAACGTTTACCCGGGGGTCATTTTCAGTGCAGGTCTCCCAGAAATGCTTGGATTTGTAAACCATATAAGGGGTAGTAGCTCACCAGCTGCATTTCCACGCATCATAAAGGAAATGCTACTCTTCGAAAAGTTCACCCCACATTTAGCTAATACCTTTTTTTGTGCGGGATCATCTAGTCTCGTCATAATTAAAAATAGCATATGGCTTCACACCATTTAATGTTTGTTTTAAATTTTTTATGTATTCATTCATTTGGTCCTCATTTAGTGCTGGTCTACTTTTTTTATGTTTGAGGCTCTCTTTGCAGTAAGATCCTTATGACGACTTAAAAATGATTTGACCCAATCCATATCTGGAGTATTAGCCTTAAAGCGAGTTATTTTTCCTTGGAGATTTAAATAAGTATTGATTATTTGTCGCAATTCCGTTCCAGTAACAGGAAAACCAGCATCGCTAAGGCTATAAATGCATTATACGAAGCATCTTTCCTCTTCATAAGCGAATAATGATGCGTATCGAGGTTTTCTAGCGTGTACTCCATTTCATTTGTAAAAAATAGTTATCCTTGGAATGTTAAATAATTAAGCGGAAGCTCTTATACTTATGTTATCTTTTATTGCTGACAAACATGCCTTCAAATCTTCTTTTCGGTAGTCTGTTTACCTGTTGAACCACATATTCAAGCTCTTCACTAGCTTGGTGACATCAAGATTGAGAAAAAATTAGATTTCTACCAATCAACAGAGCAGGCAGGATTCCGTTCAAATTATGGTATCAATGATCACCTACAAACACTAAAGACGCTCAGTGAAAAATCTATAGAATACAACAAAACTCTTACCCTTATTTTCATAGATTTTCATAAAGCGTTCGACAGGATCGAAATAGACAGCCTTATAGAAGCAATGAATAACAGCAGGATTGACCATAGGTATAGTAAACTTGTTTACAATATTTACAAAAATTCCACTATGACTGTTAAGATACACTATAAAACCCAATCAATAAAAATAAAACGTGGAATAAGGCAAGAAGATACATTGTCACCGAAATTATTCATAACGGCTTTAGATGGTTATTGTTGGAATTTCTTTAAGATGGTTAGTTGGAACCACAGAGGAGTAACAATAGACGGCAAAAAGCTCAACATCTCCGTTTCGCAGGTGGTATTGTCCATATCACAGATAATTTAGGAGAAGTCATGGATATGTTAAATGAATTGGACTTTGCATGTTTGAAGGTGGGCCTTAGAATGAACTTGACCAAAACTAAGTTTATGACAAATATCATGATACTATGAATATAAGATAAGATATTGCGCATGTTTTTGTGACGTCATTGGAGACTTGCACGTTCGAAATGTCAGTTTTTGTATATATCAATAAATAATATTTAATAAATAGTTTGGAGATATCCTTATGTGTACGATTATTGTAATTATTAAACATCTTAACTTATTTTCGTCTAGTAATTTCATCACAGAATGCATACAAATCTCATTTAACTTTAACAAGAATTCAAATTCTAGTCTCCAATGCTGGCATGCGCGAACCCGACCGATTTTGAGCTACGGGAAGATCCTATCTTGGTATTCATAGTATCATGACAAATATGGTCACCAATAACCATTTAACTATTCAAGACAACGCAGTAGAGCTAGTGGAGAAATATACGTATTTGGGTCATGAAATAAGAATCGGCAGGGATAAATAACCAAACATGCGAAATCCAAAGACGAATTACTTAAGCGCGGGCAACAGCAAGACACACTTAGGGGCCAACATACCAATAATCCTCAAAATAAAAGTATTTGGCCAATGCGTATTACCGGTCATTACCTATGGGGCGGAAACTATGACGCTAACCAGGACTACGGTTTCGAAATTGAGAGTGATCCAGAGTTGAATGGAACGGGCTATGCTGGGAGTGACGTTGAATAAGAAACGTCAAATAAGAAACGAAGATCTGCGAAGAAAGACAAGTATTGCTGATGGTGTGGAACGCATAGAACAGAACATAGAAACTGAAATAGAACAACGGCAGGTCATGTAACGAGAATGCACGACTCACGATGGACGAGCAAAATTACAAATTGGAGGCAAAGAGCAGACAAACGTAGTAGAGGAAGACCACCTACATGTTGGGCTGACGACATCAGGCGTATCACCAAAAATCGGCAACAAAGAGCACAAAATCGTAAAAATTGAGGAGTTTAAGGGAGGCCTTACTCTAGTGTACGTGATGAATGAAGGCTGAATGATGATGATGACTGGACTATAAGAAGAATTTATTACTTTGTTAATTCTTCTCTGTTGATTGAGTCTTATCTGTTTAAATCAGCAAAATTTTTAAGAATCTTATATTTTAGCCAAAGATATATTACCTTCTTCTTACAATGCCGTCTCCCTACGGAGGTTGGCAATCATAATGGCTATTTTTATTTTAGAACTTGCTGCTCCAAACAAATCAATCGATCTGCATTGATACCAATCGCGTAGATTTTTTAACCATGAGTTCTGCCTTCGAACAGATCTTCCTTGAATCTTTCCTGTATTATGAGTCTCAAAATTTCATATTTTGGTACCCTCATCACGTGACCTACGTATTCCAGTTTTCTGGTTTGTATAGTGTGATTAGTTCTGTTTCTTTACCAACCCCCTCCAGTACTTCTTTATTTGTAAGTCTATCAGTCATATTCTATCAGTCTATCTATCATATTTTCAATACTCTGCGGTATAACCACAGTTCGAAGGCCTCGTTTATTTTTAAATTACATTTTTTTAATATCCAAGTCTCAGCTCCATATAATAACATTGAAAATATATAACAGCGAATGGTACGTAGTCTGATCTTCAAATTTAGATTTTTGCACGTTAGGAGTGGCTTCATTCGTATAAATGCTGATCTGGCAATCTCTATTCACCTGTTTATTTCTACAGTATGATTATTGGTTTCATTGATCAAAGTTCCCAAGTACTGGTAGACATATTACCACCATAACATAAATACCATTTACTCTTCACACAATCAGTCAATGGTAAAAATATACATTAAAGGTGATTCATTAGGATTTTTAAAAACGGTCATTAGTTATAAATTAAATATTTAGAAACTATAAAATACTAATTTACAAATAAACCAATTATTACCTTGAGGTCAAAAATTGTTAGTATATTTTGTGTTTTGTATAGTAAGTGTATTTCTAGGACCATGTTTTGGATATGTAAGTACCAAATAACAAAATTTAAATTTAGTTATTTACCTTATAACTCAGTTAAGCTTTTATTACATTAAGAGTACTGCTAATACTATATGAGAAGGTACCTCAATATTGGGTTAAACTCTTACAATTAGCACTTTTAGAGGAAATGTTACGCTGTGTCTATACAATTTATTGTGTCTTTCCTTTTCTTGCTTTCTTTGATAGTTTCTAAATAACAAGGCAACTCATGCAAAGTACTAGTATATGACAAATGAGCCAATACTCACAATCTTAAGTAGTTTTTATTTAATAAAGTTGGTAAATTTTGGGCTAACGGTTACAAAGCTTACAATATTTGCCCCATCATCAGGCTCCAGTTATATGTATTAAAAACTAAAAGATGTGACTTGAAGGTGATTCTCAGGAGTACCTTAGTTTATAAAGCTTTCCTGTACCTGATATCCTGTATTTTTTAATACAAATAAGACTAACGTACTGGGCCTGATAATGGGGAAAATATTGTAAACCTTTAAACCAGTAGCCCAAAATTTACCAACTTTATTAAATAAAAACTACTTGAGATTGTGACTTATTTCCCGTATACTAGTATTATGGACTCACATTGGCAACCTTTTTATCATTCTTGCAAAGTCATTTCTCCCAGGATGTTTAATATATTTACTCCATCTTTACGTAAGGGTAATCCTCTATTTCTATCTTATATAACTTAAGAGTTCCTCAGAGTACAGCACTGTGAGAGTAAATTTTCATTTACTGATGAAACCGAGGTTTCATTTTCAACCCCATAAAATCTGCATTTTTCCACATCTACTTCCGTCAATATTTTCAGTTGCTTCCTCAATTCACAATTACCTATAAGCAATTATGTTTTAGTTCCCTAAAAGTATTTACGATGGTATCATTCGTTGTACTTCCAATGTTTGGATCTTTTAGGATATTTTTTGATTTTTGATTTTTTTAAATTTTTCTAGCATTAAGTTCTTATTAATTCCGCAAACAGATTGTTATTCTTTTTCTTCTTACTGCGCCGTTTTGCCAAGAAAATGTCGCATGTCCTTGAGCCAAGAATTTTGTCTTCTTTCCCTCCTATTGACTTTTTTCCATGCGTTGTATGATCACGTGTTTGTTCACGAGCTCTCGATGTAAATATATTGAGCTTCACGAGTTCCCACACTATTTCTGAAGCCGAATTTGTGTATCGTCCACTTGTTCTTCGTACTTTTTATATATACGGGTGTGTTTGACTCTCAAGAACGTTTTTAATACGTGAGACATTAAGCGTATAATGCGGTAATCATCCCTTTTGAATGGATTAGCATTTTTGGGTAATGATGGTGATGATAGTGTGTTTGACACGGAAACTAGTTATATATAAATCAGTTTTAAACGCTCTCCTATGTCTTCCGATACCCAGTTACCACTTCTCTCGATTCATCCATAAGTTTTCTTCTATGTCTCTGTCTTTCATTTCTCTATTGATGTCTTCTATCCAACTAAGGCGGGGTCTTCCTCTTTTTTTCTACCGTGAGGGGTCCAAATTAAGACTTGTTTTGGGAGACGTTCTTCAGACATTCTCTGTACATAACCGTACCATCTGAGTTGTTAGGTACCAATATCTTCTGCTATTGTATGTTTTACTTTCATAATTTCTCTTATTCTGTTGTTTCGTACTCTTTCTAGTCTAGATTTTCCAGCTGAACGTCTCCAGAAATCCGTTTCCGTTGCCTCAAATTTTCTCTTGTATCTTTTCTTTATTTGCCATACTTCACTACTTTAGGTAATAATACTTTTAATTATTGTATTATATATCTTGTGCTTGTTATTATTAGAGATTGATTGATCCCAAAGAATACTATTGAGAAGGAAAATTTATTTCTTGTTCTATTTCTTCGTTAAACCTATATGGAAGTTTTCTTTGATTCTGGACGGAAACTAGTCCATTTGCTAAAGATTTTTGAATGATTTATTTTATGTTTAAAAATTGAAACTTGATTGTAATAAATTTATATTATTTAATCCAGACGCATTCAAGTGATTACATACGAGTTCGTTTATTTAAACATTAGTGAGTTTATTGACGTTTCAATTTCCACTTCGAAAATCTTTCTCAAAATACAAACATTAGTGTTTGTTTTTTGATAACAATTTCCGAAGTGGAAATTGAAACGTCAATAAATTCGTATATTTATTTACGATTAAGTGACAGTAGGTGGGTTATTTTTACTGAAAGTTGCACATTACTTTTAACCAGGTTTTCATAAAATGTAGCTGAAAGTGCTTTATTTTTGATAGATTCACAGAGGATGTGATTAATACCACTTCTAAATTTAACTATCTTCGAGAGATGTTGGCGACCACATTGGCCCATCTTATTCTATTCACATCATCATCATCATTTTGGCTTTACAACCCTGTGTGGATCCTAGCCTCCTCAAGATATTTTTCCAGCCGTCCCTATCCATCGTCTTCCTCCGCCAAGCACGTATTTCCATATTTCTCATATCTTGATCTATGTTATCTAGGAATCTTGTTCTGAGTCTTCCTCTTCTTCTTCTTTGACCAATAGGTCTATCAAGGAGCGTTTTTCTAGCTGGGTCTGTTTGCTCCATCCGCATTACATGGCCTACCCACCTCAAACGTCCTAATCTTAATGTGTTTTACGATATCTGGTTCCTAGTATCTTCTATAGAGGTCGAAGTTGTATCTCTGCAGGTTCTCTGGCAGTTATCTCTGCGGTAGTGTCATTGTCAGTATTGACGAGCGTTCACAGGTATACAAATTCGTTAACTGCTTCGATGACGTCGTTTTCTATAACAAGTGGCCGTAGTATTTGTGATTGCGTACCTATTTTCATGTATTTCGTTTTATTGGTGTTTATTATTAAACCCATTTTGTAGCCACTTCCTTTAGTGTTACGCACGCCTCTCGTGCTGCGTTTTCCGTTCTCTCAACAATATTGATCTCATCAGCATATGCTAGGATTTGCACAGATTTGTTATATATTAAACCGGTAGTTGTGATTTGTGATGTACGTATTACTTTTTCCAGAGCTAGATTGAATAGTATACAGTAGAGTGGGTCTCCCTGACGTAGCTCGTTATTTGTTTTGAAAGGTTTAGAGAGTTCCCCTTGGATTCGTACTCCGCATTCAACTTTTTCAAGCGTTAGTTTGGTTAGACTTACTAACTGATTTGGTACTCCTAGGTCTATCATTGCTCTAAACAATTCTCTTCTATTTACAGAGTCGTAGGCTATCCTGTAGTCTATAAATATGTGGTGCGTGTCTACACCAGTGTTTTCTCTAGAATTTGTCTCAGGGTTAAAATCTGATGAATCGTTGATTTACCACCTCTGAAACCAGCCTGGTATTGTCCTATTATTCGCTTTGCATATGGTGCCATACGACGGCATAGTATATTGGAGAATATTTTATACGCTACATTTAGGAGCGTAATTCCTCGATGGTTAGAGCATTCAAAGATATCTCCCTTTTTGTATATGGTGCAAAGTGATTTGTTTCTGGATAGTTTGTTTATAGCGTCTTTAACTTCCAGGATCGTTGGTGGATTCTCCTGCCTCTGGTCTGCTCCGCTTACCTCACAGCTTTCGTCTTCCGGGTTTTCTTCTTCTTCCTCTATATTAAGTATCTGGTTAAAATATTCCATCCATCGATTGAGTACGTCTGTTCTTATTGTTAATAGATCGCCATTCAAAATTCTACTTTGATTTGTGTTTGCCTTGAATTCTTTTCTGTTGATGTTAACTTTCTTGTAGAATGTTCTGAATTCTTTCTCTCTGTTGATGTTTTCTATATATTGAAGTTCCTTTTTTAAGTGGTTTCGTTTCTTTATTCTGTGTATTTTCTTTTCTTCTCTTCTCTTTGTCTGGTAATTCTCATACTTGTTCTAGTTCGGCGGGTAAGCATTTTTACATAGGCTTCATTTTCTTTCTGTGTTGCGTCTTTGCATTCATCGTCAAACCAGTGATTTTTTCGAGTACAAGTTTCTGTTCCTATTTCATCTCGTGCTGCTGTCTGAATATCTTCCTTTTATCCTGTTCCAGTAGGAGTCTATATCTCTCTGGCCTTCTTCGCTTAGACTTTGATTCCTTAACCTATTGGTAATATTTTCCCAATACTGTTTTGCAACAGTTGCATCTCTCAGCTTCTGTACATTCCATTTCCTTCTATCTATTTTTTTTTCTTGGTTGGAATTTGAAATTCTAGTCCTTCATGTTGAGATCACTAAACAATTGTCTGAGTCTGCAGTTCGTTATGTTCTATTCACAGCAGCTCGAAATAGATCAGTTGACGTTAGACCAGTCCATTTTTTAAGATTAGCTAGCCAGAATATACGTCTACGTCCAGAGCATCCCTTACCCTCAATCTTGCCCTGTAGAATCAACTGTAGAAGTCGATATTTATCATTACGCATGATGTGACCGAAGTAAGGTATTTTTTTCGATTTTTTATGGTGTTAATAATTTCTTTGTCTTTTCTTAGCCTCTGGAGATAGTTATGTTACTTGTGTGATGTATATATGAGACCCTCAACATACGTCAGTAGCACCACATTTCAAATGCCTCCAATCGTTTTATGGTATCTTCTGTAAGGCTCCAGCTTTCTACTCCATAGAGGATGACACTAAAGACGTAACATCTAAGAATTCTTATGCGTATATTGATACTTAAAGTTGCAGAGCATCTTCCTAAGGCTGTTGAAAGAGCTCCTGGTTTTTTCAATATGAGTTTTTATTTCGTAGCTGTGATCCCAATTATTCTTAATATTGCGACCCAAATAGCATATTTTTCCACCCTTTCTAACGGTGTATCGTTAATTGTAATCTGGGCGTTTATGCCGGTGTTCTTACTAATGATAATTATTTTTCTCTTCTTGCAATTAAGTTTTAGACCGTATTTGTTACATGCTTCTACAACGTTATCCATCATCCTTTGTAACCCCTGCGCACTATCTGCTAGAAACACTGTATCGTCTACATATCTAATGTTGTTTATAAGTTGGCCATTTACAGCAATCCCATCTCGTCCAAGGCCTCTCTAAAGATGTTTTCAGAGTATATGTTAAATAATGGCGGTAACAATATGCAACCCTGTCTAACTCCTTTTTCGACTGTGAAGATCTCGGACAGTTTATTTTTTAATCGTACTGTTGCTTTTTGTTGGAGATATAAGTTTGAGATCAGTCTTATATCCTTACCATCGAGTCCTAATGTTTTTAGGATATCGATTAGTTTCCCATGTGGGACTTTATCAAATGGCTTCTCGAAATCAATCAAACATGCATACACATCGCAGTTGACATCCCTGGCTCTCTGTATTAGAACTTGCATACTAAAAAGTGCTTCTCTCGTTTCGAGTTTTGAAGTGGAGTATGAATATTGATAGTAGCCAGTCTCGTAGATGTTGTTGAATAGCTTCGTAAGAGCTGTGATTTGGTGTGACTCTAATAGCTTTAAATTTCACCATGCACCTCATGACGTCCTGGTGATTTCCCATCTTTAAACAGATTAATGGCCATAGTTACTTCTTCGTTTGTTATTTCTGGGCCGTAGGGATTGTTTATTTCAGTCCTACTTCGTGGTGCATCTTTGAATAATTCTTGCATATATTCTTTCCATGTTCGCAATTTATCTTCAATGGTAGTCAAAATTTGGCCTTCAATGCCTACAACTATGCCTGTATTGCGTTGTTTTCTGGTATCCTGTAGGTTAATTTTTTTTGAGCATATGGTAATCGTGATGTTTGCGTTGTAGTGTTTTAACTTCCATACACACACTATATCACACTGGAAAATATTCGTGATTCTATAACGTTTAATTTAGTCAGGTGAGTGGGAACAGCACCGTTACCTACTAGTTTTTAATCTTATGATAGTGTCTGCTGATCGCTTGGATATGTTATAATGAAATATGACTATTTCATATATGAATAATCTTGTAATAATCATTATTTAATGTATTAGCTAATATTTTCCAGCTGTCTTGCCAGTTAAAATTTATTTTTTGATTAGATCTGTTACTGTAAAAAAAATAAAACTAAACTAAATTGTTGATGAATTGTTGTTATATTTTCAGATGCAATTCTTGTTTCATGGAAAATTGCGGAATCGGTTACAATTGGGATTAACACCAAAGAAGAAAGTTTTAGTTTATATAATTTGAATAGTCATCGCCGCACTTCAAGACAAATAAATCCATGGTTTCCGCCACAGAATCCAGATTTTGGAGGTGATATTATTTTTTTCCCTTAATATAGAATTAGTACTTTAGTTAAGTATTTTATATTTGCTCGTATTCAGCTAGCTAGAGTTTAGTGATTTCAGTTTGCGTTGTTTAATTAATATTAATACTTCTCTCACTAATTATTTAGACAATTTTGTTTTATTATATTGAACCTATAAACAAACCTCAAAAAATGTCAACTTGGGCAGGAACTTACATAAGTTCTTAACACGTTGCCTGCCGTCTCGGTTTATGTGACCGAGACAAAATTGCTCTGCACGCCAGCGAGGTCTATTTGACCGAGAATTTTAACGTCTCAGTCAATTTGACCGAGGCAGACCGACATTACAGGCTATATAAAGGTACCTCTGTGCACCTAGCGGTAACTTTTTCGACCATATAGCAGAAACGGCATTGGCGTGAACGGAAAGTATTACAAAGTCCTCTAAGGCAGCCAACGTGTTAACTATATAACACTGTAAGCATTAATGATATAATAATGTAATTAAATGAAGCAACCGTTTACAAATTATCAATCTATTTACAATGGGTTATGTTTGGAGTAGATACTATTATTTTCTCCATCAATTTTCTTTTACTCCTAGAGCTATGACCTTTATCTATCGTTGGATATAGCATGTTGGCTACCATATTCGTTATTATCACTTTATTGACAGCAGCTCTAAATAATGATGTAGTCAATTTTTCGTACCATTTAAGCCATGATAGTCTTCTTTTTCTACCAGGACCACGTTTACCGTGGATCTTTCCTTGAATGATGAGATGAAAAAGTTTATATTTTTAGGGTGTCTGATAATGTGTCCCAAGTATTCCAGCTGGCGTCTCTTTATTATATTGACCAGTTTTGTTGTTTCGTTTAGCCGTTCAAAGACCTCCTCGTTTCTAATTCTGTCGACCCAGCTTATTCTTAGTAATCGTTTATATACTCAGACCTCAATAGCTTCCAAGCATTTAAGAATACCCTTACTTACAGTCTACGTTTCCATACCATTCAGTTACTCTGGAGAGATATGGCATTATGTCATTTGAACGCAAAAGTCAATAGATCGTGGCTGCAAAGTATGTTCCTTATTTTTACCGTGATACACAAGTTTTTCTACTCTGTCTACTACAGCATCTCTCACTTTTATACCGTCATCTTTATAATCTAACTATCATATATTTAGTTTTCTTGGCGTTGAGTTTTAATCCAGACGAATCATAGATCTTGTTTATTTTGTTCATTAGATTTTGAAGCTCTTCTCCGCAATTTGCCAGCACTAAGGGGTCGTCGACATATCTAATATTGTTCACGGTTACACCATTCATAATAATATCTTCTGTTGTCCCCATTAAGGTTTCCTTAAATATTTCCTCTGAATACAAGTTAAAGAGTAAAGGCGAGAGTATACAGCCTTGTCTCTCCAATATTGTTATATTTATTTCAACCGACAGTTCCCGTTTAACTTTTATTCCTGATAGTTTTTTTATTAATGTCAGAAAAGATATTTTGCAATTGTTCATAGATCTTTATCGTCCAATCCATCTGTTTTTAATATTTCTAGAATTTTGTTATGTTGAACCTTGTCGAAAGCCTTTTCAAAATCGATTATACAGATGTACCTATACATATATTAATTTATATATCTGCATGTCTGTATCAGTACTGCGATACTAAACAAGGCTTCTCTTGTACCCAAGCCACTCTTAAATCCAAAATGAGTGTTGCTAATTCTCTCCTCTAATATGGTGTATATTCTGCTTTGTATTATTCGTAGGAAGATCTTCAAAACCTGACTCATCACTTCAGACTTATTGTTCGATTGTAAATGCATGCCAGTGGCGCACCCAGGGGGGTTTTGTGGGTTAAACCCCCCCTGGACATTATTCCGATACTGTTATTCACAAAGTTTAAGGACTTAAAATAGTGGAGGTGGCATAAAAAAATTTCGGTGCCTAAACCCCCCACCCCAGAGGAAAATTCTAGGTGCGCTACTGATGCATGCCTCTGTACGTTGTTTCTTTGATATTCTGACAAATTTTGACTGAAGCTAATCAGGTGGTATTATCCAAGTGTCATAAAATCTGTTATAATGTTATAATAAAAACAAATTACAGTGTTTTAATTTCATGTTTTTGTCAAAAACTTTAGTATTTCAGCACTCACTTCATCGCAGCCAAGTGCTTCTCCATTTCTTGCTGTATGTATTGCCCATGTAACCTCACGTTCTATTATAGATGGTCCTGTTTATGGCAATCGTTGTATAGTGTTCTACTCTTTCATCTTCAAAGAATTCAGAAATGTAGGTTTTCCATTATTGTAACTGTTAATTGCTATCTAATATTCTGGATAGTTTGGATAGATATTTTGGATAGTTATTTCCAGCGATTTCTTTTTATTTCTTGTGCTTGGATGAAATGTATCGTGTTTCTTTTCATAGTGTTGTCTTATCTCCTGCTTTAGTATTGCGTGGTTCCTCTTGTGTTTGTTTTTGTCTTTATTTCTGACTTCTCTTCTTTGTTCCATGAGTTTTTAGTATTTCTTATGTTATTTACCCTTGTTTTCTTCTTCTTGTTACTGCGAAATTTTGTTTCTTGAACGGTCTTAATATAACTTTCATTTTCGTCCAGTTTTCCTCGGTACTGTTCTCTTTGCTTGATGTCATTGGAGACTCTTGGAGATTATTTTTGTTTGTTTTAGAATACTGGTTATTTTTTGTTTTATGGTATTATTTCACATTTTTTCTCTATCAATAGTAATATTTACTTTTCCGCCCTTGTAATCGTATGCAATGTCAGTCTTATTTTTCTTGCCAAAATACATCTGCACTTGGATAGATTTTGACTGCTAATACTAAGTTTCTGTATCTTTTATTTATACATATGAAGTCCATTAGGTTACGAACCATTCGTTCAGGTATATCTTCTGGTAATCTCTAGGTGTAAAGACGACGAAGTTGAAAAATTTAGTTTGATATTATGTTACTTTTCTACACAAAAATATGCCAACATATCTCCTCTTTCATTTCATATTTCCAGACCATATTTTCCTATGGTATCTGGCTGCTCTTTTTCCATTAAATTTTTGCATTTTCCATGACGTTATTTGTATTTGTAACATCAGTATCCAGTAACTATGTCAGACACTGGCCATCTCATTTCACTTATTCTGAGGATACTTATATTTAACCCATTTATTTCTTCTATGGTGTTCTGACCCTTTCCTAGTTCGTACATGCTTCTTACATTCCATATTCCTCTTTTTTTAATATAAAATGTATTCATGCTTCTAGCTGCATCCCTCCCGTACTCGGAGCCGATATTGTTATCGGCCATTTCCATTATTGTTACTTGGGAAAGTTAGACTCTAGGTGGTTTCTCGGTACCTTTCTATATTGTGTAGTAAAAGGAAATATAGTGACCCGTCTACCCTCGGAAACCTAATAGCCACTTGGGGGTAGGCAGAAACATAAGCTAGCCAAAAGAAGCTGAGAGACAAGATTAAAGAAATTTCACTTAAGACAAGTAAAATGTGAAGATCCTTATGATACGCCAGATGCACTTCATATGAATATGAGTATTAATACACTTTGTGTTTCCGCTCATACCTCGGCGCGGGTGCACGCCATTTGTACAATTTAAATACCCCAATTTCATGGCCTGACCATTAATTTTAGTAAAATCAAAATATAGTATTTTTGACAGTACAATCTGACTGACGTCACTTGTATATAAAATTTCAATAACATCAACCTTAGAGTTAAAACTTCCCTAACACAGCTAAAAATACGACAGTCATACGGAGCTGCTCGATTTTCCACAGACATCAACATGGTAGTATAATAAGAAAAATATGATCGTGATTACATCAAGAATTTTCATTCAGTTCCTCATCTTTTGGCTTATTTTAATCAACATTCTCAGATTCAGTGCTTTCTTCTGACGGATGATAAGAACTTCCCGATGAAGCATAGGGATTATATTCATCAAGATCACTACCATTATATGAGTCAAGTTCTTGAATCTGGTGACTAATGTTTTCATCGCACAAATTTTCGTTTGTTTCATCAGTTTCCTGTACTTGATTTATAATAATAGTTTCTGTTATATCAATTTCTACATTACCTGGTACTCCTTCCACCTGGTACCATTTAAAATTATAATTATTAGTTAGCTCGAGTGTGCATATGAAACTCCTTGCTAGTCTTCATTTCGGAATGCATTTAACTCGTTTTGCCAAAAAAGTCACTTAACACCTATGTGCGCTAGATCAATGATAATATGTTTCATGATTACATTAATTATTTTTTTGTGATTTTTTTTAGATCCATCATTGTTTGGAAATGGTTTTAATCCTGATTTTAACGTTGGCCCATTTACAATTAATAGACGTCCTGGGAATAATTTCCGTCAACCGTCAAATGAACCTAATAATTTAAAATTTCCTTGGAATAATTCAAATGGTAATAATCGAAGACCATTACAAGGCTCTAATGATTTTGACCGGCCATGGAGTAACCCAAACAATAATCGACGCCCATTTGATGGATCTGGTAACAACGATAGACAATCATTGACTAATCCAAATAGAAGACCACAGCCATCTGATGGACCTGGTAATGACAACAATGGTCGGCGACCTTTTACAAATCCAAATAGAAGACCACAATCTGACGGATCTGGTAATGATGGTCGACGGCCATTTATTAATCCAAATGGTAGACCACGACCATCTGATGGATCTGATAACACTGGTAGGCAGCCATTTAATAATCCAAATAGGAGACCACAATCATTTGATGGATCCGATAACGATGGTCGGAGGCCATTTACTAATCCAAATAGACGACCACAGTCAGTTGATGGGTCGGGTACCGGTGGTAAGCAGCCACTTACTAAACCAAATAGTAGACCACAGTCAGTTGATGGATCCGATAACGACGGTAGGCAGCCATTTACTAACCCAAATAATAGACCAGAGTCAATTGATATATCTGATAAAGGAGGCAGGTTGCCCTTTACTAATCCAAACCGTAGGCCACAATCGTTTGATGGATCCAGTAACAACGGTCGACAACCATTTACTAATACAAACAATAATGTGCAGCAACCTTGGAATAGTCATAATAATGGTGGAATACCAAATCAAAACGGTAATGAATAATTATTTAATAGACAAAACAATAAAAAAACTGAATTTCGTGCAAATTTTGTTTTGGATGGGTAAAATGTAACGATCCATTTACTATATTATTTTTAAACATAAATATACAGAGTGGCCTAAAAGTCTGGAAACGGTCAATTATCTCGTAAAATACCAGACATAATTATACAAAATTTGAGGTACACCTATTTTGGGATACGAAGATTTCATATTTGATATTTGCAATGTTGCCAGATTTACCGTATCTCTTATATTATTAGTAACTTTGGTTT
The DNA here is from genome assembly GCA_918026665.1 of Diabrotica balteata. Lineage (NCBI taxonomy): Eukaryota > Metazoa > Arthropoda > Insecta > Coleoptera > Chrysomelidae > Diabrotica > Diabrotica balteata. The sequence continues at coordinate 115,857,311 of OU898282.1, forward strand.
TTCAAATTCAACACCCTGTATATTCACTCATTATTGGAATCTCCTTTTCAACACGAGTTCAGCCATATGTAACACTTATGATTTTATCTAGTCTGGAAGGTCTTAAATATATAAAACAGAAGTCTGGCAAAGCCTAATTGTCTTAATAAATTTTTTAATACCAACTATTTTTAACTACATTAAAAAGTAACAATTGATAGATTACAACATTTTTAACAAAATGGTTACTTTATCAAGTGTTCAAAATGTGCTCCATTTGTGAGTTGACAGTATCCTAATCGATGGTAGAATGCGTCTACCACATTTTTCCAGGATTGTTTTGAATTTATTCGAGATTCATCGATTTTATGTTGCCTTAGTTCTGCAAGACTTGCTGGTTTAGTTTTGTGAACTAAATTTTTCAAGTATCTCTAATAAAAATAATCTTTAGGATTGAAATCAGGTGAACGTGGAGACCATTCAATTTGACCTCGTCTACCGATCCATCGTCCTGGAAATATCTCTTCTAAATAACCCTGAGCATTTACCCCAAAATTAGCTAGAGCTCCATATTGCCCATATCTAATTAAAATTGGCACCAAACAAGTTTATCAGTGTAGGTACAATTTCATTTCTAAGTAACATTTCGTAACTATCTGAAGTTAAATTTCCTTCGATAAAAATGGCCCAATTAACTAAGTACCTACTATACCTGACCATAAATATAATTTTTGTGGTCTTTGAGTTTGGTTTTCACGCATCCAGTGTGGATTTACGTCACGTTATTACCTACAATTGTGTCGATTTACACTTCCACACAGTGTAAAGGTTGCTTCATCAGAAAAACATATTCTGTTAACGAAATTTTTATCCTTTTCCATTGTATCCATCATTAACTCAGTAAACTCTAATCTACGATCGAAGTCATCTTCACTTAATTCTTGCAATAAGTTAATGTTGCATCGTTTAAAAATACACTTATGTAATGCAAGTAAGACTGAAGAATGACCTACATCATGTACTTGTGCAACCCTGCGTGAGGATGTATGTGGATCTTTAACAAAACTTTGCAATATATCTAGTTTTGTTGTCATTCATAACTCTTTTCGGTCTAACTGATCGGTATCTATCTAGTAAATTCGTAATTCGTAAATTGCTTGTCATAATTTTACAAAATTTGGTGTAAATGTTGGGCGCTATTTAGAAGAGGTATTTCCCGGACTATGGATTGGTAAACGAGGTAGAATTGAATGGCCTCCACGTTCACCTGGTTTCAATCCTAAAGATTATTTTTATTGGGGATACTTGAAAAATTCAGTTTACAAAACTAAACCAGCAAGTTTTGCAGAACTAAGACAACGAAATATCAATGAATCTCGAATAATTTCTAGACAATCATGAAAAAAGGTGGTAGACGCATTCTACCATCGATTAGAGTACTGCCAACTCACATGGAGCACATTTTGAACACTTGATAAAGTAACCATTATGTTAAAAAAATGTTGTAATCTATTAATTGTTACATTTTAATGTAGGTAAAAATAGTTAGTATTAAAAAAAATATTGAGACAATTAGACGTTGCCAGACTTTATGTTTTATGTATTTAAGATCTTCCAAACTACATAAAATCATAAGTGTTACATATGGTTGAACTCGTATTGAATAGTAGATTCCAATAATGACTGAATATATAGAGTGATGAATTTGAAAAACCAAAGTTACTAATTATATAAGAGAAACGGCAAATCTGGCAACATTGCAAATATTAAATATGGAATCTTCGTATCCCAAAATAGGTGTACCCTAAATTTTGTACAATTATAACTAGCAATTTACGAGATAATTGGCTGTTTCCAGACTTTTGGGCCACTCTGTATTTGAATTCTCAATAAAAAGCTATCGAAGTTGTTTCTTTATAACTTCGTCTTTAGCCATCTTCATCATATTCCAAACATGTTCTATGGGTTTGATATCACGACTGCGAGCAGGCCAAAAAAATCGTTTGATTTGAACTGAGATACTCACTAACTATCCGAGCAGTGTGGTGCCCTGCATTATCATGCATAAATATTACATCGTCTTTAAGAATCTTAATAAACGGAAAAACTTGGTCTTCTAGAAGACTATTCATTCTTGATAAAGACTAACCCCGTGCAAGCGTCAAGCGATATGCCTCCTCATGCCATAACTGACCCTCCACCAAATGGAAATGATTCGGCAATACATGCTTGAGAATATTTCTCGCCTGGACATCACCACACTCTTACACATTTGTCTGAGCCCGTAAGACAGATTCTCGATTTATCGAAAAACAGTACACGACTCCAATCTTATATTGTCCAAGCGAAGTGTTCTAGTGCAAAATTCAATATGTGAATTAGGTGTTCACAAATTGTGGTAGTGAAATCGTTCACTAACTAAAATCATCCCTATTTTCCTTTATAGTATACTTTCTTCCTCCTTTTCTTCAAATGTTCCTCTTAGTTTACGGTTTCAGACCTCTGGATAGTTATTTTCCCTCTCATAATTTCTTCAAATTGTCATGTTGGCCAAATAGAGTTACCCTCCATTCATCAACCTGGTTGTAGCTCTCCACTTTTATTATGATAACTTCAACCATTTGTTAGGTGAAAGATTTCTCAATAGGTATATTTAAAGTCAATTTACGCAATATTCTTTGTTTAATTCTAACACTTTGTAAAAGAGCCAATACTCTATTTGTATATTGTATTTTACAATGTATTTTTTCTTTCCAAAAGTTGTCGTTCTTTATCTTTACACAAACCCAATATTGTTTAAAATATCTGAATGAATTGTTGCGTAGAACTTTTAATTAATATTTAACTAAAAGGTTATCCTGTTTTTATTCTAGGATTTGACGGAAACATAAATATTCCTAGGGATACTACTACAACAGAAAATCCTTTATCAACGTTACCCTATCCTGGTGCTGCTACCACAATGAGTCCTTGTGAACAAAATTGCCAAGCTACCGGGGAGTTCGATCCAGTTTGTGGAAACAATCGTGTCACTTATAACAATATGGGCAGGTTCAATTGTGCTGTAGATTGCCTATCAGGTAAATATAATACGAAATACAAAAATTTATTCTCGGAATATTTTAGAACAGAGTAACAAGACTGATCATTTAACTATTTCATTCAAACTCTGCCATTTGGGTTGCGAGGTCGAGAACTGGGTGGATTGAGTAATGCAGAAGTAGTGATCCCAATTTCGAATAAATGAGGAGGATCGATGGACCAGGTTAGAAACCTATCCATAGGCGCCGAACGCCTACCTGCTAAACCAAACTCTCCTCTGCCATCTAGCGATCCGGAAGCGGAATGGCAGCTGTAGGGCTGGCACACTTCCGAATTACTACCTTCATTCATTCACAGACTGTCAGCAAGGAGGCTCCCTGTCTCGTGCCAGGTAGCACGTGGGAGACCCTCATCGCTCCTAGTACAACATCACTCCCAGCTTTATGGTAGACGCGTCTATTATATACCAATGACCTAATAATCTCTACCGGATCGTAGTCAAGCATTATTATAGATCATACTTAACAGCGTCCTACTCTAGTCTACCCCACTATCTCTCTACTCAAATGCCTCCTCTATGTACTCTTGTTAGGTTTAGTAGTTCATGCCTAGGCCGAATCCTGCTTGTTCTGGAATTAGTTTTGAATATAATTGTTCCTGGATGCAATTAAAAATATAGTTTATACAGATGACATAGCAGGGATATCGGTAATTGGGGGCTGCCCCAGTTTCAGAAGGTCCTACCACTGTTGATTTGCGCCATAATTTTGGAATCTGGTAGGTAGTCAAACAGTTGTTAAATAGGTCAAGCACTCCTTATCTCACTTTTGGTCCGACGTGCTTTACCCGGTCTGTTAGTATCTCATTTATCGTAGGTGATTTTCCGTTTTCCATCATGTCTATACCCTTTTTGAGCTCTTCGGTGGTAAACGCATTTCGCAACAAAGTTGTTTCTTGTTCTTGCGTTTTTATTTTTAGTGCTTTGCATTGATCTAATAATGGAAAGAAAAATAGAAGAAAATCGCGGTCCTGGCAGACGAATGACTTGGCTGAGTAAAAGGATTGGACAGGACTAAACCTCCAAACTCTAATAAAAAAAAGCACAAGAGACAAATTTGCAAGAAGTCATCGCTAACCTCCATTAGAGACGGCCCTAAAGAATATTCCTAGCCTGGAGTGTGCATCTCTTGTGCGCCATGTTCATTTTACTTAGTGTATCGTTCTTGGCGAGGCGCTCAGTATATCCTGTAATCGCTTACCCGTATCCACCATAATTTCGTTAAATGGATCTTTGTCATAGTTTTCGGTCTATGTTGTGATTTTGGTATAGGCAGTCACTGTACAGGGTCCTACTTCGACGGTCAGAATTTCAATATCGTTGTGGCATGTCTTTTCAGCTGACGTTACAGCAATGTTTCTCCTCACCAGCATGGTGCTCCCATATTTCGCACTTGGATGTTCTATAAGCTGAATTCCCTTAACATTCGGTCTCGTGGTACATGAGTCTCATGTACCACGAGTGATACATGCTGAAGATAACATGCTGATGTGGTACGGTGAGTCTCTTGTATGCACAATATGTCACATTTGTGGATTTTACGCAATTCAGATAAAAAAATTATGCTTATTGCAAGTAATGCCCTTGATGTTAAGGGTCATTTGGATCCAGTTTCCAGGGAACGCGTGGCAACAAAAACTCTGCGAATGTAGTTTTATTTATTTAAGGTTAATCTTGGCCGTAGTCTGTCTGAAAATGAGTTTCGTGAAAGTCTTCCAAATTCGGTTATTTTATCACAAAATATATGTTGATTTATTGCATTGTTAATCAATCTCATTTTGTTCATTCTTCTCTAATCATCCATTCTTTAGTCTTGTTTTCTTTCTCATCTGTTCTTTTCCCACATTTAGCACCACATCTTTGAAATAACTCTATTTTTAATCTACACTCTGTTCTTGTAGTCTCATATAACTACAATACAATAACATTTTATTACATTTATTCTATGAAACAACTTATTTTTTGTTATATTAAATATAATATATGTTATTATAAATATAAAATTTTATATTTTCAGGTTTACTAGAACTTGCTCATCATGGAATCTGTCGCACATAGCATCGTCATATAAAGTTAGTAGGCAGTAGGAATAAAGACTTTAAATTAAATAATTATGTTTTAGTGCATCTACCAACTTTTATTCCCAAATAACTGCATACAAAAAAAAATTATTAAGTTGTTTTTATATTCAAATATAAACGGTTGAGGATTGAGGCTACTCAAAAGAATCCACCCTGATATTTGGTAATATTCAATTTTGTAAAACTGCTGAAACAGGTCGTTTTTATTTATAACGTAACGATGGTGTTGCACTCATATTAGTGATAAACTAATAAGTTGTCAGTCTTGTCACTTTCCTTGGTTTTACTACTAAAAATAAATAACAATTAACAGAAAGGCAGTTTTAATTTTAATGCAGGACATCTGCAGCCGCTTATACGTATCTCAATTTTATTAGGTATCATCAGATCGACATATGCAGAGCCTCTGCATATGTCGCTCTGATGATAAACTTAATACGTATAAGCAAAATGGCAGGTGCCCTGGATTGAAATTAAATCTAAAACCGTTTTCTATTCTATTTCTTTACTCAGTCGAGTACAAGAAATTAATTCACTTGCAAAGTAGGAAATCTTAGAATTTCTAATGTTTAAATAACAGTTATCTTTTGAACAATTTTGGAAATGTCCGCGATATTAAACGAGGACCCCAGAAGTAAAGGGGTATAAGTGACGTTTTTGTAAATATTGAGATAATTGCATCGCCGAACTGGAAATTTTTCATTCTATTTGGAGGTAAAGAAATCTAAGCGAGAAGTCTAACAGGTGCTGCGTTCTAGCGGCAAATTACTTAACCTCTAAGCCAACTACAAGTAGGGCTTCGAAGAGAAGAGGTACAAGTGCACTTGTATTTCTGTTCCAATGTGCCAGGCTGCTAGTTGAGTTTGGTATCATTTTTGATGGGTAGTAATATTATAGCTTCTCTCAAACAATATTAATTTGTTTTTATTAAACTACTGTGTTTTGAAGAAGAGTTCGTTTTTTAAGCTTTAAAGAAAATGGATGTATGTAACTTAAAAACTGAACGTAAGTTAAAAAGAAAGTCCCCTCGGGCGTGGCATGCATTGACTCTACATTGTAAGAAACACTAATATTCAAACAGTAAATCATCGCTTGATTATAAGAGGCCATTCTTATAATGAGTGTAATCAAAACTTTGGTTTGATAAAAAAGAAAAGAACCAAAAACGACCTGGATGGAGCTGGTCACTTTCTCTAAGTAGAAAGTTCTTTACAATTCAGATGAAAATGATGATTTTTTAGACTTTGCCATACTTTAAGTAGAGCGTAAACGGGATACAGAGTATGCAATAGTTACATTTTCAGCAGGACAAACTTTTCGCCCAGTTTTATAAGAAAACAGCTGGAGGTAGCATGGAAGAGTTTAGTGAGCTATTTATAAGACCCACTCGAGCTGGCAAAAATTTCGTCCTGCCAGTACCGATTGACATAAGGCTTCTTCACAAATCTGTGACATGATGGTCAACAAGCTGGAGAACTAGAAAACTCAGAAGAAGCAGAAGTCGAAAATGACGATTTGGATCAACATTATGACACTGATATTGACGAATCATAAGTCAACTATGTATTAGTATTATGATGAAGAATAAATTTGTATAAAAACTTCAGGATTTATTTACATTTTAACCTTTATGTTGCATTTCTTAGAAGTAAAGGGGTACAAGTGCTACTTAGCAACCTAAAAATAGCTCCAAAATGAGTAAAGTCAATCAAATTATAAGCGTTTGTTAGAAATAATAATGCCTAGTTACTAAACCGAAGAAGAAAAACTATCATTAAATAATCATGGCAATTATAGTGAAGCAGTGGCGCACCCAGGGGGGATTTAATCCCCCCAGGACCCTATTCCGACACTGTCATTTACAAATTTTAATTACTTAAAATGGTGGAGGTAGCGTAAAAAAATTTCGGTGCCCAACCAAACCCCCCACAGGAAAATTCTAGGTGCGCTACTGCAGTGAAGGCTCAACTTTGACGGCGTTTACTCTAAATTTACTTTTTGTCACTTATACCCCTTTACTTCTAGGGTCCTCAAATGTAAGCGCTTTTATTGATGATTAAGATTCACTTATTCTACACATCTTGCATGATAAGTAGCTTTTAGGAAATAGAGCAACTTTATATGGGCGCTTTAATTTAGATACGATGTCTGATATAGAAAGTAAAAATCTTTTTCGCTTTGCCAAAAATGATACCGAGACTTGTTAGGGCTTTCAATTTAGCAAACGTCACGTCTATAGCAGATAAGATTCGCTGCTATAGCAGTTTCTACAAAATTGATTGATAAAGCCTCCTTTTTAATTTTCTGGATCTATTATATTATATCACAAGTTTGTACACATGCTTTAAACACGATTGCAGAAAATAAAGGTAACTTACTACTTGATTTAGTAAATGTACCACATTTAAATTATGAGAAATTAAGTGAATATTCCCAGGTTAGTTTATGTACATGTAAACAATGGAAGTTTTTAAACAACTTTTACGCCACAAGAAATATGGAATGTCCACTTGATAATTGTTGGGGCTTTATAGATGGTACAGTCCCACCAATTTGTACACCAAGCATTAATCAGCAACTTTGCTACTCTGAACATAAGGCTTTATTCCCCAAAATTTTTATCTGTTCTCTGTCCAGATGGAATTATTATTAGTAAGGTGTTTTTGAGAGCAGGCAGCATGAATCAGGATTATGTGAAGAACTGGAGCAAAATGTAACATTTCCAAACCGTCGGTTTTGTTTATATGGAGATCAGGCATATGGATTAGAGTTACTAATCAGATCATACACCGAACATAAAATTAGAGAAAATCTAAATCAAATCAGAAATTGCAAGAAGCATTGAATACTGCTACTATTTCAATTTAAAAAAAAGTGTGCGGAAATGTGAAAAGTGAATAGAACGTGAAAATCGCATGGAAGTAAATATCCCAATCATAATATACAATCTAAAGTAAGATGTCGATGAGACTGATTATGAGTATGGATCTAATTTTTGATTACACTGTTTTAAGTGTTTTTGAAGTAATATGTTTTCATTTCAGGAAAAATTTTGGGTGCTATTGTTATTATTTTATCAGTAAATACTTACCACTACAATTTAAAAACAATACGATTTTGTAATTTTCTTTCTATTTTTCCACTAATAATCGTATATTTCTCTAAATCGGAGGTTACCAACTGGTGGTCCGCAAGATGTAAAAATAAATATATGAAGAGCCAGGGAGAAAAACTATATAAGTCCAGTTTGCAAATTTTCTAGGATAGCGAAAACAAAGTTTTTCTCTCACCACCACTGGCACTAGATGGGACCCTACTTTGGCTTTATATCGTTAAAATGCGTCTCTGTGGCTGTCTGTTTGCATTACAGTTACACAGCCAATTCGCATTTCAGAGATGTCAATTGTACAACATTTTTAAAGCTTTGTTTTTCACGGAAAGTTACATTACGCGTACGTTATGGACCGTTGGTTAAAATGTGTATCTTTAAAACGGGATAGACCTACAGACGAAGAGGGAGAAAATACATTCAATCTTAAAGTTAAATGTCAATGACTCTCGAACCGAACTTATCAGTGTCTCTTGAACCCAACTCGTCGGCGACTCTTAAACCTAATTCGACCAAGATCAGTACTGCAAAAATTAGAAAATACAACTCCATTACTTGGAAATGGCTTTCACGTTCACTGGCTCCGATCAGCAGCCTAAATCTCTATGTGTAATTTGCTATGTATGAAAGCCTTTCGAATGAGTATATTAAGTCAGCAAAACTTCGTCGACATCTTGACACAAAATATCCAGAGTACAAGAGTAAGTCATTCGATTTTTTTTAAACAAACTAGGAGAGCTTAAAAAGATCTCTTTTAATAAACACTATGGTGCAAATGTAAATGCAACCCTTGCATCTTATAAGGTATCCCAGCTTGTCGCTAAAAGTGGAAAAACCATACAATTGCTGAAGAACTTATACTTTCATCGGCAATAATTCTACGCAAGAGAATGATGCAGCTGTTAAGATAATAAGTACTGTTCCGCTCTCTAACAACACTGTCCAAAGATGAATTTCAGATATGTCCAATAAAATTGAAGAGATATTGCTGGTCAGACTTTGTTTGCTCTTCAATTGGACGAAAGCACCGACATATCAAAAAAATGCAATAATGTTGTGTTTTGTTCGATTTTTGTGGGAGGATTTATTGGAAGATTTTCTTTTTTCATGCGAACTACTTCACACAACAGCAGTAGATATTTTTACTGCATTGAATGATTTTTCAATAAACATGACGTCACATGGACAAAATGTGTGAGCTTGTCTACGGATGGAGCAAAATCAATGGCAGGCCACAAAGCAGGACTTCAAGCTCGTGTCAAAGCAGTAGCTCCCGAGGTAAAATGGACACACTGTTGTATTTATTTTAAAGCCTTGGTAGCCAAAACATTGCCTGAACCTTTGCAGAAGATACTTAACGAAGTAGTTTAAATCGTTAACTACATTAAAACTCGACCTCTGCAATCCAGATTATTTTCTTTGCTGTGCAAATAGATTGGCAGTGAGCATAACACCTTCTTATTCATACGGAAGTAAGTTGGCTCTCTCGAGGGAGGATATTGACAAGATTTTTTGAACTTAGAGAAGTTCGTGTTTTTCTTCTTGACGATGTTCTCACTGACTTTTAACTGCCTACTTAGCTGACGTGTTTAAACACTTTAATGTATTAAACTTAAGTTTGCAAGGGAAAAATGTAAACATGTTTAAAGTTGAAGATAAGATCAGTGTTATGGTAAAAAAGTGCCAGCTGTGGGAGGCAAGGATTGAAAACGAGTCGTTCACTAACTTTCCTAATTTGACACAGTTCTTAGTCTGCAGAGCAGAGTTTACCTGACCCGATAAAGATCACCACAGCCGAGCACCTACGCAGCCTAGCCACGACTTTTAGGAGGTACTTCCCTGAACCTGACGATGGTTGGATTCGAAATCCTTTCAGGTGTTAAGCAATTGGACAAATCCAAGGCCTCACAGAACAAGAAAAGCTTGTGAATTTGTCGAGTTGTGGTACGATGAAGGACATTTTTAATGGCGAGAAAATAGCAGACTTCTGGGCAACAGCACGCATGGATTACAAAGAGACAAGGCCATGAAAAAAAATCCTTCCGTTTACAACAACCTATCGGTGTGAGCAAGCATTTTCTTCCGTGTGCTTCATAAAAAACAAATATAGAAATCGGCTTAACATGCGGTCGGATTTCAGAAAGAAAGTTTCAAGTTTGGAACCCAACATTACAGAAATAATGGATTCTAAGGTTAAATTCAACGTATCTCATTAATTGAGGAGTTAAAATTAAAACTAATAATGTACTTGTGTAGGTATTCTGTATTTTCACAAATAAATCCTAAATAGTATTAGTTTGATTTATGTTTTCACATATTTTGGCTCTTTTCAGGTAACTTTAGGTTTGTTTAGGTCTTTAGGAAATAGTGGAGGGCCTCGTCATTGTAGTACCTTGAAGTTGTCCTTGAAAAAATTTAGTTGGGAACCCCTGCTCTAAATGAATGTAAAATACATCAGTTAAAACCGTACTTTTGCTTGTATTCGACAGTTCTTCACACATTTGGGAAAATTTGCTATTAACTTTCTTAGCACAGCAGATCCTCTAAAGTCTAAGTCAAAGCTTTTGAAATATACTTTACCAACAGCCTCTAAGGTACGTACGTTTTTACTGGAGCGTCTGTTGCGATTATCGCTGTGTACTGCTTGTATGGTCTGTCATGGCGCCGTTTTGATTGAAGCGTCTGTTGCTGGAGCCGCTTGGGTATGAGTTTTAGTTTTTTATTAATGGATATGGAGTATATGGATATACACAGTTTGTAGATGACTTTTTCATATCCTTTTTTACGAAACAACACAAAATCAAACTGTTCATTCAAACGGAAGAACTTTGGGAAAGAAACTGAATATCTCATAACAAATGGTTTTATCAAAATTTTGAAGAATCCTTCTTGTCTTCTTTTAAATATTGCATGTTTTTCTAATCTTGGAACACTTAACATTTCTCCGTCCTCTATTTTTTCTGCTAGCAGGTATTTTAATAATAATTGCATAATTGCAATAAACAAATCATCGCTTCAGTAAAAATACTCCGCTTGCGATCATCGCTCAGCGACGATCGCAACTGATACCCCAGTAAAAATGTACCTTTATAACGTAATTGCCCGCCCTTACGATTTTGTTAATAATTATTAAATAAAATTATATACTTACATTAAAATGCATCCTGATAACGTTCGAAAATAAAAATATACGCACTCATTGGGTCCATTTAAACAGAAGTAACACAAAACTTCAAAAGAAAATAATTAAAAACAACTAAAGGGCAACGAAAAATCAAAGAGAACGTTCAAAAGGCGTTACGGATAGAAAAATAGATTAATTCAAATATTTTATTTTAAATAAAGAAAAAAATTCTAACATAAAAACTTTATAGTAATAATATATTGGGTACCAGTAAGTCACAGGAAAATATTTTAGTCACATTTATTTCAAATTTAAACATCTAATAATTTCACATTGTAACGGATGCGTTACTGGATCTTAAATAGTAAGAATAAATAAAAAAATTAACAGGCTTGAATAAAAACGAAATCTTACAATACGAAAGGGAGCGGTCCCAAGAAATTAGAACAATATTTTTATTTTGTAAAAATTTCGATCAATTTCTGAAGACCATTTCCTGTGATACAGTAAGAGCCAAAAAATACTAACATTTCCATACGCATCACAGGATGACAATAAAAATGTGCTTACTTTCCAGCAAATTCAAATCCTAGACTAAAAATGTAAAACCTACAGTACAAGAAAGGGGAAAAATGAATGAACATGTCAAAAAAGGGGATACATACTATATAGTAAGTGCACAGATGTAATTTTGCATCACAAAGTATGAAAAAAATTGAAAGTGTCTAATGCTGTATCCCCTAAAACTAACATCAAATAGAACGATTTTTTATCTTCATTATATATATACGTTTTCATACTTTGTGACTTAACTCTTTTAAACTTCAACTAGACATGTAGCACAGAATTTGATACAGTACAAGGGTCGCAGCGACTAGATCTCGCCAACGACTCCTGTGAAAGAAAAAACAAATATATTACAAAAATTTACACAATTATATTAATTTATAAATATATTTATTAATTAAATTTGTCTTGTAAATCAAATAACGGTTAAGTTATTCACTTTAGTGGACCCGGCCACAAAGCAAAAAGTTCGAGGTGTTGAAAAATGTAGACAATGAGCCGGGATGAAACAATGGAAAGCTGAAAATGCAACTCTGGTTTCCTCACTTTGAAGTCATCATGGTGACGAACTCTGCAACAAAAAAATATGTTTATCGATATTCTAATCAGTATTTTAATAAGCGATGAACATAAAATGTTAACATTTTTTACAACTAGTTATTGCACACAAATACAAACAGAATTAAGTTTGTTCGTTAAGCCTGTACATTAGTGTGATTTCAACATGCTTTACTACATTGTCATGGAAATAAAATTTGACATGTAACATGAACACATTTTTTCTAAATTCTGAAGTTGCAGTGGAAATCCGATCTTAATTTGTACACTGAGATACACATTATTTATTATTTATTTAGCGTATGGACTTTAACAGTACGATAAATATACAAATACAATTACAATAATATACACATATATATTATTTATATTATTCAAACACTAAAAATAGTACAATAGAATGAATGACACTAAATATTAATGTCCAATTTACATAGCCATTCAATTGCTTCTGGGGAACATTCCACAAAGTCTTGGAGGTTTCCACGGTAGGCACGATTCAAGCAGTCTGAAACACAATGGCTTATGGTCTGTCTAGATTCTCCGCAATCGCACTGTGGACTTTCTGCACGACCCCACCTGAACAGCGAATCAGCACATTTACCATGTCCGGTACGTATACGATTAAGCCTTGCCCAAATGGACCGGGGCAGATTTGATCCGATGAAACCCTGAGTTGGGGTGGATATCTTAATATAGTCCGATTCTACTGTTGGCATCCATCTTGTTGTCCATTGCCTATGTATATCATAGGAATTACCAATTTTTCGGGCAGATCGTATTGGAGGATTTCTAGATCTCAATCGTTGTTGCTCTTTTGAGATGTCTGGGATATCTTGATGTATTGGTAATTGTACGTTGGCTACAATTTTCTGGTACTCTCTCACTAATGCTGCTGTACGGCGTAGATCTGGTGGAGCAATATTGCTCAGAGTAGGCAGCCATCTCACTGGCGTTGATTTTATTGTTCCAGTGATTATTCTCATGGTTTGGTTAAGTTGGACATCGATTTTGCTTGTATGTGCACTATTTAGCCATACTGGTGCACAATATTCTGCCACTGAAAAAACCAAAGCTAGAGCAGAGGTCCGAAGAGTATCTGCAGAAGCACCCCAAGTTGTTCCAGCAAGTTTTGATATTATCAAAATATATATTATATATATATTTTGATAATACTGGGATACACAAAAAATATGGATTATAGAGGGTAAAGAGCGGCGTGTAATACACCCTTTCAGTTTCTAAAAGCATGTTCTTCGTTCTAACTATGACATGTTTCAGACTATATGATGATATAATCAGATAGTGGTAGAAATCAAAAACAGACTGACGAAGGGAAAGATATGATTCTTAACCGAATTTCCCACATTACAAAGGAATTCGTGTCCACTCTGTGAAGTGAAAAACTTCTAAAAAAAAATAAGAATCCTACCCTTCCTTCTCAGAGTTTGCCTTCTATTTTTAGCATTATCTGATAAGGACCAATATGTACCTAAAAATGTCATAGTGTAAACAAAGAACAGGGTATTAGAGAAGAGATAGGCATTCGTGCCTTCTGGCAACTAAACCTTAATAAAAACAAATTACAGAAATTCATTTCTTGAAGATAGAAGTATTTTCAAAAATACTGAATGCTCTCTGGAGACTAACCAACTCAAAGCATATTTTAAACAACTAGTATTTTTGACAAGGCCTTTTTTTACTAACTTTAAACATATATTCAGGTCTGTCATGTGTCTGCCAAGTATCTGATAATTCAGAAACTTTTTTGTAGTAAAAAAATGAATTTGTCACTCCCATAAAATAATCGGCTCTTTGACCCTTTATGACCACGTCTTGAAATAGCACATTACAAGAGGTCTGATAGTATGTTTATATGTAAAGTAGTCCTTACAGAGAGGTGTTTCTACAGCTCGTTATTAATTGAATCAGATTATTACTAAGGACTGCCAAGGCCCTAATATAGTTTTATTATATTCTACCTTTCTTATATCTTTGGTGTAGTACTGGTACACATAATAACATTGATTATTAAAATGACTTAAATGCTTTAATGATGAATGAGATAAGTTTACCATTATACGAGGATAGATTGATATTAAATTAGCCTTTGATAGATGGCGCTACTTCGGTGTTGAAGTAGCGCCATCTATCATGACATGAGGTCTGTAAAAATTTTTAAGTTTTCAAAAAATTAGTTTGGTTTTTACAGCCGTCAAAAGCAAGCACATTTTGTGTTTTTGGAGAAATGGAAAAAGTCGAGTATCGTTCGGTGATAAAGTTCCTCTACAAAAAGGGTAAAACAAATGTGCAAATCAAAGCCGACCTGGACGAAGTTTATGGTGAGGTTGCACCTTGGTTAGCAACAGTAAAATTATGGAAAGCAGACTTTGTTCGTGGTCGTACGAGTGTTTTTGATGATGGGCGTCCCGGGAGACCAAATGAAGTCACCACGCCGGATATAATCAACAAAGTTCATGACATGATTATGGCAGATCGTCGAATTAAGCTCCGCGAGTTAATAGAAATCCTAAACATTTCCTACGAACGCGTACACAACACCATTAGCCATCATTTGGACATGAAAAAGCTATCCGCGCGATAGGTGCCGCGTTTGCTGACAATCGATCAAATGCAAAAACGTGTGGCCACTTCGGAGACGCTTTTGGCGATGATACGGCGCGATCCGAAGGATTTTTTTCGCCGATTTATCACCCTTGATGAAACCTGGGTACATTATTACACACCGGAAACCAAAGAACAATCGAGACAGTGGCGCAAACGCGGCGAAGGGCCGCCGAAGAAGGCAAAGAGTGCACATTTGACCGACAAAGTGATGACGACTGTTTTCTGGAATGCAAAGGGTATCATCCACATCGACTACTTGGAAAAAGGAAAAGCAATAAATGGTTAGTACTACGCAGCATTATTGGATCGATTCGATGCCGAATTGAGTCGAAAACGCCCCGGTTTGGAACGTAAAAAGTGCTCTTTCACCAAGACAATGCACCGGCTCACCAATCGGCCGTCGCCATGGCAAAATTACACGAATTGGACTATGAATTGGTTGAATACCCACCGTATTCCCCAGATTTTCCGCCAGCGAATTTTTCCTGTTTCCAAACCTAAAAAATTGGCTCGGAGGACGTCGTTTCGCAACACATGATGGTGAAGTCGTCGCTGAAACTTCGGCCTATTTTGAAGAGCTCGAGCAAAAGTACTATTCGGATGAGATAAAAAAAGTTGGAACATCGGCTTACTAAGTGTATCGAGCTAAAAGAGGACTATGTTGAGAAATAAATCGATTTAATTCCATACAACTTGATTTTTCTATCAAAGGCTAATTTTATATCAACCCAACCTCATATTATCACATTACTTCTTAATTCAGCTTTATTTAGATACTTGTAAAAGTAAACCTGTTTTATCAACAAATCAAATATACATGTACAAAAGTGTATCTATGCATAACTTAAAATGACACATTTTCTAAAAACATAACAATTGTGAAAGTAACAAGGATTTTGAACATTTTTTTCTATATAAACAGAAGTTAATTTTGTTAGATTAAGGAAATAAAAGAAATTGTCGAAATTGTAATCGAAGGGCTTTAAATAAAACTAAAGAATAAGCGTAGCTTTTTATTTACATTTTATACATATGAATTAAATTAATATCTGTAAACTATCTAATCTTCTACATTTCTTTGTAACCAATATCTTATTTAGCCAAGAGGTGACTTCTAATAAACTCTAAAAATAAAAATAATTTCAGATAAATTAACCTACAAGAATAAAATAATTAAAAACCAAATTAAAGTATACATAAAAGAGTATAAAAAAAGTATGTCATTATTTGAATAAGAAAAATTTTCGTTTACCTTCACCTAACATATAAAAGGATGAGCACACTTGACACTTGGCTAGAAAGAAGAAATATAAAGCACATTTCAAGCGGAAGACAATACACATGGAGTATTATCTTGAAAAATTTCGACATTTCTTTTATTTTTATCGTAAATCACTAAACTTAACTAAATCTAACATAAAGGCATCCAATAACAAATGTTAAAACTCATTCACTGTGTTAAGACATCACAAACAAAAACTCTATGATGTATATGAAATATTTGGATTCAATACAGTAGGAACGCAAAAACACTAACGGTAATTCTGTAATAATAGTAAGTATTTGTAGTTATTTTATTTGGTTTTTTTTCAGTGCCCTAGTTCTTTCTAATATATCTAGTCGATAGTGACGATAAAATCTATAAAAAAAATTTATGAAATCATATCAAAGATTATCAAACCACTCCAAGAGACTTTCGACTAGGTATACAAGAATTTTATTTCACCTTATTTTATCAATTAGTTTTTTTTATTTATTTATTTTTACAAATAACTACCACCAACCTGAAGTAATATACATATTGTTTAATAGCGTGTACTCTTGTGTAATATACATACTGCTTGAATTCAGATTATTTCAATTTAGTACTGTACGTTGAAAGTCGCATCTACCTCTGAGAACATATGAGCTGGCTAGAATTAACGGAAACGTTTATTGTAGGTTAGACATTGACTTCCAACGTTGATTGTTGCTTACAAATTAGGGATTCGTAAACTTTTATTTTTTAATGGAGAACTACACGATTAAAATATTAATTCATTTTAACCATTACAGTATTAAAAAGTACACACGCTTTTAATCTAACAGAAGAACAGAACACACGCTTTATTTTTGCATCTTCTTGTTCTGACACTTTTCCCCTCTTCACTAATGAAAATTTCACAATGCATTGCCATGTTATGGAAACAATTGTTTCGGCACTAATTATTTCATTTTATTTTTGTCAAAATAATCATCTTGTTGTACTGTTCTTTCAGTTTTTTTTTATTGTTTAATGGCTTTGGCGTAGCCAATTAGCAAGGTTCTTTCAGTTAATTTAACAAAAAAAAATCAATAAATGTTTTTTCATTGAACAAGAAAACCTAAAATATGCGTTCTGCTTTTTATATTTACTCCCGTAAAACAGTACGCCAATGGCAGTCGAGAAACTTTTCTCGGCATGCCTAAAACGATATGAGGCTCTGAGAAAAGTAACCAAAGTAAATTCATATTTTCAAAGAAACCAGTATCTTTGAGATCGTTGTATTATTTTCATGGATTCTACTTCAGTCTACAGTTAGAACTAATTTCAGATATTGTTCCATTGTGCTTTCTATATTTTCTAATCACACATCTTTCCAAGTAGTAACTCGTTATTATTTGTAAAACGTACTATCTGCATGATTTCCACTTCAGTCGGTAAATGTTTCTATCAGTCAGTCTTCTCCTTACATAATTTTTTAGGTCCACTTACAGTATTGTGCGAACACATGTAAACACATCATATCTGTCACAATATATGCATTTTTCGCAATTTTACACTTTTTAACAGTTGGCTACAAGTATCACTATATTGAATCATAGAAACATGTATGACTTTCTGATCATGTATGGAAGGAATACATGATAAAAAAGTTTGCCGAAGAATATCAGAAACGATGAAGAAACGATAGGGTCGGGCAAAGAAATATCTGAACTGGATAATTAACAATACGTTAATAAAGATGCACCGGTGGTGTTTTTCTTGTGCAAGCAACTAATCCCTTGTAACTTATAGAAGGTATGATGCACTCGAAAAATGCAGGAAATTGTCAAAACTGTAGATTAAACGAAATTAAGAAAAGTTTAGAACAACGGCGAAGAAGCAGATTTTCAACAAGATCCGGCTCCATATGACGTGTCCGAAGTCATGATGAAAATATTTCAAGGATAAAAACAAAAGCTAGAAATCCTAAAATTATTATATAATATATCTTAATGATAAATGAAAAGAATGGACTATTGAAATTGCTTACATTTAAAACAAGTAAAAGGATATGACGTCTTAGTTTAAAATAGCTGAATGTTTTAATTTGTATTGGCCGCTTTTATTTCACGGAGCCCAGATTTTACCTTGTAAAGTCGCATTACACATCTGCCAGAAACATCAATTTTACGAAAAAAATTAATATCAAATCTGTCTCTTAGAATAAATCCTGCATGAGATTGATAGAAATGACAAACAAAGTAAAGTGGCCTTTCACAAAATTAATTGTATTTCTTTGTAGCCCAAACCTTCAATTCCATGAATAGCGACGAAGCTGCTTTTGTAAAATTCTTCGGACTTGAAATGTTGGCGCTGATATATTGAATAATTGCACTTTATATCAATGTTTTTTATGTAAGTTAAAATAGCCTGTTGTTTTGCAAACTTAAATAAAATATTTTCGTGTACATTGTGTACTACCATATAACTAGACAGTGTTGACAGATTTTATTCTTGTATTCTACCAAGGTCTATTCTAAAGATAAATCAATTGATAAGGTATGGATCTTGCCTGAGGTATAGAAATAAATCATATCGAATTTCGTATAAATATTCAATGTTTTCTACCCCCTATTCTGTTCGATTGTTTCTTACATTTTCCTTTAACCAGCATGCCATGGCAGATAACATTTCAGTCCCACATCGCAACATTGTTCTAAATAATAAATATTTTACTTCTTTTTAATTGTAATTATTTTTGTTTAAATATTTCTCATCTCATACTTTTTCCTATTTTCTTTCCTTTTTTTCCTTTCCGTCGTAGTATACGGGCGGCTCATTATACTCAGTACTCAGTCAACCGGAAACTATGGAACTGGATTCCATTAGAGGCCTATTTTTGGAGATAAAAAAGAACTACCGAAAAGTGCCACATAGCAGAAGGTACAATGAGCGCGTATAGTCAGCGATGAAAAGGTTTAAATCAAAACCTCGATCCAAGGAGGCTCTATACCAACGCCTATCCAAAAGTCACAAATACAGATGTAAGATATTTATAAAAGATATTTTAGGTCGTAGTGTATAAAGGGTTACGAGGCAAATTTTCCATTCCATTTATTTTTAGCACTTTTTCATTTTTTATGTTTTTGTTTGTGTTTGGTATTTTTTAATTCAGATGGTTTTCTGATCCCTTAATTTTATTTTTTTATACAATATTGATTTATATCATCTCATAAATTGTTGTATAGATAAAGAGAAATGAATCTTCGTTGCAGTTCATACTTTTTGAATTATTTGGATCAATTCTGTCATTTTATTTCTTTAACCACCTGAGTTTTATAGTATCTCAAAAAAAAGAAATAATTTTTCTGTTTCGTTGTAATATTTTTCTTACAATTTCTTCTTGTTAATGTGCCCTCTCCTCATGGAAGGATATTTTCAATATCCCCGGTAAAACATCTCAAAAGCTCCCAGACGTGACATGGTCCTTGCCCTTAACGTCCAACACTCAACTAAGTAAAACAGTGTACACACAGTACTTAGCATTTAATGATATGACATAGAGTAGTCAGGCTCGAATCTCTATTACAGAATATTGCCTTTATTTTGAAGAACACAGTCCTGGAAATTTCGATTCTAATTTTAACTTCATAAGGATCCCAATTATCGTTTAGCCAGAATAGCATTTTAATTATTATTCATATAAAATAAACACCATTCCAATTAAACCAACCACAGGTTGCAACAATCTCATAGTTCTACTTACTGTTACGATTTTAAATGTTATGGCATATAGAACTGTAAATATTTTATGACTAATTCTTTTTATTGATTCTCGTAATTTGTAGGTCAAAATATACCTGAGCTTAGCTACCAGTTGTTTACCAGAAATCTCTAGACACTAATTTTGGTGAGTCATCCACGTCTCGAGGTTGAAAAACGAGTCGAGCGCCTTCACCAAAATACGAGACTATTCAAGAAGTCCGCCGAATTCTCTGGATGACAACAGTTGTGTATATAAATGAAAGATTTTTATTTGGCAGTCAGTGATAAGAAGCTCGCGAACCGCGATATTTAAAATGTAACGAAACGTTAATAAATTATTTGTAATATAAATTAGAATTAATAAAGACTTTAATAAATTCGTAATTAGTTATCGTGAGTTTTAATAAATTAGATTATAGACAATAAATTAGAATAAAGACAAATAAATTAGAACTATACAAACTTCACAGTGGTGTCAGAAAAAGTGGGATCGTAGATAAATTTAATTTGATTTTTGAAAAAGACTTTTGAACTTTTGAAAGGTATTGTTCGTCGGGAACATCCGCGTAGTTCAGTAGTGATCGTTGTACGAAAGAACATTTAAAAAGTACGTGTGTGCCTGACCAAAGATGCTGCTAGTAGAACTTTCAGTGAAACAGTTGCGTGAGCAACTAGAAGAACGCGATGAAGACTGCAGCGGGTCCAAGAAGATCCTCCAAGAACGACTGAAGACTGTTCTCAACAAGAATGGAGACGACCCAGAGACATTCCAGTTCCAGTCAGCAGAAGAAGCCGTTTTAACGAAAATAATTGATGGAAAATTCGAGACTGTTTCCAAAAGATTCGATGAAACGTCACAAATGATTGAAGAATCTTCTCGAAAGAATGATGAAAGATTCGATGAAACGTCTCAAATTATTAAAGAAATAACTAGACAAAATGACGAGAAAATTGAAAATATGTCTAGAAGATTCGACGAAGTATGTATTCAGAATGGTGAGAAGTTTGAAGAAGTCTCTAAAACATTTGATAAAGTTGAAGAGAAAATCAAACAGTTAGAGACCATGATAACTAACACGAGAGTGCTACCACCAATTAATACGGTAGCTTTAGATCCGGTAGAGATAAAAGAAAATGAGACGAAATGTAAGTTGGAAACACGGCCGAAATTTGAAGGAAGCGGAGGTTCCGTTCATGTCAAAGTCCCAACTTTCGACGGAAAATCATCATGGAACAACTACATGAAACAGTTCGAATCAGCTGCAAGAGCGAATGGATGGTCTGAAAAAGAAAAGGCTGTAAACCTGACTATCGCTCTTCGAGGAGATGCCTTAGATGTGCTCCAGACCATAGCCGTAGAGGAGACGGATGATTTCGAACAACTGAAGAAGAGGTTAAATATGCGATATGGCCACGAACACTTGGAGCATGTATATCAGTCGCAGCTCAAAAATCGAAGACAAAAGAAAGATGAGGCTCTTCAAGAATATGAAGTAGATATCGCCAGATTAGTGCGATATGCTTATCCAACAGCTCCCGAAGACATGATGGAAAAATTGGCCGTTCAAACGTTTATTGATGGTCTTCGTGATCATGAGATGCAGAGAACACTACGATTAGCTCGTCACAAGACGCTGATGGATGTCTTATCTGCCGCCCTCGAATACGAGTCAGCTACGCAGGCCTCTGGCGGGTATAGCAAAGTTAGGACTGTAAAAGAGGAAGGAGATGAAGATAAACTTGACCAGCTCTTTAATATGATAAAAAGCATGACACACAAGAAAACGAAGACCATAAGACCGAAGACAAAACCAGAACGCGTCGGCCTTAGGGGAGCAGCTTCGACCCAGAACTTTACCAAAGACCCTCTGATACTAATAGCTTCTTTGAAATGTCGTGAAGATAGTGTATATGTAGATGGAGAAATAAATGGTAAAAAGCATACGTTGTTGGTGGATACTGGAGCGACCAGAACCATTATACGCCCGACAGTTATAAACAGCCGAAAGAAACTGTTACCAACGAGGTTGCGACTTCGGACCGCCACAGGGGAAAATGCCAACATTCATGGAGAAATCCAGATACAATTAGGAATTGGAGCAGAAAAGTTCGTCCATACTGTTATAGTTGCTGACATCGAAGAGGATGTTATATTAGGAATGGACGTAATGAATACGCATGGATTCCAATTGGATTTTAAGAATAAGGTAATCAAAGTTGGTAACGAGGAGGTATTTCTCCATCCACATGATGACAACACTATGCAAGCAGCCGTTAAAGAAGATACAGTCGTGCCTGCGAGAAGTGAAACAATCATAGTAGCGCGGCTACAGGGAATTGTGGACGAAGGGTCACCTGTTATGATGGAGCCTTGGAACCATGACGACGAAGTTGGCCGTGGAATCATAATTGGAAAGGAATTGGTGACCTCGGCTAAAGAAATTCCTGTTAGACTTATCAATGTCAATGACTACCCAGTGACCATCAAGAAAGAGACAAAAGTAGGAACTTGTGTACCTGTGACATCCATAATCCGTCAGACGACAACGTCTGATAATTCCAACGACAAATTTGATCAAATGGTTGCAGTTGCTGGACAGTCTCTGAATCAGATTGAGAAAAGGAAATTAAGGGAATTTCTTCGGCAGTATCGTGATATTTTCGTACCGAAAGGAGGAAAGACGGGAAGAACTACCGTTGTTAAGCATAGAATTGATACTGGTAATGCTAAGCCAATTCGTCAAACAGCTCGACGATTACCACAGGCGAAAAGAGAGGAAGCTGAAACGATTGTTCAGGAAATGAAGAAAGACGGGGTGATAGAACCTTCTACGAGCCCATGGGTCTCTCCGGTAGTCTTGGTTAAGAAGAAAGACGGAACAACGAGGTTCTGTGTGGATTACCGTTTGCTGAACAACGTTACCAAGAAAGATAGTTATCCTCTGCCTCGGATTGATGACACATTAGACACATTGGCTGGAAGTAAATTATTTTCTACTTTGGATTTAAAGTCTGGATACTGGCAGGTAGAAATGGACCCGGTGGATAAAGAAAAGACAGCCTTCACCACAGGATCTGGATTATGGCAATTCAACGTTATGCCATTTGGACTTTGTAACGCTCCTGCGACATTTGAGAGGCTTATGGAAAATGTGTTGAGAGGGTTATCTTGGAAAACATGCCTAGTTTATCTAGACGACATAATCGTCTTGGGGGAGACATTTGAGGACCATCTGAAGAATTTAGAAAACGTTTTTAATCGACTTAAAGCTGCCCAATTGATGTTAAACCCCAAGAAGTGCCAGCTATTTCAAGGTAAAGTCAATTATCTGGGTCATATAGTCAGTAAAGAAGGAGTGGCCGTGGATAAGGGAAAAATCGATTCCATTAAGGAATGGCCAAAACCAACTGACAAACATCAAGTGAGAAGTTTTCTTGGACTATGTACCTATTACCGGAGGTTTATTAAGAAGTTTGCAGATATCGCTAAACCATTAACGCGACTTACAGAGGAAGCAAGAGAATACCGCTGGGATGTAGACTGCCAAAATGCCTTTGAGACCTTAAAAAAGCATTTAATCACAGCACCGATTTTAGGGTATCCACTGCCAGAAGGAGAGTTCATCTTAGATACAGATGCAAGTAATGTGGGAATTGGAGGAGTGCTGTCTCAGATTCAGGGAGGACAGGAAAGAGTCCTTGGATATTTCAGTAAAGTTCTCTCAAAACCTGAGCGGAATTATTGCGTCACGAGAAGAGAACTTCTGGCAGTAGTGAAATCAGTAGAGCACTTCTATCAATACCTCTATGGAAGGAAGTTTTTAATCCGAACCGACCATGCAGCCCTTAAGTGGTTGATGCAGTTTAAGAATCCAGAGGGTCAGATAGCCAGGTGGATCGAACGACTCCAAGAATATGATTTTAAGATTGAGCACCGGGCCGGAGTTAGCCACCGAAACGCTGATTCTCTTTCCAGAAGACCATGCCCAGCAGAGTGTTCTCACTGCAACAAAACGGAATCCAAGGAAGCAGCAGTGCTAAGAACTACGGTGGTCCACGACGACTGGACGCCTACCAAGATCAGGGAAGAACAAGAGAGAGATCCAGTTATACAGAAAATCCGAAAATGGAAAGAAGAAAACCGTCGACCACCTTGGCAAGAAATATCGAACCTAGGCTCAATAGTTAAGACGTATTGGGCCCAGTGGGACTCATTTGTCATGGAAGATGGCTTGCTCAAACGAGTCCTGGAAAATGATGACGGTTCAGAGAAGAGAAGACAGTTGGTGATTCCAAAGAGCAGAATAGCCGAAGTACTTCGTCAGTTACACGACAGTCCATCAGGAGGGCATTTTGGTGTGAAAAAGACCCTTCAGCGAATTCGGGAACGGTTTTATTGGATGAATAGTTCCGACGATGTAAAAGACTGGTGTAAGAAATGTACTATTTGTGCTACGAGTAACGGGCCTTATCGAAAAAGGAGAGCTCCTATGAGACAATATAATGTTGGAAGCCCGTTTGAAAGAATAGGTTTGGACATTGCTGGGCCATTTCCAGAAAGTGATAATGGAGGCAAGTACATGTTGGTAGTAATGGATTACTTCACTAAGTGGGTCGAGATTTACGCACTTCCAGACCAGAAGGCCGCCACCGTTGCAGATAAGTTGATCCAAGAATATATCAGCCGATTTGGAGTGCCTTTGGAGATCCATAGTGACCAAGGCAGGAACTTCGAAAGCGATTTATTCCAAGGAATATGTGATAGACTAGGTATGAAGAAAACAAGAACTACGGCTTATCATCCGCAATCGGATGGTATGGTAGAACGAATGAATAGAACAGTTGGCAAGTATTTGACAAAGATGGTATCCGATCATCAGCGAGACTGGGACCAATATCTTCCATTCTTCACAATGGCCTACAGATCTGCTGTTAATGAATCAACAGGCCAGACACCAGCCAGAGTCCTATTCGGACGCGAGATGCGACTACCTTGTGATCTAGAGTTTGGGTGTCGACCTGGAGAAGATGTAGCAGGTGAAGATTATGTGATCGAATTACGAAGAAGAATGGACGATGTACACGAGTTGGTCCGTTCCCATCTCCAAATCGCTAGTGACCGAATGAAGAAACGGTACGATACACAAGCCGAAAAGGGGTGTTTTAAGAAGAACGATAAAGTCTGGCTTTATAACCCCAAAAAGCGAAAAGGTTGTTCTCCCAAATTGCAGCAGTTTTGGGAAGGTCCATACCTCATTATGGAGAAGATCAATGATGTTATTTACCGAATAAGCAAGATTCCGAGAGGAAAGCCGATGATAGTACACCATAACCGGTTGGCGTCTTTCGAGGGTGACCACGACGTAGATGAAGAAGTGGAAGTAAACCAAGTCCAAGATGTGTCTGACCTCACGTTTGAGGAATTCATGGGTGCCTATGGAGGTACCGGTAAAGCAAGACATGGTGTTACCACTGAAGAAAGGCAAGATCTACTCGCGCTTCCCGATGACTACTCACTGGCCCTTACCATCCCGGCCAGTATCAAAGATGCACCAGGGTTGGCATCAGTCTTTCGAAGGAAGTTTGGTCGAGTTGCAGAACTTCAATGCCAAGTGCCAGCTCCTGGTAAAACCTTGAAACTTCAAGATGCATCACGTTACCTTTTCTACCTGGTAACAAAAGACACTGCCTGTGACCAACCTACCTACCGAGATGTATGGGAAGCCTTACTTCAGTTGAGAGAGCACGTACTAGAGTCCGACGTGCAAAAGTTAGCCATGCCAAAGTTGGAGTGCCGCCAATTAGATTGGAGGGTTATACGAAACATGGTGGAGGAAGTCTTTAAAGACACCGAAGTCCAGGTGTTAGTCTGTTGCAATCCGCATAGTTACTGCTGCGGAGAGAAAACCGTCCCTTGTCATTTCTATACAACTGGAAGTTGTAAAAGAGGGTCCAGTTGCCGATATCAGCATGTCGTTCCAGTTCCAGTCCCGACAAGGTTCCAGGAGGAACCATCTTTTAAGAGGGGGGCAATGTTACGATTTTAAATGTTATGGCATATAGAACTGTAAATATTTTATGACTAATTCTTTTTATTGATTCTCGTAATTTGTAGGTCAAAATATACCTGAGCTTAGCTACCAGTTGTTTACCAGAAATCTCTAGACACTAATTTTGGTGAGTCATCCACGTCTCGAGGTTGAAAAACGAGTCGAGCGCCTTCACCAAAATACGAGACTATTCAAGAAGTCCGCCGAATTCTCTGGATGACAACAGTTGTGTATATAAATGAAAGATTTTTATTTGGCAGTCAGTGATAAGAAGCTCGCGAACCGCGATATTTAAAATGTAACGAAACGTTAATAAATTATTTGTAATATAAATTAGAATTAATAAAGACTGTAATAAATTCGTAATTAGTTATCGTGAGTTTTAATAAATTAGATTATAGACAATAAATTAGAATAAAGACAAATAAATTAGAACTATACAAACTTCACATTACTGTACTCACAAAAATTGTAACAATTCTAATGCAAGGATAAAATATTATAAAATCTCACTTTTAATTAAATTATTGTTGGGCCATTTCTAACCGGAAATTATTAATATAAGGATATAAAGTGTATTTTTTTT
The DNA here is from genome assembly GCA_918026665.1 of Diabrotica balteata. Taxonomy (NCBI): domain Eukaryota; kingdom Metazoa; phylum Arthropoda; class Insecta; order Coleoptera; family Chrysomelidae; genus Diabrotica; species Diabrotica balteata. Next base: position 115,884,083 of record OU898282.1, read on the forward strand.
AATAAAAATCTACTTGTACTAGTGATGAACTATCAAATCTAAAAAATGTACCTTCACTACCTACTTGGCTTTTTAAAAAGCTTTGCACTACCAGCTGTCATACATTTATATAAACTATAGGCGTTCAATTAAAGATTATTTATTTTAAACGCCTTTAGCTTCAGGTCTAAAGGCTCTCTATCAAATAATTATCAATAGCAAGCATTTCCTATAATAATGTACTGAACATAGTGCAACGGTAAAACATCTTGCTCTACATTCAGTATATTACAACATCGCCTTGATTAACTTGTTTGTAGGAACCTGAAAACATTTTAGACCTCAACACGCTAGGATACATAAAAACAAATACCGTTTACAAAATTACTCATGCCACCACTAAGCACATTCCCAAAGCAAGACTACAAACTGACCAGCTCGAAGCATGTGACGGGTACCGATTGAAAACTATGAGCGAAAGAGCTCGGAAATCTGCAAAGAACACTACCAGTCACACAGGTTGCAATAAAATTTAGATTTATACTAATGTAAGCTAACGACTATTATCAAGTGCATTATTACATAGTATAGTAAAAAAAAGAGGTGAAATATAAAAAAATAATAAGAGTTTTATCACAGTAGAATCTAGCGCATCATTCTATCTAGTTTTTACTTTATTTCAGTAACATGTGATTTAAATATATTGTAATGCTAATTATAGTTTTCTAATACTTCTTTCAAAAAAACTTTTGTGTTTATTTTAATTGTAAACCAAACATGGCTTGAATTAATTTATTAACTTTATAATTATATATTAAATTATATTATATATAATAAATTATAATTTATTTTATAAAATCTGGTCAAAGCAATTAAATTGTTCTGATAACGAACAGCAAAAATAAAAGGCTGCTTAAGGAAGTGGATATTTAGAATGAGAATACTTAGCACTAGTGATGTACACTGATAATAAAACCAGCACGACGACTAAGGCAGTATTAAAATATAAACAATAAATATTATGGTAAGACAAAAGTATGCATGAGAAAAATCCCATAAAATAATTTATGGGATGAGGACTACACATAAAAACACTTTTAAAAATCAGACCCAATGTGCCCCAATCGAGAAGGAAAATGTTGGTATTTCGGAAGATAATACACATATGTACTTTTTATAAAAACACTGGAGAAACAAGAAATATATAAAATAGATTTTTAGCAGCCAAACATTGTTTACGGAGAATAAATCTATTAAGTAATAATAGAAGCATCATAAATAAATGCAGGTGCCACAATGTTATACAATGGCATTATTGATATATGCTTTTAGTTGGATGGAAAGTAACAGTTTTTTACATAAATCACCAAGTATCAGAGGAAATTATAATTTCGCTACATGTGATTTCTCAAAAGTATTTAAAATATTTTTGAAATTATTATTTATTGCTACGAAATTAATCATTTTTTGGTTTTGCGATTGTTTTGAGAAATGTATGATATTGTTAAGGGTTCTAAGGAGTTTTAAAAGCATCTCAGTACTACAGTAGCTGACAATGTGAAGTAAGTAGTCTTGAGTTAATAACGATGGATAATTTTCAAAACTCAAAGACTGGCCTGCTCAAAGCCCCGATTTAAATCCTATTGAACATATATGGAGCCTGCTAAAAAGTCCTGAAAGCATGGTGGAGAGGATCAGATGACACTCCAAAACGTTTATAAAAATTGATATCCAAAACGTTATTCATTCCATGCCAAATCGAACGAGTTTTACCAGAATTGAGATGACAATACCAGTTTTTTTAATATACAGTTCATTGTTTTAAAAACTGGTTGACTTATTCAAGAAATTTCCTATTTTCCTTCCTATTTTCGATTGATTTTTTATGATAATGAAATTTTATGCTAAACGAGATATTGATTCAATTTCCAAAAAGAATAAATGCTTAGTTTTGTAGCAATAAATAGTAATTTCGAAAATATTTTAAATATTTGGGGTGGCCCGTTTTCTTTGACGCAGAGTGTAAAAAATTCAAGGAATCCAGTATTTTTCCTCATTTTTTCTTATATATTTCAGTAAGTTTTAGAACGATTTTAAAGAGGAATAAGTTTTGCAATTAAATTTTACATAAGATACATGTGGCTGCAAATCTTAAAAAGTATTATTATACATGAAAAAATATTAAAAACTAACAAAAAAAAAATAGAAAAGATTTTTTTGTATTTTTATTTATTATACTTGATACGCTTCATACTTTGCGAAAGAAATCGTAGTTTTTACACATTAATTTTGCTATCTTTTTTAAAAAAGCTAATAATAAAAAATATTCAAGTCCAACACTAAAGTCTTCAGATAGTTGAAAATTTTGTGATTATATAAGTGCATTCAAACTTTCAAATCCATTTTGAAAGACCTAGGACATATAGACATTAATTAATACATATTGAAAATATTAATAAAAAGTATGCTTCTTTTTTTAAGATGATTGGTGTTAGTTCCAGAGATGAACGATTAAAGTTGGGGTATAATGATAATAATTTAAAATACAAAATAATGATGTAATAATTTATTTTTAAAAGCAAATTTTAAATTCAAACGAATAAATAAAGTTATTCCTTGGCAACAGGATACAATGCGTAAAAAAGTAAAAGATAAGGAAATCTAGACCCTAATAACTGTCTTACGCATTAGAACCTGGTACAACTACAACAACTACATTTTTCTTTTAAATTTAAAACTTTCTTTTGAATATAAATTATCAGTATATCATTATTTTTATTATTAAACAATATTGTCATAATTTATATAAATTGTTCAAACAATTCAAACAATTTTAGAAATTTTAAGTTTCTTTTAATAGTTTAGTAATTATTGCGTGGTTTCATCGGCCAGAGCGGCAGAGATCTCAGCTCCCCACAAATTTCATCGATCATAACTCAGAAACTAACAAACCAATAACCTTTTTATTTAAAGTACGTTCAATATGTATTTAAAAAAACTGTCAACAATTTAAAAAGTTATTCTAATTGTTTGTTCATTAAAAAATTCAGTAATTATATTAACGAATCTCCTAATGACGGCTCTCCTAATTAACGAATTTTAATTTTTCAAAGGCGATTTAAAAGTTGAATGCCCTTCTATATATAACATGCCTTATATCTGAGGACTTCAGTTTCAGTTTTGGACTAGTAAAGTTATGAAAATTATTAACTTTTTTCAACAAAGTTAGATTGCAAAATTATTGGACAAAAACTATTCAAATATTTCGTTCTTGAAGTATGAAGGGCCTACGTATAATATAAATATGATAAATAAAATCGCAAAAATGGTTTTTTAACTATTTTTTTTTTTGTGATTTTTACTACTGTTTCGTTTATAATAATTTTAAAGATTTGCAACCTCATTTATATTATGTAAAATTTAATTACCTATCTCATTCCTATTGAAAATTGTTCTAAAAGCAGTATAACATAACAAACCGGAATTAATTATACTGACATTTTCTTGAACTTTTTTAATATTTTTTCTAAAAAGTTAAACCCACTTTTGAGAACCCATGCGTAATGCAATTATGATTTCTAGTGACACTTACATATCGTCTGATCTATGATACTAATTCAGGTAAACGAATATTAAACATGCGACTCCTCTGATGTGAAAATAGAAAAGATAGTAGCTTTTGTCTTCCGGAATAAACTAAAATGTTGATAACACCAAAATAAAAGAAAATTTATAATGCTATAATTAATAGCATCCGAATGAAGTACGTTATTATTTAAAAGATTCCCTGGAAATCGTTTCTTATTAATACTTTAAATAGTTTCAGAGTAAAGTTTGTGCCTAGTAACTAAAAAAAGCCACAACCAGAATATTAGAAAAGTAAAGTAAATTAAAAATGTATCGAATTGGATATATTCTTGAAAAAGAATAAAAAAAAAGTTTCTTGGATGAGATATAACGAATTTTTTTGGCACTGAGGCGGATTTTTTACGCCCTTCTACAGAACTTAAATACAGTATAGGGTTCACAGCAAAGTCGAGTAAAGTCCAAACAAAATAATATGAATTTAATTATCGTTTAACATTGACCATGCTATAAAATAATCGTATTGATTTATTAGGATTTCACAACAAAAAGTTTTTATTTCATTGAAATATAGGAAACTGAACTTTTCTCGAGAGAAGAAATAATTATTTTATTTAGTATAGCTTAACCATCATGTACGATAATTAAGATACAGCTGTATAGGAATAATTGACTTTTAAGAAGCCTAAAAAGTTTATTACGCAAACTCATTTCAATGGAAAAAAAAGCCATAAAAAGTAGCTAGATCAATATGAAGTATGAGACATCTAATATCAAGATTTTTATAAAATGTAATGAATTTATATAAAAAGATTAACTGTTAAAACGTAATTAAAAACAAAATAATACGAAAGTATAACTCAAACAGCAGTTTATAAAACACAGTAGATCTTAAGAAAACCCAAGTTAATATTACTTGAATTGGTCATATCTTCGGGCAGTTTCAAATTTTGTAATATAGAATATAGTAAGATAGAACGACCAATTCAAAATTAACCCGAGTTTATAAAGAGAAAGAAGACTACGATATTACTTAGGTAGATCCAGACATATTTTTATGCACAAGACAACATATACAATCATTTACGAAAAGTTATCACTCACATTCCAAATGTTATAGTAATTATACCCAATTATGCCCAATTATAACGCCGTTTTTATGGTACAGCCAATCACTCGTAAACTAAGAATTTTACATGGAGCATAATTATTTACATCCACTATTTTATAGGTGCCATCCCACTACTCCCTCTTTGTTTCTCCATATGTTATCTTCAAAAGCACCCTCTCTGATCACTTTATCAACGTCTTCTCTCAACTTTTCCGTGGTCTTTCTAGTTTTTTCCTTCCTTTTGGATTCCTTCAAATAATCTTTAGAATGCTGTTTTTTAGCATTTTATATGTGTATATATAAAAATTGTTTGGTTCGTATTTCGTCTGTGATGTCATGTTACTCCATAATTTGTTCGGTTTTTTATTTGTCAACCATTCTCGTTTCAATTTTTCCGATGTTCCAAACCAAAGAACCAAATTCTAAGTATGTCTATATAATTATGTGCTGCAAATAACTCGTGAAAATCAAAATTCTCGGACTACCACTTCGATATGAATTTTGATAGCTTGCATTTTTTGTTATTCTCAGTTAGTTTTACTGTATTGTCGTTCGCTCATCACATTTTCTCAATATATTATGTAAGAAAATATTTTTTATAACAAAAGAATACCCAACAATTCAATCTTTCGACACATTAAGCAAATATCGCAACGTATCGTAGCGTTTCAAAATAGAAATATGGACAAACACAAAAGTTTAAACAAAAGATCTGAAACCCAAGTTATGGAAAAAATTAAGGCACTTGGAAAGCAAAACAATTTGTGCTTATATGCCATTCAATTTTTGCTTCTTTAATGATCGAACACTCCGCTATACACAACGAATATATTTTCATATAATTCTGAGCACTTCTAAACAAACATATATAATGAGTTCATTTACAATTGTGAATAATACTATGACTGACATATTTATTGCATATTTAGAGTATTGTACTAAGTAGTGTGAACACATATTTCCAATGTTACTTTGTTTGGCATTTGACAACACATCTATGTCAAAGTAGTGACAGATTCTAACTCAGTCATTCAGTAACGATACATATCAAACCACAGGCTTTATAGAATTATGCTTTATATACGTAATTATAATTATAGTAACCTGAACTAAGGCTTTACCTGTTTCTTATTTTTGAAGAATTGATACTACTGTACAAACGCGTGCTAAGATTGTTAATTAATCATTAGGGGAACAAGAAAGGGAAATGTTGAAGGAAGAGAAAGATAGAGAATTATTGTTCATGACTCTACTGTACAAAAGTTATTTACAGAATGTGGAAGAAAGCAATCAGACATCAAAAAAACAATGCTAACACGTTGAAAATTGGAGAAGTCTTGTTTTTCCTGTTTTTTTTTTGTTATTAATTATATTTTGGTTTAACAACATGATGATGAATAATACTAAAGAACGCTTCGATAAAGTCACACTACTAACATGTAAATTTGAGCATAAATTTTGATATAATAAATATGATGAAGGCAATGTACAGACAGATTTGGACAAAGTTATATATATTTGGAGATCCACTCTCCTTTAGCAATGACACATAGCACTAGTCTCCTAGACATCGACAAACACAGTCTTTAAATCGGAACCTGACAACCAGGTTGAATTTGCTCTGAAAAGACTAAAGATACACAAAACAGCAGGCTATGATTGCATTATTATAGTTTTAAATCATTTTCCTGTATGTGGTCTGTGAAGAATATAACATCGATTGTGCGATCAGATCTGGTACACAGGTATCTTGTCTGAGAATTGGAGAAAGACCATAACCATACCTGTACATAAAAAGGTCTAACGAATTGCAATAACTATAGACTACTAATTTACAGTAGCAAAGTGCTCCTATATACGATATGTAACCTCATCTAAAAAAATTCATATATTGACAAATAACACCTGAGTAGACTAGACTTGTGAATGACAGAGGTACCAGAGAACAAATCCTTAATATAAGAAATATCATAAAAAGGGCCCTATTAAGGCATTTCACAATGTTGGATGGGAAAAACTGTGGAACATACTGACGGCAATGAGTGTACCTGGTGTGACTCGCGCCTTATTAGCCGACTATATCAGGATATCTATCTGCATACCTTTGGACAGCTCAGAGGACAAACGTTTCCATTGTAAACCAACTAGAGATTAAAAAAAGTCTGTTCACAATATGTCTGCAACCTATTCTTTAATTCTTCGGCCACGTGGTTCGCAGAGGCACCACCAATCTGAAATTTTAAAGTTCTTTTATTATATCCATGGAAGCGATCACAAAATGAATCGGTTGTTGGTTTAAGGGAGGCTTCAGAATCAGTGCCAATGCGGTAGAAACGCGATATAACACAACAGTGTCATATCAATCAAATGCCTGCTTATCAATCTCAATGATGAACCACAACACATCTTTCAAGGTGTTGGTTGTGATGATGTCAGACATATTACTTCAGTACCATACGTGATTCTGAGTAGGCTTCTTATCTTTGAGATAGTTGTTGTAGTTCCAATAAGTGGATTTCCTTCCATAATTCGTTCGTTGATTACCATGCTTCTATTAATATTCTATTAACTGAGACCCATAGGTACTTAAAGTGTTTTACCTTTTCAAACTCATTTCTTCAATATTTATCTCTGTCGTATTAATTGGATTTTTCCTGGAACATATTAGATACTTTGTTTTATTTTGGCTATTACCAAACCTCTTGTGAATGCTTCCTTGCATAACTTCGCAAATTCTTCCTTTTAAACTGTTTAGATATTTTATCGCGGCATTCATTAGTGAGTGGCCTTGTCTTACTCCAGTTCCCATTTCTATATTGTTGAAGATGGCGTTCATCTGTTGCTGTCGAGTCGTCTATTGTCATTTTCGTAAGTTTTCGTAAGTTGGGATCATCAATGATCAAAAAGTTCATCAATGATGAATGATCTTTTAAGATGTTAACGACTACTATAAGATTTTGGTATAAGGTCAGCTATCCCGTTAGGCTAAAGTGACAACAAAAACCTTACTGAAGATTGTACAATCTAGACTTTGTAAAAAATAGATTCCACAACAAAAATACTGACTCGAGGCTCTAATTCGGATATGTTTCAAGGCTAGCAAATATCAGTAACAAATATAATTCGTTATATGCCAAAATACGCACAAGCAGTTATAAAAGCGAAGGAAGAACACACCTATTAAAAACTAATAAACATTGTTATTTTCAAAATTATCACTCGTGTTCACATTAATTAGCACAATACTGTCAAGCTAATGCTAAATTTACAATTGATGCATTAATTCTTTCCAAGGATTCAGTATTTCTGTTTTGTCACTGCACAGAAATATGTTTACACAATGAGAAGTCATTGTTACAGGATACTATGATGTTAACTTCCTGTGTTTATGCAATGTAAGTAAGTGTAGTAAAAAAAACTAAGACTTTTAAGTCTTGACCGTGAATGGTCAAATAACCTACCATCTGAACTAATATATTCCTCAAGAAGTTATCCAACTGAAGCTTCCCATTTTTACAATGACTTCCCATTATAAAAGATTCACTAAAAAACTACAGTGACATTCTGACATTTGACAGCTGACTAGAACTAAAAGAACTTACCTTCGTAATTGACTTGACCATCACCATCGATATCGGCCTCCCGAATCATTTCATCGACTTCTTCGTCTGTCAATTTCTCACCCAAGTTGGTCATGACGTGGCGCAATTCTGCTGCAGAGATGAAACCATTACCGTCTTTATCGAACACTCGGAATGCTTCACGAATTTCTTCCTCACTATCGGTATCTTTCATTTTACGTGCCATCATCGTTAAAAATTCAGGGAAATCGATCGTGCCATTACCTATAAAAAAAATTTTCACATATTTAGTTAATAAACTCGCTGGATAAAAATTTAAATTATAAAGGAGTGACAGATAGTATCAAAATAACTCAAGTATGAAAACAGATAGAACTTCACTTAGAAGAAATATTTCTATATTATGTTTTGCTACAGTTCACAATTCTTGGATATAACAATGGGATATAACACGTTTATAGAAAGGATACTTCATGTTAAATATATATAAGATCGTTCAAATAGAGGATACATGGCAGTTGCATTTAATTGCAGTTTAATAAAAAAATATTTTTGTGGTATATCAAATCTTAGCACTTTAGAAAAATCCTGTATATAGAATTGAAACATTGGTGTGGGCAAATACCACACAAACTTTTGAAAAATCCTGTATATAGAATTGAAAAATTGGTGTAGGCAAATACCACACAAAAATTACAAGTAGCAATTTACTTGATGGCGAATATCCAGTAGGGATTTCATGCGACGAACAATAAATAAAATTTTGTCATGATTCGAGCATTTAGATCGCGATAAAACTAAAATAGAATGCCAAATTTGAACATCTAATTACCAACATTAAAACGTTAGAATTTTTGCGCATAGGTGTATTTTTAGATCCAAAACAAGAATGACTAATCAATATTGTAATTAAACGGTTTTAAAAATGTATATATACTCGTCACTTTAGTAAAAGTTATAGTTAAATCAATCGAGAAAAAAATGCTATATAAATTGTTACAGCAGCAATTTAATAATGGGATAAAAGAACTAGCACTTGGCTGTGACGATCATAATTTTTGTAAAATGCAAGGAAGACATTTAAGTTAATAATATGTATTGGATAAGGCTATTATTTCATTCGGTAATCGACAATGTTGACTTGAAATGGAATCGTTAAAACAATCGAATTGAAAGACTGAGTCCTAAACAGGAAGATATTATTACGGAATTTAATAATTAAGAAGAACGATTCAGGCTAAGTCTATTCTACACAAATAAATTACGCAATATACGCAATGTGTACTGTCACAATCAATGTTTTCAGTGTATATATTGTAGGAAAAGTTCCTGGATAAATTATAATTATCGTCTTCATGAAGAATATACGAGTCTTGTTCAATTGAAACCCATCTTTGGTTCAGTAAAAAATTACACAGATATATCTAGAAATAATTACCACTACAATAAAGCACATATTCCATTGCTTCACCAACTGATGCCGATGTATGCCCTGCTTAGAGATTTCTCGTCACTGTTGATCGAGAGAATTCTTTTACGGCATTTTATACTATACTCCTTCGTACGACTGAAAGCGATTTTATTTTAACGTCTTTTTCAGTGGACAAAATATTTGATAATCGCAAGGCGATAAATCAGGATTCAAGGGTGGATTATCTAATATCCTGGATGTTTTCGTCCTATTGCTTGATGGAACTTGTTCACAGTTTCATATACAGGTTTGTTTTGATATGCACACGTTGATATGAGCAAGAGTCAGAGCAATTATTGAAAAAAATAAGTAACTATCATTTTTCTGTATTCCGTGGGATGTTGCAAAGATAAAATCATTAGCCAAGCTTTTTTGGTTCTCTAACACAAGAAAAGGAACACACTGCGTATAAACTTTGCTGTAATCCATTTTTCGTAACCAACTTTTCCTGAAATTGATCTAATTAAAATTCAACGATTTTATCTAATCAAGCCTTCCACACATGCCACATTCCTGTGTGTTGATGCAGTACTCAATCCAGGTGGTCGTAGCTTATCATTCGCCTTCTCTCTTCCACTCCTAAATTTACACCATTCCTTGACAGTTAAATACGCAAAACATGCCGTTTCCATACACTGTTTGCATTCTCGTATAAATTTGCAATATTTAAGTCAAACAAGTGCCATTTTAAGTCACAATACTTACAATCGCAGTCAAATACATATGATAAGAACTGAACAGTGTGACGTTTACTAACATTGCAGAGTCAGTAGAGTGACTAATGTATTCAAGGCTAACAACCTGACCAAAGATGGGTTTTAATTGAACAAGCGTATACCTTTGGATATTTATTTAATTTATAAATTCTTTTTGATAAATATGCAATAAGGGTACTAAAGGATCTCGCTTGCAGTCACTTTTCTCATAGACCGTGAATACGAATGAAATTCCATTTCATAATTTCTTCCACAATATCCCTAATCTTCGTTCTACGTCTTAGCTCGGTCTTTCTCTAATTTTGTCTCTTAGTTATATACCAAGCATGAATCGTTCCATCGCTCTTTGCGTTGTTTCTAATTTTTTAGCAGATTTTTGGTAAGATTAGCAGATTTTTAACTTGTAATATCTATTGAGATGAGGCGGACGAATAAATTTGTTTTATAAAGAATTCATATTCACAAAGATCCGTATTTTAGGTAACTATTTAGAATCAATTTTAAAGTTGTTCCTCCGCTTCAGCAAAACGACATTTTTCAATGCTAATGAACCCGACTTGTTTAGACCAGTGAGCAAGACGTGTGGTGGGGCGTTAATTACCCGAAAAAATAGAACAAAATGGATCGATTCCAATAAATTTTTGGGTCCGGACAAATTTATTTACTAAATTACTTGCTACTCTACGAAATTCGTTGATCGGTCACAAAAATGATTGTAGATTAGTGATTAGCCTTATCCAATTGACCATAAAATCCGTTCTTTAAATAAAAATTGATTGTCAAATACATGGTCATATAAACTATGCCACGTCGCCGTCGTTTGACGTCAATTTCCGTAAAACAAATGATAAAAACTATCTTAAGTAGAAAGTAGTTTATTTTTAATTAAAACGTTTTTTAATGGTTTGTTTCGTTTATATTATTTAATAGATTAATATATTATTTAGAACCATTATGAATTATAAATAGGTTTCCATATTGTCCCGTTTAATTTATTCTCATAGAAACATCTGTGTGTTTCAAGAATTACTAATTTATTATTTCCAATTTCAAAAACTTGAACCCAAGTCGCACTGGCGTAACTTCGAAGGGATTCTAGATACTACAACATTTATACCTTTTAAAGTAAGAAAATAAATACATTATTAATATTGGTCAATTAAAATTTATATACGCTTAGCTAAGGGGTCAACACCAATTATAGTAATTAATTTACATAGTAAAAATATTAAAAACGTCAATTTTTTCGTTGTGCAAGTTGTGCTTTGCAGGATTGCATTCAACCAAAGTTTACGTAAAATAATTTTTAATTTAAATAAGAATAAAATATGGTATGGTAATAAAAAAGATAACTTATAGGGAAAATACACGCAGTCTGTAAGTATGTACAATCTCTAAAATGCCGAAGGGCCTATTCTGATGACAAAGAACACATCCCCTGATCACACGTCTCGCTATGTTAGTTCAACTTGTCTTGAAAATGAATCTACTATAAATCTTTCAAAACTTTCGTACCAAAATGGAAAAAAAATACATTTTTTCTTAGAAGCAAGAAGTAACAACAGTATTTAGAATATTCTGCGAAGAATCGCTCTAAGATTACTCATGTGAAACGATATACGGTTAAAAGAAAAAGGAGAGCAAGAGGATGCACCATAGATGTCTCAATGGAAAACTACAATCAAAAAACTGTAGGTACATCGTCAAAAATAAACTGAGGATATATACGAGGGCGAAATGTAGTAAGTATGTAAGTTTAACAGAAATCATACATCTATACCACAGCAATTGTTATAGCGCGTCAATTTTTGACATTTTTCCTTATTTTGAAATGAAACCGTATTATATATTCATGATGTAAAAAATAGTATAAATAAGCAATTCAGGTCGGAATACAAACGCCTTACAAAAAATTACTGTGACACCACACTGATATGGCTAACACCATAGTGATGTGACGTGTTTAAAGAATAATACAACAAAGACATACATAATGAAAATGTTGCTAACTAACCAAAAGGAATGATATAATGATATCGTTCTGCCCAGAAATTAACACTGAAAATTATATTATAACATGTGAAATCATCTTATGAATCATGGAGTAAGATTCTTAGTAAATAATATTATTTTAAGATAATTCCTGGAAAATGATAAAATAATTCATATTTCAAAATGCCATTTACATAAACAATGCTGTTTCTTATATTATAACCAACAAATCGATAATATATAATACTTTTAAACCTGAAATATTGACATAGATAAGTTAAATAACAAATTTATATCTCGACATTGAAAAAGAAATCAGAAGTTCACGAGAACGAAACGCATGTTTCGGTACCATAGTGGGGCCATTTTTTGTTAATAAAGTATTTCCAACACGTGTGGTGGTGATAGCTCAATGGCTAAGGACTGGCTTACCAAACACGGTTCGAACTCACCACAGACAACTGAAATTTTTCAATTTTTAATTTGACTAAGCCACCACCGGACTTCGGAGGACATGTAAAGCCGTAGATCCCGGCTACGAAGTAGTTAACACTAAAAACTGAGCCAGGATATACGAATAGAACATATACAAAAAGCCAATTGGCTGCCGTCCAACACGTGCTCAAAAATTATGTTAGCCCTGACCATGAATTAATTTATTAGTTAGTCAACTAGTTTGGCCAAAATCATCGGAAAATAGACTAACTATAGGTTAAATAGTAATGATATGACTGAGTTAGTAGTTGAGACAATAAAGCAATAAACCTACCAATTTTTTTCATTTGATGGATGTCAATGAATCTTGTAATTTGTAACTTCCTAACGAATCAATCGATTCGTAAGAGTGTTAGGAAATTTTGTGAACTAAAGTGATGATGTCAAAATGAAAATTGCATTTATTAGTCCAGTCTTTAGAAATTTGATCTCTAAAAGGACAATAACGAAAATTATTTTCATCGGTTCAGTGGCATTTTCGTCTCTCACAACTGAACTGTTTTTTTTTATTTCAGGAACTGTGAAAGAACAGAAGCCCCTCATTGAAAAGGAACTATTAGTAATATTTAGAAAATGATGACGACTCGCATGATCCGTTGCTGCGCGAAGAGCTCGAGATTAACGGCAATGAAAAACGAGACACGACTATCAAAAGATGAAATTTTTTCAGTCCTAGTTGCAGAAGATGAGGTAGAAGATATGGAACTAGACTTAGCAGAACAGAACAGAAAAAACGTAGCAGATCATCTAACATTTAAAAATACTCTTAAGAGAGTATATCAAGAGAGGAAGCGAAACAAACGTTTCGCAAGCGAAAAGTAAAGAAACTAAGGTTTGCCAGTTCCAGCAAAAAAAATGGGAAGCAAGACCTCTCGTAGAAGTGAGATATGACAGTTACAATAATAATCCCAATGTAGACGGAAAAGAAATTATAGATGGAACTTGAAGGGGAGCAAAAATAAGACTAAAAAATATTGTGTTCCAAGTGTGGAAGTTCATCTGTGTTTGATCCAGAGAAGGAATTGTTTCCCAAAATTTCAGTCGCAATAACGCTTGTTTTATTACGTTTATGTGAATAAATATATCTAACGTAAATTTTGTTTGTCTTTAGCGCCAAGACATAATGTGCCTACTGATGGGCTATAAAAAACTACTAAAGAAAATGTTACTTTTACAAATAAATTATATAAGAATGGCAGAGTGCAAGAATGCAAGTAAAATAAATAAAATAATTTTTTCCTCAAAAAAATGGTTCAGTAGCGATACTCTACATAATAGTTAAACAAACGTATAAAATTGAATAAAGTAATTTAAAATAGTTATTTTTTTTTAGACTTTCATAAAATTGAAAAAGTTTTTTTGTTGTATAACGGACTAATCGTGGCGTAAATAAACTCTTCCAATTGGGACTGCGAACAACGAACCACAATATCGTTTCGTGGTACTACTTTCGTGACGCTCACCTTAGCATTTCACTATAGAGAAAAGAGTAATACAAAGACATAGAAGCTTTGCTTCAAAAATGACAGATGTATACTCCAGGGGTACTTATCGCAGTGTCCCTGTGGAAGGATAAATTCAATGAAAGGGTAATTTTTTTTATTTCGAACCAATTATATTAAACAGGTGCACGCACATGTTTGATAACAATACCAGTTTATACATAATAGCTAGATATCGTAGCAGCGGCTGCAAAATCAGAGAAACAATATTGTGAAAAATGCCAGTTTTGTAAATATTTTTATTGAACTAGATGAATTCAAACAATGTTTATCGGGTTTTGAATATGTCTGTGCGACAATATATTTATTAAATTTTGATCAATACATCATAAAAGGCATATCGACATTAACCGTAAAATATAAAAGTAGATATTTGTTTTATATGATATAAAAAAAAGTATTTTATTCAACTTAGGTATCACTTTTATTTAAACAAAGGTACTTAATGCCTATACTTCTAACCAAATTTGCATTTATTTGATAATGGAATTATTTATAAAACGCCCCGCAATTACATCACTGACGAGTTTTTGTGATAAAAACGATAACTAATCGCTAAAATAAGTATGACATCATCCAATTTATAAGTAATATCGGAAAAAACTAAACTACTTAAAATATAAAAATATTATTGTCGTACATCGTTGCGCACATTTTACACTTAATATTTCATTGTTTCATAATTTTCGTGAAACGGAATACAAAAATTTTACTCGACTTTTTACAAGTGATATGCGAACGAAAATCGTCTTTAGAAACATTCTTCGTCTGGTCGAAAAGTCACTGGAGTCGTTTAAATACACGTTAACAATACGCACACAAATATTAGTCCAATAAACAAAATATTAAAAGTAAAGTAAATTGCCGTCACCTTTGAACACCTTATAAAATCTCGTTTTGTTCATTTTCATCTATATTTTCAAGATATGTAAGTTGAAATACCATTTTCAAAATTCTTCTTCTTTACGTGCCATCTCCGTGACGGAGGTTGGCAATCATCATGGCTATTCTGATCTTAGATGCTGCTGCTCTGAATAGTTCAATTGATGTGCATCCGTACTATTCCCTAGGTTACGCAAACAAGATATTCTTCTTCTTCCTACACTTCTCTTGCCCTAGATTGTCCCTTGTATAATTAATTGAAGTGTGTTGTATCTTTCATTACGCATAACGTGCCCTAGGTATTGCAGCTTTCGTGTCTTGATGGTTTCCAATATTTCAATTCTTTTGTTGACTCTTCTCATGACTTCGTTGTTTGTTACATGCTCGGTCCATGATATCTTCAGGATTCCTCTATATACCCACAGTTCAAATGCTTCCAACTTTTTAGTAGTCGTCCATGCTCTATCCCGTAAAGGATAGTCGACAAAACACCTTGCCAGCCTGTTGCCAGCCTAACTCGTGCTTTCTCTACTCGAACTTTGATTTATTTTGAGTAATCGTTTGTGTCATTAATTATTGTACCAAGATAATTGTAATTTTTAACTTGTTTTTAATTGTAATTTTAACTTTGTTAATGTGGTTTTCTTGATGTTTGTTGATAATCCATATTCTTCTCCAGACTCGACTATCTTGTTCATTACCCTTTGAAGGTCTTGGAGGTTGTCTGCTATTATGACAATATCGTCCGCATATCTAATGTTGTGTTTCTTGTTCCATTGATCTTTATTCCTGCTGTTTCTCCCTCAGGAGCTCTTTTCATAATTTCTTCAGAGTATGAATTGAATGGTAGTGGAGATAATACACAGCAACGTCACACTCCTCTTTTAATTTCGAACTCTTCTGATTATGTGTGTTCATTAAAGCGTATGTGTGCCTGCTGTTTATAATATAGATTTGTTATAATTCGAAGGTTATTGTATTGTAATTGTTTGGACGTCCATTAGCTCTTTGTGGCGGATCGAAAGCCTGGTTGGAATATATGATCTATATCTTAGTTCATCTCTGGATTAGTACGTTGAATGCAAAGAGAGCTTCACGGGTACCTACGCCCCTACGGAATCCAAATTGGATTTCTTCAATATCCATATTAAGTATTTGGTAAATGCTTTGATGGATGAACTATAAAAACATTTTAAGCGTGTGACACATCAAGCTTATGGTGCGGTGGTCGGTGCATTCTCTAACATTTTTTCTTTTTGGGAGACAAATAAATGTTGGGGTCAACCATTCATTGGATATGGCACTCGACTGATAAATTTCATTAAAGCGCTTTAAGAGGACAACCATGTACTCATCTATTCTATTATTTTAAGGATATCAATAGGCAGTTCATCTGGACTCGCGGCATTTTCCGTTTCTGGTATTCTTTAGGACATACAATATTTCTTCCTTTGTAATTTCTATACTTGTTTCTCTGTCCTCGAAAGATATGTGTCATAGGTTTCCTCTTTCGTCGTCGAAGAGCTCTTCCATCGTTTTAGATTTTCGTCTGTCGTTAACATAGTATTTCCATTTTTATCTAAAAAGAGTTGTGTTGTGGTTTCTTTTTTGCAGCCCTGTCATTTCTTTAACCTTTTTATGTAGGTTGAATAGGTCGTATTTCTGCTGAAGATCTTTTATCTCTTTACATTTTTCCTCATAGTAAGTTTGTTTTGCCTGTCCATCCTGTCAAGTATTTCGTCGGCATCCAGTTGTTTCTCTTTCTTATCGGTTTTTTTAATATTTCTTTGCATGGAACGAGGAGGCAGTTTTTTAATGTTTCCCATTGTTGGTTAATCTCGTAGGTGTTAGTATCTAATTTATCGACGTTTTCGTATATTTTCTGTTGAAGTTTGTTTTTTAGATTAGCTTCTAATTTTTGAGTTCTTTAAGGTTTTCCAATACGTTTAAGATTAAGCGTGACATTAGCTATTAGTGGGTTATGTTCTGGTGTGACATCTGCTCCTGGATATGTTTTAAACTGATTTGATGGTGTTACGATATCTCTTAGCCAAAAGGAATCTTTTGGCTCTAAGAGAGAGCCCAACATTTTCTGAAGGCTTAGATCCTCGAGTAGGTGATCTTCATGTCAAGTATTCATGTTACTCTATAAATAACCGCAACAGTGTGACTTCAGTTGTTGCGTCTGTTTTCGTAACTAATAAAATGTAATAAAATGTATTAGTTAAGTCAACTTAATGTTAGCAACTATGAACTGCTTTCAATGTTTACTGTTAATAAAAAAGCCGACTTCTATTGGCAGATCCAGAATTTAATTGAGTAATTCAAATATTTTTTGTCAAAAATCTATATCATACTCATCTCATGTTTCACATCACATAGTAATTTATCTATTTCAAACGAATTAACTGTCCATAATTAAATAAAACCAACAAATTTGTTTATCCTATACGATTTCATTGCGAAAACAAAGACCAAAGAGAACACGGAGACGGTAATTATCATTGTTCTGATTTTATCGATTTAGCAACCGTCGTTTCCATTTCCATCGAAAGTGGGGACAAATTGCGCCAGAAATTAGATGGAAATTGGACACGCGATTCTGCCGTTGTTCGAAACTGTTCTCCGTGTGTCACACTTTGCACATATTGGTAAGAAACAGGGCTGATCTGGAAAGAATTACTATGTGAATACATAACACAACGTGTCAAGGCCCGATTCGACACGAAATTGGAAGTTTCACTAAAGAAAACGGCCAAAAATGTTGCTTTTGAAAGCGAACTTATTTATATGTAGAACATCAATTACAATTTTGTTTTTAATTTATTTACTACGCTCCGCCAAAAAAGTATCGCATCACCTATGAAGCTGCAAATTTTGTATTAAAAATAATTGGATGGATTTTTTACTGGTGTTTTTGTTTGTTTTTTAAGTACGTAACAAGTATTAAAAGAAAAATGCAGAATGTACGAAAAACAAAGGTTTTATTTAATTTACTTCATAAATTAGAAGTAAGAGCACAAACAGCATTGAATAAAAAAAAAATCAAAATCACAAGTAATTATAATTTAGTAAGGACGTATTGCCTCCTCTAGCTCTTAACACTAGACAACGTTGTGGCATACTTCTAAGTAATCTTCTTAGATAATCTTGATCGATATTATACCATTCTATGGTTGACAACCGTTGCAAGTCCTGAAGATTAGCTGGCGTCACATTACCAGATCTCACCGTTCTGTAAAGACGGTCCCAAACATGTTCTATTGGATTTAAGTCCGGGCTGTGCGCTGGCCAACTCAAAACTTGTAAATTTGCATCTTGAAGGTACTCAGTAACGATTCTTGCGACGTGTGGGCGTGCATTGTCATGCATTAAATCAAAGTCATTTCCAATAAATGGTGCGTAGGAACAACATGCATCTCTAAAATTTCTCTAATGTACGTATCAGCAGTTAAAGATCCTCCATCTAGCTGAACCAATTCGGTTTGACCCAGTCTTAGGTTGTATTGAAAATAACGCTCGCCATCTCGTCTATAAACTGGTATTCTTCGATCCGAAGTGTATAAACAAAATCTTGACTTATCCGTAAAGAGTATGTTACCCCAGTCGTCGATATTCCAGTTTACGTGCTCTCTTGCAAATGTTAGACGTGCTATACGGAGTTCCCTTAAGTCTCGGGGCAGTGGCAGCTACTCTAAACCTAATTCCAGACTGTCTTAAGATGTGCCTAACAGTTTCTGAAGACACACGTACATTTCGAGTCTCGGCTAAGTCATGTTGAAGTTGCCTTGCAATCACATGTCTTCGACGCAAAGCCTGAAGGACTATAAAAAAAACGTCACATGCGTAGTTGTTTTATGTTGGCGTAGTTTAGACCATTCTTGTTTTCTTGAATGATTCTGTTCGCCCTTGTAACTGGTGCGCTGGTTTAACTTCGCTAGTGGACTGTATCTCTAGTAAAAATTAAAGGATATGTGCACAGATACCAAATTTATTATCCAAACTCTTATAACAAAATAATATCGACTATATCGACAAGCCATCTGTTAACCTATTTTTTCGACCGACTGTCACTCTCGGCTGGCGGGTGGCGACTCTTCTCTTTTTCGGCAAGACATGAAGTGTCAACCGCCAATACAGCTAAGGCCCCGTCTACAAATGCGCGGCAAATTTAAATAATTCTCATTATTTTACATTTCTGAACAGTAGTTGCTCTTGGCCGACCTGTTACAGCTCGTCTTTCATAAAGATTAGTCTCTCGGTACCTTACTACCACTCGTGATACTGTTGACTGATTTATACCCACTAAATTTGTCACATATCTCTGACTCCTTCCGTCGTCAATGAGGGAAATTATTGTAATCACTTGATCTCTCGTTAAATTTAAATTTATATTGCCACGACCTTCTATTTTACACGAACATATTTTTTTTCTTAGTTACAAATTAATGTAGTTAAAAAATTTCTTTTTAATATTTATTCTAGTCTTAATATTCTTTAGGGCCAGAAAGAAATAATTTAAATTAACCAAATGCTGTCAGAAATATTTGTAATTTTATAAGTGATGTGATACTTTTTTGGCGGAGTATATTACGTTGTACCTAGTATTTATTTCGAATACTTATGTATATAAATAATAATCAGAGGTATAAACGTTCTCCGATTATATTTCCACATTAATTTATTAACTCAACTTTTTAATAAAATACTTTTATTCACTTTCTTGAATAAAAAAATAATTTACTTTAAGGGTTTTTTGTATGACGTGGTTAGTTTTACGACGGGAACGGACCAACACTAAAGTTATATAAGTTCAAAGAAATGTGTTTAAAATTTTAATGTGTTTTTTAGTATCGAAATAAAACGAAACTTTAGAGCCGAATGCAGTTCTCGATGCGAAAATTTTAAAAGAATATAGTGATTTTATGATGTCGTGCCTTAATTTTGTTACTTTCGCCGAAAATACACAAAATGTTGCAGATGAACAAAGCTACGATTAACTTCAGTTTAAACATATATACGGTCAACAATGATTTATTATATACCGAGATAAATAAATCTAATTTACAAAATTAGATTATGCTATAAAACTGGCCACTGTCTAACCTAGAATATAATTTGGTTCCAGAAACAAGTTTATAATTTAAACGTGTTTTTGAATATCATTACCATTTTTTTTGTTACAAATCTAGAATATCGCTTAGATGCAATTTTCCTTTGGATTATTTTGTCGTCTAAGAGTGATAAGTGGCTAACTCCATTTTTTTGCGAAATTGACATTTCGATATCATTGAAAAGAGAAAAAATCCTGCGTGTATACATTTAGTGTACTAAGCAAAATAAACGACAAAGATAAAATGATTATGGGTCAATAATACTTGCTAACTCCAACATGCTTAAAATTCTCACGGAAATTTTGCTATCTCTCAATTTGGCGGCAGTTTCTTACAAGCAATAAGGTTATGTGTTATTAGAATTCGTACGTAGTTTCTTGTGTTGTGTGTAACTAAAATTTATAATAAATGTAAGTATAAGTAACAGTAGATTCAAAATAATGATATACTCAAAATTTCTTGACAAAAGTGGATATAACAGAAATACCTAATAACAAAAAACGCAAGGAGTTGCCACTTTTTCAATATACCTATTGTGTGGTAATTTAATATTTTTAGAGGAGATAACAAATTTTATTATTTAAATTCCAAAGGCTTCTTGACATTTGTCTTTTTATTGGTTTTATTTATTTATTAATTATAACATCTATCGAAAACGAATTTTGCAACTCCTTTGAAGCGTCTTATAGTATGAAGCGTTTCTATCATTATGAAGGTATAATATGTTTCAATAAACTCTTGCGAAAGCCGTTAGTAACACTAAATAAATTACACAAAATTTTATTTACTGATGAGCAGAGGAAAACTAATGCTTGATTTGGTTAAGCAAAAGCAGAGTAATTCAGTATCCGGAAACTCTGCTTTTAAAGAGGACAGAGAGAATGAACTCACTTCTAATGTTATCGTTTTACAACTACCGAAAACGTACCTAGTGGAAGAAAATGTAGTTATAGAAGTTCTAGCAGAACACGCAGTAACTGCAGTATCTGAAATAACTAACCCGAAAAGCAAAGTTACTATTAGTGAAGTACAAAAGAGTCCTTTGATTCAACAAGGCAGTAGTAATATATCTGATGACGAGTATGATAATCATAAACCTTTGGTGCCATATTCAAACGATTCAAGTTTGGAGTTAGATTTACATTTACCAATAAAAGCTAAACAACGCAGAAAACGAAGAAAACAAGTTGATCCAGATGCCTGGTGTGCAACTGAACAGAAAGAAAGACGTGAAACGAAAAGTGGACTTTCGGCGAACCAAAGAAGCCAAGAGAACTAAAGGCAAGATGCAAATGCCAGCAAAACGAAAAAGATGTAATGCAATGTAACCGAATTACTGATGTCGACAGAAAAGCTATATTCGATTTTTTTTTTTTTTTGAACAAAGTTAACTTGGGGTAAAAAAAATGTTTGGATAATTCCACCAAAGCAATTCCACCAAGCGCCATAGAGACAGAAAGGAAATAGACAAATCGGGAAGATCACTGACATTATATTATTATTTAAAAATTAATGAAATTGACATCAGGGTGTGTAAAACGATCTATGTTAATACATTGGGGATTGGAAGAATAACTGTGTTATTATGGAAAAATAGTTTCAACACAAACTGTGAACCGTGAAACTGATGTTTTGAAGAACAACAGTAGCTGTTAACCAAATTTATCGACACTCTGCCTGCAATGGAACCATACTATTGTCGCTCATCGACCACTAAAAAGTACCTGTTACCAGAATGGCAGTCCAAACAGGCTTTGTCAGACTGGTACAAAATGCATAACAGTAAGCCTTTGTCCGTTACGTCTTTTAATGAGACTTTTGATAAGAAAAATATTGCTTCATTTAGGCCGAAGAAGGATGAACTGTCCCAAAGAATAAATGTGGCACAATCAACAAAATATCAAGAGGCATTTGAGGCATGTTTTCCCGCCCCTGTAAATTTACTGAAAATAGAGTTAGCAGATTATCACTCTTAGCCGACGATTTGTGTAATTGATACCTAATCAAATATCCTGTTTTAGCGATAGTACTTTTGTTTACAAAAAAAAACTGTAAACTAATAATAACCGTAACAGTTTGATTACATTTTCCTTTAGAAATGATAATAAACCATTTTAAAGGAGAACTATATTCTACTAGACTATTTCTCCGAAGAAATAACTTTGCATCATGAATGAACTAGGAAAAATAGTATAGTAATTATTAATTACATAAATACCGCAATCATCTATCGAATTTTGATCCCCTGAGTCACAAATGTTAATTCGTCATTTCAAATAATTTATTACAATGATGTATTATAGTAAGGTACTGTTGATATTATAATTGATTCTCACTTCCCACTCTTACCGTTATTAATTCCAAATGTAAACGCAGTTTTAAATGTTATGAACCTTGCCAAACGAATTTAATGATTGGTTCTGCCTGATTCATAAAATAATAATAGTAGAGCATTTTTGTTAAGCTGTGGACGTTGCCAAACATATTTAGCGATTCATTAAAAATAATTAAAGCGATATTGAATAAGAGAAACATATAGTTCGCTGAGCGGAAATGAAAAAAACACATTTATGGTTCCAAAAATGACTTTTATTCTTCAATGTATTCTGTCGGAAGTCTAATGCATTTTCAGATATTCTATTTAATCACATTTCCGAAGTGATTGTCTGGAATTATTCTTCGTGTGATGAAACATGAGTAACACTCAAATATGATAAATATAGAGATTTTCCAAGCGTACAGCCTGTCTCTTTTAAAACCGTCAACTGGTTTCTCAAAAGCGTTTTTGAGTCAACTTTTTAAACAGTTTTCTTGAGTCGGACTCATTTCAGCAAAATATGTAGCACCTTGTCATTCTACTATCATCCATAATCATATTATTCTGTATCTAATGAAACATTTCTTCATTAAAAGCACTTTTTGGACGTCAAAAGCGATTGTTTAGCACAAAATGGTTGCCTTCAATTAGAGCGATCGTAAATATTATTAAATTTATCTGACTTGGCCCATTGTTAAGAGCTTGTACCTCAGGTAAACCATTGTTACCTGAAACCGGGCCTTTTATACTACTATCGGTTTACCCAGGATGTTTATATTCGGTAGTCGGTACTAATTGAAGTCAACCATTTACTGCTAAACAATCTTTACCATCGGGAAACCACACTTACATTTCCATTGTTTTTGAAGGGCATCATCACATTACACGTTAGTCCATTTCATGACGAATTTAGATAGCCTTTAAACCTTTTTATCATTTATTATTATATATAATATTTTTATAAAATAAAACACGTCTGCTTTGAATAGCTTGTAAACAAACACCAAATACCATATCGATTTGAAAAAGTTGTCCGCGTTTATTCCAAACAATGAAAAAGAATAGCAGCAATAAACTTGTTTCTAATAAATGAGCACAGCTCTCCTACGTAAGCTTTCAACTAGCCATACATAATAAAATATTGATTTAGTTTTAGTAATAGAACAGAAAGCATTCCAAAAAATAAAAGCTATTTGTCTGTTTAACAATTCAAATATAAACGTCCAATAATTACTACAATAATTAATACAGAACTATTAACAATAAGGTCAGAAACAAAATCAGAGAAACAAAACACGTAAGAGGAAATGTAAAGAAATCGAAAAACTTCAAAGTAAATATTGACCCATATAAAATGATTAATGAGCTAAGAGGACTACAACGAAGAAACCATATTTTGGCACATTTAAACAAAAATTCGAACACCATATATTGAGACTTGAAAAACTAAAACGCTGGTAAGGTGAAGAAGTACTATAAGAGCTAAGACACATGGACCTTCGATCTGTATTTGCCTCCCAAAGAAGACTAACACTAGAGAATGCAGCAATCACCTTATCATTAGTCGGTCTTAACAAAGATATTATAATTTATTTTAAAAATAGTTGGCGTTCAACTCTTCAATCAACTTTCTATTTACTAAATGTTCTGTCATAATCTATATTTAATATTGTATTTATTGTTAATATTCATTTTAATATCATCATCATCCAGCCTTTATTTATCACGTCCAGTGCTGGACATAGGCCTCCCCTAAACTCCTCCGATTTTGTGCTCTTGTGCTCCTTGTGCAGTACCTGAGACACGTTACCCAGGTTGGCCCAACCTATTGGTTGTGCAACTTGCGGAATAGCATCTAAGATCAGAATAGCCATGATGGTTGTCAACCTCCGCCGCAGAGATGGAACATAAAGCAGTGATGGGGTAATCGACTATTCGATTGTAAACGGTTAAACGACTAGTTATAGAATAGAAGGTAAATCAAGAAATTCATTCATAAATCAAGAGAATGCATTCCGGAAACCAAGAGTCGGCTATGGTCGGTTCAGGTAGGCTAGTGTTAGCGACTACTTTGGACCCAAGTATTTTATTCATAGGTTCTATCCTGGGTATTTTTACATCGTTGTGTTGTGCCCATCAAACAAAACACAAACTGAGACTGACAGATGACAGCTAACCACGCCTACCCCCGACTAGTCGCTAGTCGATAGTATAAAGTAATCGATAGTCCCATCACTAACATAAAGAATAATTACTGAAATAAAAACGATACATTTAAATTCTTTAGAAACTCATCGGCAATAACAGAATAGATGTGATATATCTACTAAACTCAGATTATAAAATATATTATGATCGATGTTTTAGAAGAAAATAGCTAATTAAAGCCAATAATAACAACAACTAGGTTACTAATTCACCAATTAAAAACAAAAATCTGCATAAGTTAAAAAAAAACACGTAAAATAAACACAACTTATGTGGAAGCATTTTGAAACTTCGTCATTTATAATATGTATACAATGTAAGTATAAATATAGCGATGATTTGACCAAAGTGTCAAAGAAAGCGCGATAATTTTATAATTCTACAAAAAAAGTATTGCCCATTCAATCTTATTGTGAAGAGATGGACTAAACCGAATATAAAAGCAAAAGTACTTAATTAAAACTATAGATATTAAAATAATGGAAAAACATAGAGTGGGCGTAAATATTTTCGACTGTTCAACGAACCAGATTAACTACACATCATGAATCATGTAACCTGCGCCAAAAATTAAAAATAATAAAAAATGTAAAATTCTGTGTTTCCGTATCTAAACAAAAATAATCAAGACTTTTTTTTACTGATTTCGGTTCTGGACAATAATAAATACAGCATACAACACTTTCATTAATAACTATTTTTAAGTTCCTATAAACAATTTTAGCAATCAAGAACAATTTTTAAACATTAAACAATTTTAAGGTTCTGTAAGATATCAAATACCAGGAAATGTGTAATTAAACTACAATTTTCCAACGATGCAAACTATCTACTATTATATAGCACCGATTCGACCTGCTCGTATATTGAAAATAAGGAGCAGGAGATACCATAGTGCAATAGGATTAAAAATTCTAAGATATTGTTATATCTTATAGTTTATAGGTTATATATTAAAATGTCATAAAACTTACATCTCACGTAGGAATTTTTCATGAATTATTAGGTAGTTAAAATGACAATTGATATTTTTTTATTAGTATACGTAATTCGTCATCACAAACAAATCTAATTTACAATCAATCAAAATTTATTTACAGATTGATTCTAAACTATATAATGGCAAAATAGGCATAAACAATATTGTATTCAGTTAATGAAAATAAGTTGCTGACATTAAAGGCAAAATTTGTTTACATTAATGAACAATAGTATATTAAAACTAGATAAATTTTCCTCAACACTAATATTATAAACTTTGGAAATATCTGTAAACGTATTATCATAGAAAACAAGGTATAGATCCTATGATCATAACGTCAGTCGGTCAATAAACCCCGGGCATAACCATGAAGTGCTGACTCAATGAATTATCCATGGCATTTCGGTAGTATCAACCTTCAAAAGCATACTGTCATGCATGTCATTTAGGTTATTATTTATTGAGTTACAGAGCTTGAAGTGAGGGTACTTTTGTGATTTTATAAACAATAGATTCAAACAATTTCGTGTATTGATTTATCATTGATATTTAACGGGAAAAAATACCCTCCAAACAGAGCAATGGCTCAAAAAGTATTACAGGACCTCTGCTCCACCGATTTCAACCATTAAACGATGGTTTGCTGAATTAAAACGCGGTCGTGATGACACCAATGATGGTCAGCACAGTGGAAAGCCAAATGAGGCAGTTATTCCCGAAAACATGGAAAAACGCTGAAAATATTAGAGAAAATCGCAAAGTGAAGTTGCAAGAGATAGCCAACACTCCAAAGTTATCGAAGTCTAGAGTTTTTACTATTATACAGAATATTTGGGTATAATAAAGTTTGTTTCAAATGGTGTGGCGTTTTCTCACACCAGAGCAAAAATAAAACAACGAATTAATGAGTCTTGGTGCTGTTTGGACATAAGACAAGAAGTCGAAGTTTCTGCGTGATATATCACAATAAATAAAACATGGATCCATCACTTTACTCCGAAATCAAATCGTCAATAGTCTAAATGGATAGCGCCCGGAGAAAGCGGTCCAAAGCGACCAGACGCAACAAATTGCCGGAGTTGTTTTATGGCTGCTGATCAGACGGTTATGGAAGCGACCAAAAAAGGCCTCATTTGTGTTGAAGAAAAAATTGTTGGTCCACCAAGACAACGTATCGTGTCGGAAGTTAGTGAAAACAATGTCAAAATGAATGAGTTGGGCTTTAAATTGCTTCCGCACCCACCATATAGTCCAGATCCGGCACCCAATGACTACCACCATTCTTATGTTCTAAAAAAAGGCTGTGGCAAAATATATCACTCCGATGAGAAAGTAATCGTCGAAACTAAAGCCTATTTTTAAGGCAAAAAAAAAAGATAAATCTTTTTCCAAGGGTGACATCGAAAAATTAAAAAAACATTCGAACTAATGTATCGACACTAAAGGGGATTGTTTTGATGAACAAATAAAAAAATTGTTTTACTAATTAGGCCCGGTACTTATTGATCGACGTAATACATATAAAGCGACAAAAAATTGATGCTTCCTTTTTTCAGGTTAGGTTTAAAAATTCACTTAAAAATTCACTGAAAAACTGGAACGTCATTTTGTTATGATTAATAGGTTATTCGGTCAAATATTTGATAAGAAGTACTATACAGTATTGTTCGATAATGTGAACATATTTTTCACACTTTTACCTGATTTGACAGTTCGAAGTTCTATACAGACATATATACAGACATGTTGCATTTTGTTCAATTTGGCGTGTTGCATCAATGATTCAAATAAACATTACATAGGTGTGTGGTGTAAGTTAGGAGCTGTAAAAAATATTTTGAAACAATAAAGAGACACTGGGACCATTGAGATGAACACAAAATTTTAATGAGGAAACGAGACAAGGACAATGGATGGATCTTCTTCAGCCTGAAGTAATCCAACTTTGAACATATGGCTCCCCCGAATCAATCCAGTGTTTTCTATTTTGCGCCACTTGCTTCCAGTTGTTGTCCACAGATCTTCTTAATGTCATCAGCCCATCTCATTTGTGGTCTTCAACATCTCTTCTCTTTCCTAACCATGGTCTCCATTGTTGTATTTCGTGGTTCCATCTCTTATCCTTCAGTCGGGCATTGTGTCCTGCGAAGCTCCATTTTAATTTGGCAGCATGTTCTCCTGCGTCTTTTACTTTTGGTTTTGCTTCTAATCCATTTGTTTTTTTTTGTCATAAGCAGATATCTTTCCATCGCTCTTTGTGCTTTTACTATTTTATCCACATTAGACTTGTGTGAGTGTCCACGTCTGTGAACCTAGGGAAAGTAAATTAAACTCTAGGAAAAAATCCAAGAATTTCAAACATGACTTAAGCATACGCTTGTAGTTACTGTTCAAGGCAGGAATCCACACATTGCATGGCAAAAACATACCATACCTTGTATGTCCAGGAAATCTGTGGGCTACCGCAAAAGCTAGGCTTTTTAGAATGTATTAAACAACCAAAAAAAAATTGGTCCAGTGTCGAAGCTGTATCCAAATTTCGTACAACACCTGTAAATCAGGTGGACTGTGATAGAAGAAATGAGTGGTGGATTCAGAGAGTAAGTACTTCAAGAGTTATATCATGAAATAATATATAGTAAAAGAGAATCTGAAGACGAATATCTCTGTTCCAAAATTTATAAACCAATTTTAATTAAATATCTACTAAGTTGTTCCACCTAGTCAATAAACTGAAAATTTCATTAATTTTAATAGAAAATTTAACTATGTTAGTAAATAGTAAAGACACATGTTTACTTCTAGAAGATACAAAAATTCTCGTTCAAAACTTTCTATCACTGAAAGTAACATAAAATGTCGCATAGGCAAATCCTTTAGGTAGCATAGTTCACAATTTAAGAATAAGTGTTAAGAACAGAAATAAAAAATCCAGATGTTATAATTATGTCAGCACTAATCCTCGGACAGACAGAGACAGGCAGATAGATCTCACAAAATTAAAGCATTTTGATTTTTGTTTAATTTTTATCCAGATTCAGTAGGAATAAGTTAACCTCAAAATTTATTCAATGGCAAACAATATGAACTAAACACAAACAAATAAAACTAGGTAAACATGAAATTTGTGTTTGAAACAAAAATATCTAGATTTATACTACAGATACGTTTTAAATGCCCAATTATGATGTATTACGTGCTCGGGGAAAATACTTTTACCTTGTCCTTGACGTTATCAGTTAATCTTTTTAAAAATCAAGCTCAATTGCTGGATTTCATAGAAACTGTTGATTGCCATTAAATGTAATAAAACTAAGTCGCTTGGTATGTCGTAAAACCTAATTTTGGCTCGCAAGTATTTACCTAACATACTCGAAAAAGCTTTATAAAACGAGCCATGCTGTGACACCATACAGCGATAAAATACTTCAAGCCATTTTTATAAACGATAAGATTAAAATTAACTAACTAGATTAATCAATTACCACGCTATTCACACTATTTTAAGAATATTGATTCACTGAAGGGTGAAATTACAATTGACGCAATTATATACTTATTTAACTTGAATCAAAATTAATTAAAAAATGTTATTTAAACACTAGAATGTTACGATTGTTTTATTGTTATTATTGAATGTGCCACTGAAAAAAAGCTACACAGAATATCAAATATACCTTTGAAACGTATACTAGATTCTTTATCTAGTAAAAATGGCTGTATTGGTTTTTACGTCTTAATTATACAATACGATATTGTCTATTTAGCACAGCGTTTTCGCATTATCGGGTTAGTACTAAATCTAAAGAATCATGAATTCTCTATATCCTAGTTTATTATCTCTATATTGACAAGATGTTACAATACATAAACGCTAAACGTGGCGTTATCAATACTTTAGCCGCGGAACTTTATTTCAGAACGTTCTCCTGTGCGGAATGGAATGAACTTTTTGATAGCATATTATGTAATACGCCAAACGGCGCCATCCGCACAGACAAAAATAAAAAAACTCCAAGTGGCGGCTTCAGCAGCGAAAGTGTTAAACGAAATTTATCGGCATACAAAGTTCGATGGTTTTCCTCCGAAAATGTTTTTGGCTCTCTCAAGGCTCTAATTGATGAAATTGAATCTATGAGATTATAGCACACATTTTTAAAGTAGAAATGCAAAAATTATTTTAATTTGTAGACAAGGTTTGTGGTATTAATAAAAATTAATGGTCATTTGCGCTACATAAATCAAAGACCCATTGGCGTGCTAGGTTTTCAACGCTTATTTAATGTATTTTTTGAATACTAAACTTGCTACTTACTAAACAACTACTCTATAAACTTTCTTTTATTGAGAGTACAGTAATTCGGGGTAACTTTGATCCACAGAGTCTAACTTTGCACCATTTACTTTTTTTGATATTAGTGTACGTATGATTTCGGGCTAACTTTGCACCACATTTAAACTGATTCAAAGTTACCCTGACGATTTAAAATTGCGGGAAAATTTATTTATTGAATTTTATTTTGTAATTTTGTATTTCAGGATTTCACGAAATGCCGAGAAAACAGATACACAGTCTACATCTGGGTCCGTCGGTATGGAAGTAAAAGCGGATATACAGAGCAAACATCTACAAACAGTACAAAACAGGTTAAAAGTGGAATGCTGAGTGAAAGGCAGGTCTCAAAATAATACGATATCCCGCGTAATACAATTCGAAATAAATTAAAACGAAATCATTCAAAAAACGTAGGAAAACCTACAGTATTTTCTCAAGAAGAAGAAAAGTCGATAGCCAAGCATGTTATTTCTTTAAGTGATAATGGAATTCCAATATCTTTGTTTGATGTGAGATGCATTGCACAAAGTTACCTAAATTCTCAAGGAGAAAAGTATCACAGTTTAAGAAAAATTTACCAGGCTGGGATTGGAGCCAATTATTTTTGAGAGAGAAACCGCACAGAACTTGCTCAACGGTTTCAAACGAATATTTCGAGAAGGAGGGCTCAAGTAAATGAAGAAATAATAAGTAAGTTTTTTGATAACTTGGAGATAAAAATTTCTGATGTCGCACCAACAATATTTACAATTACGATGAAACAGGGTTCCATGACGTTCCAACAAAAAGAAAACTTTTATTCAGAACAGGGTGCAGGAATCCAGAGAGAATCATAAATTCAACGAAATCTTGTTTTACCACTTTGTGTTGTGCAAATGCAGATGGAGAGTTTCTACCTTCATATGTAATAATGAAAGGTAGTCTGAAGTGGTCTGATTGGATTTTTGGTGCACCTAATGGTACGAAGTTGAACACCTCAAAATCGGGCTGGATTGAAAATTCTGTATTTGATGACTGGTTTGAGACACATTTTCTACCTTACGCCAACAAAAACGAAGGTAGAAAGATCTTGATAGGCGACAACATGTCAGCACATATTTCAATAAAGACATTAACACTTGCAAGGGAACATAATGTTCGTTTAATATTTATCTCTCCAATCTCTACCCACTTACTGCATCCGCTGGATGTGAGGTATTTTGCCAGTCTTAAACATATTGGCGCCAAATTTTATCCCAGTGGAGAGCGACCAAGGGAGGAAGAAAGACAGTATCTATGCCAAAATCAGTATTTTGCCAACTTTTAGACCTCAGACAGGACACTGCAGCTCGTAATCTCAAAAAGGGGTTTGATTGAGGCTTCAGGAATTTATCCCACTGACAGAAACAAGGCATTGCTAAAAACTTCCGTTGTATGCTCGACTAATGGGTGAAATAAATGAAGATATTGGAAAAGAATACATAGAAAAGATTCGTGAAAATAATTTGCAAAACGTTACAAGAGCAAAAAAATCTGTCTTCAATAACTGCTGGCAAAATTGTTTCAGTCGAAGAAGTAAACCAGTATATCAAAACAGGAGTTCAACTACTAACAATACCAGAAAACACAGGTGGACAACACAAGTAACGAGTGGACCAAAACATTACCAAAAACATCGAAGGAAGTCATAATACAGAACTGTGGACAAGTGCAGGAAATGCAAGAAAATGAAGACGTTGACGAGGTAAATCAAGAACAGATGCTGGATTATGGAGATCTGCACGGTCAGCAAATATTGGAAGAAACCAATATAACTGAAATTATAGTCGAGGACTCAATTGGCTACAATTTCGACATTGACAATATGCCAGTAGATATTGTACTGGCAGAAAGGACAGAACAGAATCAAATCGTCAGTAATTAAGATAACAGATAGTACGTAGAATGAAGAAAAATAAAGTTTAAAATTGCAGTGAAATAAACAAGGAACGCAAGACAGAACAGAACAAACTGTAAAATCAGCAGAAAAGGACTTCGCATTCCTCTCAATCATTTTCCTTGGGTGAAATTCAAAGCATGAAGTATCTGGCAGAAATTTTAAAAATCAAGAAATATCTTCTGGATTGTGTTATTTTTGTACTTTCAATGTTTCTATGCATTCATTAAGTAGGTACAAAATGTAAGAAGTACATAAGAATATTTCATTTGAGGTGCATTGAAAATAACAAACTTCACAAATCAAATTCCAATGTTTATTTGTGCCACTTGTTTAAAGAAACTGTAACGAAACTCTAACGAAGAATCTTTATTTGGTACTGTTTTGTAGGACTTTAGTTTCCTAATAAATATTTTTAAATTAGTTTTAGAGTACATATTGTTGAATCAACCCATGAACAGTCATATAAAACAGAATGGTAACCAGGCCTGGGCTAAACATTTTGTGCTGTGTAACAACTGTGTAATTTTTGTACATCCGAAGTAACCTAATGCACTCTTGCAAAGTTGTCCTGATAGATTAAAACACCAAATATATAGGATTTTCCTTAGAATATAGATATGGTTCAAAGTTACACCCATAGCGGGTCTAACTTTGAACCATGCCAAAAAATGTTTGTTCTTGATTATACTTGCTACTGTTGCAAATTTTTAAGCTTGTAAGACATTATCGTACTATACAGTCATAATATAATATAAAAGGACAACTAAGGAGGTCAGTGTAACAATAAATCAAGAAAATATTTAAAAAGGGGATCAAAGTTATCCAGAATGACTGTATGCTTAGTTAGGGAAATTATATGCGACGGCGTACAACGGACTTGATAGCAAAACATGTATATGTATAAAATATCAATATAATCAAAATTTCAATAAAAACATTTCGTATATTCACTTTCACGAACATTCAATATAATGTTCACTTTCAATATATGAATCTAATTGGATGAATGATAACTTTTAATTTTTATTTACGGGTTTTTTATATTAATGACATAGGTATTTAGATATCTATTTTTTATACCCACATATAGAAATAATCATTAAAAATGTATAATACTGATAAAACGAATACCTATTAGAATTTGAGTATGTTTTATTTAATATAGCGAATATGAAAAAGCTATAGATGACAACGCTTTTTAATCTAGTGACGTTCATAGAATATGGTGAGAATATAAATGGGCGTTAACTTCCCATCTAGGGTTATAATGGAAAACTGGCGTGATACTTTATTTCGTAATAAGAAGATTCCCAAGCGTGACATTTCAACAAATTGTACTGGATTTTTTTTGTGTCTCGCCAAACTAGTTTTTTAATAGTATTTTCTTTAGTTTATTAATTCGCTGGGCATTATCTCTAAAGTTAAGAGAAGTAAGAACATTGGAACGCTGGAAGGAACATATAATACTTGCCATTAAACACAAGTGTAGTTATTTCCATATTTTTATGTTTTCTCTGTATATAATGAGTTATTGAAATCTCCTAAAATAAAGTTCACATAAAAAACTAGGTAAACTAAGTCACCGCCATAAAGATTGGTAATGACGGCTCTTAAATTGATCGGATCAAACCTTTATTTTATGGCCCTGGCCGCTCAAATTTAATTTTCCATTTGTTTTCAATGGAAGAGTGGTCTGGTAAAACTGCTGGTCAGGGAATTGCTGTCAAAAGATGTTACTTCCGTATCCTTTACGCTGAATGGTATCATTTATACAAGGTGTAGCACAACGCTAAGATATTGCTCCCCAGACAATTATTCTGGGAAATAATTTGAAAATTGTGAAGATATACTTATATTCTGATTAGTGAATAGTATTTTTAGGTTCTTTGGACAGAGGTGAAAACAACTTCCGTCATATACACTGACAAAGCCTATTCCCATTGTATTTGGGAGCAAGCAGGTGCTTTTTTTTATTTTCTTGATCTGAGGCCTTGTCTTTTTACTGATATGCGAACAGCATCTACACACATTTTGATTATTTGTTGACTTGGAAATTGTTTAAACTCTAGGCACGGATTTTGACGTCTTAACGTCACCAAAACATTTTATCTGCGAATCTTACGCGGTGTTCTAAAAACTAATCTATGCCCTCATATTGGTGTCACTTTTTATACTTACGGCATTTTTTTTGAGTTTGATCACTACAATTTTTTAACGTTTCGAAACGTGCATTACTTTTGTCATAGGATGTCATAAAAAAATATATGAAAAATATGAAATTCTAGATACTTTTTAGAAGCTTGCTTTTGAGTATGATGAATATCTCAACATCTAGGCTCAATGTATGCTATTTTATCCTATGTGATTTATGATACTTTTATATTATTCTTCTATTGTGTTATTTCAAACAATTTTTGTACAAAAATTAAAAAAAAACTGAAATCTAGACTTAAAAAGTAATATCAGAAAAGAAAACAAAAAAGGGGAGATTGAAAATATTAATTTTATAAAATAAACACTAAAGGTGTATCTTTTATTTTTAACAATTAATAAATTTGTGTACCTACATTTTTTTGTCTGATCATCTTGTTCGAAGAACATATTTACATTATAGATATACTATCTATATTTTTTTATGTTAGGGATAAGATAACCTTAGAGTAAGTACTTATATATTTGTAATGAGAGCCGATAAGACTGTAAACTATTTACCTATATTACGAAAGTGTTAAGCTTTATTTTGTCATTGCTTTTAATACCTAACTATTTATTCATATTAAAATCTGTGATTTAAGTTGTTTTTGATCTTGAGGATACTGATATCACCAACAGACAAATCAAGTTTTAAAATACTTAAAATGAATCTTATTTTCAGAACAGAAACATATGCTTCGCTGATTGGCGCCTAAAATTTATGCATTTTAACCCCGGTAGAGCCCCGCATTTTAACAAATGGTTAATGGTTTCATTAACCATTTGTTAAAATGCGGGGCTCTACCGAGAGTGGCCATCCATTCCGTAGCTCGTGCATGAAACAAGAACAACCAAACAAAGCAACCAACCTGTCACATAGAAACTACTGAAAATTCAGGAAAACTGCAATAAACTGAGCAAGGATCTAAAACGTCCAGAAAGCATAAGCAAAGCAACAGGAAACGGTTTAAGTATATGTTAAAAAAAACCTCGACTCAAGGGATCAAAAAAGCCAGAAACATAGAATCAAGGTATCCACAGTAGATCTTTATTTCACAGAGGACATGAACTGATTCTTGTTTTATTAAAAATGAAATGAACTTATTTTCCTACAACTTTCACTGTCCCTCAATGTAAAATTTAGTAAATCATGGTTATTTACATTGTGAGGAAAAGATAATTCGAATTGAATTTTTAAAAAAGTATATAACCTTAATATCTGGTTGAGCAGTGTTATTATATTCTTCTGATATCTGCTTTCCCATTGCCTTTTGCTTTCCTTTTTGTTCATAAACGGGTCTATCTTTTCTTTAGCCTTATTTAATAATTCAATGTTTATTATTGATTTTTTTCTTATTTTATCCATATTGGTTTTTCCATACATGGCCCATGCAATGATTAATTATAACATAAATCAAAAAAGTAAAGCAGAAATTAGATTACCGTTAATATATTAACAATCATCAATTAAGAATAAATGTCATGACAAAAAGTTTGTGAAATAGAAAAGCAGAATTGAAAGAAAGAAAAATACTAGAAATCCAAATTTCTCTCCAAAAAAATTACAAACACAAAACACAAAAATAAAATGCTGTTTCAAAAATTATAAATAAATGGGAAGACTTATTGGATTAGTTTACAGTCAATAAAGAACGCATAGACAAAGTCTACTTTAAATAAATATTCTCATTATGATCCCATATCTCACATAATAAAGGAAAACTTCAATTCATGGATCATACAACAAGTTGTTTCCTAATCACCTCGAAGCTTAAGAATGTGATAAATACAAGCATATCTATCTAGTCAATTCAAGGAATCTAAGAGATGGTTAAATGTTGAAAACTTCCAAAACAAAATTTACAACTTTTTAGGAGAACGAAAAAAATTTTGATGTTTAGAGCATATTTTTGTTTCCTCAGTATTTACTTAATTATTACTTTGAAAAAACATGTCAACACATAGTTTTCATGAATCTGGAGTTTTGCCAGAACATTCTGAACAATATTTTTAACACAAATCCTCATAAATCTAAAATGGTCAATTTTTGACTAATTGGGTTTTGAAATTTAACCCTAGATATAAAAATAGCAGTAGTAATTTAATAATAAACTATTAAGACAATGAAGGAAAATATATGAATTCATAATTCAAATGAATTACAAAAATTACCAGCTATCCTATCTATAAATTCAGAAACTTCTTTCTCAAAAAATAACTTTGGAAAACCTTGCAACAAGTTGATTTACCCTACTCTAGTTCAGCTAGAAATTCCGCAATATTGATACGACATTCAGGTAGACATACTGGCCATTTCTAGTGACCTATTGCTCCAATCTTAAAACTACTGTGGAAGGGCTCTGTTGATAAAACTATACATTTTTGCTTTCTCAAAGCTTTCACAAGGTCATTATTATGAAAAAATTTTGAAGCAATTTAATTTGTTCCATATGGAAAAATAAGATAAGAATTCATTGTTAGTGAATGTTTTAAATTTACAACATAAAACTGTAATATGTTATTCTATTTATAATACCAGCAACAACTTTTTATCAGTAGTATTATAATCTCGATTGACGTATGGAACTGACTGTTTATATTTTTACTATGGTGTATATCTCAACTTATATACAGCTGTGTCTATATAACACAAACTTGTTTAGAAAATTTTTTACTTCCAAGTTTCCCACTGTTTATTAGGTCATAAAAACTATTACTCACCATTGGAAATATTCCAACAATGGGGTGTTCCTAGAAATTATTTTAAATATCTAGTTGATATCTAAACATTTCAAGTCACCTTTTAAATCGTTTTAATGTTTTCTTCACCTTTTAACAACACAATAAAATTTAGTCAGCAATCTAGTGGAAGTTTACAATTGTTTATACATTTTATGTCAAAAAATAGCCTTATTGTTAAAAATAATTTTTTGTGGCATTTAACTCTCACAGCAATTCATAGCACATTCAATAGAATTAGAAGAGTGAATTGGATTTTACTTTATACAGCATACATTCCATAAAAACTCAATATCAAAACTCTCAGTCAGTGAATATTGCATACAAGCAGGGCAGAAAAAAGAAGTCAATGAATACAAGTTGACAACAAACAGAAAATGTTAAATTATATACAAAGTTTATTTGATAAAAATGAAACAAAAAATAATACTAATCCCTAAATAGTAACCATCAAGAACATAACCCAAGCCTAAAAATTGTAGAGATTAATGGTTAAATGCTACATAAAATAAACTCAGTTCTTAATAGAGAGATACAACATCTCACTGATAATCACAATTTAAATTATGTTTAAGCAACTACACATTGAAGCACCAACAAGAGAAGTGTCAAATACCATCCACAAACTTAAAAATAATAAAGCCACAGAATCAACAAGTCTGTTCTGAAATGTATAAGGAAGGTGGTGACCAGCTTTTTGCAGCAATCCATAAACTAATAGTACTTATATGGCAGAATGAATTGACACCAGATGAGTGGCTAAAAGGAATAATATGCCAGTTACATAAAAAGGTGATCGATCAACTTATTGCAAGAACTATAAAGGCATTACTCTTAATAGCTGCATATAAAATACTCAGCAATGTAATTTTTGATAAGACTTAAACTCATTGTAGACACTCTTTGTAAACACTTGTCTAACAATGCAGATGTAAGCTATATTTAAAAACTTCTAAAAATTATTAAAAAGACACTGATTATTTCCTCAATGCTTATAAAATGATGTCTGATTAGCAAACACAGTGTTGTTATAAAGCATGTCATTAAGTCATTAGAATTCAGATTTGAATCAGAAGTGTAAAGCCAGACAAATATTTGTAACAATTATACTACAATCATAAAATTTATCATTATTTATTATATAAACCACTTTATCATTTACAATATGTTTGTTTTATTCCTACTTACATTGGGAAACATGGATTTTAGCAGTTCCAAGTTCTAATATTGTAAAAAATTGTTACTATACACTGTTATTCCCTGTATTGTAAATATAATTATAATGCATTTTTTTAGAGAGGCTTGGAAAAGGAAATAGTAGACATTTTTTTTTGTCTGAGAAACTCAGACTGAAGTTACCCTGATCTATCTGATTACATTAACATCAGTTACATTTTTAACTTTAACAAGCAAGTCTTTGACAGGCTAAAAAGCAATAAATTATTCAAATATGTCCAAGATTTTGGTTTAATAAAAAAGATCCCACTATATGATCACTATGACTTAATCAAACTCACACTTTTACATACATTTAAAATTAGAAAAATACATTGATAATAGGTTGTCAGTCAAAAAGTGGTTGCAAATATTTTTAATTCAATTAATAGTAATTACTTTCTAAGCAAAAATTTTACTTTGTTAATTTATTTGTTAAAAAAATTGCTGTTCACGACTATGAGCATGTTTTTACATTGAAATTAAAGCTAATTTGTTTTTCTTAATATGATGATATAAGTTGCCTTAGAAAAAATGGTAGCAAATTAGGGTTGACAGCTGTTAAAAACGCGAGGTATCAAGGGTAAAGTAAAATGTGAGTTAGTGTGCAACGACTCTGGTTTGACAGGTGATAATATGTATATTCTTATACATCTATCAATTCATGTTTCAAAAACTCACAAAACTGACATTTTAAACCAGTGGCGCTGTGCAATAGCTCTGTTTTACTTTATATTTGATACCTCACATTTTTAACAACTGGCAACCTTAATTTGCTCTCATTTTTTCTCAGCAACCTTATATCATCATAGTAAGGAAAAAATTAGCTTTAATTTAATTAGCAACCTATTATCAATGTATTCTTCTAATTTTAAACGAATGTAAAAATGTGAATTTGATTAACTATGTTATAAGCAACATGATCCTGTAGTGAGATCTTATGACTATAAGCAGAAAAAATATTAGAACATTCAAACTGACTTTTGAAAGAAGATAGTGGGCTGGAAATAGATGTCAAAATTTTTTATAAGAAATGGCTGTTGATAACAGGGCTATTATCATCCATTCTTTTCAGTTTTGTTTCAGAAAAAATTCTAAGGAAATAACATATAAACAGAGCAGAGCTTGTACACCATAGAAACCACAATGCCTTTTGTTTGCTTAAACTACAGCAAATCCTAGCAAGAGGTATTGAAAAATTTACAGATAGAGAGTTAACAAAGTCATATAACAATGCATATAAAAGCAAAAAACGGAAAAATATACAAAGTCAGAAAAACTAAGCGATTTGAATAACTTATAGCAATAATACCACAAAAAATTCTTTGTGCTTTGAATAGGATGATAAAAAGCAAAAATGTGTAAATTGAGTTAAAAGTAAAGCTACAAAAGGCAGAAGGTAAAGCTACAAAAGAATGTAGCTCCCATAGTCCAAGCTGGATTTTTTGTCATAGACTGGAAGTGAAAGTGGAATATGAGGATGTGCTGGAGGTATCAGAAGGTACAGGGGACATGTTAGTATGTTATACTGATGGCTCAAGAACTGAGAAAATCAGGACAGCAATAGTCTTCAAGAATTTTCCTTTGTCTTATAGGACTAACCTTGGTTAACAGGTTAATATTCGTCAGGTGGAAACATTGGCCTTGAAGGAAAGTGCAGAGACAATGATCAAAGCTGGAATTCAGTATCATGATTTAATTATGTATTAGGATAGCCAATCAGCTCTGAAAGGATTCGTATAAATCCTATCAAAGAGGGGAGCAAAACATTTGTTTTAAAGTTCTGAATGAGTTGCAGGCTAAATATAACACAGTAGCTGTTAGACTCCAATATTGAGAGCAATAAGGCAGCTGATGCAGTAGCTAAAGAAGGTACATGACACTTGTGTTTTTGAGACCTGAACCCTTTTACCCAGTCTTGTATCAGAAATGTAAAACTGATATAAGAAATGTTCCATAGATCAACACCTTCATACTATTCTGTTGATTCAGTCCTGTTAGTAAACCAACTAATTGATATGATGAAAGTAGAGATGAAACTCACACATCACAATAATCTCATGAGACACCAAAACATCTGTGAGCTCAGCTGATCAACAATGTGTCCAGGTGTGATGAGAGGGAAGACACATCTGAACAATTTGTGGGTGACTGTCCAACCTTTGTTAATACAAGGCCACAATGGTTATACTCTTACCAAACAACCCTCAAAGATGTAGTGAAGGAGAGCAAACTTAAGAGGCTTGACAGATTCATAAAGAATTGGGAGTCTAAAATGGAGGCCCAGTAGCCACATTGAATAAGGATGAAGTGTACACCTCAATAAAACGAAACTGACAGAGAAAGGACAATGCCTGTGTCCAGCTGCTAAAGTGCAGCCCTTAGAAAAAAAAGTAAAGCTAAATAAATCAGTGACAATACCAATAGTTGGGGATATATCTCAAAATTAAACATGAAGAACAAAATATACTAAAAATATGTGACACATATTAAGCAAGATACAAAATGGACTGTCTATTGAAAAAACAAATAAGGACATACAAAAATTATATCAAGAATTTACCATACCAAAGTTATAAAATCCCAAAGATACATCATCATCATCAGTGGTGCTACAGCTCTAGTTGAGCCTTGACCTTCCCAGTCTATTTCGCCAGTCGTTTCTGTTCATCGCCAACCGTTGCCAATTAGCCGCGCCGATTTTTCCTTGCGTCCTCGTCCACACCGTCCCTCCATCTCAGTCGTGGTCTGCCTCTACTCCTATTTCCCACTGGGACCGATAATAGAGTTCGTCTGGGTGGGTAATTCTCATTTGCTCTTGACACATGTCCAGCCCATCTAAGCCTGCCTATTTTTTATGAAGGATATTACATCTCTACCATTTACTATTTTTTTATACTTCTCGTACAATTCGCAAATTATATCGCCTTCATCCAAATACCATTCTCACAGAATGCGCCCATTATTCTTCTTAGTATCTTTCTTTCGAAGACGAGCAGAAGATTTGCGTCTGTTTTGGAGATGGTCCATGTTTCTGACCCATATGTCAGCACTGGTAGGATGAGTGTTCGATATATTATTAGTTTGGTTTTCTGGCTTAAGTTTCTGTTTTTTAGCTGCTTGCTTAGTCCAAAATAACATTTGTTTTGCTAGCAGTACCCTCCGTTTAACTTCTTCAGATGTGTCATTATCGTTTGTTATGAGAGAACCCAAATATGTAAACTTATTTACTACCTCAAAATTATATTGGTCTATACTGAAGTTTTGAATTGAGAATTGAGGCAGAAGGATAAAGACTATATTTCACAAAATGGAAAAATATGGCAACAAAGATGAATGAATAAAAATATAGGCAATGGAAAAACTGGAATACATACTAAGGTCCTCTTGGACTTATGTTTGGCATCCAGAGATGAAATACTGCAATCTAGACAATATATAGCAAAAATAACAATCAAATTAAGTGAAAAGTAACAGAAGACTTTATCATGAAACCCCAATAAACTCATCTTAAATATAAAAACATCAAGTCATTAGCCTACATCGTTTGTAGAGTTAATTTACATAAAAACATTAAAATAAAATATAACTAAAAAAATAAAATAAAACAGCAGCGGCCTTTAGATAAATTATGTCAATGTCAGGATATAGGTGTATTATTGCATAAAAATGATATTGTATAGTATTTTCAATGGAATGTTTTTATACCGATTCAATATCACTAATCAAAAAAAGTGTGGCTTCAAAGAACTTTTGGTTTATTGTTTTTAGAACTTACGAAACAAATTTAGATAGCAAAATACCTACATCAAATAAAAAATGTAACTGTAACAACCCAAGAGCATTGGTTTATGGAATAACAATGGCTTATATGAAAAATATTGGTGCCTAAGAGAAACTTTGCTTTGTGAATAAATGAATTGCATGAACAGCTTCTACTATGTGAAACTATGTTTTGAATATGCACTTTCTTTTTCTTGTTCTTTTAAGAATTTTTTCCTACATTTTCACAAAATATAACTGCCCTTAAAATGTTGGAAATACATATAAGCACTTTAAAAACTGCAAGCAATCTGCAGAGTTTTTGGCATTGCCTGCAAGTATTTGGATGTGACTGCAATGACAATATTGGTTTAAAGATTTTTGTAAAAAAAATATTACTAAAAAAAAATGTCAATGAGTCCTGTTAAGTTTAATCTGAAGAGAGTATGAAGCCTGCTATACTTTTTTAAGACAAGCTACACCATAGTATATGCAATTACGTCAGAAAATTAGCGATTATATTGTGAAAATTGAATAATTCCTAATAATATTCGAAAAGTAGAACTCTATATTATAAAAGTACCTGTAATAAGTATGTATTTTTTTATTGTCTGGGATTATCATATTTGACTGACGTTTTTAACCAATTTCATATTACATGGGAAACATTGAAACAATATGTGTAGTCTGTGAACAAGACTGTCATAAAAACAGTGATCTAAGATTTGAAAATAAACAGATTTACTAGAAACCACTACTATATGAAGCACAAGTCAACAAGTTTTTTTCCAGGATAATATATTGAAAGTTATACAGATTTGAAGTAGTAAAAAAGAAAGTTAGTATTTAAATTTTGATAAAAAAAAACAAATTCAACTTCACATTCAATTCAGCAAAAAGAAAAAATTGTTTGGAAGAACATCCTATTCATGAATCCTTGATAACTTTTAGAACAAAGCAATGACTTTCATTAAAATGAGCTTCCCTAATCAATATGGAAATAGCATGGCCTACATTTTTTAAGTATCCTTGAAATAGATTAACAGTTTTAGACTTCTTAAATGCTTCAAAATTTATGCTTAGTTTCAGTTTTGGACAACTTCTACCATTATAAGGACCAGTGTCTTTACTACAAAGCGAAAAACCCTTTGTAACCTTACTACTTTAAGGGAGCCTTCAAAAATTTCGGCTATTTTAAAGTAAAAAAATTATATAAATATATTTTGATTCTTATTTAAAAATGTAACACAATATCATGATTATAGTTTACAATTAAAGAGATATTGTTAGTAAACATTAAGAAACATTATTTGTTCTGCTTCTTCCTAAAAAACTGTCTTTGTAAAATGGAAATTTTGGTGAAGATTTCAATAATTTAACATAACATATAAATACATCTGACTTTTCAAGTTTTATTAACAACTAAAATAATATGTAATTAATTCATGAAATTCAACATTTAAATGGAAAATATTCAGAAATACTATATTTTTTGGGATATAGATATACATTTTAAGTAAAAAATTTGGTTAAATCATAAGGTATCAATACAGGCAGTAGAAAATATTAAAACAGCTGAGACCATCACTGTTCTAAAACGTAAAATCTTTTCTCAGTTGTCCTAATACAAATTAATGGACTACTGTTTCAATTATAATTCGCATCAAAATAAAAACAAAATCTACAGAATGTGAAAATGAACTTTCAAAAAATCAATACGAACTAATTTATGGAAACACTGGAATTAACCTATTAAGAAAACCAATTTTAAGAGACAAATCTTATCCAATTTCATCTTATTAGCATGTGAAAATCTAATCAAGTATGTCAGAAGAAAATTAATTTACTCACCATCAGCATCTACTTCATTGATCATATCCTGTAATTCAGCCTCTGTTGGATTTTGTCCTAGAGATCTCATTACTGTTCCTAATTCTTTAGTCGTAATTGTACCATCACCATCTTTATCGAATAGTGAGAAAGCTTCTTTGAATTCGGCAATTTGTTCTTCGGTGAGTTGGTCAGCCTAAAAAATCCCAATTTTATTAACAATTATGGAAATGCAGTTATTCAAATTGTTTGCAAATTTATTATAGTGCATAGCCTATATATTTATAACCTCAGAAATACTTTATAAATCTATGGTTGTCTTATTCTTCCTCTGCCAAAGCTGCACAGAGTGTTTGGTTAGAAAGATGCCAGGATACTTTTTTGCTGTTTTGGATAGGAAGTGTTAGATAAATATTTGATTTGATAACAGCTTGTACTGTTCAATTGTTGCTTTGCACTCGCTTGTTTTTATAAAAGTGTACACACTTTTCCAAAAATCTGCAAAACTAGATCTTCATGTTTTTGTATGATACATTTCAATAGTTTATTTAATCTAATCCCACAGCATACTTAAAAAATTGGCTATACTAGTTTTAGTAATGTGTGGTTAGTTACACCTGTGGGTAATTTGTGCGTCTTAGGGTGTATACTACATGCGTACTTTTGGCATTATTGACTTTAATTCTGCTATCTTTT
Source organism: Diabrotica balteata (assembly GCA_918026665.1). NCBI lineage: Eukaryota > Metazoa > Arthropoda > Insecta > Coleoptera > Chrysomelidae > Diabrotica > Diabrotica balteata. The sequence goes on from OU898282.1 coordinate 115,928,707, forward strand.
AGCCACTTCTGCGTAGGGTTTAACTATTCTTGTACTCTAGTAGTGGCCCAAAAAATGTCAACGACTTTATTTTTACTCATACTAGTAAACACCCAATATGCAACAGATCGATATAATACGTTAGTACACATCTACACAACGAAAATAAGCTCCAAACACTATAAATTCGCTCAAATTAATTATTTTAAGCTAATTTCAGCGATTACAATGAAAGTTCCGCATTGCGGCACTTATATTCACCGGTCCGTCATCAAAACCAATCATCTTTATTTACTAAAAATTTACATCTTTCAACTATTTCCATAAATATTCAAACTAACACATTCAGTAAACGTTTCTCTTTAAAACACAGCATTGGATGGCAAATAATATTCACTTACCATTGTAATATTTCAAGATTAATCGGTACACTAAACAGAAAAATGTCGACACAACGAAGTAACTAACAACGCCTCTCGTCAAAGTGCACCAGCCAACTGTCTTTTCTCGTTTTGTTTAGGATCGACGTAAGAGAAGAGAGGGGGGAACTGCTGCTGCGAAACCACCAAAGCGCAATAGTGCGGCTATGACAGAAACCGGTAGAAATATTCCTACGCCAATACACAAAAGGTTTAAATTTTAAATTTTGTTATTTCAGTATTATAAACTATTGAAAATATTATTTTCGCTATACGTTTTTGAACTCTGTTAGATGCTCTAGTGTTTCATAAGGTAAATTGTATACTGTTAGCAGATCTAGTTGACGTTGCGTATGGTATGTCAAGTTTGAACATCGGGTGCGGCTTGTTTACAACGTCTACTCGTACAATGTGTGTTTGTGATTGGTAGACTTCTACCTGCAATGCGTCAAACAGTCAACGGATCTTGCTTTCGCGCGCTCTTCAAGCGTGGCGCGGTGCTTCTTTGCTGATGTGCGGATGCGGTAAACGCAATTCCAATGCGAACGCGCAACGCGTAAAAAATTAAACTGTCGAATATTGTAATGTTAAAGACAGCATTAATCCTCGACCTTCCTATACAAAAGTTGTATTCATATAGTAGGGAATATTCCTGTGTTAGCGTTTAAGGATTTGTTTTATTGATTTACTCTTAATTAGAGGAAACAACTGGGTCATGACCACTCCTCTATGCTGCGAAACACACCCCTTTCTATTTAATGAATGTATATCTACATTTAGTTTAGACTTTTTACTAATATCCATTCATACACATCCCAGGTGCGCCCCATTTCTCTAATTTGAACCATATTCGAATGTATTAATGCAGCTAGTTTTCAATACAAGTTTTAATATGAAAAAGAATTGAAATTGAAATAGTTTTATGCGAAATGAAGAACTTTTCGTCTAGTCATATAAATTCGGATGTGACTAGACTAGTAAAATATATTGGCTGTTTCTTTTTTTGTTTTTATGCGTACATTCCGAGATTCGCATCTTATTTTTTTTTTTGAGCGAATGTAGACGAGTTTAGAAAGTCTTATATTAGATACACCCATGTCAAATATACAAAGATAAGACTATTCCCATTGTCCTTTAAAAAATATGAAACGATAGATACGGGCTAGCCAGTATTTATGTTTTATTTTTTTTTTATTATAATAATAAAAGACATTGCTTGAATAAAATGTAGTAAGGCATATAACTAATTAATTTCAGTGTCTTTTCAACTTTTCACCTCAAGAGTCCACTGCTGAACATAGGCCTCTTCCTCATGTTTTCAACCCCATCTATCTTGCGCCGCTCTTATCCAGTTTTTATTAAGTCTTCTTAAATCGTCAGTCCATCTTGTAGGTGGTCGACCGACGCTTCTCTTGTCTTCCCTTGGCCTCCATTCCAATAACGCCTTTGTCCATCGCCCATCTGTCATTCTGACTATGTGTCCTGCTCATCTCCATTTTAGTCTGGCTATCTTCTTGATGACAAGAACAGACAAACGCAGTAGAGGAAGACCACCTACACGTTGGGCCGACGACATCAGGCGTATCACTAAAAATTGGCAACAAAGAGCACAAAATCGTGAGGAATGGAGGAGTTTAAGGGAGGCCTATGTCCAGCAGTGGACGTGATAAATAGAGGCTGGATGATGATGATGATGATGATGATGATGATGATGATGATGATGATGATGAATGATCTTCTTGATGATGTCAGTCACATCCGGTTCTTCTCCTGATGTCTTCGTTGGTTATTCTGTCTCGCAGAGTTATTCCTAACATGGACCGCTCCATTCTTCTCTGCGTGACTCTCAGTTTGGTACCAGCTGCTGTTGTTAAGGTAAGTGTTTATGCTCCGTACGTAAAGACTGGGAGGACGCACTGATCAAATACTTTTCTCTTTAGGCATGTGGGCATTTTACTTCTAAAAGTTTCTCTCAGTTTTCCAAATGCTGCCCACCCAAGGCCGATTCTTCTCTTTAGTTCATGAGTCTGGTTATCCCTGCCAATCATAATTTCATGTCCCAGGTATTTTATATCTATCTACGAGTTCTATTTCTTTCCCACTAATACTGATGTTCTGGTTGGGTACCAAATTGGTCATGATTTTTGTTTCGAGATATTTATATTTAAACCTACATTTTCTGTAGCCACAACGAGTTCCTGTACCATCTCTCTTGCCATACCTAGATCTTCAGCTATTATATCATCGGCGAAACGTAAGTTGTTTTGATATTCTCCATCTATTTTTATTCCCTTTGTCATCCAATTAAAATTCTTAAAAGCATGTTCTAGCACTGTATTAAAAAGTTTAGGTGACATTGGGTCTCCTTGTCTAACCCCCCGTTCTATTTTTAATGCGATTACTGTTATTATGTAATCTGACAGTGGTTGTTGCCTGCAGGTATATTTTGTATAATAATATAGTATATCTATAATCTAGCCTGCATTCTTTAAGCGCCTGTAATATTTTGCTTAGCTCAACTGTGTCAAAGGCTTTGTGAAAATCGATAAATACTAGAACTAGAGGTTTATTGTATTCCACTGCTTTCTCTATTAGGATTTTTATACTTTGTAGATGGTCATTTGTTCCGTAACTTTTTCGGAATCCTGCCTGTTCCCTTGGTTGATAAGTCTCTAATTTTCGTTCCATTCTCTTAACTAGTATTCGCGTAAACAACTCATATATGGCTGAGGAGGCTAATCGGTCTGTAATTCTCTAAATTTGCTTTGTCTTCTGCTTTGTGTAATAGAATCATAGTAGCGTTGTTCCAGTCTGTTGGAATATTGGCGCTGTGAAGGCAGATATTGAAAAGTTGTTTTAATCTTTTCAAGTAATACATCCCCTCCAATTTTTAGTGCTTCTGATACTATTCTATCTTCACCCGGGTTCGATTATTTTTCATCTTCTTCAGGGCTTCAGGGCAATTATATACAGTGTGTCAATTTTAAAACTTACAATGGGCTATATCTCACGAAAAAAGCTGATATCGAAAAATGCTTGAAATCGTTTCTAGGATAGTGTAAGGAGGAACTAAAATGTCATGAAAGAGAACTCACCCCCATCGACCCCCTAGGCCCCACCACAACCAAAAAAGTTTAAATTGCAAACCCCTAGTTGTGATACATCACTGAAAAGTCTATAAAAAATGCTATCCAATGGTTTAAATAATAATTATACATGATGAAGCAATAATTATATGAATTGTGTAATAAGTGAAGTGAAGTCAGGCAGAAAATGTGCAAGTGTTGGAGTAACACAGCCTATAAGAAATGAAGGAATACTTTCGGAATTGACTAAATATTGAAAGTGAGACGGAGGAAACAGATAGTACGTTTCATTCTGCAGATATTGAGAAATACCAGCACCAACACTTGAGGAAGTAAAGAATGCGATCGCGTCTCTAAAAGACCATAAAGCACCAGTAAATGATGACATAGATGAAGAAATGTTAAAAAAAGGAGGGAACCTTTTACACCAAAAATTGTATGACATCATTCTGAGAGTATAGCAACAACACAAGATGTCTAGAGAATGGAATGGAAGCGTTATAATTCCCATATAAGAGAAAAGAAACAAAGAACAATTCCGAAACGTATAGAGGCATATCGCTTATTAGAGCATCCATTATAAGTGCTATCAATTATCTTGCTAAAGAGACTCACACCATATTCGGAAGTATTCTAGGCGACTACCAATGCGACTTCCATGCTGGAAGGTCAACTATAGATCAGATATTTACAATCCGACAAATATTAGAAAAAACTTTAAATTCAACCGCGATGTGCACCAAATTTTCATAGATTTCCAGCAAGCAATGATTCCCTAATAAAGAGCAAATGTTAGAAAAATGGAAAGATACCAAGATAATTAGTTGAATTAATGCAAATGTGCGTTACTACACTCATATGCACAAGTAAAGATAGGAAGCAGAACATCGATCTATTTGGTACAAATTCAGGACTTAGGCAGGGGGACCCCTTGTCATTGTTGCTGTTCAATTTTGCTTTAGAATATGCAATAAGTACAATATCGTCTGAGCTGACAGAAGGATTTGCTCATCAGGGATCACAACTGTTGCTGGCCTTTGCTGGTGATATAAATGCAGTCTAGAAGAGACGTGAGAGGTATTTTCACAGCTCGAGGAGGAAACAGGTAGTCTGAGTCTCCGAATAAAAGAACAAAAGACTAAATACATGGTAGTAACCAAAAATCCAAGACCGAGAGTTAGGCAGAACATCAGTATTAATGATCACAACTTCGAAGTAGTAAAGGAGTTTAAATACCTAGGGCCATAATCACAGCTTAGGTACAACCACTAGAAAAGAGAGTGTCTCCGCAAGGATAGCTGCGGGAAATAGAGCATTATACTCCCTTTCAACATTATTAAGATCGAAGCTGCTAAAAAGAAAATCTAAATTAATACTGTACAAGTTGATTATTCGCCAATTATTACATATGAGTGAAACATGGACTCTCAACCAGCAGAAAATCAATAAGCTTCTAGTATTTGAAAGAAAGGTTCTCAGAATAATATTCTGTTCTAATAATAAAAGGTTCTCAGAGGATGAGAGAGTATTAAAGACAGTGTTTTTTGAAAGACCAGGTGGTAGAAGATCAGTAGGGCGACCGTGAAAAAGATGGAAGGATGATGTTGAAGCCGATTTATCTAGAATTGTGGTACAATAATGGGAAATAGAAGCGCAAGATCGTAGAGGATGGAGGGCCATAGTGGATGCGGCGAAGACTCACCGCGAGTTGTAAAGCCAGTGAAGAAGAAGCAATGATTGTGAAACTTTGGCTTAAATGTAAAATTTAATGAGGTTTTTGTTGATTCTGTTGATGACCCTGTATAACTATTGTTTAATAATTATACAGGGTGTTAATATAAGCCGATTTACTATGACTTTTGTCAGTCGTAATGCTATCTCCAGGACTATTATTTTTAATGATAGGTAAGTGACCGTCGAATTTTTTTTTGTTACATAAAAACTTAATTTGCCGTTTTTGCAAAACAAGTTGAAAACATCTGTTTTTTGGATTCTTTCAGATGCAATAATTTTTGTTTATTTAAGAATTTTAAATGTCATTAGTTTATATCATTTGTATGATTGGTTCTGTCATTCAGCTGTAGTTGTCATGGCACAAAATAATTAACAATCAGAATGCCCACTCTCCATGGAAAATTAAGTATGCGCATCTCGTTCGCGCAGACGTTCCGCCATGTTTTAAAGGGAACCAGTATTGTTTATGTGGTGTGCATAAAAAAACTAACCCGGTTTAATTGACTTACGGTAATCATAGACATCTATCTATCTATACAGCCCTAAACATCCATCCTTGGATATAGCTTCTTCCTATTCCCTTCTTCCTTCTATCTATATATTCTTCCATGCTCTCTATCTTGGGCAATTTGCATCCATTTTGACCCGGCGTGTTTCACTCGCCCATATTCCTCAGGATGGACAAATAATGGCAGTATGCTGCAATGTACAGATGCAGTAGAGCCACTCTAGGTGCAAATTGTTACACTAAGTTGAGCAGCGACGCGAACTGTCGCTTTTATATGATCATTCGTTTACAGTGGTCCAATGGGGTAAACATCCAATCTAATATTGAGGTTAGTATGCTTTTGTAATTTAATACGATTATGAGTGCGATTTTTTTATTTTGCATGACATTTGTGTACTTATTAGTTGTACTTTCATAGTACCTGAATTACCTTATGTTTATTAAAACGTAAATAATGGTAATTTCTAAAAACATTGATCACCTACAGTATTGCTAATAAGGCCCGGGTGGGCCTTATTAAGACTACGGGTGGGCCTTGTTAAGACCACTACAATAACACGTTTTATAAGTTTTTAACTTTGTTTCAGAAAGAAACTAAAAAGCTTAAGATGCCTAGAGCTTTATGGACTGAAGAACAAATGGCTTTGGCCTTGCAAGCAGTTAAAAATGGATGCCAGTAAGAACAGCCGCAAGAATTTAATATTGCCCGTCGAACACTTAGGAATCATTTGCTTAGTGGAAAAGCGGAAAAGAAAACTTGGGCGCCTTCATGTTTAACCCCCCAACAAGAATCTGAGTTGTGTGGAAGAATTTTTAGGCTAGCTGACGTTGGAATGCCTCTGACATCAACAGTGATAAGACGTTCTGTCCATGAATATGCCAAAGAAATGGCATATCTGCACCTTTTATCGATAAAAACTTAGCTGGTCGAAAATGGCTCAAACTTTTTTTAAATCGACATCCCGAAGTAGTTAAAAGAAAATCCAATTTATGAATCCAGCTAGAGCCACCAAATTAAACAGATTTATAGTCAATGACTATTTTGAAAAGATACGCGAAGTTATGTTGAAGCTTGATATCCTGCAAAGCCCTCAACGCATTTTTAATATTGACGAGAAAGGTTGCCGCCTAAACCTTCATAAATCACAACAGGTATATGCTCGTAAAGGTGTCAAACGAGTTAATTTGTAGGACAAATAATTTCACCTATGATCTTGTTCAAAGGAAAAAGAAAGAAGAATGAATGGTATGACAATCTTCCTGCTGGAACAGTTATTGAAATGACCGAGAAAGGAAGTATGACTACTCCAGTTTTCATTAAGTGGGTACAACATTTTGCTAAGTACAAGCCAATAGGAAGAATACTGATTATTTTGACGGAGCATCGTCCCATCTGGATGCAGGTATTGTTGATGAAGCCGAGTCGCATGAAATTACGCTTTTTTGCCTGCCAAGTAATTGCACACATGAACTGCAACCTATGGACAAGGCGGTATTTAAAGCCTTCGAATCTTACTGGGACGACGAAGTTATCACTTACTGACAAATAAACCAGATCGAACGATCAATAAATTTTCGTTTGGCACAATTTTCTCAAAAGTATGGCCAAAAGCAACTACAGCATCAAATGTTATTTTCAGGTTTTCGTGCATACGGGAATATACCCGTATGATCCGAGTGTCATTCCTGACATAGCTTTTTGCCCATCAGAAATAACAGAAAATAAATTAGACTCGGAAGATTCTGCTATTCCATCAGCTTCGACTTCCGCAACGAATAATCCTATTGGCAGCTTCACTCCAGACAGGAAAAAGAAAATAAAAGCTCTAAAGGAGAAAAATACGCAAGATAGCTCTGAGAGTTCTGACGGTTCTGACAATGAATTTTCAGTACATGACAGCTCAGACAAGAAAACGAAATGTCAGTAAGTTTGAACGCAGTGTTAATAACACCAGAATTGGAAACTGGAAAACGCAAAGGTGCTAGAAAGAAATCCTGAACTATCGAGCACAGGAAGTCACAAAATCATTGTTTGATGAAGCTGTTTAAATGACCCTAAAAACCAATCAAGAAAAGGAAAAAACTTGGCAAACGGAAAAATAGTCAAAAAACAGCTAAAAAAGGAGAAGAGAAAAAATAAACACAGCTCACTTGAAACCTCAAAAAACAAAGAAGAACGAAAATATAGTTGGTATTGGTTTCGTCTGCAATGAGGATGTCGTTAAGGATATGAGACTTTGTGACAGCTGCAAAAGATATATCCATGAAGAGTGTGTAGGACTTTCAGCAGATGATAAAGACTTAGTTTTCATATGACCATACTGTTTGCAATAATTATTTTAAGTACCTATTATTTTTTACAAATAAATGTCGTACATGTCACTTTTGTTTAACTTGATTAATGTATAGTTGCACCAATAGACCTTAAGCTTAAGACGTACGTGGAACGTCAATGCGACATAAGCTGAACTGGGCGAAACTGGAGCTGAAGATCTGTTGGTGCAATTAGGCATAATGGTCACATTTAAAAAGTGAGCCTTATTAAGAACATGGTGTTCCTAATTAGGCCCAGAAACAACTATTTTTTAAAGACTAAAAAGTAACAACTCATAAAATTTTAACAATCTCATATTAAATTTAAATATGTGATTTATTTTCTCTGTGTTTTTCAGATTTATATCGTGATTTTATTTATCAAAAAAACAACTAAACAAACATTAAGTGGGCCTTATTTGGTCAACTTACCTTACAATTATATTAACATTGTTAAATATAATAACATAAATATAATATAATTAAACATAAATATAAATAATTACATAACCTCACCAATCATATGTCTGTTATGTGTTTCCTTCTAAAACATGGCGCGCGTGCTGAAAAACTTCAAAGGCGGCATCTGAGAGTGGGCATTCTGATTGTTTATTATTCTGTGACGATGGTTTACAGTATACCTGAACGCGTGGAAATCATTTTCATATTTGCCTCCAGAACCAATGTTATTTACGAAGAGCTCAAATATTTCATGAAAGGCATCCGGACAAAAATGTAAGTCACGTGTACGTCCGCGACTTAATTGAAAATTTTAGAGAAACGGGATCAGTACAAAAGAAAAAAAGGATGCACCAAGATTACTGAAAGAAAGCATCCCAAATTGAAGTCCTTGGAAATTTGGCAATAGAGCCTACTGCATCAACACGCCAAGTATCTGCAATGACAGGACTTTCACATGAGTCGGTTAGAAAGGTGTTGAAATTAAATTACATAAGTTTCACCCGTACAAAACACAAATTCTTCAAGAACTAAGTAGACGATAATAATCCAGACTGACGAATTGAGTTTTGTGAACTCATGACTGAAAGAATCCGCATTGAACCGAGAATGTTAAAAAATATTTGTTTCACTGATGAAAATAAACAAAACTGTCGGTACTGGAGTAATACGAACCCGCAGCGATTCAGAGAAGGTCACACTCAATATCCTAATATCCTGAAAAACTGAATATTTGGGCAGGAACATTAGGCTAGGATGCTAGAGTTGGCCCTTGTCCATACCAATGGATTGGCAATGGACAATAGGCAAATTAAGTGGCAACATTTATCTCAATGTGCTGGAAAACACCATCGAACCGTTAATTGTGCATGAATTACCATCATGAGAATCAAAGAGACGATCAAGGCAACCTAGCTCTAGCCGAAGATTTGCTGCACTTCCAACATGATGGAGCACCTCATCACTATGCAGCTCAGTTAGGCACTGGTTGGATACTAATTATCTGAAAAAATGGATTGGAAGGAGAGGTCGTATTGAGTGGCCACCGAGGTCACCAGACTTACTGCCACCTGACTTTTTTCTATGGGGTGTTTTATTGCGATAATAATTGCAAAAAAGCATTTGCCAAAGTTCGTTGCAGAATTTGAAAATAGGCTGTATTATTGTTTACAAAGCAACGGAACCCACTTTGAACATTTACTTAATTGACATTTTTAACAGATTTGTAGTTCAACAAAAACCTCACTAAATTTTCCATTTAAGTCATGCTTCATATTACTTCATCCTGTATAATTATTATTTATACCATTGGATAGCATTTTTTAGTCTTTTCAATGATGTATCGCAAGTAGGGGTTTGCAATTTTAACTTTTTTGGTTGTGGTCGAAGGGGTCTAGTGGGTTGATGGGGGTGAGTTCTATTTCATGTAATTTTAATTACCCCTTACTATTCTAGAAACGGTTTTAAGGATTTTTCGATCAGCTTTTGTTCGTAAGATATAGCCCATTGTAAGTTTTAAAATTGACACACTGTATATAGAGGGTCTTTAGTTTTTAAGCTATGAAGAGAATTAGGTAGGTATATGATTTAAAAATAGATTTATCTATTATCTTGAATTATTTATAATATCCAAATTAATAATGGATCAATGTTTGGTAATAAAGTTTTAATATTAAAATTAATATTTGAACAAAACTGATATTTACACCGCACTAATTTCTTCTTTCATTCTGTTAATAGCTTCATTATCCACTTTTTCTTTTTGATATTCAGTTATTTATGTTTTCGATCTTATATACATGTGGTGCTTTTGCTTCTTTCTTTGTTAATATAATGCAAATATGTTCAGCCATTCTATGAAGTATTTTCATTCAGTAGCTTTTGAAAACTTTCCTACAAAGAGAAATACTCCAAGACCAATTGAATTTATCAAAGGTAAAAGTACTCGAGAACATCTGATCATAAAACAAATAATAAAAAATCTAGGGAATTAAATATCCCACTATACAATTTTTTATAGATTGTGGCAGATACTAAAAGAAGTGGGCGTACCACAACATTTAATTTTGCTTAAAACTGAACTATACGAACACACTACTGAAACAGGTATAAAGTGCTTGACACACTCTCAAACGAATTTCTTCCAGAACAAGGTATCAGACAAGGATGTATACTGTATCCACAATTCGTTAATATATATGGGAAGCATATATTATAAGAAGAGTACTCGAAGGATGGGAAAAGAAAAAGAAACAAAAATCTTAGTAAATTGCCGAAAAATAAACTACCTACGTTTTGCAAATACTCGGAATTAAACAAAAACATAACAAAAATGTTAAAAACGAAAATGGAGAACTGATGATGAATTTCTGCACGAATAACGAACTTAGAATAAACAACACATATTAAAATAGAAAAAACACCACGGTTTAGAGAGAAAGTGAAGACAAAATGTGAGAGAAAGAAGAAAGCCTTTTTGACAATAGAGAACAAACACAACATGCATATAACCCAGATGAATCAAAACAGATGAAAGACGACTTCTCCTAAACACAAAAAGAAATATGGAGAATAGTCAGAGGACAAAGAAAAGAGATGAATGAAATAACAAAAACGAAACACGTTCAGAAGAAAACAAATATGGATAGACCACTTTAGATCCCTATTTGCTATTTGCTAAAGGTGATAACAATGAACCACCAACACCAGTGGTCGCGACAAACTAAGAAATATATATCGGGGAGGAAGAGTTAAAGGCAGTATTAAGGAATTTAAAAAATAGAAAGTCACCAGGAGAGAACCGAACTCCTTTACTACGGAGGATCAGATCTAATCAAAGAACTATTAAGACAAACCAAAAAAATAATAAAACAAAAAAAAATCCCTCAAGAATGGAGATCAAGCACCCTAATACATCTCTTCAAAATAGAGACAGAGGCCAAAAAGGATGTTAGAAACAGCAGAACTTAAAAAATTGATGGTGAGACACTATGGAATAGAGCTAGAATGCAAAGTGGAGAACATCAAGACTGAGTAAGAAACAGACGAGTAGAATGGAACGATTATATAAGACGAATGACAATAAATAGAGTAGTAAAGACGGCAAGAGATGGTTCTTCAATAGGAAGATGATCAGTAGGAAGACCACGAAAACGGTGGAACGACAACTTACTGGAGTCTCATTGAAAAACAGACAGAATCATGTCTATATAAAAAGAAGAAAAAGAAGTTTTGCAGATGACACAGCCCTTCTTGCAAATAGTCAAGAAGATTTAATTGATCTCCTACGACTGGTTGAAAACGAAATTCAAATATTTGGTCTGCAGTTAAACATGTCAAAGACAAGGATCACGGTAGTGGATAGACTACATTGATAGATTGTGAGCTCATACTTATATCTGGGATCATTGATCGCAAACAAGGGTTACTACAGAAAGAAATAAAAGATAGATGTGACCTTGCAAAAGTCGCCGTAGGAAAGATGGCCAAAATATGGAAGGACTCTCAAATTTCACGAACTCTAAAAATGGGGTTGATCAACTGCTTAGCTAATATTCCAAATACTGGCATACGGATGTTGATAACATGTGTCATCTGCATATCGTAAGTTGTTAATTAACTTTTTGGACAATTCGATAGTCAGAGCACTCTTTTACTGTTTGTTTTTAGAGATGGTTATAAATGTTGACTTAAGCCTCTCTTATACACCATGGTCAACAAATCTGCCAATACTTCCAATTCCAAGTTATCCTCTTTCACTAGTTTTAACACTTCTAATAATGGACATAAGTTTAAAGATCATACAAATTTACGCCCCTACATCATCACATACGGATGAAGAAGTGGATATATTCTACGAATCATTGACACAAACAGTGAAAAAATACAAAAGCACCTACACAATCATTATAGGCGACTTCAATGCCAAATTAGGGAGAAAACTAGAAGAATCAGAAAATAAAATTGGCAACTTTGGATATGGAACACGAAACGAAAGAGGAGAAACATTAATGAATTATATGGAAACGAACGGTCTATATGCGATGAATACCTTTTCAATAAAAAACCACAGAGAAAATGGACGTGGGTCGCGCCCAATGGTTTAACAAAAAATGAGATTGATTACATCCTATCCAAAGAAAAGAGCATAGTACAAGACGTTACGGTCATAAACATGATTTCCGTAGGAAGTGATCACAGAATTGTTAGAGCCAAAATCAAAATTAACTCCACAACAGACAGACAAAAATTTAAACCATCTAAAAAAGAGATAGATACAGAACTTCTTAAAGAACGCAAAGAACAATACATAAACCAGCTAAAAAGAAGTGACATATCATAGCTAAAGGGTCTGCAACTAGACGAATTAAATGATAAAATAACAACAGAACTTCTAGAAGCAGGCCTGAAGATTGCTAATAAACAAAAGCGAAAACAACAAAAAATTAGCGCTAAATCACAAGATATGCTAAAAAAAACGACGACAACTACTGAACGATAACAAAAGAAATACAGTGGAGTATACCGAACTAAATAAAACCATAAGAAAATAGATAAAGGAAGATTTAAAGAAATACCAAGAAGACCGCATTAAGAAAATCATAGAGAAGAACAAAAAGTTTAAAAACAATGAAGACTATAGGAAAAAGAAAACTAATCATGCTTAAAGCTGAGAACAATGAAGAAAGAGATCTAGGAGAAATAGTAAAAATCACAGAAAGATATTACACAGACCTATACAGTTCTAAAAATGACCCACCACTATCATCTAAACAGAATCTCACGAGGAAAATACAAAATGTTGGCTCAGAGGTATTACCAGAAATAACTGAAGATGAAATCGAAAAATCCATAAACGACATGAACAGAAATAAAGCGGCCGGTGAGGACAAAATACTGGCGGAACTGCTAAAGAAGGAGGAGACACGATAAAAAAAAATGCTAAAAATACTGTTCAACAAAATGTCTGTTTGAAGGTAAAAATACCCAAACAATGGAGAAATGCCAACACAATCTTAATACATAAGAAAGGAGACCGAACAGACCTAAACAACTACCGTCCTATTTCCCTTTTGTCACAACTATATAAAACCTTCACAAGAATAATAAACAACCGACTAACCTATAAACTCGATAACTACCAACCAGTGGAACAGGCCGGATTCAGAAAAAGATACAGCACAATCGACCATCTACATACGCTTAAAATCTTAATTGAGAAAACCAATGAATACAACCTTCCGCTGTACTTAGCATTCGTAGATTATGAAATGGCTTTCGACAGCATTGAACACTGGGCGGTTGAAGAAGCTCTGGTCAATAGTAGAATAGATCAAGATACCGACAATTGATACATGATATTTACCAAAAGGCAACCATGACCGTAATTCTGGGCGACAAATTAATAACGGATAATATAAAAGTTAAACGAGGAGTCCGACAAGGCGATATAATTTCACCTAAACTGTTTACCTTGACCCTCGAAGACATAATAAAATCAACAGATTGGGAAAACAGAGGAATATGTATTAACGGAAAATACCTAAATCACCTTAGATATGCGGATGATATACTCCTGATCTCCTCGGAACGACAAGAACTGGAATTAATGCTGAATGAACTTCATGAAAAATCACTGCAAAAAGGCCTAAAAATTAACTTCAAAAAACAAAAGTAATGACAAACACGGAAGACCAAGAGGCAATAAAAATAAAACAGAAAAAATAGAACAGGTAAATGAGTATATCTATCTAGGACAAGCAATCAGAGCTAATAGAGAAATCAAACAGCCGAAATATCGAGACGAGTAAGAACGGGATGGGCAGCGTTCGGCAAACTTTCTTACGTTCTAAAAAATCAAACAATCCCTCTATACTTACGAAGCAAGGTATATAACTAATGTATCATACCGGTGCTCACCTACGGAGCACAGACATGGACATTTACACAGGCCAATTTGGATAGGATAAGGAAGGCACAAAGAGCGATGGAGAGACAAATGTTGGGTGTATCACTTAGAGATAGAAAACGTAACCAGTGGATCAGAACCAGAACAAAGACAGTAGACGCGATAGAACAAGCAGCAAAACTGAAATGGAAATGGGCTGGACACAATGAACGTCTCCAAGACGGACGATGGAACAATGCCATCGGAAAGTGGCGTCCATACAATGCAAAGAGGTCAAGAGGCAGACCACAGATGAGGTGGAAAGATGACATCAGGAAACAAGGAGGTCCCCACATGGCAGAGAACAGCTCAAGATAGGGAAAGATATAGAGAACTGGGGGAGACCTATATCCAACAATGGAAGGATAGAGAATAGGTTAAAAAAAAAACACTTCTATAGGTATTTCGTCTAATCCAGCTGCCTTATTATCATTAGAGTTTCTGATTTCATCTATCGTGATCTTCTGTCTCTCTAAAAGATTTAATTCTTGTATATCCTGTAGTTCACCTTTGGAAAAGTTCTTTAACGTACTCGTCCCGTTTTCTTAATTTTGTGGGTAAATCTATTACCAGTAATTTTTTTAATATTTAGCAGTAAAAAGAGCAACTTTTAAAGAAAAATTAAAAAAAAGAGCAAAAGAAAATTTTATTTTCACGACAGCAACTAACTAGGTGGTTCAGTAGTTTATAAATTTTTAATTCTAGGGAATTATCTTATCGCCCTTTTTAAGACGGCAATTGCTAGATACGTATTATCTCATAGTTACGATAACTATTAACAATAAACCTTTTTTATACATTCAAATATATCATGGTGTCTGGATCAGTGGTAGCTCGCGAAGCGAGGTTAAGCAAATCCTGTTAAATTTTTCGGGACCGGTAAATACATATCAAAGGTTGAATTTCTGGTGGAGTAGTCATGAATAGGTCTTGCTGGAAAAACATGTAGGTGTTTACGAATTAAGCAAACAGTTTCTAGAATATATAGAGAGAGATTTCTTATATATATATAAAATCGGATTGGGCAATTGTACTAGAACTCCAAAACGGAAGGCCATATCGAAGATGAGACTCAACAAAGAAAAATATGTTATTTTGTAGGATGCTAAATTGAGACTAGTTTCTTATTTAACAGATCGATATGAAGGGATCATTTAAGGTTCCTGATACTAATACTGATCTGGCTGTTATTAAGAAGCATTTAGGATAATACTACTATCTTATATACATTTAAAGAGAGTAAATTAGAGTCGGATCAGGTTTTTATTGTAAGTAGATCAAAAGTTATAATTGCATGAAGAGTTGCAATATTAGAGTTCCTTCAGGTAATACTGGTATCATCAGCGAAAAGAAAAAAATTTACATCGATTTTTAAGTTAGTGATAACATTTATAAAGATAAGGAAATGTAGAGGCACCAATACTGAGCCTTGTGGTACTCCATATAGAATGCTCTTGTGATTAGAGTCAGTATTATTTGCTCTAACCTTTCCCTCTAAGTTGTTTCCTATTCCTTAAGTAAGATTAGAACCAATTCAAAGAAATACCTCGAATTCCGTAAAAATTTAGTTTTTTTATCAAATGTCGGTATTTACACAATCAAAAGCTTTGGTATGGTCACAAAAAACAGTGGCAGTGTAAAGATTATTGTTTAGTGCTGATAGATCTTATGTAATACGGAAAAATGTTGTTTTCAACGAGAAAGGACTTAAGTTGGGCTTTTATAAGTCTCTCAATAATTTGGATAGGACTGGTAGTAAGGCAACAGGTCTGTAGTTGCAGATATTAGATTTTTCTCCACTTTTACGAAGAGGAATAGTAATCGCTACCTTTAGGCATTATGGAAATATATCTTTTTCAAAAGAATCGTTAATTAGTGAGATCGGGACTTCCAACACATTTTTTGGGAGATTTATGAAACTTTTAATGGATAGTCCATCAGTACTGTTACGATAATTATGACGTTTTATTAAACTGTAAATATATTATGACTAATTATGTTTTGGTTCTAGTCATTTCGACGGTTGTTTACCAGAAACCTCTAGACCCCAATTTTGATGAGTCTTCCACGTCTCGAGGTTTTTCAAGCGGTTGAAAAACTAGTTTCAGCCGTCGACCACCTTCTAGTACCTTCACCGAACGAAATACCAGTCTATTCGATGCGGTCCCATTCTAATGAAGAAGGTCATCGATCTTTCTATATAACGGCAGTTTGTGTATATAAATGAAACATTTTGGAAGAGCAGTTAGTAAGAAGATAAATTCGGGGCTCGCGTATTTAAATGTACGTCGTAATAAATTATTGTAAAATAAATTAGTATTAATAAAGACTTTAATAAATTTGTGAGTGTTATAAATATTGAAAACTTAAGTAAATTAAATTAAGACCTATAAATTAGAATTAATAAAAGTAGTTCAGTACTATAGAAAGGCTTGCTTTTGATACTACTGATTGTTTGGATCAGTTAAGATTTATCAACTGGTCTTATAAAGAATGAATTTGAGACCTTTTTTGAATTGGCGAGATGGGAAATAAGATCTTGTTGTGGCAAAATAGTTGTTATATTTTTACTCACATTAACGAAGTATTCGTTTAGATTTTCAGTTTTTGGAAGAGAAAATGTTTGAGCTGTGTTAGTTTTATTTCGAAGATCCTTTCGAAAAAATCCTACCTAAACGTTGGGTTTTCGAGGATTGTCTGTTAAGACTGTTAAACTTGGTATATACTGCTTCATGATCAGATAGTTCTGCGTTAATAATTTTAGAGGGTATATCAAGGGATGAGAAATCTGAGGCAATTTAATCAATTATGGTAGATGTTGTTTTAGTAATTTTTGTATGAGAATTATCGTGCATTGTAAAACTATACGATTCGAATATATTGATCAAGGATAATTGGGTAGCCAATTCAGAAAGTAGGTCAGTAGGTCATATTCAGAAAAGCCTTATGGGAAAGAAAAGAGGGAATAAGAATTGGTGGAGAAATCATAAACACCATGAGATTTGCAGATGACACGGTAATTATGGCTGAGAGTATAGAAGATCTACAAACTTTACTAGATGCAATAAATAGTGAATGCATTCAAATGGGACTTGACATCAACACAGATAAGACCAAATTTATGATAGTATCAAGGAGTCCAATAAATAATGAACAACTAACTCTTGGTGGACAGCAAATAGAGAGAGTGACAAAATATAAATATCTGGGAGCTTACATCAACACAGAATTAGATCCAGACCAAGAGATCCGGGTACGAATAGAAATGGCAAGGGCAGCATTCTTAAAATTCAAACAATTGTTCTGTGACAAAAATCTGAATATTGCGCTGAGACATGAGGTTTGTTGAATGTTACGTCTGGTCGCAATTATTGTACGGGGTAGAAACATGGACGTTAGAAGCGCAAATAGTTAAGAAGCTTGAAGCCTTTGAACTTTGGATATACCGGAGAATGTTGAGAATTCCATGGACTGCCAGAGTCACCAATGAGAAAGTGCTGAGAAGGATGGGTCGAGTCAAAAAATTGTTGAGAACGATAAAAGTACGCAAGACTGCATACCTTGGACACATACTAAGAAATAATAAATATAGTCTTCTGCAGGTCATCATGCAGGGTAGAGTCGATGGCAAAAAGAGAATAGGTAGAAAGAGGAAGTCATGGCTGCGAAATATTCGAGACTGGACAAACATGACTGTAGACGAATTATTCCACGTTGCAAAAGACAGAGAAGCTTTTAAAAATGTGGTCGCCAACCTCCGTTAATGGGGACGGCATAGGAAGAAGAAGAATTGGGTAGTACAAGCAACAGCGTAATTAATATTCAATTCACTGTATAGAATTTTTCTGCTTTTATTGGGCAGGTCGTCTAACAAATTTATCAGGTTGTGAAAAAATAGTTCCGTGGATGAATCAGGTGATCTATAAATGCAAAGAATATATAGATTCTTGTTATAAACCAATGAAAACCAAAAAAAGAATTCATTTAACAGAAAGTCATATTTTCTTTAGAGGAAAGAAATCATTATCATACCTAGCAATTGTGGTATATTTCTCTACAAAAAGAGGCTCGTTGATTTAAAGCCAGTGCTCGGTAATAGCAACTATCGGGAAAAATCCTAATTCCTCTAGAAGCAAAAATAATCTTATAGAACGAATATTAATCAGAACCATGCTAAAGTTGTCATCACTAAAATAATTTGAGGTTTCTAGTCCCACAGAACACGTCATACTCTCCGGGATATCACGGCAACGCCTTAGTCTTAAGATTGGCTCAATTGTAATGCTTCTTAGGAATTTGAACACCAAGAAGGGACTGTGTAATAGCACACGTCTGATCGTAATTGGTTTGCCGAATAATGTTATCAAAGCAAAGGTTTTTTCTGGATCAGCAGAGGGATAAGATGCGTTTATTCATAGGATTGGCCTTTGCCCCTCTTCAAGTGGTCTTCCATTCAAGCTTCGTAGGCGTCAGTTTCCGATTAAAGTCGTCTTTGCCATGACAATCAAGAAATCCTAAGGTCAAACATTATAAACCCTTGGAATCTTCTTGCCTGAACTTGTTTTTGGTCATGGACAGTTATTGAACGTTGCATTTTCAAGTAAGAAGAAAGTCAAACGTAAGCGTCAAAAGTTGTGGATACACAGTGCCTCAAATAATTTAAGATATGCAGACGACACTGTGATCATAGCAACGAGTATAGAGGATCTACAACATCTTATCGAAAGCTTGAGTATAAATAGTGCTGAGATGGGAATTACTATAAACGCCAAAAAAACGAAGTACATGCTGATTACAAAAAGGCCACAAAATATACATCACCTATTGACAATAAATGGTAACGTGATAGAACAAGTAGAAAAATATCAGTATTTGGGAACTTTGATCAATGAAACCAATGATCATACTGTAGAAATAAACAGACGAATAGAGATTGCCAGATCAGCATTTATACGAATGAAGCCACTCCTAACGTGCAAAAATCTAAATTTGGAGATCAGACTACATACCATTCGCTGTTATATATTTTTAATATTATTATACGGAGCTGAAACTTGGACATTAAAAAAATGTAATTTAAAAAGAATCGAGGCCTTCGAACTCTGGGTATACCGCAGAGTATTGAAAATATCATGGACTGATAGAATTACAAATAAAGAAGTACTGGAGAGGGTTGGTAAAGAAACAGAACTAATCACCACTATACAAACCAGAAAACTGAAATCCCTGGGCCACGTGATGAGGGGACCAAAATATGAAATTTTGAGACTGATAATACAGGGAAAGATTCAAGGAAGAAGATCTGTTGGCAGAAGGCAGAACTCATGGTTAAAGAATCTACGTGATTGGTACCAATGCAGATCGATTGATTTGTTTAGAGCAGCAAGTTCTAAAATAAAAATAGCCATTATGATTGCCAACCTCCGTAGGGAGACGGCACTCTAAGAAGAAGTGCCTCAAAAGGAAAATTATTCCAAAGAAGCGATACAGTTTGCACTAAAAATATAGTTTTTAAAAATGTTTTATTCAAATCTTCTTCTTCTTCTTCTTCTTTTATTTGTGTTGACATAACTCTGTCTGTTTTTCAGTATGCCTCCGGTAAGTTGCCATTCCATCATTTTCGTGGTCTTTCTACTGATCGTGTATCGCCGTCTTTACTACTCTATGTGTTGTCATTCGGCTTATATTATCATTCTATTCTACTCTTTTATTTCTTGATGTTCTCTATCTTGCATCTAGGTCGTATATCTGTACTTCAAGCTCTGTCCGATAGTCTTACCGTCGATTTTTCTATAGTTTTGTAAAATTTATTGAACAATTATTCCGAAATTAAACTTAGTTGTCAAGAATAAATATATTAATGATTTGGAGTAATTTTTATTTTTCATGTTTGTTTCATCCTTGCATATGATCTGAATTTCACACATACTACGTCCAAAGTACATCGAACTTGCTCCTGTGAGTGCGTTTACTCCCGTAAATGGGTTTACTCACGAATTGAGAAATTATTAAGAAAGTAGATACTATTTTATTAGGAATAAGCCACAATTGAAGGTTAAAATAAGTTTATTGAGGTTTCAATTTCCACTTCGGGAATCGTTCCCAAAATACAAACATTAATTATACAAATTTTGTTTTTAGTTACTTGGTGAAAAAATTCTTCTAAAAATCTAATTTTACCTGATTTATATTGACAATTCAGACATATTATACATTTTAAAGTAGACGGCTTTAAAATGAAATTGTCTATATTGCTGAGTTGCGTTCCTGGGTCGACTTTATTGTAAAATAGTTCATTCGATTACATAAAATCAACTTTAACTCGAGAATATTCGTCAGAAAAAAATCATAGCATGTAATTTGTATTTAAAAAGACAACCACGTGCCACGCTGACAGTAAAATTCTCCTGTTAGTGATTCCATAGTAAATCATGAGGAAAAAACCAGGAAAGAACCGCATAATACTATCCCGACATGGTAAGTATTTGGTCTTACATTTAGTTTACTCTCACTAAGATAATAATTTGTCCAAGATGATGTTTCCGTCAGAATCAGTTATATTTCCTTTCTGCCTTCGCCTTAGTCCCCCTGTTAGTTCTTTAACTTTTCTATGTACATTGTGACCATCGTACCTTGACTGCAGAGTCTCAATTTCTTCGCATCTTTCCCTTGCTTCTTTTTCTTTCGCTTCTCTGATTTTTGTTCTTATTAATATATTTATGGTCTTATATTTGTCTGGGCTTTTTGCTTCTCTTCTCTCGTCCATTAGTTTCAGGATCTCATCTGTCATCCATGATTTTCTCTCATCTGTCTTTAAGTGTTTATCCTTTACATTTTGCACTATTTCTGTAATATGTTTGTTCGTTTGTTCTTTGTTCGATTGGTCTCTAATTGCAGTCACCTGCTCGTTTAACGTGGTTTGGACTCTCATCTTCGTATCAAGGTCTTTCACCATACGTAGATCGTATGATTGTGCTTTCCTTTTCTGCACTGTTTTGAATTTACTCAAAATACTCCCACCAGTGGAACGTGGTCTGTCTCCAAGTCTACCCCAGGATAAGTATTGACAGATTTAAAGCTGTTTCGAAATCTTTTTCTTTACAAAAATGTAGTCTATTTGGTTCCTAATAATTCTCTTGGGTCCGTCTTGAGGGGATTTCCACGTGTACAGCTTGCGAGGTGGTAATTGGAATAATGTGTTGGTGACAACTAGTTCTGAGTCTTCTGAGAATTTTTCTAGGAGTTTTCCTCTCTCGTTTCTGACTCCAAGTCCATGTGCTCCAATGTACTGTGTCTTATTTTCAGCTGCAATCTTGGCATTAAAATCGCCTCATAACTTCCTGTCGAGGAATTTTCTGTATGTTACTGTTGATGTTCTGATAGAACTTAATTGCTTCTTCTCCCTCTTTGTCTACAGTAGGAGCATAGACTTGAATGATGTTTATTTTAATAGGGTTGTGTTACTTGTAGTAACATCACTCTCTCTGATATTGATGTAAAGTTAGTAACACATTTGGCAACCTTGGGCGATACGATTATTCCAACTCCATATTCAAGTGATCCATCACTTGACATCTATTGTCATGTTATAATATTGACATATTTGTATTTCTCCAGAATCTGGCCATCTCATTTCTGCTATTCCCATGATTTCAATATGTATTCTCTTCATCACTTGTATTGCATTGTGGATTCTTTCTGCTTTGTATAAAGTTTTGACATCCCATATGCAGATCTTGATATTCTTTCTGCACATCAATTTATTATCTTGTGGTAAGCTCAAAACTGTTCTCCCCGGAGACCCAATCGGAGGACTTACTCCGGATTTTATTTTAGTATTGAGCATTACCATGATTGATTGATTGACTAGGGCGTATCGCTGTGGATCTTTAATGGAGTGTTTGTCCTACTTGTGCTTCCGCATCCTCATGCCGTTAATGTTATCTTTGGTATATCCGCATTTGAGGCCGATTTCACAACCTCAAGACAAAAGGGTGCCCTACCACTTACCAACTCATCTGCCCGAAGCCGTTGGTTAGTAAGTGGGGGATTGCTTTTACCAGCAATAGCTCGGTGAATGACACGCCACACTGAAGAGTCTGAGATATAAGGAAATATAGTGACCCGTTTGCCCTCGGAAACCTAATAACCATTCGGGATCAGAAAAAACAAGAGATGCTGATAGTAAAGATTAAAGACATATCACTGAAGACAAGTTCAAAAAGAGTAATTTGTAAAGGCCCTTATGATGCGCCAGGTGCGTTTCATAAGCGTATGAGTATTAATGTACCTTGTATTCCCGCTCATACCTCGGGATGTTGACTACAGACTGTATGGCTCGTCCAGCATGCCATTGCATGGATGATAGGGTGCACGTCATTTTTACAATGGAGACACCCCAACTCTCATGGCCCTCTTATCGAATAATTATTTCTTCTATTTTATTTATAATATTAAATCATCCTCTAATTTGTAAATTAATATTACTAATACAAACAATTTTCTCATCAATCATTACAGGATTAATAAATTATAATTATTGATTTTCCTATATTCTATTCTTAATTAAAGTGGGAGGAATACTATTTAATTCTTTTTATTTACTTACATGGTGGTATTGTAAATAACCCTTTTTGAAATGAAAAACGTGTTTTTCCAGATATTTTTTTTTATTTTATTCGATATAGTCTCCTTTTGGCCCAATACAACCATTCCAGTGAGTTTCCAACTTCTTTGTGTTGTTCGAATAATATAATTCTGGAAGCTCTGCAAAATATGCGTTTGTTTCATCTATTATCTCTTTGTTCGAGCTCATTTTTTTATTAACAAGCCATCTCTTTAGATTTTGGAACACATAATAATCGAAGGGGACCAAATCAGAACAGTTAGCCGGATGAAAAAGCAATTCACATTGGAATCCCAACTCATCAATTATTGCTTGTCGTAACGCTCTTTTGAGCCGGTGCATTGCCTGGAGCCTGAAGAAACAAAACTGTTTTCTTCTATATATGGGACAGAGACTTAGATGGGTTGGACACATTGCTAGGATGTCAGATCACGAATACACGAAAAGATTAACATTTATAAAACCAGAGGGCACAAGAAGCAGAGGACGACCACGAATGAGATGGATTGATGATGTGGAAGAAGACCTACAGATTCTAAGGGTTAGAAGATGTCGAGCCACTTATGATGATGATATGGGACCGTTTCTCACTGATTTCCTACTTCAATCTGTCCAATCTTCTTTACTTGCCATATTAAAATTATCCGACGGTGACGATCACCAATGCGAAGACTTCTCGATATTCTGCCACATGGAAGAACTGTCTTGCATTTGATATTTGAGTTCATTCACGAATGTTTCTTAACCAAGAAACCTGTTTTTTTCCTACACCTCTACAGCCTTCTATTTTACATTTCAAGCGTGCATTTCCATAACGTTGTAAGTGCCAATATGCCTCATTTGGTTTTTTTAAGTTAAATGAGTTGCAAGTGCCATGTTCCATGGCCTAAAATTTATTTCATGTCGATATGGCTAGCGACGGCGTTGAAAAGTGGGGATAAAGTAGCGGTGCAAGTCATAACGTTGTAAGTATCGTAGTGCAATTCTGTTAAATGTAGAGTGGCGCATCAGTAACTAAATTATTTTTGTTTGGACGTGTTGGGTTGGGTTTAAACATAAGTATTTGGAACGAATATGGATGAAACTACAGAAAAACGGTCCAAAAAGAAAAGAAGAGATTGTTGATAGTCAATAAAAAGACCGTTACAAAGAAAATGCCACCAGCTGATGTAAGTATGGTTTAAAAGAGATACCTATATAAATAGACGTTAAAACATAAATCTTTTTTTTTGTTTAAATCTATCTAAATAATCCAAAATTGTTTTAGGTAAAATGCAAGTGTCCACTAGCATGTACATCCATAAGACTGGAATACCTTGTTGAGTTGTACAATCATTTCTATGAAATGGCTGATTATATTAAGCAGCAAAGTTACCTACAAAGGTTTATTCATCCCTAATTAATCAAAAGGAGACGTCATGGTCAGTACGAACATCCCAGTGAAAGTAGGAGAAAGCACTCTTTCACCTACTATTTACTTTTGCCTAGAGGATCTGAAATAAGGGTTTGCCTCAAAACATTTTGTAGTACGTTTGCCGTAACTCCAAGAAGAGTGCAACTTGTGGGAGAAAAAATTCTTGATGGTAAAATGGATATGTCAGAAAAATGAGGAGGGGCTTGACAAAATATTTTCAAGACTGTCTGGACTAACAAGGTTATAGAGCATATCGAAAGTTTTTCAAAAATTGAAAGCCACTACGCAAGGGCAAAAACCCCGGATAAGCTCTTCTTGTCACCGGATTTAAACGTAAGTAGAATGTACCGTGCATTTTTAGAGAAATATTGTGCGGATTATCAGCCGCCTAACAAACCACCAGTAACTAGACAATGGTATAATGAAATTTTTATATCAAAATTTAACTTATCTTTTGCAAGGCCTAAAATAGATACATGCTCCACATGTGATAGTTTGGCTGTTCAAATAAAATCAGGAGATAAAGCTGCTGTAACAGAACAGGAGCTTCACCATCGGAGAGCAGAGGCTGCTACAAAAGCAATGTCAACTGAGACCAAAAATGCATGTACAAGTAATTGCTATGTTCTTTCCTTCGACATGTAGTAGCAAATGTACATTCCCCAATTAACTCACTCCGAAATGTACTATTCACAACAGCTTGCAGTGTGTAACTTAGGAATTCACGATTCCATCACAGGAAAGGGATTCATGTGTTTATGGACTGAGGACTTTGGGGAAAGGGGTGCCTTGGAAATTAGCTCCTGTTTATATACTTACCTTACTAAGGAAATTGGCAATCACGGAAAGAAAAAGCTTATTTTGTGGTCGGATAATTGTGGGGGTCAAAATAAAAATCAGGACATGATCGCCATGTATTTGACCATACTAACAAATAACGTTTTTGAGGAAATTATTCATAAATTTCCTGTAAAAGGACACACTTTCCTTAATTGCGATAGAGATTTCGCAATCATAGAAAAACGTAAAAAAGTGTGTAAGGCTTATACATTGATGAATGTTGTTAACATCATTACTAGTGCGGACCAGAAAAAATCCATTCTCGTGCATGGTGGTTAAGGACTTTTATGATTTTAAAACCGTTGCCTGTGATAAACTGAACACAAAGAAGTTCATCAAGGAACACAAAGAAGGAATTTCAACAGCTACGCAGCTTCGTCTTACAAGAGAGAAATTTGGTACGGTGATGGTGGCTAAAAGACATAGTGAGCTCGCTGGATGGAGTGAGACCAATGTAATCAAATCTGGAGTTACATTAGAAGACTTTAAAATCATAGACCTTCAAAAAACTAGAACTCACTTTGGTATCCCAGAGAAAAAAAGAACAGATATTGAAAAAATGCTCCCTTATCTTCACGATGATGCCAAGAAGTATTTTAAAGAAAAATTAGGTCAACCGGGGCAAGTTTCTACTGTAGGAAACAACGGTTAAAAATCTGACACTTAAAACGTTTTGACTTGCAAACCTGATGGCACTTACAACGTTTTGACCTTAGACAGATTTTTGAATTTTTTTTAAGTAAGCTTTGTTTATTGTTCCTTTGCAGTATGTTTGTATTATATAATACCTTTAAACTAATCCTTTTTCAGTATGTTACATTATAAGAAATAAACATTTTCGATAAAAAACTGTTTTTTACTCCTCCTGAAAAATTTATAATTTGGCACTTACTACGTTATGGAAATGCACGCTTCATTTAAGGATCAATTGTAATATTCTATATCAATTTCCCTTCACTATATGTCCCAGATAAGACATTTTCTGGTGTTTAACCTTCTGTAGCAATTCTCTATTTTTGTTGACTCTCTTTAGTACCTTCTCATTAGTTTTTCTTGCTTTCCAAGATATCTTCAGCATCCGTCTATGAATCCACATTTCCAATGCTTCAATTCTGGTCATACTTGATACTTTTAATATCCACACTTCTGCTCCAATCAAAAGTACAGACCAAATATAGCATTTAACCACTCTTTGTACTAGTTCTAAAATGAGATTATCTGGATATGTGTTAAAACTAGATACTAAAAATTTGGTTTTGTTTTAGTTTTCCCATTTCTTCTACTACTTCGTGAATACCATCAAGTAGAATTTGTAAACCTTTAATATTTTATGATACGATTACTGTATCGTTCGCTTATCTAATTACATTAAGTAGTTTTTGGTTGATTTTAATTCCATATGGCTGTATCTCAAGTGCCTTTTTAATTAGGTCCGAGTAAACATTGAACAATGTTGTCGACAAAATGCAATCTTGTCCGACTACCCAATTTATGGAGATTTCGTCATTGTAATTGTCTCAAACGTTACCATAGCAGTTTGATTCCAGTACAGATTTTTAATTATACGAATACCTTTGTCATCTATTTATATATTTTTTAGCATCTGAATTAATTTTACATGCTGAACTTTATCGAATGCTTTTTCTAAGTCCACGAAGCATGCAAATACAACAAAATCCACTTTCCATCGCGTGTTGAGTGACTCTAAGTATATTCATATTCTTTTTTGTGATTGTCCATGTTTGTGCCGCATAAGTTAATATCGGAATAATGCATGCATCAAAAACTTTAGATCTAAGATGTAATTGAATTTGTTGATTTCTGAGTATATAGTTCAGTTTACCGAATGCTGCCCAAGCTAACTTTCTTCTTCTTTTTATTTCTTCAGTCTGAATTTCCCTATTTAGGATTATTTTTTGTCCCAAGTATATATATTCTTCAACTTTTTCTATAACTTTATCGTTTATAAGCATCCTAATACCTCTCTTCAAAAAGGGAAACCAGTCGGACCGAGAAACCTACCTTCAACCTAGAGAAATTACACCAAAATAAACAACCAAAGTGATAACAAATAAACTTAATGAAATTATAACACTAGCAGAAGAACAACAAGGTTTCAGGTCGGAAGAACATGCACCGATGATATATTTATAATGAGGCAATAGCAAGAGAAATCATTAGAATACAACAAACCGGATTCGTAGATCTTAAGAAGGCATTTGACCGGGTCAAAAAAGCACGTTTTTTTACTTAATTTACGCAAGAGAGATACCTCTAGAAATAATCAAAACATCGAAATTATCTACTAAAACAACACAATAAAAGTAAAAGTGGAAGAAGAACTAGCCGACCCTATTGAAGCTGGCATAAGACAGGAAGATTTCCTGGTCCTCTATTGTTCAACCTGATTATGGATGAAATAATAAAAATAAAGTAAGAACTAAAAGGGGATACCTAATGGGAGAAAAACTATTTTAAAATAATCTGCTATGAAAACGACGCAATACTACTCTCTCAAAGTAAAGACAATTTACAACGTATGCTGCACCAATTTAATATAACCAAAAGAAAATTTTTAACATGTTAATTTTCCCAAAAAAGACAAAATGCATGGTTACAATAGCAAATTTTCTAAGATGTAAATTCGAGCTCGAAGGTAAGATAATAAAACAAGATATCTAGTCATCACATTACCTAGCTACGGAAAGCTCGAAACTGAAGTGGAAGATCAAATGAATAGAACAAACAGAGCCGCAGGCTGCCTGAATGAAACAATATCGGGAAATAAAAAAATCGGGGAAAGAAATGAAAGGCAGCATTTACAAAACAGTCATCAGATCAATAATGACACATGCGGCAAAAACATAAAAGAAGACACACAGAGAATAAAAAGGATGTTATAAACAGCAGAAATGAAAAATTGATAGCAAGACACTTTAAAACAGAGTTAGAAGTACAGATATACGATGTAGATGCAAGGTGGAGAACATCAAGAACTGTGTAATAAATAGAAGAGTAGAATGGAACTATCATAATATGTGCCGAGTAACAACAAATAGAGTAGTATTATATAGATGGCAAGAGACGGTTCCCCAATAGGAAGACGATCGGTAGGAAGAACACGAAAACGATGGAATCTCAACTTAATGGAGGCACATTGAAAAACGGACATGAGTCATGTCTACATAAAAAGAAAAAGAAGAAGAACATCACTAGAAGATAGGCACATTTAGAAGAAAAAGACAGAATTATTGCGATAAGTAATGTTTTTACTAGTCGTATTTCAGTTTGTGATATAATCCATCTTTCCATATTTTTATTCCATACTTTTCGTAAGTTGCATTGTTACTATTCATAGAATCTAAGTAGTTAAAGCCATCTACTATATCATAATGATATATGCAGTCTGTTACTCATAAAATGCAAAATCTGTTTACTTTCTTGTCTTTGTCTTGCTTTTGTTAATGTTTTGACCGAATTTCTTAATTTGGAACTTTATGATTTTCAAGAGATCAGCGTCTCTTGATCTATTATTGTCATTATTTAATTGTTATTCACCACTACGTACATCCTTCTAGTAACTTTCTCATAACAAATACATCATATTCTGGAATTTATAATGGTATCTGAATAATGACTTTATGGTAATAATAATATCGTATGGCATTTTTGCTGGTGAGATTGTTTCTCCGAACCACGGTGACCACTCTTACCATTTTTATAAATGAAAATTTCGTTGTTGGTGCCGTGAATCGAACTTGTACGTGCTGGCTTAGATAGCTAGTATCTCAGCCGCTGCGCTAAAGCCGTCACGACTTTATGGTATTTGATATCAATAAAAAGGAAGATAACCCCAGAAACATATTCATATTGAAATTTTAAAGTTAACTAGCCCTAGTTAAGTATACTAAAGTTTAAGTTGTTATTATCCAAAAGTTATAATCTTCTTCTTCTTCTTCTTAGCCTTCTGTCGTCCATGTTTGGACATAGGCCTCTCCCAACTCCTTCCATCGGTCTCTATCCTGAGCAACATATTTCCAATTTGTTCCGGCTATTCTTTTAATATCATGAACCCATCTCATCTGTGGTCTTCCTCTTGGTCATTTACTTTCGTAAGGTCTCCAATGTTGTATTGTAGTATTCCAACGTTGGTCTTTCTGTCTAGCAGTGTGGCCCGCGAAGCTCCATTTAAGTTTTGCAATTTTTATTGTTATTTCCTAGACTTTTGTTTTGGATCTTACCCAGTCGTTCCTCTTTTTATCTGACAGACGTATACCTAACATTGCTCTTTCCATTGTTCTTTCTGTTGTGGCTAGTTTATTCATGTTTGCCTTGGTTAGGGTCCAGGTTTGACATCCATATGTCATGATAGGAAGGATGCATTGCTTGAACACTTTGCTCCTCAAGTATTGGGGTATTTCGAGGTTCTTAATTATCCAACTAAGTTTTCCAAATCCTGCCCATGCTAGTCTTGCTCTTCTAGTAATTTCCGCACTTTGGTTTGTCTTTGTCGTCTCAGGATTTGACCTAGGTAGATATATAGCTGGATTTGTTCTATCTCACTGCCGTTTATAGTTATATGTCTGGCGTCTTCTGTGTTTGTCATTATTTTTGTTTTTTTCATATTCATTTTTAGGCCGACGTATTGGGAGCTGGCCGCTAGTTCCCCCAACATAATTTGCAGTTCCTCGAATGTGCTCGCTATAATCACAAGGTCGTCAGGACCAATTTGTAGTTTTGAAGACGTCTTCTAAGGCTAGGTTGAAAAGCTTTGGCGATATTACGTCTCCTTGTCTCACTCCTCTCTTAATGGGGATGGGATTTGTATTTTCGTCTAGTTGTACTATCATAGTTGCATTTTCATATATATTATGTATTAGTTGCCTATATCTCGAGTCTATTCTACAATTATTAATAGCTTGTTCTCTGGCCCACATCTCGATACTATCAAATGCCTTTTCATAGTCGACGAAGCTAAGAAATACGGGTAGTTGTGATTCATTTGCCTTCTCTATCAATGTTCTCATTGTCAGCAGATGGTCTGATGTACTATATCCTTTGCTGAAGCCAGTCTGTTCAACCGGTTGGTAATTATCCGTTAATTCTGTAGATCACATTTGTGCCCTTTTTTGTGTAAGAGTATTACTAGACTCTCGTTCCAGTCTTTAGTCTCGTTCCAGTCTTTAGGGATCTGGCTATTATGGAGACATCTATTAAATAGCTCTGTTAGTACAGGGATTGTTAATGTCTTGCTTGTTTTCAAGATCTCGGCAATTATACCGTCGTGTTCTGGAGCTTTATTATTTTTTAGTTCTTTTAAAGCTCTTTCTATTTCGTATCCCTTTATGTTTGGTAGTACTTCTGATCCCACGTTTTTTATTTTTCTTTTGACGTTCTCCTTTGTTGTTTCATTAGGCTGGCCTTGCGAGCTGTACAAGGATGTGTAGAAGTCTTCGACAATATTTGTTATTTTATATTTGTCCTTCTCTACCTTATTGTTAGCGTCTTTAATTTTGATGATTTTTTGAACTCCCTGTGCGGGTCTTAGACATTTTAAGCCTCTGTTGTTTTCAATGACTCGCTCTATTAAGTTCTCGTTCCATTTTTGTATATCGCGTTTTAGTTCTTTTCTAATTGTTTTATTAAGTTCTCTATATTCTTGAGTATGGCGTTTGTTTTGCGCTAGTAGTTGTCATCTTTCCGTAATTAGCTGTTTAGTTTCATTGCTTATTTTGTCTTCTTTAGTGCTTGTTTTCTTTGCGACCTATAGTCCTGCTACGAGAAGGTTTTTATTTAGGTTTTTATTAATCTCGTTAATTTGATCTTGATTATGTCGTCGGTACAAAGCCAAAGTGGCGTATCTGCAAATTTGGCTACTTAGGGGTTTTGTTGCATGTTTACATGATTTTACATTTTCTTCGCAATGCCAGAACGACGTAATTGAATTTAGTTACAAAAATGATTTTAAACCTCAATTCTCATTTGGCGTATAGCAAAACGAATGGTGATTTTCAAAACCAAAATGACACATATACATACGCCATTTTAGTCTAGTGATAACTCAAGGTTCCTTCCAAAACCAAAGTGGCGTATGTATCGATGCATGATTGTGTCATTGTAACTGACACGGCAACCTTGTGCCACAATATAATCTTGTTAAATTGTTGTGCTACTACCTGCATGTTGTGCTTCAAAAAAGCACAACTCCTCTATTCTCGTTCCTGAAGAAGTCAGACAACAGATTTACAAGGAATATAGATCTCTCGAGAATATAGACCGTGAGAGGCAATTTTTAAGTAAACTGATTGAGCAGCAGCCAACGAAAAGGACTACTGTTGTGAACTTCAAAAGGCAGTTAACAAACATATATTACTTTTTGGTAGGTGGTGAAAAAAGACTAGTTTGTAGAGACTTTTTTCTTAAAACATTAAACGCTACTAAGAGATCTGTTAGAACAGCATTAAAAAAGAGTTAGAATAATGTATTTGAAGAATCTAAAAAAAGAGGCAAACATACTCGTGGTAATAAGATTTCGTCAACGGAAAAAATGATCAGATGGCATATAAATTCATTTTCTGCCATGGAGTCACACTACTGTAGAAAAAGTAGCTCCAAAAAATATTTGATTCGTCCTTAAACATTTCTATAATGTACAGAATGTTTGTAGAAAAAAATCCAAATATTCCTGTCAGTTTGGAAAAATACAGACAGGTTTTTATTGATTATAATCTTGGATTTTTCGTTACAAAAAAGGACCAGTGCAGGAAGTGCTTAAATTTTCATAGTGCGAGTGAAAGTACTGCAGAGATGTAGGAGGAATTATGACTGCACCTCCAAAAACGAGATGATGCTCGAGGTGAATGGGATAAGGATAAAAAAATGGGTCAATCTGAAGAAAGAACTCTCTCTTTTAATTTTGATCTACAGGCAGTACTGAATACGCCAAAAGGACCAGCAGGTCAGATTTTTTATCTTCGAAAGTTTGCAGTTTATAATTTAACAGTTTATAATCTTGGTAACCAAGAAGTTATGTGTTTTTTATGGGACGAGAGTAATCGACGAAGAGGAGCCAATGAAATCGCAACCTGCATTAGGAAATATATTTTACATCAAGAAAATATTACTTCTGTTAATATGATGTCGGATAGTTGCAGAGGGCAACAAAAAAACTACATTTTTTCCACAATGATTATAAATTTATTGAGCGAAAGTAATGAACTAACAATGATAAACCATAAATTTTTTGAAACTGGGAATACTGAAATGGAGTGTGACAGTATTCACTCAAAAATAGAGAAAAACTCTAAACACATTCCTGTGTAAACTCCGGAAGGATGGGCCCAAGTAATTCGAAGTGTGAGGAATAAACCCAGTCCTTTTCAGGTAATAAGAAATGAGGTTTGATGAGTTTTTGGACTTTAAGTCATTATACAAGGCAAAATTACGAGGCTTGCCCTGGAGAAAAATATGCCACGTGAGGTACTCTCAAATCTGAGGAAGGAGTAAAAGTGTCATACAAAACTGATTTCCGTTTGGACTTCACTGAGGGATTTATCGTCAAACCATCACGACAATACATTAAAAATATTGCCAAAGCATTTGACGGAAACCTTCCAATATCAGTAGCTAAACAAAAAGATTTGTTGAGCATGTGTGCGTCTAGAACAATTCCAAAGATTTACGAAAATTTTTACAACTCATTAAACGTTGCTGCTAATGAGAGAGACTGTCTGCCAGAACAAGATGCCACTGAAGACACTGATCATGAAGATTAAATGCATATTTTATTTTACTTATTAATTTGTGAAAATATTATCCTAAATAAACATATTTATCCTAATATAAACATATTTTTATAAAGTATTAATTGTTATTTTGATCCCTAAATACTTGACCTAAGTCCTTGACAAAAATTACATTACAAAGCCAAACTGACGTATCTAACACAACGTCCAGTTTTTTTTTAATTTCAAAATGTTTGTCTTTTTTGGTTAAGTTTTTGATTTATAAAATTTAATGATAATAATAGTGCCTGTGTAATAGTGCCAAATTAATAGAATACGCCCAACTAAGATAAGAAAAAAGCAAGCTTAAAAGTTGTAACAAAATTCAAATCCAATTTTCTCAAAACGTCAAATTTTCAGATACGCCACTTTGGCTGTGTACCGACGATGTGAAGGATCAGATTCGAACTTATCCGCTAAGACCTCTCGGAATTGCTTTTCATTTGTTCTTAGTTTAAAGGCATCTATCCTCGTTGCTGTTTTTTAATCCTTTCTCTTCTTTCATGTTAATATTTATTTTTGCTTTGACTATACGATGATTACTGCACGTTGTTACGTTGTTTATTGTTGTGACGTCTTCAAATATTCCTTTGTTGTTTGAGAGAAAATAGTCTATTTCATTTTTGATAGTTCCATTAGGTGCGACCCATGTCCACTATCTGTTACGTTTCCTTTTGTAGAAGGTATTCATGACATACATGTTTTCTTGTTCCAGGAATTCCATGAGATTTCTCCTCTTGTGTTTCTTGTGCCGAATCCAAAGTTTCCAATCTTGCTTTCAGAGTCTTCAATCTTACTTCCAATTTTGGTGTTAAAGTCTCCCATTATTATTATTTTGGATTCTTTGTTGTTGTCTATAGCTTTTTTAACGTATTTGTAAAAAGAATTTACAAATACGTATAAAAAGTTATAATATCAAATATAAAACTGTGTTAAATCTGAATTATTCAGCACAACAGCACTTGGTCACGGAAAAAGTATCAGTTCCAGAAAACAAACTGTCGTGCAGTTAATTGTTACATTTTTTTAAGTACAGATAGCGAATTATTTTTCAATTTGAGTAAAGCTTAATTGGTTTTTAAAAGTGTTTTTAACCTTATTAGTATGGCTTGTTACCAGTATTTTAATGAATTTAAAAACTGGTAATTGTTCTACTTAATTTTATCGTTGTTAGTATCTACATATTAAAATTTTACCATTACATTTTTCAATAGTTTTGTACTTTATGTTTATGTTATTACAAAATAATTCTAGAATTTATTTTTTTTGAATTAGACAAGGTGAAAAGCTCGGGTTCGTTTGAAAACGTATTCCCATGAGATTTTTTTGCATAATTACTTTCACGAGATACGCCAAAATAAGATCCAAAAGATCGCCCAGGCGAAAAGTTGTTCAATATTATTTAAACAATTTTTTTAGACAAATTTTAATAATCAATTTTTTCTGTCAGTGTATTTTTTTATTTTTTAGATCATTATGAACAAAACAGATCTCTTGTATATTTTTTCTGTAAACTTGATCGATTTCGAGTTATAAACAATTAATTAAGGGTTTAGGGGGGGAATAGTGGCCACCTAAGCATTTTGGTTTATTTATACTGCTATATAGCTTTAAAAATTATACTGTTAACGTAAATAAAACTTCAAACCTTAGTACTCCAAACTCTATTTACGAAAAATTTTTACACAGAACAAAAAAAAATTAACAGGTTTTTCAGACTTCTGCTGGTGGCCATATTTACCCGCTGCCGAGGGGTAAAAGTGACCACTGCCACTATTACCCCATTTAAAAAAAATAATTAAATGCAGAAATCGCAAATGTAAATTTTGCCTTCGAAACTGGTACTGTCTTTTTGTGCCCATTGGTCGCAAATGCTGCATTGGATCCAGGGTTCTCTGTTTTTACTGAATTCGCCACAAATTGTGCAAATTATATGGAAATATTCCTGTATTCTCAAAACCTTTAATGGCTTTGACTGGTGTGGCTACCACACCAGTCAAAGCCATCGTTCCCCAGCCCCAAAGCCCATTTTAAATCTTTCAGCTACCTATTTCAAATGTCGTGATACGCTCATGAGGATGACGTCGAAGATAAACGAAAAAATTACGATTTTCAAGGCTCAAAAACACCAGAAAAAATATTATTTTTGAATTTACCAACGACCTAAATTCAAGTTCAAACTTTGTTCTGTCATTTCCCGATAAGTATTTTGGGCTTATTTAATTTTAAAACATTGGTTTTTAGCCGTGATTGAAGTGCTTATGACATGACGAGCGCTCGGGATGCGGTGTGTACAAGAGAGAGAAACAAGATCCATTGCACAATTTTTTGCGAATTTGAATTCTTATTGTATTAGTGAGCGACCGTCCTGCCATAAGCGCTTCATTAATAATTAAAAAACAACGTTTTTAATAAGCCCAGAATTTTCATCGGGAGCTGATAGAAGAACCATTTTGAATTTTTTAAGTTATAAATTATTTGAACTCGAAAACAATCAACTTTAGAAAAAACTTACGAAAGACATTTTTATTTCATAATGATCAAAAAAATATAAAAGAGAATATCTGAGCCGAAAAAATTTGTTATAATTTGTTGAAAAAAAAAAAAATTGGTTAAACAAATTTTAACAACTTTTCGCCTGGGCTACCTATTCAACCTTATTTAGAGTATCTCAAGACAGTGATGCTTCCATCTTCTTCCAGCTCCATCTTCTAATGAACAAACCAAATATTTTTATTTCTTTATAGGAACCTTGTGTGAGTGTAAACTTAAACCTATTATTGGGATAAATTGGTTACCTATACGTTGGCGCTTTAAGTATATTTGTTTCTTAAATCAAACACCTTTTTAAAAATAAATTTTTGGACGAAATATTTTTTTATTGAGTTTAATGTAATATTGATAACATTCTTGAAAATCATTTTTTCCAAAATTGCTTTAACTTTACTTTTTGGTTTTTGGCACCTGGTTTTTGATGACATAATCAGAAAATTGAAATGACAGCATAATGACAGTGACAGAACAGTTAAATTAAAAAGAGGTTATATTATGTTAGATTTGGATAGTTACTGTCATAATAATAACTTTGATGAATAATAATTATTCTAAAGATAATATATAAATTAATAAAACATGACGAGTCGTGTAAAATCAGGTACAACTAGAATAGAAGTTGAAATAGAAAAGAGTAGAGAAGAATCAAATTGGTTGAAGGTTATAGAACTAGCAGAACAGTTAAAGGAGAAGTCTCCAGAATTTGGTAAAACCTGTTAATTCTGTATTAAAGTACCTATTTTTAACATTCATATTTTATTGCAGTTTGTTTAGCTGATTTTTTAATTGGAGAAGGTAAATTAGAAAACTTTTTGGAAGAATGGCCACCCACGGAAGCAAATGTAAATAGAGCAAAACTTGGGTTAATAGAAGCAAAACGTTATCTCCATCTAGTTGTTACTGAAGCAGGAATTAAGGTATATGTTATTAAGTTTTTTAGAATTTAGTGGGTTGCAGTTTAAAGTACAATGTGCTAGAAACTATTCAAGGCTATTTACTATGTATTTATTGTGAAAAATATGTAATTAAGTATCTGAATTGGAATTGTAAATAGTGGAATCTATCTTTTATTGCTGGATTTAATAATGCTAATTTTATGATTTGAAAATATCCCTTATTAAAAGTGTACATTTATGCAAACTAACAGAATTATTCAATTTTACCTATTATCAATATAAAATAAGAAACAGTACTTACAAACATAGTAAAATAATAATTTTGTGTGGTGTATGTATTGAATAAATTCCTTGTTAAGTCTTTACAACGAGTCACCTATTAAATCTTAATAACTGTGGCATCTCAGGCAAGTACCAATCCAATGGACCAAAGAGAGGTTCTCTTTTTTTTTAATAGAATAATTCTCATGTTTGGTGGATTAGGTTAGATTCAATATAAGTGGGCACATAATCACCCTTCCACTTGATCTAAGAGGTCTATTGTGGCTCATCCCTAGGTTAAAATTGTCCTTTTAACCCAGTCTTTTTACCAAAGTCTATTATAGTCTATTTTGATATTGGATATTAGGTTGATTGGATTGGAACTTATAACTCATTGAATTTTGTCAAAATTAGTAAATTTTTTTTGTTTGATTTAAGTATATTTACAATTTATATTTGTTATTTTTTTTCATTTTGGCTCATGAGTAGATACAATTTTTGTAAAAATTTTAACATTTTAGTACTTACAAAGGCTAAATTTATTTTGTAATATTGAATATACTATTGATTAATATATTTTTTTAGGCTGGAGTGGCTATGGATGCACATTTGCTTCTTGGAAAATTGCAGTTTGCTTGTGGTCAGTATGCTGATGGTTTAAAACACTTTAAATTAGCTGATCTGCAAAATCTAACAGAAAAGAAATTACCACTGTAAGTAAAAAAAACCTGGAATCTTATTATTATTCTACTAGGGTTTTAAAGAGTTAGTTTTCTATTGGTTGTATTGGTAATATAAATTGTTCTATTTTCATGTCATTGTCATAGTCATTAACTACTGCCTCTGCAATATCATTTTCGGAAGATGTTTCATCAAAAACCTTATTTTTTGCATTGTGAGCAACCTTCTTCCCTGCTTGTTTTTCCTTTCCTTTCTGAATTCTCTCCTCCTCACTTTTCTTTTTCTCATCCATAAAAGGTGAACTAGTAAGAATTGTGGATTTAAGTTTAGGCCGGCCCTTTCTGATATTTTTTCTCTGCTCTGCCTTTGGGTAAGGTTTAACTTGCTGTGGCGAAAGAAATTCATCTGTTTGATTTACACCATGATTACTAGTGAAAGGTTCTGGCTCTGAATAATTTTGTGGCTTTTCATTATTGTCATCGGTCTGTATGTTAGCTTCTAATGGTCTATCTGTAACATAAGAGCTTAGAAAGTCCTCCTCTTTGAAAATTTCGGAATCTACAGGTGATATTCCAGTTTTTCTAAATGATGACAAAATATTAGTAGGTGTAAAAGCTTTTGGTATTATTTTACCCACAATACCGGCAACATTATAAATAGTAACAGGAATACCTGGATGGTTAATCATCCAATTACCAGCCTCTTTGTTATAAAAAGTCTTGAATGGATCTAGACATCCTACGTCAAGAGGCTGAAGTTTATGGCTGCAGTGAGGTGGTATTGTTAGTAAAACTATACCATTGTCTTTGGAGTATTT
The DNA here is from genome assembly GCA_918026665.1 of Diabrotica balteata. Lineage (NCBI taxonomy): Eukaryota > Metazoa > Arthropoda > Insecta > Coleoptera > Chrysomelidae > Diabrotica > Diabrotica balteata. Next base: position 115,967,024 of record OU898282.1, read on the forward strand.
CATAATTTTATAATCACAGTGAGCTTCGTGATTGTCCATGATTAGTAATATATTTTTTTCTTTACTACATCTTGTAACATCTACTAAATGTTTAAGAAAATTAAGAACCTTATCGGTCGTCATCCAACCAGTTTTGAATACGGCCCCTTGAGATCCAACAGGTGCTCCATTTAACATATGGGATTTAAAATTTTGACGAGGAAATATAAAATAAGGAGGACAGTAATTTCCTTTGGCACAAATCGCTATACACATTGTTACTAACGTACCTCGTTCTGCACTTGTTACTTTTTCCACTTGTTTCAGTCCTTTGGGTGCTATAATTTTTGGTGGTCTGTGCACCGTCGTGATTCCGGTTTCATCGCAGTTGAATATATCGTTTGTTGAAAATTGATATTTTAACATAACACATTTTAAATTATCGAAAAATGCTGATATGTTATGAGCATTAAAACTAGTAGCTCTACTTAGGCTCGTTGCCTCAGGTGTTCTTAATGTCAAGTGGCTGTGAATTCTAAATAGCCGCATCCAATCAATACCAGCAGATTTATTTGGCTACCATGAGATTGGAATTATTTTATTGTTTGCCACTGCATATTGGTACGCAAACTCACAAGTGGCTTTTACAGTTAGTCCATGACAAAGCCTACACGCTTTTATTAAATAATCAGCCAGAAGTTTTTCTTCTTCATCTGAGAATATCTGCGTAAAGCCATGATTCCAATTAAAATTAAAAGATTTTTTTTTCATCTTCACTACATCTCTTAAATTTTAAAACCATTCTTTCCAAAGAAGAATTGATTGATTATCTAAATATCTTTTTCGTAAATACTAAATATACAAAGGAACATCAATTTATGTTATGGTAGATAGTGGGACACATCCCGGTATATACCACATACTAGTGTCCCACTAAGTACCATTACATTAAATTTATAAACATTACTATCAGTTTGCATAAATCGTTTTTAGGAAAAATATACCAATACACATACCTTTGACACTCTTTCCAGCACCTAACTGTGAAATTTCAGAAACTTTAATAGTCTTGTTACGGAATAATAAGGCATACAAAGGACATAAAAAAGTTACTTTTTGTCTATGGAAACTTAACCGCAGCCATTACAGTCATGTACTAAGTCGGTAAATAGCAACCTGCAAGTCAAAAGAACTCTTTTCAGTCAAATTTAAATGTGGCGACTGCCCAAAAACTTACATTTGTCACACTGGTAGAAACTTTAACAAACGAATAGCAGAACATAAAAGGGCTTTCAATAATAGAAAAACAGATTATACATACGCACTTCACCTTCTAGATCACAATCAGTCTTTTAACAACGAATTTAAAATTCTTCACATTCAAAATAAAGGCCTTAAGCTATCCTTGTTAGAATCTATGGAAATCAACAAATTAAAAAACACATATAATTCTGAATGACCAACTCGAGACAAACAGTTCTCCCCTCCTCAACCTATTTCATTAGAGACTATAAAGTGTAAACACATGAAAAAAATATATCACTTGAGAAAGGCAATCAGCCGAAACAGCTGTAGTGATAAGAATTAAAATAAATTTTTGTGGAAGTTTGAAAACAATGTTCTCAGTGTTTTATTGTTACATAAAATGAATTTCCATCAAGTTACAGTCGAATCTATCAATTAAATTGGTTTTTATCATTTTTCGAGGCGATCAGTTTTTTCTCATATTCTCGTAGACACATTCAGAATTTCATATTTATCCTTTTTGTGATTATTTAATTGTTTTACTTGTGTAGATTTGAATAGTGGGGAAGTATTTGCCATACCTGGACGTAACTGTTTGATTATTGAACTGGAAGGTGATAGGGTCTAAAGATCCTGTTTTTTTATCATTGGACTGATAACTCACATGAATTAAAGAATCTTCCTCAGCTTTGGGAGCTTGAAAAGTTAGGAGGGCCTGCTTTTGGTTTGGTTGGAAGTTTGATTCTCAGGTTGGAAAATCTGCAAATCTAAAGGTGGCATATAACATCATAAAGGTTTCTCATCATAGCCTTGGCATCTGGAAATGGAAATTTTTTACCTCTAATCAGCGATTCATAGTGCATATTGGGGGTCTACACTGTTCAGTAAAAGCTGTAATTGGTCGGTTAAAGCTTTTTTTCCATAACTTTGCCCTCTTTTGATGTCTCGTTGCTTGTTCTATTGGCTTGAGCAATACGAGCTTCGTCGATATTTTCCGACCAACTCGTTGCTATTTCTCCAATTTTTATTTTTATCCAATTTTGCCAAGGAATTTATTAATTCAGAATTGTTTTCTGCAGTAAACTGATTACCTCTAAATTTTCTTTACATATTACTCTTACTTCGAACGTCTTTTAAATGATCACTAGATCCAGGCCTCTTTTCTGATTTGCAAAACAATAATAGTTTTCAAAAAATTTCAATAATATAATACGAGGTTTAGAAACCAAGTGTCGAGTTATAGGTGTACAGGTGAAGAGGGGTACGTGGTGTTGTTTACAAACGAGTTATAAATACAGGTGTAACTTCGTTTCTATTTAGAATTTCTTAATAAAATTTTAGGACAGTATTTATATGATACTAAGGAATGCTTTTACGTAAAAAAAATAAAACTCGATTTTTTAAAAATGTATAAAGTAAAAGTCTTCTTATACCCTATAGATGTTTCTCCTTTTTGTGCTTCACATCGGAATGTATTTGCTGGAATCTGATATGCCTTTTCTGTCTATATGCCAACTCGAACCTCTCAATTGCATCTTTCATATCGTTCATTAATCTACAAGCTATTTTTACAAAGACTGACGTGATACCTTCCTTATACATCATTTTATAATTCATTTACCATAATGTCTATTGGAGTTCTGTTAATCCTTGGAGATATGTTTATTCTGTATTTATTGTGTCTTATATATTAGCTTAAAGATTGCCCATTAAGTTTCTACATTTTTTAGACGTAGCTTAAGAATAGTGGCTGAATCATATGCGGTAAAGGCATTATGCCTCCAGAAAGATGATACTGCTGCTAGTAAATTTAAAAAGGCTGAAAAACAAGAAGAGATGATTAAATGCTTGGACTTAGCCACCGACTTAAGTTTACTTTATATGCAAAAATTGGAAAAAGAACTAAATTCCACAGTTCCTAGTTCAAATACCGGTAAGTAAATATTTTGTATTTTTTTTTAACAAACTCATTCTTTTATTTTTTATTTATAATATATCAAAAAAGAAAAACATGTAAACATATTATAAACTACAAACTGTTGAATATAAAATTTAGAGTATTAGCAAACCAGTCCAAAGATCTTTAATCTGGTTCCTGGTTAATTTTTACAAGGAAACCGGAATTGACATCAAATTGCAAACTGTTCTTCCAAGAATAATCTAATTAGAAACCTCGGAAATATTACAAGACTTATAAATTAGAATAATAGAGCGTTTTTAGTGCAAAAAGTTAATACTGCTTCTTGAGAATAACGTCGATAGAGCACTCTAGGAAATTGATGCTGCCCCTAAAGAAGAACAATTAATTCTATTGAAACAGAAATATAACGAAAATATCTTTGTTTAATTTAAATATGAGTTACTCGAAAATTTTTTAAATACCGCTATTTTTAGAATAAATGGCCTTGAGATAGCAATATCCGATTTCAATTCCAAAAATTTTAATTCTTCATATCGTATCACTCCTATTATAACTATTAATTTGTCTCTTCTACTTAAATTAGGTAGCTTAGAGGTTTCGGTGGTAGGTTGTATTTTGTGTAGTTTCGAGGTTGAATTCTTCCATTTGTTTTGCCAGGACTTTTTGATTTGGGATCTGAAAAGGGGTTTTAGATTTGATACTAGTTGGACGAATTTTATGTCTGCTTTGGTAATAATTGCTTCTTTTGCACCAGTATCAGCAGTCTCATTACCTAAATGGCTCTCCTGTATGGATGAAGGTTGATGGGGGAAGGCAGAACTTCTGAATAATATTATTTGCAGTTGTTACATAATATTCGACTCCTGTCTCAGTTTTAGATGCATCTGTGTAAAAAATCTCGTCATATGAGTTTGTGTTGACCAGCTCTAGGAAAGATTGCCTCAGAATTTGGCTGTTGGTTTCATTTTTGTGATCATTATTAAGTGAAAGGTTAATTTTTGGAATGTTATTAATCCAAGGAGTTGATGATAGTATATGAGTATCTGTTATTGAAAAATCAACAGGTCCTGAAAGGGAAAGTGAAATTTGAGGCAGAGTTGGTATTTATTGGTAGGCTCACAATTACAGGGTTTGTAAAGTAGCTTATAATATATAGGGTAGTTTTGATTCGAAGACACTCTAGCAAAGCATATCTGAAGAAGTTGTTGACTGCGAAGCAAAATGGGGAGTTCACCTGTTTCACAGCGAAGACTTTTGGTGGGAGTGGATCTGAAAGCTCAAGACATATTTGTAATGCGGTATTCTGAATAATGTCCCTAAATGTAAGAGTCCTTAAATAAGTCTTGGATTCTGACATGTATACAAAGCATCCATAATCCAGTCTAGAGCGAATGAGAGATATGTATTACCTTAATTAGGATACTGATGGAGTTTTCTCCGATTTCCACCAATTGTTGTGGGGAAAGCTTATTAAATTCCTTTCCCCGTGCGTGTACAGTTCCAAATATTTTAGGACCATGGACTGTACAAGAGTGTTTCCTTCGATATATACAAGCAGAACTTCACGGCGCTGGTTCTTTATGTGTTTGATTTAATAGGGGTTGTACTTAGAGAAAAATAAGCGTAATTAATTGAATCTACACATTTAATAACAAGAGAATATTTACACAAGCACTAATACTAATGAAAGAGTTCGCTTTAAAACATTGTCCATTATTCTATCGGCGTTTAGGGGCGCGCGAGCTATCGCGAAAACAAATACACATTTCACTGCATTTTGGCGGCGAAGAGAGAGCTTAGGTACCGGCTACTAGTACCAAACAGCTTGAGACACTAGTCACATCTGCGAGAGATTTTGAATTGAATTTTTACCTAAAATTTCCGACAAGGCGGCGTCAGTTTTATCACTTTAAACAACCCTTATAAGCTATTTATGGCACAAATAGTTTGCAGGCAAAAAGTACAGTCTTTAACATAAATTCCAAACCAATATTTGTGAGAACTAAAAATTATACTAAAATTAATATAAAATGTTGTTTTTACAACATACTCGCCCCCGTTGAAGCGCTGGCTTTAACACAAATAAACAGATAATATTACGACAAGAGAGCATGGGGAAGAGAAAATACACTATAATTATAATCTTATACTAACTTAATTTAAATCGTCATTGGGTAGAGGACACAATTTGGTAATAGAGCGCTTGAAGACTCCATCTTTAGTTTTGACCGAGGCAATTCTTACTCTCCCATCCTTTCCTGGAAAGACCTCAATCACTCTTGCTAGTACCCAATAAAGAGGAGGAGTGTTGTCTTCAATCAACAAGACGAGATCGTTGGGTTCTAGGTTCTTATGAGGGAGAAACCATTTAGGGCGATTTTGAAGTCTGTTCAAATAGTCAATAGACCACTTTTTCCAAAACACTTGTTGAAGTTTGGACAAATGCTGCCATAAATTTAGTCTGTTTTCGGGAATGTGGATCACTTCTTTTTCAGGGAATGAGGTGAGAGATTGTCCAATCAAGAAGTGTCCAGGAGTAAGATAAGTAAAATCAGAGGGGTCACTTGAAAGGGAGCAAAGAGGCCGGGAATTGAGTACAGCTTCAATTTGAACGAGAACTGTGGTGAATTCTTCGAACGTAAGCTTAAGATTACCCAGGAGTCTACGCATATGATGCTTTGCGCTTTTAATAGCACTTTCCCAAATACCACCATGATGAGGGGCTCGAGGAACTATAGTTTTCCAGCGAATATGGGACGAGGCCAAAAATTCTTGAATAGAACGGGAGCTTTCCTTTTCCTTTAAAAACTTATAGAGTTCAAACAGCTGGTTACGAGCACCAAGAAAGTTCGTAGCGTTGTCACTGAATATTGTCTGAGGGAGGCCTCTACGACTAATAAAGCGTTTTAGAGCGAGAATAAACGTCTCTGTAGAGAGGCCAGAGACGACTTCAATATGAACAGCTCGAGTCGACAAGCAAACGAGAAGAGCAATATACGATTTTATTAAAGGAGCCTTGCGAAGTTTGGAAGCCTTTATCTGAAAGGGACCGCCAAAATCTAATCCAACATGAGTGAATGCTCGAGAGGAATTTAAACGTTCCTTTGGCAAATCTGCCATAATCTGGGTAGCGGGTTTGGCACGAAACTTGAAACAAACCATACATTGGTGAATGACCTTTTTGACTTCTCGTAGTCCATTTAAAGGCCAATATTTGAGACGAATTTGGGACAGAGTATTTTGAGGCCCTGAGTGACAAAGTCTGACATGTTCTCTGTGAAGAATGCGACGAACTATACGATTTTTTGAGGGAAGGAGAAGGGGGTATCTTTGATCAAAGGTAACGTCTGAGTTTCGAAGGCGACCTCCTACCCGGAGCATTTCATTCTCATCCAAAAAGGGGTTTAGGGGTAACAGACACTTATTAGTTAGAGTTTTACCTTTCTTAAGCTCACAAATCTCACTCGAGAAGTTGGAATACTGGAGCATTTTAATAATCTTAAGTTCAGCGTTTTGAAGTTCGGTGACTTCAAGGGTATCCGTTAACTTGCGAGAAAGCGGTTTAGCATTATTAACAAATCTAAACATATAGGCTAAAGTTCTTACAAACTTTGAAAAATTAGAGAACCTATCAGAAAGGGAGGTGAAAAAATCTATTGTATCATTTCGAGCATGAAGAATGACTTTCCTTTCTTCAGGCAACTTGGAGGTGTAACCCTTTGGGTTGTATTTTAATAAATCCAAACACAGTTGATTTAAAAATGGAGGACCATGAAACCACAAGGAAGAGTTTAATATCTCAGAGGGTAACATTCCTCGGGAGAGTATGTCGGCAGGATTCTCTTTGGATCGTACGTGCCTCCAGTGAGCATCAGGGGAATTATCTAAAATTTGTGCGACCCTATATGCTACAAATTGGGTCCAACGAGAAGGATGTGAACGAAGCCAAGCGAGAACAATTTCTGAATCCGACCACATATTTATAGAGTCTAATCGAGATAATTTTTCTTTAACGATGTTAGCAATCCTTGCTGTGAGTTTACTACACAATAGCGCACCCATGAGTTCCAATCTTGGAAGGGTCAAGGGTTTTAGCGGAGCAACGCGACTCTTAGATGCTAGAAGGGAACAAGACACCTGTTCTGATTTATAGGTCACACGTAAGTAGATACAAGCTCCATAAGCCTTTAAACTTGCATCTGAGAATGAGTGAACCTCAACACCAGTGATTTCTTGACTCAAAAAAAGACATCTTGGTATACTTAAATCCTTAAAATGAGAGAGACTGCTAATAAAACTTAGCCATTCATGTAAAGTATCTGCGTCAATGGTATCGTTCCAACTGATTTTGGATATCCAGATTTTTTGCATTATAAGTTTAGCGACAACTGTAACGGGATTAATAAGACCTTGAGGATCAAATATTTGGGCAATCATTGACAGTACTTCTCTTTTAGTATATGAGTTCTTTAGGGTGAAATCTGGAAGAGAGATTGAAAACGTGTCAAGAACAGGATTCCAGCATAAACCTAAAACCTTATTAGAGCAATTATCTGGAGCTATGACATAAGAAGAGTTCGAAGAGAGAGAAGAAATATTTTTTAGAAACAAGTCCGAGTTAGAACACCATTTATGTAGAGAAATACATGCTGTTCCAAGCAAACTAGTTATTTCCTTATGAGCTTTGAGAAGAGTTTGCTCATCATTAGCACCATAGAGAATGTCATCGATATAGCAACTATTTTTAAGAGCGTCACTGGCCAGGGGGTACTCAGTTTGATGAGTATTTGCCAGTTCCATTAAACAGCGAGTACTCTGAAAACTGGCGCTTTTAGTTCCATATGTAACTGTTTGCAGTTCCAGGCACTCAATATCTTTTTCCGGGGAGTCACGCCAAAGTATGTTTAATAGAAAGGTTTGATCAGGATTAATTTTAACCTGTCTGTACATCTTTTGTATATCCGTTGTGAAAACAAAGGAATATAATCGAAAGCGTAGCAAAATGTCAAAAAGTTCCGGTTGAAGAGTAGGACCTTTGAGGAGGATATCATTTAGCGAATAACCACTAGAACTTTTCATCGAACCATCGAAAACAACCCTAAGTTTGGTTGTTAAGGATTCTTCCTTTAAGACACAGTGATGCGGGAGAAAATATTTATTTTCTAAGTTTCCATTAGTAAGAGAGAGAGGGACTATTCTAGCATGTTCGAGAAGAAGATATTCACTAATGAAAGACTTATATTGAGCGTATGTATTTTCATTTTTTAAGAGCCTATTTTCTAAATTAATAAATCTCTTTAGAGCTATTTTAAAAGATTCGCCTAATCCTTTATGCGCATTTTCGGAGACAAGTGGAAGATTTACTTGAAAACGACCCGAAGGTAAAATACGAGTGGTTTTATTAAATATTTGTTCAGCCAATTTCTCATCGGGGGTTAATTTACTAACGTGCGGAACTTCTTCCATCTCGAAGAATTGTTGAATTAATTTATCTAAATTATTCTCTTCGGATTCGGACTGAACAAGGAGAGAAACATTTGACTGAGAAATAGCCAAATTTGAACTACGATGAAAGACATGAGGGGGAAGAGTACCAAAAATAACATAACCCAAGTGGGTATTCTGAAGAATGGGAAGATTCTTTCCTAAACGTATGAATCCATCAGTCAATAATTCGCTGTAGATGTCACCAGCTAGAAGCAAATCAATTTTACCGGGAACAGAGTACGAGGGATCTGCGAGAGTGAGATTAGGGGGAACATTTATTTTGCTTCTATTTAGGGTAGCTTTAGGAAGTCTGCAAGTTATACTATCAAGTACAGCAAAAGAGGTTTTGAAACTTTTATCCTTTACATTATAGGGAAAAAATTCTATGTTAATCATTTGATTTGACAATGAGGTGTTTTCGGATATGGTTGATATCTGTAACTGTTTAAAATAAGGGGTGAGGTTTAACCTCTTAACCAAATCACGAGAAATAAATGAATGTTGACTCCCATTATCTAAGAGCGCTCTGGCATGCATAGGCCTGCCATCTTTAGAATACACTGTCACTAAAGCGGTAGCCAACAATACATCAGTTTTAACTGATAAAGCAGAGAGAGAAGTGGCTGTGTGAGAATCTGCAGTATTTTGTACTTCTAAAGGAGGTTTGAACGAACTGGTAGAAGGCGGAGTAGGTATGTGAGCGACACGACTGGAAGAACCTTGAGAATGTTTGGGAGCTTGAGGGTTGCGATCAATCGGGAAAGATTGCTTATTCGTGTTTCTAGAGGAAGAGACATTTTCAGAGGTACTATGCAAGAGCGAGTGATGTCTTTTCTTACATATACTACATGAGCGTGCAGAGTTGCAATCTTGAGAAAAATGTTTATTACCCAAACAATTCCAACAAAGTTTCTTACCTTTTACAAAATTAAATCTTTCCTGTAAAGAGAGACATTTAAAATCATTACATTGATAAATTTTATGCGAATTACTTTTGCAACATATACAACTAGTATCTGAAAAAGAGTTTGTTTGTGAGTTAACTGATGAAAACAAAGATGTTTTTAACTGAGGCTTAGTAAATTTTCTATCATTATCAGAAACGTTTAATTTTTCTTGGATATCACACTTTTTTTCAAGAAAACAAAAAAACTGTGAGAGAGTAGGTAAAGCCTTTGAACCTATTTCATATTCAAATGACCGGTGAGTAGCGAAATCTAATTTTTGTAAAAATACTTCGATTAACAATAAATCCCAATGTTCGATTGGTACTGACATATTCTTGAGTGCGAGTAACGTTTGTTTGCAAAGAGTTAAAAATTCTCTTAATGATTTTGAGTTACTTTTAGCTAAAGATGGAGCCTTTAACAATTTTTGAATATGTAAACTAATTACACGCGATTTATTTTCGTATCGATCCTTGAGCGTGTCCAAAGCGATCTGGAAATTTTCTTCTACTACTTCAATGTTTTCAATTAAGTGCAAAGGTTCATGTTTTAAGAAGGATTTAAGATATATAAATTTTTGCACATTGTTCAGCTCCACATTATTGATTATCAGCGTTTCAAATAGCTGATAAAACGCGTTCCATTCGGCAAAGTTTCCAGAAAAAACCTGCATTGTAATTTCCGGCAACCTAACCTTAGCAGTGGCTACAGTTGACGGAGTATCGTTTGAGCTGAGCGAGTGGGAGGGTAACTTTAATGCTTCCATCTTATGCTGCAGTCCAGCTAGTGTAGAAAAGTATTTTTTCTCCATGAGTGCTCTGTCTTCTGTTTCAGAATCGGTTTCATCGATTTCTTCAATTTGATCCATCACCTCTTCATACTTCAGATAACATGATTTCAATTCGGTGTGTCTGAGTTGAAACTGGAGACCGTCAGTTTCTGCATCTGCGTTTTCTAGTAGCCAGTTTACTATTCTAGTAATCTTGGCCTTCAGCGGCTTCCTCTTCTTCTTGAGATCTTCCATTTCGACTTTCAACAAAAAAGTGCTACTCCAAAAATAACTGCCTAAGGTCGTGCAAACACCGAGTTCTTTAGAGAAATTATTGTTTCTATTATATAACAATGCGTGTATCACACAGCGAGAATAGAGTGAGTAATGTTTATCGTATATAATAACATGTATAGCACACAACGAGAATAGAGTAAATAATGTTTATATTATGTAATAACATGTATAGCACACGGCGAGAATAGAGTCAATATTTATATCATATAATAACAGGTAGCACACGGCGAGAAAGTTTATTAAAACGCGGTAAAAGTCTTAAATCACACATGAGAGTTTATTTTTGCAATTAAATTTTTTGCACACCCGGTAAATGTCTACAAATGTCTACAGATAAATTTTTAAAGAGATAGTCTTTTTGAAAAGCGATTTACCCTGTGCATAAGCGAAGTTATAATATGGAAAAGTCTCACCCAATTTGTCCAGTGGTTTGCAGGAACAGGCACAAACACTATAAAACTTCACTACTGTCCTTTTGTTTCAGAGTTTATCGCGACACCTTAGTCTTTTCGAGAGTCTTTTAAATACATTTATCTAAATATCCGAAACTAGTTAGTACAAATGCCAACATCAAACACAAATCCGTCGAGTAAGGACCACAAACAATGATGGAGTTTTCTCCGATTTCCACCAATTGTTGTGGGGAAAGCTTATTAAATTCCTTTCCCCGTGCGTGTACAGTTCCAAATATTTTAGGACCATGGACTGTACAAGAGTGTTTCCTTCGATATATACAAGCAGAACTTCACGGCGCTGGTTCTTTATGTGTTTGATTTAATAGGGGTTGTACTTAGAGAAAAATAAGCGTAATTAATTGAATCTACACATTTAATAACAAGAGAATATTTACACAAGCACTAATACTAATGAAAGAGTTCGCTTTAAAACATTGTCCATTATTCTATCGGCGTTTAGGGGCGCGCGAGCTATCGCGAAAACAAATACACATTTCACTGCATTTTGGCGGCGAAGAGAGAGCTTAGGTACCGGCTACTAGTACCAAACAGCTTGAGACACTAGTCACATCTGCGAGAGATTTTGAATTGAATTTTTACCTAAAATTTCCGACAAGGCGGCGTCAGTTTTATCACTTTAAACAACCCTTATAAGCTATTTATGGCACAAATAGTTTGCAGGCAAAAAGTACAGTCTTTAACATAAATTCCAAACCAATATTTGTGAGAACTAAAAATTATACTAAAATTAATATAAAATGTTGTTTTTACAACAGATACCTTCAACAGCTCGCACGTGATGGTTTGCTACAGATTTTAATAGATTTAATCTAGTTAAGCCATTAGCTTTGACGTTTCTAATCTGTGGTTTACTGCTTTTTGGATTAAGTTTGTAGTTGTGAATATATCTTTACCGGGGCAATATAAAATTATGTCGTCAGCATATAAGTTGTACTTCACTGGGTTGTCAATATTCTTGCAAGTATCATTGATAGTTGTTATAAATAAAGTGGAATGTAGAACTGTTCTTTGGGGTACCCCGTTTTCCTGAATGCAGATTAAAGAAACTTTTCCGTTAACTAATACTTTGAAGCGGCGATTAGAGAGAAACTGCTCGATAAAAGATAATGTATTTCCCGTAACACTGTATTCTTTCAATTTGGCCAATACAGTAGAGCGTAATATAGTGTCGAAGGCGCTCTCGATCTCAAATGATGTCGCTATTAAATCTTGCGTGTTATGAAAGGCTGTTGTGATCTCTGTTTGTAACATTACTAAGTTGTCATGCTTTGGAATGGACGGAATCCAGATTGAGCTGAATCTAAAATTTTGTGGTTTTCTAGATACCACCACATTAGTCTTTTGTTTATTAGTTTTTCAAGCAGTCGACACAAGGTGCATGTTAGTGAAATAAGACGGTAAGAACTTGAATTATTCGGGGATTTGTCCTATTTCCTGATTGGTATAACGATAGATTCCCTCCATAATATTGGAAATTTCTGATTAGTCTATATTATGTTGTATAGTATAAGAAGTAGTTTTTTTAATGGCAGATATGGAAAGATTTTAGCTGTAGTGTAAACGAAGTGTTTAAGACAGTAGAGTTAAATTTGAGAGATTAAGAAGGAGGGTTTGTTTCTTTGAGTACATTCTTGTTTTAAAACCGTTGATAGGAATTTTCGGCTATTACATTAACGATTTCTTGATCATCGGTTACAAAATTACTTTTATGTAATAGAGCTGGAATACTTGTGTGTGAATTTTTTACCTTGTGTCTTGTCTTGTGTCACTGATAAGTGTTGGATTCTTTTTAAGCGACAAAAGAATCCGTCCCAACTCTATCTAGTCTATCTGTATAGTATAATTCTGAAGGTAATTCTTGTTTAATTGATATAATGATCATTCTCCCTCCTGATACTGACAAAGAATGTAGTGCGTAGAATCTTTTAAGTAATTTTAAACTGTTTGTCCTTGTTTTAGTGTAGTGTTTTGTACAATTTTATGTTATTATTCATGTTTTTCATATTCTATGCTTGCTGGATAGCTCATATTTGACGAAATGCCCTGAAGATGCTATTTTAAGCGAAAGTACTTGGACAAGATTTAATTAAACGTGTGCTCGATAATAGCCTTATTTGTCTAAGTTAATTCTTGTTTAAGCTTCTTTAATATTCTTGTGAACTTATTTTTTAGTGATCTGGTGGTTAGGTGTGGATAAATTCATACATGTCAGATAAAAGTGAATTGATGTTAGAAGTAATATGCTGGGCTTCTATTATGAGGTTACTACTTGACGGTGCCGTCTCAGGAAAAGCTATGAGATTATCTGATGGGGTAGAGAAGATTTGTGGATTGTTGGTGTAAAGATCCTTGATTATTTGCAGTGATGCATCTGATATTTTGGAATTACCTGTGGGATCCATTTTTCACTTCTTCACGCGTTTTCTGCTTTTTTCTATTAAGTCTTTAGGAGGAGGCATCAACGACGAGTTTTCAATTTGAGGATTAGACATAAGTTGGCTAAGAGAGTGGGAGTCAAGTGTGCCGAGTGAGCTTCTTTTTGTACGTGTATAGGTTCATCAGATAATTGTTTTAAGTTAGTACTTGATGAGGTTTTGATTGGTTTTGGTACAATTTGTACAACTTGCAGCTGTATGACTAGTTTGCTTACAAATTAAGCATTCCATTCTATCAGAAGAGAACATACGGTATGGTGTGGAATCAAATTCACTGACTAGTGAGGTGTGAAGCTCATAATTTTCAGTAGGTGGAATTATGTATACTTGCCTTCGAAATGGGCGAATATGGCTATATTCATCTCCTTGAATTCCAGCTTTTACGAAAAAGACGGAAGAAGCTAGTTATAAACTAAGGACATTCAAAGCATTTTCTACGAGATCGTTGGGAATTGGCTAATATATTTAATTTTACGACAAATTAACTAAAATCTCATGTCATATTTATTATTTTTTCTTTTTTGTTCGGTTTTTGTGAAATATTTCATAGTATTGTTTAAACCATTATTTTATGATGACCACTATAAAATATAGTATTTTACTATCTTCATAATTTTTACTTACAGGTAGTCATTCACCTCAGCCTCCTGCTCAACAAAAGCCAGTTGGAGAAATATTAGAACAAGCAATACACTTAACTCCAATATTTCTTATTCAACAACATAAACCAGAATTAGCACTAGAAAGGTAAAAACTATTTTACTAAAATTATTTATGGGAATTATTTTATTAATTATTAATTAATGCCATTGCTACATTAAGGTGCAAACTCAGTTTTTTCAATAAAGTTTTTCCATCACTTTTTATCCAGGACTCATCTTTATTTTTTTATCAAGATATCATTTAATTCGTAAAAATCTTGAATAGTTCATCAGTCAAGATTTAGGTTTTGAGTAAACCTAAACTTCGCGATATTAAACCCTATAAACGTTTACTTTCAACATCCAATGCACTGCGATGGTGTTTAAATTTAAGCATTAATCTTTATTAATGTTTAGAACAATTTGAATTTTCATAGGTTATAAAAAACCGTGTATACCAACACAAATATCCAATAGGTGTTTCTTTAGGCATTGTTCTTGCCGTGGTCGTCACATTTTATCAGTTATTTCTTCTTTATGTGCCGTCTTCTACCAAAAGTTGGCGACCATCAGACGATATGTATCTCTGCTTTGTATCAATCTCTATGTCAGGGCCCCACTTATTATTGACCTTCTATCTCAGATATTTGAATCGGAGTACTCTTTCAATATGTCCTGTTTTAATATGCAGGTCGATATTGTGGATGTTCTTCTTACTATTGTTTTGAAGCCATTTTCTTGTGGCATTTGAAAGTAATTACTATTTATATGGGAATAAGCCACAATTAAAAGTTAAAGTACGATTATTGATGTTTCAATTTCCACTTCGGAAATCGTTCTCAAAATATAAACATTAGTAAATTAAACAAATTTTGTTTTTTTTGTTACTTGGTGAAAAAATTCTTCTAATAATTTATAATAATAATAAATCTGTTAGCTCCGAACGTAATGAAATCAAATCAAAATATTGTACATAAAGACGTATCAACGATTTTATTTGTTTTTAAGGAAAATGTGTGTTTTTAAATGCCTTAAACTTGCATAGCTCAAGAAAGTCTAGGTCATCAAAATTCTTAAACCTATTTTCCGTTTGTTGGTATATTTGGTCTATTGATCTGAGTGGCCCAAAAATATTGAAAAGTGAGGTGATATAGATCAAACGAAAGATGGGAAATCAACAGGATGCGATGAAATACCAGTCGAATTTTTAAAAAATTTTAACGAGAACAACCTGAATGTAGTATTGGAACCATGGACGTATAAATAAATATTTTTACGTGGTCGTATAAATAAATATTTATACGTCCATGATTGGAACTGTTTAATAAGATATACGATACTGGTCAAATTCCATCGGACTGGTTGAAATCTACGTTTGTGTCCCTTCTCAAGAAATTGAATTCTAAGACGTGTAGTGAATATCGCCTTATAAGTTTAATGAGTCACACCCTTAAAGTATTCATGCGTATTATCCATTCCAGAATACGAGCAAAATTATAACACAGCATAAGTAAAACACAGTTCGGTTTTAGATGCGGTTTTGGAACACGAGAGGCCTTTTTTGCAATACAAGTCTTAATTCAAAAATGTCTGGATCAACAGAAAGATGTTTACGCCTGTTTTATCGACTATGAGAAAATATAGGATACTATCAAACATGACAAACTCATACAACTATTACAAACTCATAGAACATCCACGCATGTATAAACTCGCCTTAACATAAAACATAACACTATTTTTAATTTTTACAGAATATGCTTTACTTCATATGCCAGCTTTCTCAGGGGAATGACAGTTTTAAACTCACCATTTTTGTTACTACCTAGTTGAAATTGATAGATGGGAAGGGGAAGGGAAGGCCTTTGATAATGTTAGATGGGACAAACTATGGAACATATTGACGACAATGGGTGTACCTAAACACTTGACTCACCTTATTAGCAAACTGTATCAAGATAACCTGGCATATATTCGAATGGACGGATATCTGTCTGACAAATGCACTTTGGAGAAGGGAGTACGCCAAGGATGCGTTTTATCTCCCTTATTATTTAACATCTATTCGGAGTTCATAATGCGCAGAGTTTTGGATGGTTGGGAGGGAGGAGTAAACCTAGGTGGTGTTAAAATATCTAACTTGCGTTTCGCAGACGACACTACACTTCTAGCCTCTACTCCAGAAGAAATTACTAGATTATTAAAAAAACTCGAGGTAGAAAGTGCTAAATTTGGACTCATGGTTAACTACAACAAAACCAAAATCATGGTTATTGATCGCCAACAACAGTTTCCTGAAACTCAAACTATTGCGGGATGCGAGGTAGTCTCATCTATGATATATCTTGGAGCTCTAGTTAACAACACAGGCAGTTGTGAATCCGAAATTAGAAGACGCATTCAACTAGCAAGAGCAGCAATGAGTGAACTAAACGGGGTCTGGCGTGATCGTCACATTACTATGACAAACAAAAAGAGACTCGTTTCAACTCTGGTCTTTTCCATATTTTACTATGCATGCGAGACATGGACAGTCAAAGAATCAGATCGACGACGTATAGACGCCTTTGAAATGTGGACATGGAGACGCCTGCTTCGAATTCCATGGACGGCTCGCCGTACAAATATCTCGGTTCTGGATGAAATTAAACCGGATCAACGTCTCTCCAGTACCGTTTACTCTAGAATTTTAAAGTTCTTTGGCCATATCTATCGAAGTGATCACAAAATGGAGCGGTTGGTGGTCCAAGGAAGGCCTCAGACTCAACGCCAACGCGGAAGATCTCCACAGCGATGGGCGGACATTACTAAAAAGCTTCTCAATAAACAGTATACTGAGGCAATACATATAACTGATGACCGCGACCAGTGGAGAAATATTATCAATCAAACTGTCCGAGCTGCTGAAGCCCAATTATGAACCACAACACATCTACTAAGATGTTAATGACTGTGATGATGAGTTGAAATTATTAAAGAGTAATGTTGATCTCTTAATATAACTAAATGGTTGGTATATGTGAAATTAGTTTTCCCATCGACAAAAAGCTCATGTTCTGTTATCCGTTTTTTGAAACCTCTTCCTATTTGACCTATGTAAACATGGACATGTATCACAAGTGATCTTATAAGGTTTCCTCTCTAGATCTTTGCTCATATTTTTTATATTACGTCTATTTTATATCTGCAGAGCTTAAAAGCATGGAATGAAGCCGGTTGTCCGTTAACAATTAAATAAATCAAATAAAGGTTATTCGAAGTGGTTAAAGAATTTAAATATCTAGGAGCAACAATCACAAATGACAACAAATTAGAGCGAGAAGTTGAAACGAGAATAATGGCAGGAAGTAGATCTTTCTTTGCAATGCAACATCTGATGAAGTCGAAACTTCTTTCACGAGGTGCAAAGATCCGGATATATAAGACCATAATACGACCAACAATCGCGTATGTAAGCGAAACATGGACGATAACAAAAAGAGAAGTAAATAAATTGCCGGTATGGGAACGTAAAATTCTTCGAATGATATATGGCCCTTGCAGAGACAGCGTGACAAACGAATGGAGGGGCAGATACAATAACGAGCTAGAGTCTCTATTCGGAAAAGAAAATCTAGTCAGATATATAAAGGCCAATAGACTCAGATGGGCAGGACATGTGATACGCAGTAACGATAATCGCCTTATAAACAATGCGTTCTGGGAAAGGCCAGATGGAAGAAGGTCTGTAGGGCGGTCTAGAAAAAGGTGGAAAGATGCAGTCAGAGAAGATCTAGAGAAGATGGGAGTGCGACAATGGGAATTACTGGCACAGGACCGACAAACATGGAGGGCAATAGTAAACGCGGCAAAGACTCACGAAGAGTTGTAGCGCCATTGATGATGATGATGATGAAATAAAGGTTATTGTTACTGAGAAATTCCAGTTTTATGACAGAAATTGCTTCATAAATAATTTCCTCTATACATTGTAAATTTATTTTTATCCCGAGAAGAATATTCGGTGGCATCTGTGAAAATGGTGTTTGGATAAGGAGGTACAACTACGAGATATGATATGACAAGATGTAGTACCTCTTATAAAAATAGGAAGACTAAGATGGGCAGGACATCTGGCAAGATCACAGCAGAACAGCCCTCCTAGAAGAATCCTTATGTCAGAACCTGTGGGAAGTAGAAGTAGGGGTAGGCCAAAACTCAGATGGAGGGATGGTGTAGATGAGGATAGTAGAAAAATAGGCGCAGCAAACTGGCAACAGTTGGCAATGGTCAGTTGGATAGAACTGACTGGCGTAATAGACTTGAGAAGGTCGAGGCTCTTTTATAGGGCTGTAGCACCAATGATGATGATGACATTGTAAATTTTCGTGCCTTTAAATTATATTTCTTTTTCAAAGGCAGTTATTTTAACGACTAATCATTATCTTAGGGTGACCGCACACAGAAAGAGCAAAACTGTTTTAGTCAAAAACGTTTTTGTTTCCACAAGAAACATTTTGTTTTCAAGCTAAACAAAATG
This sequence comes from Diabrotica balteata, assembly GCA_918026665.1. NCBI lineage: Eukaryota > Metazoa > Arthropoda > Insecta > Coleoptera > Chrysomelidae > Diabrotica > Diabrotica balteata. The sequence continues at coordinate 115,985,740 of OU898282.1, forward strand.
TTTGCACAAACCATACTGCAATCAGTTTTATTAAAGATTAAAGTTTTATTAAAGATGTCGACAGATAACGACGAAATTGCACTAGTTTTCTGGCAGTGGTTCCTTCTACAGGACGAAAAAACGCAAAATAAAAGACAATTTTAAGCGGTTTCAAGAAGGGAATTCCAAAAGCACGTTGCGCCTGCGTACATTGAAATGTTTTGACACAAAATGACGATCCGGTAATCAACATCAAACAGACTGGCTGAAACTAAATGAGCTTAAACATGCTTTAAGGTACGATTCCGAACACGACCGCAAACCGCAGACCGCAGCGACAGACCTACTGGTTCATATGGTTTCTTATGAGCTGTATGTTGAGTAGAGCGGCACTGTCCCCACCGCAAGCAGAACGTCGCCACCGCAGACCGCAGGACTGCATCAGAACCAGTAATATCGCCGACCGCAGAGTGACAACACGTATTTTTGCTGTTTCTGAATATATTTTCGTTAGCCATTAGATGATTTTTAATGAGTATTGAATAACTTCCTTCAAATTGTCTATTTTTAAATAGAGACCTATGTAGTTGGTTTCCTTTTTCTTTTATAATGCGAAAGTAAAAGATCGTCGTCATCTTTTTCTTCCATCAAAAGATATAACATTAATTCATCGTTGTTCATTGCGTCTGACATCCTACTTATACGACTTTTAATATTTTACCTTATGGTGGCCGCACACAGAAAGAGCAAAACTGTTTTAGTCAAAAACGTTTTTTTTTTTTTTCCACAAGAAACATTTTGTTTTCAAGAGAAACAAAATGTTTGCATAAACCATACTGCAATCAGTTTTATTAAAGATTTCGACAGATAACGACGAAATTACACTAGTGGTTCCTCCTAAAGGACGAAAAAACGCAAAATAAAAGACAATTTTGGGTGCATCCTATAAATGAGAAAAGAACTGCTAAAAAAACTCTCCAATCTTTGCTTCAACAATTAAAGGTCTTTTAATTGATAGTTATAAAGGAGGTCTGGCCTCAATCAGTACAATTAATTTTTTTGCATCCACATCCATGATACACACAATATAAACAGGCAAAATATCTCTGTTTCCACATATGCTTCTTGTTGACTACTCGAGCGGTTTCAAGAAGGGAATTTCAAAAACACGTTGCGCCTGGTTACAATGAAATGTTTCGACACAAAACGACGATCTGGTAATCAACATCAAACAGACTCACTGAAACTAAATGAGCCTAAACATGCTTTAGACACATGACTAATTAGTGTGCGTTAGCTCATTTAATTTATATGGAAAGATCAGCATCAGACTCGTTTAGTCAAAAACGATTTTGACTAAAACAGTTTTGCTCTTTCTGTGTGCGGCCACCCTAAGACACACGAGTAATCAGTGTGCGTCAGCTCATTTAATTTATATGTAAACATCAGCATCAGACTCGTTTAGTCAAAAACGTCTTTGACTAAAACAGTTTTGTTCTTTCTGTGTGCGGCCACCTTTATAGTGTTAAATTTCGTGTGCAAGACATATTTCTAAGCTAGAGACTAGAAATTAATATCCTAAGCTCTAATTAATATTCTAACCTCTAATTAATTTGACACATTCTAATTCTCACATCTATGATATGCGTTTAAATTTTATGAATCCACTGAAAATTTTATGTTTCTCCTAATCTAGCGGATGTGTATAACGAATACAAAATCATAATTCAGTACAGTATAAGAAGTCTGCGAACTAATTTTTATGGTAGTGAATCAGTTTTTGACGTAAAATTTGGATCTGCAATAACTAATGAGGGTTTCTATTTATTTCAGTTACCACCGCCCCCCGACCCTCTGGTACTTTTCCCATTATAGCACCATCTATCAACAGTTCTCAAAAATGACTCGAATATTTACTTATTTTTGCATGAGAAATTGAAATTTGTAACAAAAAATGACGGTTCTCATTTAGATGTTAAAGTGGACAGTTGATCGTGTTTAGTGTCATTCTATTCTTCTTCTTAACGTGCCCTATCAAGTCCCCTTGATGTTGGCGATTAACATGGCGAAACTGTCTCTGTCTCGAGCTATTCTAAAGAGTTGCTCAGCTTTCTTTATATCTGTCCACTCTCTGATATTCTTCAACCAAGAGGCCTGCTTTCTACCAATTCCTCTGCGTCCTTCGATTTTACCCATCATAATAAGTTGAAGAATATTATATCGGTCTCCCCTTACTACGTGCCCAAAATAGGCCATCTTTCTACATTTGATGTTATCAAGCAGCTCGCGAGCAGCATTTGCTCTCTCAAGTTCTGCCACATTTGTCAGCATAGCCGTCCATGGAATTTTTAGTATACGTCTGTGCAGCCACATTTCAAAGGCCTCCAGACGATTAATGGTGGATATTTTTAATGTCCATGCTTCGACACCGTATAAGAGAACTGACCAAATGTAGCATTTAACCATGCGCTTTCGAAGTTGAAGTTGCAAGTTATCATTACAGAAGAATGACCTCATTTTTAAAAAATGTCGTGCGGGCTATCTCGATTCTACATTTTATCTTTTGATCTGGATCTAGTTATTCAGTAATATGGCAACCAAGATATTTAAAACTGGACACTCTTTGAATTATATGACCATCAACATATAATCGTGCATCTTGATGTGCTAAACGGCTAAACACCATGTGTTTTGTTTTTGAACAGTTTATGTTTAGACCAAACTCTCTTCCCACTGTATCAATGGCATTTAAAAGGCATTGTAATCCATTCATGTCATCACTTAAAATAACTGTATCGTCTGCATATCTGATTGTATTTATCAGAATTCCATTAACTTTCACGCCCCATTCCAAATTATGCAGCGCTTCTTTAAATATTCTATCTGAATATAAATTAAATAACAGTGGGGATAGTATACAACCCTGTCTGACACCTCTTTGTATTTTACATATTTCTGTTGATTTTCCGTTTATGCAAGCTGTCGCTGTTTGACGCCAGTATAACTTTTCTACGAATCGTATGTCTTGACTATCAACTCCTTTATCTTTTAATATTGTAATTAATTTGTGATGCTGTACTCGATCAAAGGCCTTTTCATAGTCAATAAATACAGCAGCTATAGATTTTTGAAAAATATTGAACACGTTTTTATATTTTTCGATGTGATGTAAATTCCGCGAAGTATTCGACCGCCCCGCCCCTTTTGGCACATCCCATATGATGGTTTCATATGAATTAATTAGACACTATTATGTCAATCCAATCGCACAATTTACTTTTTTGCCACTAGTGCCTCCGTGCTACTTTAACTAAAAATTGTATTTAGATATATAAAGCATTGCTCCTTTTAAAATTTCATACGTCAAAATCAAACCATTGTTTTTAAATATCATATAAACCATAGGTTTATCCATTACCATAAGCAAACGCAGAAAAACGAGAAATTTTTCATTTTTAAAATTGCAGGTACAGAAATTCCCTATGCGCTGTAGAAGCTCATGGCGTTAATAATATTAGACTGAAATTTATGTGTCAAATGGCAGAATTGTTACTTCATGGTCTTGTAGGAGAGAAATATAAACCTCCTTCGAGTTCTCCTCCTAAGAGTTCTATATGGAAGCCTAAATTTTATGCATCTTTAAATCAAGTGAGTATATTATCTTTGATAGAAATCATTGTAATCTTTTGTTAGTTTTGATTGCTGTACTTCTATACTTAGATCAACTTTTGTTGTGGTTAAAATGTGAACTCACAGGATGTAGGTTTAAGATTACAACCTTCAACACTATTTAAAAGCGTAGAATAGTCTGTCTAGAATAGTTCAGTTCTTCAGTTGTATATTATAATGGTTTTTGTCAATAATTTATCGGATATTTTAATCGGTTTATCTTAAAAGATCTAAAACTAATATCTGACCGCTTATGGTGTCTATTTACTTTTTCAAAAAGAAATTAACCCACTCATGCCCAGAATTCCCTACTGATTTTTTTGTGTAAAATTTTAGTCACGGAACTTGTATGGTACGTTAAATGTAAAAAATGATACTCAAAATTTTTTCAGTATATAACTGATGGGATGGCAGCAATGTCACATTTAGCACAAACATAGGATGTACGATTCCCACAGATCTTAAAACGGCCATGCTTGGATGCGCCTTTCTCAATCATATGATCTTTTCGGAGTTCTTCAAGTACAGGTGAAAAATTCAATGACGTTTTGACTGCTGGTATTTTTGGAAGGGCACTAAATGATTTTTAAAGGTGCCTAAAGTTCAACAGTGATATGTCATAAACCAAGTCAACGTGGCTATCCCCAGACGGAAAAACTTGGAACGAAATATATTACATACTGTGTAACAAAACAGATAATATAGGACGTAACAGTAATAAATACGGCGTCAGTAAGTAGCGATGACCGAATGGTTAGAGCCAAATTAGAGGTAAAACATAGTAAAAATAGAAATAAATTTAAAAAAACTTGGAATATCGACACAGATAAACTAAAATCTAATACACAACAATATAAAAGCAAGTTAAAACCCGCGAAAGTATTACATCTGGATAAACTTAGCTTAAATGAAATGAATGAAGTTATAACAAAAGAACTATTAAATGCAAGCTCAGAAGTGGCAACCGCTAATAGAAAAATGAAAATCCAAAGTAAGTGTAGAATCACAAAACATGCTGAAACAAAGAAAAGATCTTCCGAGGAACTTAATCGAGTAATAAGAAAACAGATAAAAGAGGGCATTAAAAACGTCAAGAAAACCGTATAGAACAAGCCATAGAGAAAAACCGAAGTCTCAAATGCACCAAACCAAAACTAGGAAAGAAAATCATAATAACCATTAAAAATGAACAAGGACAATTAGAAAAAGAAAATCGGATATAGCAAACTCAATTGAAAAGTTCTACGCCGATCTGTATCGTTCCAGAAAACTGTTACCAATGAAATACGGGAAAGCTAGGGAAAGGCCTATTGTTACGAATAAAAATGGAGAGAGCTAAGATGGTGAAGCCAATATTAGAAATTATGTAAGATGTATGGTTAAATAGAATTTAAAATTAATTAATACTGATTTAAATAAAAAAGTTAAATAAAAGGGAATGTAACCAATATAAAAGAAAATATAAAATTTACTGGAAGCACTACAATAGAATAGGCTTAGCTCAAGCGAATGAGGGTTGTGCTCAGAGAGGAGGTTGGCACGTTTGCTTGCCTGTAGTAACTTAAGGTTAAATCAGATCAATCCTAAGATGACCTTGAGATGGGCGCCAGGGTGAATTTAGAATATCACTCCAATTTGGGATATATGTAATTATATACTAACTGAAAATAAAAGATGATAGGAAACAAATAAAAATCTGAAATGCTTTATACACTATATTATAATCCTACTGTGTTATCCTAATCCTATACTTATATACACTAAAAAATTAGTAAAATATATCCCCAAAAATAATATTTACAAAGATTACAGTACTAAAAATAGACCCAAAAAAATATATCTACAAAAGTTTGATCCAACAGTCCTCTAACAATGAGGAAAAAGGTAAGTTAATAATATTTAAATAACTCACATGGAGTAAATGGTAATTAAAAATATAAAATAATTAAATCCTTATCCAATTACAAAGGGCAGGTAAAAAAATCTGAGACTAGTCAGTTAAGACACTTACAATACATACATCAATTAGATATGTGAAATACATACAAATGACCATCCAATTGGATAATATATCCTGACAACCTATCAAGTGTTATGTAAAATATTAATAAATAAATAAATTTAAAGTAAATACAGAATAAAATTAAGCAAGTAAAAGGATTTAAAAAGAATTGAGGGTACTAACCAGATATTGTGCACAACGCTTTTCGTAAACCCACTTAGGCTGAAGGCCTAAGTGTCCAAGATATAAATATATATTATAAAGAAAAAAATTGAAATTTAGAATTATTCAGTTTTAACAAATAAAAATAAATGTCCTTAATAAGCCTTTTGATGGAAAGGTAGTTCCCTAATCCGCTGTCCTGGTAGTGGATGGCTATAGGATGCATCAGCCTATGGGTTTTTTTATAAGCCTCTAAGGACTAGTAGACCATCCAGAAAATAAAACCAAAAAAATTCTTCCCAAATTAAAGTATACTTCTTCCCAAATCCCAATATAATTTCCTCCAAATCAATGTGTCTTCTTCTCCAATAATAAAACTTAAATTAATTCCAAATCCCTGAGGTTGGACCGGCAGGCTACAAGAGAACAGAAAGCCTTTTTTATTTTAGGTTCTTGTAATTACAATAGTTTTTGTTTAAGTAACAAAAAACTAACATATATTTGCCATTAGGTGACCTTGGCTCAAATATTAAATGTTAGGTACTATACTGAAATATTATAATATGTATATAAAAAATGAGAATGATTGTGGGGTATTTCTAATAGTTGAGAAGAATTAGATGATTGAAACTGGCAAATTTAAATGAAAGATATTTGGACTTACCAGAACTTATTGGAAGTTTTATCTTTCATAAAACAAGGTGGTAACTTCTTAAAACGCACATACTAAACTAAATTCCTTTAAAACAATAACCAAAAATAAACTCTTCCCCTTTCCCAAGAACTAATAAAATAACTTAAAATTGATTCCTTCTTACTTCCAAGCTCTGCTTGCCGCAACTTTTCAACCTGTGTCCAGGAAGTTCTGTTCTAAAATGACCAGAATTCCCTTCAAAAAGGTTAGGTTTCAAATGACAATGGGAATCGATTTTATTGTAAATCGATATATAAAATGGTGTTATTGGTTGCCTAGTTTGCGGCGCAAATTAGTAGCTATGGTAGGTAACGATCGTATCGTTACAAAACGATCCCCTAACTCCTTAAAGCAGAACTTGAAAAATCAGGTAACAAATGTCAACTCAGAAGTGATGCCCGAAATAAGCCACGAAGAAATAGAAAGATCAGTAAAAGAAATAAATAGGAATAAAGCTCATTGAGGCGATGGAATCCTAGCAAAAATGCTGAAGGAAGGCGGAGAAGAAGCCATCACATATCTAAAAATACTATTTAATAAATGTTTATTCGAAGGCAACATACCCAAGCAATGGAATACTGATAAAACGATACTAATACACAAAAAGGGAGACACACAGACCTGAAAAATTATCGACCAATTTCACTTCTTTCACAACTCTATAAAACCTTTACAAAGATTATTACAAACAGGTTAACAATTAAATTTGACGGATATCAACCAGTAGAACAAGCCAGATTTAGAAAAGGGTACAGCACCTGTGACCATCTATATACTTTGAAAATCCTAATAGAAAAGACTAACGAATACAATTTCCCATTATGTCTGGCTTTTATAGATTATGAAAAAGCTTTTGATAGCGTAGAACTGTGAGCAGTAGAAGACGCATTAGTCAACAACCGGATCGACTCTAGGTACAGAATATTAATACATAATATTGACGAACAAGCTGAAATGATAGTGAAACAAGACCAATAAACATCAACCGAGGCGTAAGACAAGGAGACACAATATCTCCAAATTTACAGCTGCCGTAGAAGATATCTAGATATGGAATCTCTATTAACGGACGATACTTGAACCATCTTAGATACGCAGATGATGTAGTACTAATAGCCGACACGTGGAATGCACTGAATACGATTATTGAGGAGCTACACACAGAATTCCTAAAAAAGGACTGAAAATGAATTGCAGCAAAACTAAACTAATGTCAAACAAAGATACAATCTTATGATAAACATCCAAGGGACAGAGATAGAACACGTAGATGAATATACATATCTGAAATAACAGCTCGAAAAGTCAGATAGTTAAATTCTATCCTATAGAATCAACGAGTAGTATCGCCCGTGAGTTACGAGCTTTATGGAGTGGACACCCCTACTGCTGTTGTTGTGTTTCACATATCCGCTCTTATACACGCTAACCTAAATGATGTTAAATCTCCCACGCCTGTAGTGCCAAGACAAAGACGAAGACGCCCTAGGAAAAAACCTGCATCTTCTGCTGGCCCAGGGGGTAGACTGTAACCAACCGTATCCTCCATGACGGTGACGCCTATGGGGCGGGGGGTTATGAGGGATAAAATAGCCATCTGCATCTACCATATATCAAGGGTTAATGTGTTTATGTGATCCAAGAAGTGTTTGTTATCTGTGATAGACACACTTAGATAAAATACATAGGCGGTATTAGTTAAGTTAGTTTTAAGGAAAGAGTGTTTATAACCTTCAACAAAGAAACACACATATTTATCCATGTTTATTAATTTCTTGTAAAAAAAACTTAAATTTCCTCAGAAAAACTAAGTTCATGCCTCTTTTGCATACTTTTTTAATACGTGTTTAATTGCGGTTATCGAAACATTTCTAATTTTGACAATTGAGCTTGGTCACCCCTGCTTTAAGTGATTATCAAAACGATTAGTTCTATTTTTGTTTTAATAGTAACTAAAAAAACATAAAAAGAATAAAAACAATGAAAATAATTGATTATGTCGGAGTATTGATTGTAATTGGGTTTTATATGTATTTATAAAACAAAACTCCAGATATACATAATGTATATCTGTGGGTGATGGTCAAAACGAAAACAAATGAAAAAATAATGATCTATACACAATCGAATAATAGTTAAAACGAAAGCCCGTGCATTTTCTTCGTTGATTATAATTTGATTGTAGTTTTAAGACAAATTTATTGAGATATTCAGTGCAACACAGAACTAATTTAATTAGGTGATAAAGACAAGCGCTACTGAACGAGGACACAGGTTTATATAAAAAGTGATACAAGAAATAAGGTGAGATTACGTTTTCACTTCTTTCTGTCGTTTTTACTAAGATTTTTAATTAATTGACGAACATTCTTCAGTCAGGAAATTTGTCTTAGACCCGGAGTTTTACATTATATTGCTATTATAATAGTTATCATTTTGTAAGATATTAAATATTAACACACTTAAGAACTTGAGCACTAACTGCACTGCTGTGTGATCTTCTTATTCTTCTTGTATGTAGACATGACTCTTATGGAGACCATACACGTTAGGGTTTACATGATGGTTTTAACCTTGCATTCATAACCGACAGGCAAGCCCTAGCGTGAATGTGATAAAACTATACAGTTATCGGTGCATGTACATGCAACCGAGCAAATATGAAAATTCATATTTTATGCCGCTCGGTTTTGCTTGCCTGCGAGCATACCCTAGCGTGTGTGACGTCCAGCGAGCTTGCCTGCCATAGTTCTCATAGCATCACATGTTTCAGGCATTATTCGGCCTAAAGCCTGAGGTGATATAATAGCAGAATATTTGAGACACTTGTATGTTCTTCCTGTTGCAGTAAATCTTAATGTTACTGCTAGTCTCTCATGTGCTGATATTGCTTTCCTCATAACAGTCTCTTGTCCTTGTATTAACGGAGTAATCAATGATAATAGTTTCAAACTGTTGGTTTAAATCCCAATTCATTTATCAAATTTACGTGGGAAAAATGATTTTTTTTAATAACCGGCGTTTAGACCATTCAGTGCGATCTCTCTTTTTTTTCTGAAGAATAAGTGTTAAGCCTAGTACAGCTATCATATCGTTATCGTCCATTGTAGTTTGGTAGGTATATACTGCACAAAATACCGTAGACGTCCTGCACACACCGTCACGTAGCTTAACAGAAGACTTAATGGCAAAACTGTGCATGCAAACCCTAACGTGTATGTGTAATAAGGAACTCGGTTATACCTGTCGGTTATGCATGCAAGGTTAAAACCATCATGCAAACCCTAACGTGTATGGCCTCCATAATATTTATAACGAGACAAGTGCAAGACAAATCATTAGAATACAACAAAGCGACATGAAATGTTGAACTAATATATGTTTTAAAATTGTATGAAATATAGAATTTTATAGCTTTTTATGAGGTTATCTTATAATCTTTATCACGATAAAAATAACAAAAATATATCGTTTAATTTTGTTTGCAGTTTATTCCCAGAAATGAATGCGAAGAAACGATATTGCTACTTTTAGTTGCCGAATCTATGGCAGTTAGAAATGCAGTATTGTCGCAATCACCGGAATTTAGAGATATACGATTAAGCGCCTATCAGGATGCTGTAACAGTATACGATTTACTAACAGTAGCTACAGTTCGTTGGGGACAAATTGATCTTTTACAAGAGGTACGTATATTTTGAATGTTTATTTTTCAATCTCTTAATCTCTTCTTAAACAAACAACAAAGTTTATTAGGGCTGCAGTCATAAGTTTGGCCGGGATGTTACAGAAACACTCTTTTGACTTTTGGTCTAGCTTTCGAAATTGTATAATTCCTTTTTCAAGACACTGTAATTAGAATTAGAAAAATGTGTAAATACTTACAATATATCACAAAATGTTAGTAAGTTGCACTGACTTAGATATTAGACAAACATTGGACAAATTTTAGAAAAAGCCAGGGAATTCAACATACCAACCTATGCTATATTGACTGCATCAAAGCAATTGAATATCGATAGTAGAAGAAATGTGTATACCTCATCATTTGATCTATCTATTAAAAATGTGTTACGACAATAATAGCGGCAAAGTCAAGGTGAAAAGTGAACTTACTGGGTGTTTTTCTGTCAACAAGGGTGTGTGACAGGGGTGCGTACTGAGCCTTATACTCTTTAACATATACGGCGAGTATATTATGAGACATGCTTTAGAGAACTGGGAAGGGAGAATCACTATCAATGGCGCCTTCATCGCTGCATATTAAGACGAATTAGAAAAACTTATTGAATAAGTATAAGAAAAACGTCTGGAAGTAGGTCTATAGATTTTCAAACAGAAAACTCAAATAATGATAGTAGACCGACAGAACTCAAATAATTTAAATATAAAGAAAATCTATATTGAAATGATTAACACTTTCACTCAGCTTTTAATCAACTTGATTCCATAATCGATTGAACTTTATCCAGCATTGTAAATAATATAAAGCCGTTTGAATTAAGAATTGGCCATAATGTCGTTTTGTAAAAACTTTTAATAATTTTTGGACCAGAATGCTGCCTGATAGAAAACTGACTAGTTTTAATGCCAGTAATGTAACTACGACAATTAGACAAAAATCAATAAAACGATAGATAGAGAGCAGTGTGAAACAATCCTATACACCGATGACGAGAAGGATAAAAACGATACAAGGTGCTCAGTTACTTCAATAGGCCAAACAATAACGACCTTTCGTTTTCCAACAATCTGCATTATACATACAAGGGAATTATATAGAATATTCTGGAAGATAGACCAGAAAGCAACAAACACATTGCCAGGTGCACCGACTTCCTGTCACCGATACGTTTATTAAGATATCTCCCCATATTCCTCTACAAAAACTGAGGGACAAAACAATAATCAGGATAATCAAAGTAGATTACACTCGACTCACGCATGGTTACCTTATGACCTGTGATAACCCACCAGTTTATGAATACAGTATCAACTCCGCCTTTGCATGCAGCCACAGCCACCTTTACTTCCAAGCCATGAAGTAAAAAAGGCAACACCGCATTCTATGACGTCGGTAGTCCGATAATCAGCTGTAAGGTCTACCAGAAAATTAAACTAATGAAAACTTCAATTCATTACAGAAATATTTTTAGGGAAATTAAATTAATAAAACCTTATATTATTTCCCTAATAAATATATATATATATATATATAATATATATATATATATATATATAAAGTTTTATTATTATTTAGGTTATATTATCAATAAAATAATCACTAGAGTAAAACTTATTGCACTTAAAATACAGTGTCAAACAGTTAATCTTACAATCAAATGCAGTCAAGAATCTCTAGAAATTTTAAATATTAAGTACTTAAGCATATAAATAACACAATACATTAACACGACATTTAAAAAGATTATTAAAAATACAAAAGATATAAAATTTGTTAAGTAAAAACTTAGTGTAACTATTATGATTAAAAAAATTCATCCTAAGAAATCAGACACACTATAAATAATCGATACATTTTTGGCAAAGTAACGTAAGTGACATTTTTGGCGAAAATCATGTTTTTCAATTAAACTAACACTATTATTGTTAAAAAGGTACTGCCAAAGTGTAGTAAGCGTAGAATTACTTTAAACCTTTTTTAGAACAAGTAGAAACAAGTTTTTTCAGTCATAAATTTAATAATTTTAACCAGGTTGAATTACAAAATTGTTTTTTCTGCAAATCGTGTTTGGTGACTTACGTTACTTTGCCAAAAATGTATCGATATGGTTCAAAATTAATCTAATTGAAAATTAAATATTTTACTATTTACTTAAACTTTTGTTGAATTTTCATACTTAGGCATACGAAAGTAGTAATTTTAAATATGAATAGGTTTTTTGTCATATAGACCAAGTTAAGAGAGGTATACATGAAAAATGTGTTGAATGTAACATACCATTTATAACTTGTATATCGATTTAAAATAGCCTATATTCTCAAAAGATTTTTGAATGTAATACTCAAATTTGTTATCACTTATCTAAAAAGCAGATCTAAATGAGAAAGTAAGTTCTCTAATTGTGACCATCTTGTTAATTTACTATATTGTAAAATCCATTTCAAATCATTACTACTTAATCTATTCTTACCTACATTGACGATTACACTAAAATTACTGCTAACTATTACACTACGTATTACACAAATATTATCACACTTGTGTCCCAACTGATTAATGTTTAATACATAGAAATATACACAGTCACTTGTAATTTTACTTGTCCAGTTTTTCAATGGGATATTATTGTCTAAGTCTAATTGTCATAATTATGTTATCTCTTGTTCCCTCTTCTTATGCAAAAAGTTTCTTCTGTCTTCGGGATTCCTTCTTTCTTTAGTACGATGAACAGTTACATATGATGGTACTTCAGGAAATATATTAGGAACTGCATTGCCTTTTAATTTGGGAAATATTAACTTTTCAATGTGTACATTTCCATCTTTATCTTCTCATTGTTCAGTCCGCTGAATATCATCTTCATGCAAATGTTTGGCACATACTACGGAAGATTTGGTAATTGTATAGCCTTCTCTATGAATAGAGCATAACCCAGTATACCTTCTTTGGGGATCTTTGGGAAACGAAAACGTACTTTCTGCCTGTTTCGTTTTTAAAGTACTGGCATAATTGGTTTTGCAACCAGGTACACAACAATGCCAGAGCATCTGTAACAAAAAACAAAAGTATTATTATTGTTTATTTTAGTTTACATATTTTGTAACAAGAAGCAAAAGTATTATTATTTTCAGTTTGTTTTGTAGGTTATATTTATACTTGCCTTTTAAATTGTCGTTAAGAATCTTCTAAAAGTTCTAAATTTAATGAAATTTCACTTATATTAATATTTTCTAATTGATTTAAACACAATTTACAAATAAAACATTCGAATAAAGTTTAAAAAAACACTAAATTCAACAAACTTTACAAGCCTTCCCTATATGAAATGTTAAACAAAACAAACCACGGTCGGACTACCACGCGTTGTTGCCAAATTTCTACTTCATGGCTTGGAAGTAAAGTAGGCTGTGATGCAGCACGTGAGCATAATATTAGTGGTATCAGAACGCCTTTTGAATTTAGCCAATAGTAGCTAGTACACGCCACGAATTAGCTAACATTTTACTTGACAAGGAAACGCACTATATTAGAACGCTACGAGCAAATGGTCGTAAAAACCCAAAAGAAGTAGTAAATAAAAAATTTAAAAAGAAGAAACGTTCATTTTGGAAAACGAGAGAGGCAACTGCGTTTTGAAGTGAATAGATAAAAGAGATGCCTTGTTACTTTCGATTAAACACACTACCGAAACTTGGGCAATTAAACGACGAAGTGGTGTTGTTCATAAACCTCAGGCTGTAATGGAATACAATGAGGCAAAGTCCTCAATTGACCAGTCAGACCAAATAGCCAATTACAATTTACCCATAAGAAAATCACTCAAATGGTACAGGAAGCTCGCTGTAAAATTTCTCACATCAGTCGTAAATTCTCACATTGTTTTCAAACAATTAGCTGATAAAAATATGAAAATAACTGAATTTAGAGAGCATGTAATAAAGTTGCTTCTAAATTATGAAGAGAACATTGAGCAACAGATTGATTCTGAAGGGGAACAACAAAAATACTAACAATAAGTACATTGATGCTAATTTATACTTTCTAAAAATCCAGCGGTTTTGAAGCATATTGTAAATGCCTCACATTTGTTGCCAAAACTCAAAACTAAAATTTCATGCTATAGTTTTGAAGGTTATTCTAGTAATCGAAACTTCATAGTGGCCAGTTAATGAAAGGGATAGATTGTATTGATCTAGCGTTATTGATTTGAAGCATAACACAAAAATTGCATACGAAAGCAGAATTCTTTACCTTTTAAAACGCATCTTGATTTTTGTGGATGGGACACTTGAATCAAAAGATATCGAATTTTTATCGTCGAGCTGATACAAATTTTATTGAACATTGATTTCGCGCCCTACGAGGGTGGTTTTAGGGGGAAGCCCGGGGGTAAAAGTGATAAACTTTTGTGCATCTTTTTTGGGATCCAAACATTAATATTCTTTGCAAAATTCAGCGTTGTTCGTATGATTTTTAGAGGTTCAGCGGCATTTTCTGCCGGGAATATTTGTTTAGATTATATTAAAAAACATTCCAAATAACTGATAATTTTGAATTCGTTCATGTTTTTATTTTAACTTTTTGTATGTTATTTAGTTTGGAATGAATATTATATTTCTTACTCAAAATAAAAAAATACTTGTCAAAATTTTGATTATTATTTCAGTCTCCCGTATTTTTCCAAAACGAAAACTGTTATATATTCTTCTTCTTCTTCTTCTTTACACAACTTCTGGCCAAAACAGGAAGTATATCACAGACCGTATCAAATCGGTCGTATCGCCGTGGCATGACTTACTTATTGAACTGTCAGTCGTATACGATCGCTTGGCAGTCAACCTGTTAAAGTTGTAAATTTCCACTAAAAATAGTAAATAACGTTACATAATAATCTTAAAAGTCACCACGCAGGATATTTACTGTTATTTAACATGTTTATAACTATCCGCGAAATCGTTTTCTAGTTGAATATCAATGAAACAACTTTTAAATGTAAAATTTATTAACTTAAATTATTTTTCAGTCGCTAGAACGTTCGATGAAATTTTCATTTGATGAAGCTCATATGTGGAAACAGTACGCATTAAGTCTTTTATCAATCAATAGCTTTGATCACGCGTTATCAGTGCTAAAGGAAGCCATTAGATTAGAGCCAAGTGATGCCAGCATCTGTCTTTTAGCTGCCAAATTATGTTACGAACATCTTAATTTAATTGTTGAAGGTATGTATCAATAAAATATTAATATAAGTAATGGATTCGACGGTTACTTGATGGAAATTCATATAACAATAAAATACTGAACACATTTGTTTTCACCACTTCCACAAAATTTATTATAATATCTTATCACTACAGCTGTTTGGGCAGAGTGTCTTTCTCAAGTGATCTATTTTTGGTATGTGTTTACACTTTAGTAATCATTATTTTTATTATTATTATCATTAAAAGAATGATTATGGTCTAGAAGGTGAAGTGCATACGTAGAATCTGTTTTTCTGTCATTCAAACCTTTTTTATGTTCTGCTATACGTTTGTTAAAAGTTCTACCAGTTTGACTGATATAAGTTTTTTGATAGTCGCCACATTTTTTTTGTATACACCACTGTGTAAGTGCTTTCTTTTGGTTCTTGTTGTTTTTAATATATTTTCCTAAGGGGTTGCTTGTTCTAAAAGCTAGTGTTATTCCTTTCTTTTTTATGTGTTAGGCTATTTTTGTTGATATCTTGCCTGTATATGCAATCGAGCAGAAGGTACTGGGTTTTTTCTCTGGTGGTGGAAATACTAATTTCAGGGCTTTCTTACGTAGTTTTTGTTTTAAAATTTTTATACAGCTTCGTCATATAAACTTTTAAAAAACTGTTAGAGATTATTCTAAAACACACTAAATGTTTCACCTAAATTTACCGTAAAAAATACAAAGAACTAGTTAATAAAATACAATTTCAATCAACATTTTCAATTATCTAACAACTCCAGATTAATTTCATTTGACGTAAAAAATCATTTTACATACTAGTATTCCTCCTACAGATACTTTTGTTCAAGTAAAAAACCTTTTAGACCATCATATTAAAAATCCTATCATTACATCTGAAATTTTACATTTTCTTGAAATTTGCATAAACCAGGACTACTTTGAATTTAATAATCAAATATATACAAACAACAGTGCAGGGATTATAATGGTTAATCCTCTAAGCACATTGAACAGATTCGATTATAGTTATAAGGATCGAATTGTTTTGTAATGCCCCTTTGTCCAATTCTTCTCGATCGACGATGGTAATACAATAAAATAAAGTCGTGGAGTAAAAATTATAATTTTATTGACAGCTACTAATAATTACAGTTTAGTTGTTGGTTAGGAAACTATCTATAATAAACAGCGCTCAAATGAGCTCAAATCCCCAATTTATAATTTTACAAATAATGTATACCTCAGCACAGAGGTTAATGCTTCTATCATACTAACAAACTTTGAACTATGAGCTTACAATACAATTTAATCTAGGCCGTTATTGCAACACTTAGGAAGTTTAATTTGAAAAATATTATTTGCAATTGATTAAGTTGCAGATATATAGGTGAACGGACTCAAATTATTAAAATATTACTCGATATGTTTTCACAATGTTTCAGTTATACACGGTGAAACTATAAAAGGTTAAGAAGTTAAGAATAATGTGAGATTATAAATTAAGGAATTTATTTGTGATTGAACATATTGGCCACTATATAAAAGAAACAGACGACCAATAGAAAATATCTAAACACATATAAAATATAAAATAATAATAATATAACAATGATCATATCACTAATTCACTCGGTTTTTGAATTATTATCTCATCCGAGCAGTGGTACCTATAAGAATATTTACAATTTATGTTTCTGCTAAACTGTCTAGTTCAAATCTAAGATCATTAAGTGAAACTAATCTAGGAGGGGCTTTCTCTAAAGTTTTACATAAATTTGGTTGTGATACCGTACGTCTTCGAGGCGCTGGATGAGGTTGAATGCAAGATACCACTAGTCCCGTGGTTAATTCTTGCATGGAATTCATGCATGCCTCCACACGGTGAAAGTGAAGTTAAGAATAATGCGAGATTACAAATTAAGTGGATTGAACACCATTTCTATCAGATATTTTTATGGTTCATCTAGAAACAAAGATTTCAAAATATCCCGTATACAAACAGTTTTTATATTGGTGGAGATAAGTAGACGATGTACTGGTATGCTTTACAGGAATTAACAGGCAACTTGACCAATTTTTATCGTATAATAATTCACCTTACAGTCATATTGTATCCACTATAATCCACAATATAGATGTATTGTACAATCAATCCATAAATGTTCTAGATTTAAAAATAATGAGACTTAAAAACAAACATGAGTTCTCCGTATTTCAGAAACCTACCCATACTGACACGACTGTATACAACTTCCCATCCTATCTATCCCATCCTACACAACATAAATTGGCAGCCTACCATAGCATGCCACAGCCTACCATAGATTAATAGAAATTCTGACATAGCAAACACAGAAAAAAGAAAGGAATAACACCAGCTTTTAGA
Organism: Diabrotica balteata; assembly: GCA_918026665.1. NCBI lineage: Eukaryota > Metazoa > Arthropoda > Insecta > Coleoptera > Chrysomelidae > Diabrotica > Diabrotica balteata. Next base: position 116,003,516 of record OU898282.1, read on the forward strand.
ACAACAACACCTTAGGCAAATATATTAAAAACAAGAACCAAAAGAAAAAGCACTTACACAGTGGTGTATACAAACTAAAATGTGACGACTGCCCAAAAACTTACATCGGTAAAACCGGTAGAACTTTTAACAAACGTATAGCAGAACATAGAAAGGCTTTCAATAATAGAAAAACGGATTCTACGTACGCATTTCACCTTCTAATCATTCTTTTTTATGACGAATTTCAAATCCTTCACATCCAAAATAAAGGACTTTAGCTCTCCTTATTAGAATATATGAATATTACCAAATTAAAAAATACAGAAATAATTCTGAATGACCAACTTGAGACAAACAGTTCTTTCCTCCTCAACGTATTCAGTTAAAGACTATAAAGTGTAAACACATACTAAACATAGATCACTTAAGAAAGACACTCTGCTGAAAAAGCTGTAGTGATAAGATATAATAAATTTTGTGGAAGTGTTGAAAACAAAAGTTTTCAGTGTTTTATTGTTAAATATTAATATAAATTGACCGGCCAGAAGGTTAATATCATGTTTTTCTCACTGTTAAAATGCGATTTTTTTATTTTAGTATTTTTTTGTGTATTTTACTCAGTTTATAAAAAAACTAGTTGATGTTAATATAATAATTTTATTTTGTTGTCTTTTTACGTGGATAAAAATGTATATCGTTTATACACAATTACTTATTATGTAGACATAATTAAAAATTTCATTATATTTCTCTCGTTAAATTGACCCGTAGTTTATCAAATTCAAAACATAAACAAAGAATTAATAAAACTAGAAGAATTTTTTATTTTAGGTACAAATTTTAGTATGCAGGCAAGAGAAAAAGCCTTAACATCATCGGAAGGACTTTTGGGTAGATGCCATTTGTATCTAGGTATTGGTTACCACTTACAAGCCGAAGCCTGTCAGTTGCGAAAAGAAAAGGATCATTTGAGGCATAATGCACTTAATAATTTTAGAAGGTATATCAGCCACTATTATTAGTAAATTAATTTAATTAGCTTCTTTTATGTTACCTCTAATGGGATTTTTATCAAAGTCGTCTACTGTTTCTGCTTTGTGAGACATCAAAAACAAGTGGGCAGCCAATGATATATTGACCAATCTGGCATGTTTATTTAGGGAGGAACCATTGAGAACGTATTAGCCTTTATACATATACGTGTCGGCTTCGAAGATTATACAGGAAGCGACCTGGCTTGCTACACCACACTTTTAAATGCGCCAAGGAAAAAATGAAATATTTCCTCCAGTCAAAGGAAAAATTGTAGCAAAAAGATACTTGAAGAAGCAATGGCAACAAGCTAGGACCACAGAAAATAAGAAAAAAATTAACAAAGCTACCAAAGAATTGAAAGAACTAATCATAGCAGAACACAATCAGGAAATCCAATGTTACCTTGAAAGCCTTAAATCTACAGAGGCCTCAGATTATTCGCTGTAGAAAGAAGCAAAAAAATTTAAAAGATTACTTGCCTAATCCACCAATCAGAAATGATAACATCTTGGCCAGAAATGATAAAATCTGAAACTTTTGGCAAATATCTGAAAAAAGTCTTCATGTCCTTTCCTTCAGAATTATTTGCTGAATAAGAACACGATATTACCGACTATCTGCCTCATAACAAGTTCACTATTAGAGAAGTCAAACAAACAATTATGTAAGAAATTAACATAAAAAAGCTCCTGGTTTCGATTTGGTATCTGGAAAAATTCTCCAAGAACTATCCGAAAATTGTTATAAACTTATTACCATATTTAACTCTATACTACGTCTAAAGTATTTCCCTAGCATCTGGAAAGTTGCCAGATCGTTATGATACCCAAACCGTTGTTACTGAGTATCTTGACTATTTTCAAATCACGCTATTTGTTTGGTCTGCTCGTAGTCCAAATTTAAATCTCATCTCAATGGCAACACAATGTCGTATAGAGATTTGTAGATAACTTCGTAATTCTTGGTCTGTGCTGATTGCATTATCTACTACAAAGCGGCAGACACCTTATTCATCTTTAAAGATTATTTTAGGCCGCTCTTAAATTTTTTTTTTGAATTTAAAGTGACGTTGCTGACAACTATTTCGTACTTTGAGTATAAACCAAATAAAACCAAGTATAAATGGCCACGACAGACTTTATTTACAAAGGTGGAGAACAAGATATGAAATTAAAAAATTAAGAAACAGATATAGTCCAGGCTGTGAGGCCGCTCCCGTTGGGAAAATGTTTCTGATTCGGTTTCTTCGCGGATTCCGGTTCAAAAATGTCCCCTTTAAACAAATCTGAAGGGTGCCGGGCGAGATTTTTGGGCAGAAATTGTTTAAACAGTCTCTTGTCATTTTTCTCTAAAGTTGATAGTTTTCGAGTTATAAGCGATTTAAAGTCTGAAAAACGCGAAAATAGCATTTTTGAGGCTTGAAAACACATATGTAAATTATTATTTTTGAGGTTACCAAGTGTCTAAATTAAAGTTTAAACATTCAACTTCAAGATTGTGAAGAGTAATCGGGGCTTATTTTAATTTAGACCGTTGTTTTTTAATTGTTAAGTATGCGCGTACACTCGATTTTTCAGCCGCGCGCGCGCGCTACCGTGCGCCTCTATCGTACTTATGCATAGTTTACATATACTTACAAATAATTATTATTTATTGAGTATATATTTATTTATATCAATTGAGTTATAATATAAATTTCGTCTAAAGTCTAATAATAGTTACATAAAATAATTGTACAAAAGATTGTTAAATAACACACTAATATCACTCAGTAAAAGTATCTTTGTTTTCACAAAAATCTAAATCACATCCACATAATGGTACACAGTTGACATGATTTTTCTTGCAGTTGCAAGCATTAGTTTTGCAAGTCTTTTTGCATTTGCACGGTTTCCCAACCCACCACTATCAGACATATAATATCCATATTGTGTAAAATCGAGAGTTTGATAGCGGGAATATATGGCATTTCGCCAAATATATGTTTTAGCGAAAGCTCTTAACAAGTGTTGGTAAAGTGCGTCAGAGGTACAAGGTATATTGGCTAGATTAAATTAAATTTTTCAGTCACACTGTCTTTTCGTCGAAGAGCAGCATTTTGTATTGTTATGTAAAAATCTACTTTAGGTTTTTGCACTAACTTAATATTGTTGATGTTATTACAAAAAATACAAACTAAATTTTCTTCGGTAAGTTTTCATTTAAGAAGAGGTACGGAAAAAGACATTTTAAATCCATTCACAATTTTTTTAATAACACATTAATAATATAATACCCTTTTAATGGGCATTAAACAATAGTCTTCCTAATGATCGTTTAAGTAATAACAAATCAAGTATGAGCGCGCGATTGTTAAACAGGTAAAAACTTGCATTTTTGCGATAGTATATTGTTTTTAAACACCGCGCAATTTAAAATTAAGTTTACTAATATTAATATTTACTGCATTGTATTATTTAAATAATAATTTAAAAATATTATTTACAATTGATATAAATAAATATATACTCAATAAATAATAATTATATTGTTCAAATTTGGAAGAAAAAAAAACTATATACGGTTATTACATTGCGATGATTGATTTATTTAATTAGCCCAATGACAATAATTAATACCTACATAAATAAATTATGGAAAAAACTATGTTAATAAACTTCAAGGATTTGTTCGGGTTTTTTTGCGTAAGTGTATATGTAAACTATGCATAAGTACGATAGAAGCGCACTCTAGCGCGCCGCGCCGCGGCGGCTGAAAAATCGAGTGTACGCGCATATTTAACAATTAAAAAACAACGGTCTAAATTAAAATAAGCCCCGATTACTCTTCACAATCTTGAAGTTGAATGTTTAAACTTCAATTTAGACACTTGGTAACCTCAAAAATAATAATTTACATATGTGTTTTCAAGCCTCAAAAATGCGTATTTTCGCGTTTTTCAGACTTTAAATCGCTTATAACTCGAAAACTATCAACTTTAGAGAAAAATGACAAGAGACCTTTTTTATTTAAAATGACCCAAAAAACCTAAAAAAAACGTTTTCCAGATTAAAAAAAATATTTTTGGAATTTGTTTAAAAAAAATTGTTTAAAACAATTTCTGCCCAAAAATTTCGCCCGGCACCCTTCAGATTTGTTTAAAGGGGACATTTTTGAACCGGAATCGCGAAGAAACCGAATCAGAAACATTTTCCCAACGGGAGCGGCCTCACAGCCTGGACTAATAGATACTGGTTGGGAACCTTAAGTCGCCGAATATTTTAACTAACATCTTCAAGTACCATCCCGGCGGAGGTCGGCAATCATCATAGGCTATTCGGACTTTTGAGACGGCTGCTCTGAAAAGTTTATTCGATGTACTTCCGTAACACTGGCTCAGCTTGCGCAGCCATGACATTCTACGTCTCCCCATGCTTCTCTTTCCTTGAAACTTTCCCTGCATAATAAAGTGCAAAAAACAATAGCACCAAAAAAACTCTTAGCACTCTTTTCATTTTATTAAAATTTGCTCTAGCCTTACTAACATAGTAGTTCACAAAATGTTTATTTCTAATGATCTCAATATCCTATATTTTTAATCTTTTTTTATGTGTAAAATGGAAAAGTATATATGTACTAAGTAATATGTTAAAATGTTTTTAGTGCTGTAGAATTAGAACCAAACGACCATTTGTCCAGATATTATCTCGGACTACAGTTAGCTATACTCGGAAACATTCCAGAAGCTCAACAACACGTATGTGTTGGTTTGGATCTTCATCCTGAACATTCTACCTCTTTGCATCTTCTTGTTCTGCTGTTAACGGCCCAGAGACAGCATAGTAGTGCTCTTCTGGTGGTTGAAAATGCCTTGGAAGAGTATCCAGATAGCCTCAATCTCATGTATGTGAAGGCATATCTAGATTTACATGAGTTCGGAGGAGAGGTAAAAATTTTTATCACATATTAAAATAATGATGCGCTTTACTGTGTAAATAGCTTAAAAATGAAAAAAAAATATTCGTTAACTATGATCTATATTAAATAACTTCGTATTTTTAGAAAGCCTTAGTAACAGCCAAACAGATGTTAGAACTTTGGAAAAATCTCTATGAAGGCCAAACAATTTCAGATATACCAGAATGTGATAGAAAAAGTGACACGAGATCAGTCTTCCAACTATACAGTTCAGAAATGTCAGATAAAGACTCAAGTAAGTATTAACATTATTCAAATAAAAGAGATGCGTACGATATATGAGCAGCATACATGCAAAAACCGATAAATCCATCCGTTTTTTGCATTTTTAGGGGTTTATATAAATTTGGTAGCCTCTCTGTTTCTAGAATATAAAATTCCAACAAAAACCAATATTTTTCCTTTAAAATAATGTACTAAGTTGACTAGATCCGTCAAATACCTATAAATCCAAATTGATACATCTTTAAATAATTAATTCGCCATCTATGATATCGTGCGTATTTATTGCAGATTTCTTTATGCTGTTTCTGGCTTATAGTAGTCGCATAAACAATGAAGTATACTTCTTTGCTTATGGTAGTAGTTTGTAAATCAAAAACGAGAGGATTCTGGACCTTAATCACGTGGTTGTCGGAATTAAGGAGAAAATGATTTACTGGTTATGTTATATTGTTTATGAACATATACAATGGCGCAGTCACTACTTAATAAAAGTAGCTTGTGTCAGCGGCCCAATATTTATTAAAACAAAAATTTCATACTGAAATTAAATTACTGTGTCTTCTAAAATAGCATTAGCTATTTTTTGGGTTTCAAATAGATACTTAAATAATAATAATATTTAATTCTTTTATGCTTGATTTTGAAGTCACAGCTAAAATGATGCAGATAAGATTTTGATTTAAGATAACTTATCAATTTGGAATTTGCGAAGTAGGCGTTGTATTCAATTTCATATTGCCGTTAGTTTTATGTTTATTTTTACATTTCAAAGAATGTAATCGACAAATATAAAATTATTTGAGAATGGGTCGCCGAACTACGATTTCTGAAAGAAATTTAATTATTACTCACCATAGACATTGATATATAGCCAAAGATACATATCCGAAATAGTAAAGGTTGGCTCCAAAAAGATTTTTATCGAAGGTGAGGAAAGATGGATTATCAGAGAAATGGCAAATATTCCTAAAAAAGTACACCAAAATTGCGAGGTGAGGTGAAATGACAGTTTGGAAAACAATGTAAACCCGAAACCATTAGACGGATATTATGAAAGGATAACCTACATGCTCAAACTGCCAGAAATAAAACTTTTATTATCCAAAGAAATAGGCGGAATAGGAAATTAGATTAGTCTTCGCTAGGGAGCATATTAACAAAGATTTGAACTAATTACTATTTAAAGGGAATAAAACACAATTAAGGTTTAAAGTACGTTTATTGACGTTTCAATTTACACTTCGGAAATCGTTCTCAAAAATACGAACATTAGTAAATTAAACAAATTTTGTTATTTTTTGTTACTTATTGAAAATTCTTCTAATAATTTAATTTTATCCGACTCATCTACATTGACAATTAGACATACATTATACATTTTAAAGTAGACGACTTTATATTGCCAATATTGTTGAGTTGCGCTCCTGATGTTAACAGATGTTAACAAATGTTTCTCCTCCAAGAACCATTTTCGTTAGAACAAGTAATTTTTGGCTCTATCGTATAAGGTTTTAATGATTACCTTTTTAATATTAATATTGTGATTTGACTTGAAATTTAAATATCTGTTGGTGTGTGTTGGTTTTCTATACACCTGAGTCTCATATCCAGTATCGTTCTTGAGATAAAACATCCAGGAAAGGTAGTGTATATATTCCTTTTCCATGGTAAATGTTATTGTCTCTTCTGTATCGTTTATATCATTTAGGAATGTGTCCAACAACTCTGATCCATGAGGCCATATTGAGAATACATCATCTACATATCTCCACCATACTGTGGGTTTTAAATTTTGTTTAGAAATGATATTTGTTTCAAAATCTTCCATAAATATATCGGCTAATAATGGAGATAAACTAGAGCCCATTGCTAGACCAAAATTTTGTTTATAAAATTCATTATTTAGTTGAAAATATGTATTATCAGTACATAATGTTAATAACTCCATTATAGCTGATATGTTTAGTCTTGTTCTAGTTGCCAATGTATCATCACTCTCTAATTTTGTCTTGACTATATTTAAAGTCTTATCTAATCGCACATTCGTAAATAAACTATTTATGTTTACTACTGTCTTAATAAGCTACTACCAATTCGTATAAATACATGATTTCATGGCCTTCTGAAATTATGATTTTTTCGATGGCTCTATATTATAAACTAATAATATTTACATTTTAGGTTCCTTACATCTGCACAATCTGGCAGCCACAAGAGTAGAGCAAGCTCTTAGTGAGGTCGCTAGTTCCATGAGCAGTTTTAACCCTAGACCTGGTCCTCAGCGAGCATGGATGCTGCAGGTCGAAATCTGGCTGCTTTTAGCTGAACTGTACCTTGCTCTAGACCAGCCTGCTGACATTCAAATGTGCGTTCAAGAAGCCATGCAGATATATCCATTGAGTCACCATACAATGCATATGGTAAGAAAGATTTTAACAAAAGCTCTAAGTATTTCTGCCTCTATGTAAAACACGAATGCATAAACATTCCAAGACAATTCCAACAAGTATTTTGAACATGGGGAAATTTTCTTCTTGTGAACTTTTCTAAACTTTTTTTTCTAACCACCCAAAAAACCAGAAATATAGTACAGTTCTTGCTATGAAAAATAGAATATTCAATATATGTGACGACCAGTTTCTTAGTAATAGTCAGAGTCTAAGTAATTCTTCCCCCGTGTTAGTAAGTATAGTCCCATCTATGCTAACTTTTACCTAAATTATCCTTCCTCGCACCCTTTATATAAATAGTTTTTATTTTGGTTATCTAGTTTGGTCGTATGACAACCTTTTATAATGATAATGATATACACATCATCTAATTTATATACCGATGCACATGTACCTTGCCATTATGGGAGAATACTTTCGCAAATGGAGGCTACGGCCTAATGCAACGAAAACCGAAGTGTGCTGTTTCCATCTGAATAATGCCCAAGCCAACAAAAAACTCTCCATCCACTTCGAAAACAGAGTGCTCACTCATAACTCAACACCAAAATATCTTGGAGTGACTCTGGACAGAACATTGAGTTTTAAAGAACATCTTCAAAGAACGACAGCAAAGCTGAAAACGAGAAATAATATAGTCCAAAAGCTATGTGGCACTACATGGGGGTCTTCAGCCTCCGTACTCAGATCATCCGCTCTCGGACTTGTATACTCGGTGGCTGAATATGCTTCCCCGGTATGGCTCAATAGCAAACACACAAAGATTATTGACACTCAATTAAACCAGACAATGCGAATGATCTCAGGTACAATTAGACCCACACCGAACTATTGGCTTCCCATTCTGAGTCACATTCCACCGCCGAAACTGCGAAGAAGTCATTTTCTTCTCAGAGAATATCGAAAAATTGAGGCTAACCATCAACTACCTATACACCAAGATAAGCTTGATATCGAAATAAACAGACTGCGCTCCAGATATCCTCCATTGCTAAGAGCCAACTCCTTACATCAGGAACATTTCAACCTGACCAAAGCTTGGAGAACACAATGGGAGAGCGACTCACCACAGGAAGCACATCAAATGGCCTGTATCGATCAGAAACCGCCAGGCTTTGAACTGACCCGCAATACATGGACAACGCTAAATAGAATAAGAACAAGCAGCGGTAGATGTGCTGACAGCTTATATAGATGGGGAAAAGCCCTTACTCCTGAGTGTGACTGTGGTGCGCAACGACAGACCGTCCGTCACATTGTTGAAGAATGTCCCCGAAGGCGATTCCGTGGAGTTTTCGATGAGTTCCTGAATGCGACCGAAAATGTTTTACATTATATTAATAATACATTAGATGTTCGTTTGTAATACTTCATGTAACGTTTTTATATTGTTTTTTTTTAATTGTGTGTTCTTATTGTATGCCATACGTTAAAATAAAAAAAAAACACCGATGCACGTCATCGGCGTCATAGCCTGTGACGTCATGTGATACCAACACGAAATATTTAGGGTTTAGGGTGTCTTCTTTTTAGAATCACTTTACCGAGTACACTGGCATTACAGCCACTAGACATATATTTATTATATACGCGTAGAAATAATATTTAAAAATTTCTATTAATGTTAACTTAAAGAAATACACAATAATATGTTTCATTTAATTTGTATAAATCCATTATAAAGAGTTTTTATCAAGAACATTTGTTCGGAACACACTGTAACTGTAATCGAACGAAGGTAAAATTTTGGCATAAATTGGTAACACTTATTTGACAGTTGCGGTGTTGACACTTTTTGTACTTTATTATTTTGAATTTTGAAGTGAATACCTCTTGTTTTTTATTTTTACCTATTTAATAAAATCTGTTGTTTTTAGAACAAAATTAGTGTGTTTTATTTTAAAAATGTCACGTAAGAATTTAAATAGTCGTTGTAAAGAGATGGTAATACTTTTGCAATAATTATGTGACCTATTTGATTTAAAATGGAGTCAGGATTTTTTTATACTTTGGCAACTATGTCAACTTCGATCTCTGACGTAGATAATGACGTAAGTCGTTATCTAAATTAGATGAAGTATACGCGATAACGCGACCAGTGGTACGTTTTAGCTGCCAATTTTTTATAGATTTGCAGAATATTTGCACATATTAATTATTAAACTCTCTTTGTTTTTTTTTTGTAGAAAGGGCTTCTTCACATGCATAAACAAGAGTGGGCTGATGCCAAAATGTGCTTCCAAAATGCTGTCGCTATTAATCCACTTCATGTTCAGTCGTTGCAACAATTAGGTTTAGTTTATCATTATTTAGACCTTCAAGGATTAGCTGAAACTACCTTGCGGGAGGCTGCTAAGATCGAACCCAAAAATCATGTTACATGGTAAGATCTTTTTATTTTATTTATGTAAATTGTTAGCAGTTAAAAAAATATTAACTTCTTGTGGAAGAGCTGCCATACATTACACGAAATTTTATATCAAACTCTGGGATATACAACTAGCAATATCCAGTGCATGTCTAAAGTTTCCTCGACCATCAACATGTTTTATGGACCATAAAAATCAGTTTAATAAATTTTTGTTCTTAGTTTTGATATAATTTAGTGGGTAATCATTAAAAATGACGGAAGATAATTTTAAATTGGATCGATATGGACAAGTATTATATTTATTATTTGAAAGTTTTTAAATTTCTTCTTGTTCTTCTCAATTATCAGTTTCAAAAGGTTCTAAAATTGTTTTCATGTCACATGTCAAGTTAATTATTATGTTTATCTAGGATTAAGCCACAGTTCTTTGTAATGAAAATTACATTTTATAGTAATTGTTATTTGACGTTTCGATTTTCACTTTGGACATCGTTTTCAAAAAAGATGATTTTAAAATAGTGAGCTGTTATTATAACCATAATTATAAACACGGCTAATCATTATTATAAATAAGTTTTTTGGCGGTTATTGTCCTCCAAATTGACTTACTTAACCTCGATCTTGTGGGCATATAGCCATGCTTTTAGTTAATAATTCTGAGGGTGATGTTTGCACAGTCTGGCCGATATCAAATTCTGATTATTTTGTATTTATGTATTCATGTGTTGTATATGGATTATGTACAATTGTATATAATGTGCATCTGTCTTTCTATTAATCCGCTGTTGGTATGTTCTTGTTGCTGACTTCTTCTTTTAATATTGTCAACCAAAGCTTGCTACAATCAGCTGATGGGTTTGTTGTCACAGTCCCTGTTTTTTATGTATGTTTCATGCTCATTTATCCTGAGACCTAGAGGTCTTGCGGTTTATCCCCTATAAAAATTGTTGCATTCAAAAGGTACTTTAGAGATGCAGTTCTTTGATCTTTCTTGTATGTTGTTAGTATTGTAGAACCTTCAAAAAAGTATCAACGCAAAACCAAAAAAAGAAAAAAGATTGGATGACGAACGAAATACTAGAATTAATGAACAAAAAGAGAATATATAAGGACAAAAATAAATCATTGTACCTTACTTACTCCGTGGCGTTACAACCCTTCGTCAGTTTTAGCGACTCGACAACATGCCTCCATGTTCTCTGTCTTGGAGGCAACCTCCATCCAATTCTCCACGCCCATAGTGCTTAGGTCTCCTGCTATATTATCTCGCCACCGGAGACGAGGGCGTCCGCGTGGTCTCCTTCCAGTTGGGACTTCCTCCCACACCAGTCTTACTGTTCGTTCGTCAGAATGTCTTCTGAGGTGTCCTGCCCATTGGAGTCTTCTGGGCTTTATTTCTTTTATGATGTTGGCGTCTGGGTAAAGTTCTTCAAGCTCTTTATTAGTTCTTATCCTATATTGTCCTGATGCTTCATCAAGCACCGGACCAAAGATCTTCCTTAGGATTTTTTCTTTCCCAAACACGTAGTCTCTTTTCATTTGCCTTTGTTATCGTCCACGTTTCGCTTCCATACATCACAACGGGTCGTATGATTGTTTTATAGACCTGTATCTTCGTACGTCGTGTTCGTTGTTTTGATTTTATAAGGTTTTGGAGGGCAAAAATACATCTGTTGCCGGCCTGAATCCTGTTGTTTATTTCTTGTGATCCGTTATTGTCTTCAGTTATTGTTGTTCCAAGATACTTGAATTCTCTAACGCGCTCAAAGTTAAAGTCATCGATGGTAATGTTCTGACCGATTCTGTCTCTGCTTTGGTTATTGCGGCTCATATACATATATTTCGTCTTGTTTTCGTTGATTTGGAGCCCCATCTTCTCTGCTTCCTTCTCAAACCTTACGAAAGTCTCCTTCATCCTTAATCGCGTGTTTCCTATTAGATCTATATCGTCTGCAATCATTGTATCAGCAAACACAAAACGAAATACGTCGACAAATTCGAATAGCAAAAGCAAATTGGTTATAAAGAAAAAATGTGATGAAATAGAAATGCTACAAAATACACATGTCAGCTTTAATTTACACTACAAACTAGAAGACCGAATACAAACAAAATATACTAGTTGATGGAAAGGGAGACACAGTAATGGATACAGAAAACAAATTGATGGTATGGGCAAACTATATAGAACAGCTGTTTAATGACAAATGAGACAAAATAGATAACGAATATTTCGTTGAAGAGACTGGACCAGAAATAACGAAAAGTGAAGTTAAACACAGAACTAGGAAAGCAGTAGGACCAGACGAAATACCGACAGAAATATTGCAACTTATCGCCGACTGCAATATACATATTCTTAGTATTGTTCTGGAGCTATTTTCTTGTGGCATTTTAAAATAATTACTATTTAAATGGGAATAAGCCTTAATTAAAGGTTAAAATACGTTTATTGACGTTTCAATTTCCGTTGAAACGATTTCCAAAGTGGAAATTGAAACGTCAATAAACGTATTTCAACCTTTAATTGTGGCTTATTCCCATTTAAATAGTTAATACATGTTCTTGTCGAATAATTTAATAAAATATACAGAACAGGTATATTACCTAAAGAATGGCTTCTATCAACATTCGTGACTATACCGAAAAAGAAAAACGCCAGACAATGTTGCGATCACCGTACCATCAGTCTAATGTGCCACATACTAAAAGTATTCCTAAAGACGTATAAATAACGTAGAATATATAAAAAGTTAAAACAAGACATTGGACAAACTCAGTTTGAATTTAGAAATGCTCAGGGAACCAAAGAAACATTATATGTAAACCAGGACATGTCTGCTTCCTAGATTAAAACAAGGCATTCGATACAGCGAAACATAATCCGTTAATAAAACTACTGAGAACAAAGAACCGACACACGGGATATAATAGTAATGAATAATCTGTATTATGAACAAGAAGCTGTCATAAGAATAAATAATTTAAAAACTAATAAAATAAACAAAAGGTGTTACACACACAGGGCTGTGTTTTATCGCCATCACAACGCCTACTCAGAGGAAATATTCAAAAAAGTATTAGAAAATAAAGTAGCAGGCATAAAAATTAGTGGTCTACCCATACGTGAAATTAGACATGCTGATGCATGAATCATCAGAAATAGATATTCCAGATGTACCGGGTGGTCCAATAAGCCGATCTCTCGGCTATATATCAGAAACTATTCATGTTATAACTTTAGGAGAAAAAATTCCTTAATAAAAGTGGCCAAGAGAAATCGCTGGAAATAACTTTCAAGATTCTGGATTAACCGCTAGGGGGCGTAACCTGCGAAGAAAATTTTGAAAACCAGTTTTTTGGGAAATATGTCCAATTATACCAAGTGCTAAATAAGTAAACTAGAAAGAGGCATAAATTCTGCACAAAGTTGTTCAAGTACTTTTTTTTATTTTTTCAAATAAAGGGTGGGGAAGAGTGGGAAAGTATTTGTGGATAAATACATATAACTTTGGTTTGGATCAACCGATTTTAACAAAATTAGTGTCATTAGAAAGAGTATGGATGAATTAATTTATATCTACTATAAAATAATTGCATTTAGTTTTAATTGTCGTAGGTAGAGGGTACTTTCGAATAGAAAAAATTAAAATTTGTTTTTCTTCTAAATTTTTAATGGAAACACCTATTTATTGTAAATTATAATGGAACTGGATTAAATTCGTAACAAAATGGCGCAAACCGCATGTTAATAGCTTTTATCGAACTCGAGATATGAATAAAAACGCATAAACATAAAGTAAAGTATAGTATTGACACACCCTGTATTATAAAATAAATTAAAAAATAAGTCAGTAGGTACTTTCAAAATTTTTTATAGCAGAAAACTCTTAATGTTGATACCTATTTTGACCATTGTTATTTCATATGATTAAAAATTGTTTTTTCGAAACTAAGTAGGCTACGACAATGAATTTGACAGGGAGTTCATATTGTTTATTTATTGACAGCAGTCAAAATATTGTTAAGAAGTGTTATATGTATTATAATTCGAATTGAAAATTGCATTTTTTTCAATAGATATTAATATTGGTAATATTAGTAATTAATTATCAGTACTAATAATTCGTGATGAGTATATCAAATTGTATGATATGATTGGAGTTTATTTCGAATATCACCAAAATGGCGCTATTGCCTCACGTATATATTCTGTAAGATATCCTGGCAGGAGATATTGGCAAAGAAGTAGAGATTTCGGACTACTTATATGTGGATTCTGTTGAATTAAAGCAAGAACATTGATTGAATTATCTTCGGTCATAACTCTACTACGTCGTTTAAAACAAGGACGAGAAAAACTACCAGTTTCTCTTAATCTTTTTGTCTTTCTTTCAAATACTTCTTTGCCATAATGTCTCCTGTCACTATATCCTACAAAATATATACGTGAGGCAATAGCGGCATTTTGGTGACATTCGAAATAAACTCCAATCATATCATACAATTTGATATACTCATCACGAATTATTTGTACTGATAATTAATTACTAATATTACCAATATTAATATCTATTGAAAAAAGTGCAATTTTAATTCGAATTATATAATATAGCACTTCTTAACAATGTTTTGACTGCTGTCAATAAATAAACAATATGAACTCCCCGTCAAATTCATTGTCGTAGCCTACTTAGTTTCGAAAAAACTATTTTTTACAAAATAGGTATCAACATTAAGATTCTTCTGCTATAAAAAAATTTGAAAATACCTACTGACTTATTTTTTAATGTAATTTATAATACAGGGTGTGTCAATACTATACTTACTTATGTTTGAGTTTTTATTCATATCTCGAGTTCAACAAAAGCTATTAACATACGGTTTACTCCATTTTGTTACGAATTCATTCCAGTTCCATTATAATTTACAATAAATAGGTGTTTCCATTAAAAATTTTGAAGAAAAACAAATTTTAATTTTTTTTATTTGAAAGTCCCCTCTACCTACGACTATGAAAACTAAATGCAAGTATTTTATAGTAGATGTGAATTAATTCATCAACACTCTTTCTAATGACACTAATTTCATTAAAATCGGTTGGTCCAAACCAAAGTTATAGGTGTTTATCCACAAATACTTTCCCACTCTCCCCCACCCTTTATTTAAAAAATAAAAAAAAGTACTTGAACAACTTTGTGCAGAATTTATGCCTCTTTCTAGTTTACTTATTTAACACTTGGTATAATTGGACATATTTCCCAAAAAAACTGGTTTTCAAAATTTTCTTCGCAGGTTACGCCCCCTAGCGGTTAATCCAGAATCTTGAAAGTTATTTCCAGCGATTTCTCTTGGCCACTTTTATTAAGGAATTTTTTTCCTAAAGTTATAACATGAATAGTTTCTGATATATAGCCGAGAGATCGGCTTATTGGACCACCCGTTACAAAGAATTTTAGATAAGGTTGTTGCAGCGAGTGGAGAATTTGATCTGTTACTAAACACAAAGAAAACAAAATTCATTAAAAGAAAAATATTAGATTAGAAGACGATAGAACGAGTTCACAATTATAACTATTTACTGGCAAACGTTAATGAAACAAACGATTATTACCAAAGAAATTATAGTTGGAATAGAAAAGACTAGAAGTGCATTTAATAATATGAACCAAATATTATATTGTCGAGACCTCAGCCTAAATCTTGCTAAAGTGTTATGTATTTTCTGTTCTCTTGTATGGTGTGGTGTTATGGACTTTAAATAAACAATGTCACAATAAATTGGAAGCATTTGAAATGTGAACATATCGAAGAATGCTGAGACAGACAGAATCTTCTGGACAGACAGAATAACCAATGAAGAAGTACTACGAAGAATAGAGAACAGCAGGGAGACACTGGATTCCATCAAAATAAGAAAACTATAATATCTGGGTCATATAACACGTGGTGACAGATATGAATTCCTAAAACTAATAATGCAGGGAAAGACTCAAGAAAAGCGCAGCATAGGTAGAAGAAGAATGTCCTTGCTGAGAAACCTCAGAGAATGGTTTGAATGCAGCTCAACTGAACGCTTTCGGGCTGTAGTGTCAAAACTTAGAATAGCAGTGATGATTGCCAACCATCGTCGCGGAGATGGCACGTAAAAAAGAAGAGTATGCTATTGTTTTCAACTTTAAATCTCTTCTTGTTGGTATTTCTGGATTGCTTATGGTATTTTGCTATTTCCTTTCTTCAACCTTGTGAAATTCCTTGTTTATAAATGACAGCAGGTAATAATTTTTTGTTAAAACCTTTGTTAGCAGGTTTTTTTTCCCTGAAATGCATTTTGATTAGATCAGGCGTTTTGGTCTCTATCATATAATGATTTATTAATTCACTTTTTGATGTTTATGTTACTGTTTGAATGGTAATTTAAATGTGTGGGTTGATTTTCTGTAAACTTTCATTGCAAATCCTGTATCTTCTTTTGTGATTAACATCCATAAAAGGCAGTGAGTTGTTCTTTTCTTTTTCCATGGTGAATTTGATTGTTTCTTTTTTACTGTTGATGTCCATCGAAAATTTCTCCAGTGCTTCTAATCCGTGAGGCCAAATGGAGAATACATTATCTACATATCTCTACCATACTGTGGATTGTTGATCATGTTTATACACAATGCTTTATTCTAATTCCTACACGATAATAAATTTGTTTCTGCAGTGGTTTGCTTACCGTTTGTAAACTATGCACTCTGTGCAGACGTGAAATTAGACTGTTTTCTGACTGTTGTCAAAATTTATGCTGCACGAACGATTTGCTGATTATCGAAATTAAATTAATCTAACATAACCTAATATTTTTGGTTAATATCGAGATTCATAATTGTTGTAATCAAACAAATAGATTTCTAATATGGAAGGTAAGTACTACTTATTTTTTTCAAAATAATGAAACACATTTTTCTAAACGGTATTTAAAGGATACATTTGTTTCAGATTTACAAGAGTTTATAATTGTAAACCAAAGCCCATCGACAAGTGTTTTAGTCAGTATATCTTGGACCCACAAACCAGACACTGTCATTAATAGATTTTTATAAAAATACAGAGATAGGGTAGGGAGTTTACAAATGAAATCCATGAAAATTATGTGGGCAAAGGTAGCAGAACAACTAAATAACTTACATAATCTTAATTTGAATGCATGTCACTGCGAAAATAGATGGCGAGTAATTGAAAGAAATTATAAGAAGATGAGAGTAAAAAAACAGGAAGAGGCCGCAAAACATTTGAATATAGTAATGAACTAGATGAGATATTTGGGCAAAAAAGAAATGTCGATCCTGAATTGCTGTTATCTAATGAAACAGTAGCACATCACATAGATGAAAAGCCTGAAGATGTAGCAACATAGAAAACAATATTCTCCAAAAGATGTGTGAAGACAAAAAGGAATTTTATACAGAACTGCTAAAAATTCACAAAGAAAGATTAGAAGTGATCAAAGAAAAAAACCAAACAAAGAAACTGTTTGAAGAAGAAAGACTTTTAGAAATAAGAAAACAAAATAAACTGAGAGAGAAGACGAACGAAATACTTAGCAAATATTTAGTATCAAAAGAAACTTTACCTACTGAAATACTTTAATTTTTAGGAAAGTAAATTTAAGGTTAAGTTTGTAACAGGTTTTTTTTTAATAAAAAATCATCAGTTATATTTTTTATTTTCTACAAATTGAATGTGTAAACAAATAAAAAGAATATACATATATTAACTCTAAAACTTAAAAATATGTTTTAAATACATCATACTTTAAGTAATACATGTTTTACAGTCTACATCGAAGAGTTAATTACTATTAAACAGGGAATAAGCCACAATTAAAGATAACAATACGTTTATTGACGTTTCAATTTCCACTTCGGAAATCGTTCTCAAAATACAAACAGTAAATTAAACAAATTTTGTTTTTTGTTACATAGTGAAAAATTCTTCTAATAATTTAATTTTATCTGACTCATTTATATTGACAATTCAGACATACATTATGCATTTTAAAGTAGACGACTTTAAAATGATATTGCCAATATTGTTGAGTTGCGCTCCTGGGACGACTTTACTTATAAGATAGTTCATTCGATTACATGAAATCAACTTTAACTTGAGAATATCCGTCAGAAAAAAATAATAGCATGTAATTCGTCTTTAAAAAGACAAACACATGACATGATGACAGTAAAATTCTCCTGTTAGTGATTCCATAGTAAATTATGAGGGAAAAAACCAGGAAAAAAAAACCTCATAATACTATCCCGACATTGTAAGTATTTGTTCGTGAATTTAGTTTACCTTCAACAAACATCAAAATTCTGATTTTATATGTTACGTTATTTAAAAAACATAAATGATGTATCCTCTATATGTTACTGACTTACTAATACTGGTATTTTCCTTTAATAACTTCCTCTTTCAATATTGGTAACCAGATCCTACTACTTGCACGAACACAATTATTTTACTGCGCAAACTCGAGCGTTGTAAAACCGTTTCCAACTACTGCAGAAACAAACCTAATATCTGCTAATAATTGAGATAAAGATGAACCCATGGCTAATCCATGAAATTTCAACTTTAAAACCTTTTTCTCGTATTGTTTTATTAATACGTTTTCCCTTTTATTTTAGGTACAACTTGGGCAAAGTCCTTGAAGCTCTTGGAGAATATGAAAATGCCAGTAATGCAATGGCGACAGCTCTTCTTGAAGAACAAAATAGTCCTATTCTTCCTTTTAATTCGGTCCCAATAACTTTTGAATAGAATAGTTAGGTAATTTGTAAAAAACGATAAGGTCCTATTCAATGTGTTTATAATTAACGGGTACTTAGCTAATCTTCAAGTTCATCCAATAATAGTATTTTACCATTTATATATAGTATTTTGGATAGTAATTAATAGGTACTGGTAACTTTTATGAATTTAATATACCGTTAAAGTTAATTAACTATGGAAATACTGAGAGATGAAAAAAGTCTTGATTGTACGAATATATAAACAAGAAAATTTCTCGAAACAAGAACTAACCAGAATAATCACTATTAGACTTCAAGAAAATCTAAAGATAATACATGGACTTGGTGCAAAATAAAAAAACTTGGAGAGCTGGAAAATAATGCTCCATGAGTAAAAAATCGCAAATAATTACACCAAACATAAACTAAATATACAAAAATCTCAATACACAGCTTCAAATTTTCTCTTTATAAAAATGCAGTTAAGGGAAATATGTCACAATTATTAGCAATGTAGTACATCAAACCATACTGCTGCATTAGAGAAGATTAGAAGAACAGCTTCTATGAAGAGCAGATTGTACAAATGTTGAGAGAATTACATCCAGAAAAACTGACTGTTTGGTTTGCTTTGTGGGCTGGTGGAATCATTGGTCAGTACTTCTTCAAAAACGATACTAGCCAGAACGCTACAGTCAATGGTGACCGATATAGGTAAAAGAAAAACATGTGAATACTTTCTTATTGAGGAAATCGTATCGTAAAATTAAGAATATCAATGTTATTTTGTGTCAAAAGTTTAAATGATTTTTTCCTGTTAAAATTTGTAGATACCAAAAGTACTCTTTCTCGAAAAACCTGTTGTATCATACTAATGTTGAATAACTATAATACTAGGGGAACTTAGAAGGTATTATATTTGATGTAAATCGAAATGTATATTTTCGACATAATATTCGTTTTTATTTAAGAATCATTACAACCATACTCATGGTTGATTTTCATCTTCAATCAAATAAAAAAAAATCTAAAAATCATCAAGATTTTACAAAAAGGGTGTACATATATGGGAAATTATGAGTATAATTTCAGTGTATGTGGACTGTATTATATAGGGCTGGTTCAAATAAATTAGGATATGTAGTAAAGGGTATACAGACAATAGCAAATTAAGTTTATACAAAGTCTTACCAATATTTTTTCTGCTCCACACAATCGCGGTTTTTCTTCTTATGCGGAATCTGTCCGAGCACCGGTTTCTAAACACGTGTTTCGCGGTACTTACACTGATATCATGAGATAGAACACACTTTGCGGCTGTACACGATTTTAAATAGTATATGCAGTATTTTTCGCGTAACTAAAGCGGGAAATAGATAATTAGTTAGCGGCAGTTCAACAGTCTAAAGCGTCTCTTTAGCGATAGAAAACAGCCAGGAGAGATGCTGTTCTTCTTGATGAGCGAAGAGAGAGAGAGAGAGAGAGAGAGAGAGAGAGAGGAGAGAGAGAGAGAGAGTGGACTGTCCTCAACGACAAGAGAGATACCTGTACCAAGCGATAGGTAACAGGGAAGAGAGAACGACTGTCCCTAGCGGCAGCCGACAATCAAGAGCGAGTCTTTCTTCTTTGCTATCTTAAAACTGTCTGTATTTGTAATGGAGTGGTATTAAAATGAGAGTAGGAAGGGTTATCAAGGGTTGGACTAAGATAATTATTGTAAAATTGTGATAGAAGGATAGTTAATAATACAGCGAAATAAGCAAATACAGCTTTTTGACAGCCTTGATAACGTTGAATTCGGTAACATCTTAGTAAAATAAATAATTTCATTGTGGACAATGAAATTTATTCAGCTTTAATCTTTGTTTTCTTTGCTGAGACGGGATCCTCACTTTTAGTCTCTGAGAGGTACGCTAGCAAATTGGGATTTAGGAAATTCAGCGTTTTTCTCAATAAATTCCTTTCTTATCTTTATCAGCACATATTAATACAAAAGTATGTATCCATGCGTATAGATCTTTGATATTAAGAAGCAGATCTGCACTAGAGCAGTTTTGTAACTTCTACCACGGCAATATTTTGGGGTGAAAGTTGTAGGTTTGATTTTTTTTCCAATAATTTCATCAGGAGTGCTTCATTTAAATGCAGCCCGCTTATAATAGTAGCCAGTGTCACATCACTTCTCCCTAGAAGTTACTGGAGTCATGGTATGAGTATCTTTCTAGTCGACACCCCACTACCTCATGTTCCGGATATGCATTATCCGGAGACGTTAAGTGTCTAGTTGTATTCGGAGATTATTGCCGAACACAAACAACATAATTGAATCGTTTATTTCAGAACAACCTAAGTCACATTCGGACAGTTTGCAGGAGATAAAACAAACGTTTTGAGAGTTTATCTGAACATTTTCACTACAAGTGAAGTTTGAAGTTAATAGATTACACCTAATGTTAGAATTTATCAAAAACAAAAGCTTTCTAAATCGTTACTAAACTCTTTAAATAAACATTTTTAAAATGGACTTGGTTGTTTCAGTAATGAAATGTCCGGTTTCAAAACAAAAGTATTTATTACTAAACAATTTTAATAATATTTACGTATCTGGTTTGAACGGTTCCTCCACTCATTGAAGCAGTGAGGTCAAATTTTCTTCTTTGGCCTCTAGTATTGAAATTGGGTCTTTATACTCCTTTAGAGTTGGCATTTTAACTGTAACATTGTTTGTTTTTGGAATGGACGCATTGCAGGTACTCCATATCGCATCATTAATGTATTAACTTCCGGGAGCATTAATGCAGCGGACAAAATGATGTAATTTGGAAATTCAGAACGAAATTCGTTGGTCCCTTATTAACTTCTGTGTCTGGGTCGACGCACATGCAGACTTATAATACGTAGGCCACCATTAAAATTTATAATACGTTCCCTTTTAATTTCACAGACCGTGAATAGGTTTTGGGCACTTGCGGTAACAGTGATCTCCGTGTACTTATGGATGTCATAAACTCCAAGGCAAGGAATTGCAGGAAGTTAAAGGTTCTGCATAAAATCGAAGGCGATTGCTTGTACATCATCTCTTTGAATGCATTCCTCAAATTGATCATGTAGGGCAGTATAAACATTTTTTACTTCGCCGGCAATGTACGAGTTTTTCGGCAACCGCTACTTTTTTGCTGCTCAACCAAGACTAGGGCTTTTAATTTTTAAATTAAGCTCCTCACAGACATTGCATGTGTCAATTTGTGGCATACCAAAATGTAAGTTAAAATTTTCATGAAAAAATTGCAGTAACTGTATTTTACTGTAGTCTCAGGACTTAAGTTGCGCATCGAAGTACTTAAATTCCTTACCAGAGTAATGAGACTCTTTGACAGGAAATATGATTATGTGGCTATGGATAAGATCCCTAGTTCCAGTTCCTTTTATCTGTAGGTATCACACCACATACCACAAGTATTTTAATTATCTTTAGCCTTTCTCTTCCAATGGCGTGAATACTTAAAAAGTCACCTTCGCCTTACCTATTTTTTATTCTGATTAACATTAACAAAGAACTTGTCCTATCTTTACCACCTTCATTACGTTTTCTTCTTCTAAACACCTCCATTGCTTCTATTAATCCTTGTAGATACATAACCTGGTCGTTTTTTGTTGTCATACCGTAAAAGTTACCAAAAATAATGTTCCTTCGATAAAACATTTGAGTAGACACCTAAAGAATGTATTTTAGAAACTCAAAAATATTATATTTTTATTGTCTTACTTGCACTGAGGTTCTATTTGTCTTGCTTCCATGGCCTTATTTTTGTAGCTAATATATGTTTACCCTTCAACTCTAGAGTTTCTGATAACATTACGCTCATATTCATCTAATTTCCTAATTCCCTTACGCCTTTTAGTAGCAGGCATCCATCCCTAGCATTTTCAGCACTGTTGATTTGTTGATCGTTATTCATAATAATCTAAAATATGAACGTTTTTCTTCCAATATACAGACAACTTTTTGTAAGCAGCAATAAGAACAAATAATAGAAACACTATGAATTTTATAGGTTATGGTAAAGTCGATATGTAAAATGACAACTGACAATTTAGTGCAGAAACAACCTTAGTCCGGGACTAAGGTGGTTTCATATGAATATTTTAAATCAAAATAAAATTAACTATGCTTACGGGACTTAACTGTATTATGCATTAAATTGTGTGTAACCGACAGAAATACATGTTTGTACACAAAATGTGAATGTAGATTGTTTCTGAAATAAGCGATTCAATTATTATATTGTATATCGATATTTTTTTCTCACAAAGAATCACTTAGTATAATTTAAATCTCTTAGAATTATTTAATGTTTCTATAAAACGTAAAAATCAAGTTTATTATAACTTTTACAAAAGATTATTCAAGAAAATGGGTATTTAAAAACAATTAGAGAAACTCTAGGATGAAGATACTTTTTTTGGAGTCTTATTTCCGGATTATAAAAATGCAACATTTAACTTCAAATTGTATGGTTGTAGTGCTTCTTAGGTTTTTAAAATTTATTTTAAATCAATATTTACTATATATTGATGTTTCTGGAATATATTAATAAATATACGAATATCAAAACATCTGCAATCATTTATATTATTCATATTTTTACAGAACCAAGGTTTCTTGGGTAGAATTATTTATTAGTGGAAGTATTGATACATATAAAATAGATAAACAGTGAGATATTAGGTCATGTAGTTTTGTTATTTATTACATATTTTAATTATTTTTTGTACTAATTTTAGGAGGTATTTGTTATTGTTAAAATAATTAAACGAATATGTTAATATATTTTTACTTTCATCTTTAAACTTAGTATTATTGACAGCCAAAGCAACCTATGCCTCGATCCAAAAGCAAATGACTTACCTGGAATAAAATTATATAGAGAACGAAACAAGTTAAACTTTAGATACTCGTGGAGGTGCAATATTACTGAAATTTTTCAGTCAATCTTTGGTGGACGTTTTTAAGAACTACTCTTCGTCTGTGATATAAAATACTATAGACTGTATCACATCCAACTCCGACACAAAACTGGCAGCACGTTGATTCTAGCGCCACGGCGGATTGAGTTGATAACTACGTTTTGTCAACGTAAACATACATATTTGCTTTTGCTAATTTTTGCATTACTATTCTTTGACTCAAAGTGACTAGTCTGTACAGGGAAGATATGCAATGCTAACCTTATGGGAATTTCGCCAAGACGTTGCCAGTTTTATGCAGTGAGCGATGGCGTTCTCTATTGTCTATCTTTCAAAATAAACGGAATAAACCAGGAGTTCCCAACAAGTCCTTACGTACAATTTTATATAATTTAAAAATATCGTTTGCTAATAATTTTACATAATATTATACATTATTTGTTTCTAATAGTAACTTATCAACTTTGATCTTTTATTAGTAACAGTAGTATAATAAAATGTGCATTTAATAAATATTTGTTTGAAAGTTTTTCAAATACTTTTTTTAAGTTATTCAGTAATTAAGAAGCAATTAGAGTAATTCTTGTACAGAATATGTTTAAAAGCTTGATACATCCAGGGTCTTAATTAGTCTTTATTTGTTTTTCGGAGCGCGTAAACATATTCGAGTTACGATTATTTGTACCATCTTGGATGTACTGTTACTGTTTTGTTATTGTTATTATTTGTTGGTGGCTGTTGTTGTGATTTGCTGTTGGCAATTATTGTTATTTTCTGTTGTTGGATATTGTTATATTTGTCGCCGAATTTTTACCGCAAATGAAAGAAATTCTTCAATGGAAACGTTGAAAAGCTCTGAAACTTTCAGAAAAGGAAATACTAATGAATATTATTAATTATGTTAACAAACGCAGAGTCAAAGAATACACTAAAATTTCCAGCTCCAACACTTGCTAAAAGGAAAGCAACCGTGACAGACTTGAGAGAGTATGACAAACAGTTCATTAGAAATACCATTCATCGTTTTCATGAGACTGAACGTTGTCGAATATCGTTGAATATTTTGCAGAAAAGGCTTGAAGAGGTGTACGAGTGGACTGGAAGTGTGAGTTCTCTGTACAGAATTGTGAAAGATTTGGGATTTAAATGGAAGTTAAATATATGGACAAAATTAAATAGTACAGAAGTGAAGGTAAGTCAATTGTGTATGTTGATGAAACCTCTGTAGACGCAAAAACATTTCAAAGGGAAGTAGGTTGGTTATCGAACATGGTGGTGTGGAGATGGGTTTCATACAGAATGCCCTTTTAATTTTTAAGTCAGAAGATTATCATGATACGAATTCAGAAAATTATGAAAAATGGATGAAAGAACAGTTCATGTTCATATTCATCTCATATCTTCATCGATGTCATCAAGAAACCTTGTTCTGGGTATTCCTCTTCTTTTCTGACCAATGGATTTGTCAAGGAGCGTTTTTCTAGCTGGGTTATTTTGTTCCATCCGCATTACATGCCTTATCCACCTCAGACGTCATATCTCAATATCTTTTCCGATATCTGGTTCCTGGTATATTCTATAAAGTTCGAAGTACTATAAAGTCTTCGAAACATCCTAACATGTGTTCATTACTTTTTTTGAGTCCAGGTCTCTGAACCTGGGCGTATTATTGTTTTGTAGAGATTTACTGTTCCAATATAACCAAACATTATATTGAAACCAAAATACCATAGTTCAAACAGTGAAAATCTGCAGAGGAGTTAGACAAGGATGCCTTTTGTCGCCATTTTTGTTTAACTTAAATTCTGAAGAAATTTTCAAAAACACGCTGAATATGCAGAAGAACAACTTACGATATGCAGATGACAATGTGATCATTGTAACGAGTATAGAAGACCTACAACATTTAATCGAAAGCTTAAGTATGAATAGTGCTGAAGTGAGAATTAATATAAACGTTAAAAAAACAAATATCCACCACAATTGGCAATTATTAATGGTAACGTGATAGAACAAGTAGAAAAATATCAGTACTTTGGAATTTTGATCACCAATGATCATACTGCAAAAATAAACAGGCGAATAGATATTGTCAGATCAGTATTTATACGAATGAAACTACTCCTAACGTGCAGAAATTTTAATTTGGAAATTAGACTACGTACCATTCGACGTTATATATTTTCAATATTGTTATACGGAGCTGAGACTTGAAAAAAAAATCCAATTTAAAAAGAATCGAGGCTTTGGAACTGTGGTTATGTCGCAAAGTATTAAAAATATCATAGACTGCTAGATTTACAATTAAAAAAGTAGGTGAGAGGGTTGGTAAACAGAACTAACCGCCACTATACAAACCAGAAAACTGGAATACCTAGCCCATGTGATGAAGAGATCAAAATATAAAATTTTAAGACTCGTAATACAGGGAAAGATTCAAGGAAGAAGATCTGTTGACCGAATCAGAATTCTTGGTTGAAGAATCTACGTGATTGGTATCAATGCAGAACCATTGATTTGTTTAGAGCAAGTTAAAAAATAAAAATAGCCATAATGATTGCCAACCTCCGTAGAGAGACGACATTCTAAGAAGAGTTTTTGTATGTCTCGATATAATTGAGGATTTAAGGAGATTGAGGCCAATTGAGGTTTATCTCCGCGGTATTATTATTTTCAGTGTTACGAGTGTTCCAGGTAAACAAATTCGTTCACGATTTTGATGACGTCGTTTTCTATAACAAGTTGCTGTAGGATTTGTGGTTGCGTGCTTATTTTCATACAGTGCTAGTTAAAAGTCCTTTCTTCCCTCGTATTTTTTGAACGGTTATTGTTATAATAGTGACATTTGGAGGGAGGTAATAAACAGACTTAAGCTTCTCAACTATTCATAACAGGTGACGTAATAGTGACAGATGACGTTGCAGCGCCACTGTGACAGATAATTTTAAATGGGACCTTTAGCATAGGCAAGGCAAAGATTTGCACTGATTTATTATATGTTAAACCGCTGGTTTTGATTTGTGACATGTATTGTTCCAGAGCCAGATTGAATAGTATATAGAAGAGAGGGTCTTCCTGATGCAGCCCTTTTTTGTTTTAAAACGTTCAGAGAATTTCCTCTGGATTCGTACTCTATTTCAACTTTTTCAAGAGTTACGTTTGTCAAATTTACCAACTGATTTGGTATTCCTAGTCTTTCATTGTTTTGAACATTTCTCTTCTATTTACAGAGTCGAGAGTTACTATTGAGTATGCTTTGTAGTCTATCAATATGTGATGAGTATCTATGCCATATTCCAGTGTTTTTTCTACAATTTGTCTAAGGCTTGCAATCTGATAAATTGTCGATTTACCACCTCTGAAACCAGCCTAGTATTTTCCTACTATTTCTTCTGAGTATGCTACCATACGGTAGCCTAGTACTATAAAAAATATTTTATACGCTGCATTTAGAAGCGTAATTTCTTTGTGGTTAAAGCATTGAAGTATTCAAAGATATCTCCTATTTTGTGTATGCTATGTGGATGGTTACGATTAAAAACCTTAGTTGCTTAAAAATATTTATTCATATCTTTTGTAACACAAAATCATATCGTTTTAAATCTCTTATAAACTATAAAAATTAAAAATAATATAACTATATGTACACAAGTAAAAAATAACAAAAAAATATAAAATTGCACATATGTAATTATTTTATTATATTATAAAAATATTTTCTTTTAGCTAAATATTCGATAGGAGTTTACAAATTTATGTACAATAGGTTAGTCAATGATACTTGGATGAACACGCAATTCCTACCAAAGTCATTGTCCATATTTATTTTATATATATATATATATATATATATATATATATATATATATATATATATAATATATATATACAGTGTAGGAAAAAATTTTATGGTCGGTATGGACCTTACGTGAGATGGAGTGAGAAACAGCTGTTTAAAAAGAGAGAGGTATATTAGGTACGCCCTTTATATCGCCGAATGGAAATATTAAAAAAGGGGAAATTCAACGTTGCCAAACTTATTGGTTTTATTTGACCTGTTGTCTTTTTTGCATTTGAACAATGTTCTATCAAGAAGATAAAATGCTCAAGATAATCAAATTTGGGCGAAATTGATTTAAATGGCAGGTTACTGTTTTTTTTATTGGGAATATGCCACAAGTTTTCTTTACAATAATTGTAATATAACATTTTGATTTCCATTTCGGAAATCGTTTTATATAAATAAAATTTATTAATGTTTCGTATTTTAAGTACGATTTCCGAACTAAAAATCTAAACATCAAAATAATTTCCCAATATGAAATAATAAACAATTAAACATGCATACAATAACGCCAAATTAAAAAATATTCATACACTAATTTATTTGGCAACGTCTAGTCTAGATAGTCGTTTGGCCACCGTTGTTCGGTGGTTTGGTCAAAAGATCGAGTAACGAGAAGTAGAGGTGGGTCGTGCTAGTTTATCGTTAAGAGCGTAGGTGCAAAATTTCGGGTCAATGTTTTTTAAATGCATTCATTTTTTTCGAATCCTGAGAAAACTAATAAATATTTTTGAAAAAATTAAACGCAGAATGAAACAATACATTATTACCGAGAGCTGAAAGTCCCTGAAAACTTCTATAATGTGTATTTTAATAAGTTATAGGGATGAAAAAAAAAAAAACAAAATTTAGTGTGATTTTTAATTTCAAATATCTCATTAAAAAAACTTTTTGTTTATTCTAAGGGACCTTCGGCCCTCGGTAATAATGTAATCTTTCATTCTGCATTTAAATTTTTCAAAAATATTTGTTAGTTTTCTCAGGATTCCAAAAAAATTTTAATTTTTTTGAATGCTAAAAAGCATTTAAAAATTTTAATTTTATAAACAAGTAACTATGATTGTTTAAAAGTAGTTTCAAGTAAGATAGTACCTACATAAACAAACATAACGGCTATTATCGTTTATGTGTATATCTTTTGAAGTGAAAGAAACTACCTAATGATATATTTATTATAACTTGAAAAATAAACTAAACAATCATCATCATCATATAACGGGGTCCTACGGCGATTGCCGATTCCCGCATTTCAGCCTCCATCTTTTCCTATCTCTCCAATCTCCTTCTTCTAAGCCTCTAGATTGCATTGTTTTTGTAATTTCTCTTCTCCAGGAATTTGGTGGTCTTCCCCTTTTCCTTCTTTCTGGCGGAACATACATTAAGGCTTTCTTTGGCCACCGCTCCTCCTCCATTCTCATCACGTGACCATACCATTGTAATTGCCTTCCTTGTATTCTATCTGAAAGAGTATCTCTAATTCCTGTACGGTTTCGTATTTCCTCATTCCTGATTCTTTCCATTCTCGATACTCGACATGACCGTCTAAGATAATCCATTTCCACAACGTCTACTTTATCTCGTTCATTCTTTGTCATCGTCCAACATTCGGCACCATATGTGGTAATTGGTTCTACAATTGCTCTGTATACGCGAAGTTTGGTATGCATCTTTATTTTATTAGACCACAGTAATGAATTCAGTATTCGGATGCATTTTTTCCCTTGGGTTATTCGGTTTTGTACATCTATCTTAACTCTGCCATCTGCTGATATGATGCTTCCTAGATATTTATACTGGTTGCAGCCTTTTATGACTGCGTTTTCAAGCCTCAGATCTGTGGTATTTCCTCCAATTTTTAAATATTCTGTTTTAAATATTCTGTTCTAAACTAAACAATACAAATAGTAAATCGGACTTACATTTACATTACACGTTATTATTAAATCGCGAATAGTCTAAATTGACATAAAAACTATTGTCCTGTGTTAAATATTGTCCTGTTAATGCGAAGTAACTCTCAGTTACTCCAGATGTCCAGGTAATACAGATATTTTCTACTTCTTTAACAACTTGCGATCTAATAATTTGCTCACTTTTGACATAACATTCCTGAAGTAATGAACCTGACAAAGTTTTTCTTGTTGGTGGTTTATATCCAGGAATCCACCCTGCAAACTTTTTAAAAGCTGGTTCTTTAACTATGGAAAACGGATGAAACGAAAAGTTTAGTAAATCTTGAAAATCAATCAGTCCAAGAAAAAGAAACTGATAAAGATGACTTAAGTCCATGGTTTTTTTTGATGAATTAATTGGACATGACTCATCTAAACATACACCTGTATCGAGAGGTATAAAAGAAGTCGACATGTAATTGTCTGATGATATATTACCCACAAACAATTTCGAACGGAGATTGGAACTGTCCATTACCGTGGTGAAAAAACCATCGCCATGTATATCGTAACTTAACCACTATATTCATAAAATGTTGTAGTATTGTAACAAAATCTTTTCCTTGTGAACACATGTTTAACATCTGTATAATTTTAAATAAAAGAAGAACGCGATTAACAAGAAAAGTGGAAAAACTTATGTTTTTAAATGTCAATTTAGACGATTCGCGATTTAATAATGTGTAATGTAAATGTAACTATTTAAGTACCATTTGTATTATTTAATTTATTTTTCAAGTTACAATAAATATATCCTTCGTTAGGTTCTTTTATTTCAATACTTATACACATAAACGATAATAGCTAATATGTTTGTGTACTCGCTAATTTGAATACTGGTAAACAATCAACTAGTTACAGTTTACGAAAAACGGTTCCGATAAAAATTAAAAAAACGAGAAGACCCACCTCTAGTTTTTAGGTATATTAGGATCGGAACCAGAGAATATCTATCGGAACTAATCGTCTCACTAATGGCAATGGCCAATGAGTGTTAAAAGGATTTTAGGAGGGGAGACGAAGGGGAAATATGATTGTTATCTTTGTCTAATTCGTTGAAAATATGATTTTATATCTGCGTTAGATATCCTGTTAAATTTTACCATACGACCTTAAAATTTTACCTACACTGTATATATAATATATATATATATATATATATATATATATATATATATATAATATATATATATATATATATTATATATATATATATAAATATATATATATATATATATATATATATATATATATATATATATATATATATATATATTGATTAGAGTTAGTATTTGCGAAATGAGACGGTGTAAGAGAAAGTAATAATTTCATATATTTCAGATCTCAGTCTCATGCTCATCATTATTTTGATTGTTGTTGATGAAGACAACTGCACAGATTGCTTGTTGATTTATGTATGGGAATGATTTGTTATTGATAGAACATAATGGTAAAAGAAAGGTAGAAAATACTAAATAGTAAGGGTAAGAGACTATGGTAGATAGCAGAGAAAATGAGTTCTTCTATAAGTTAAAAACTGAATAATGGAAATAAAAAAACAGGCTAGAATCGTCAAGCTATAAAAATTGCATGTGTAGATGCAAAAATGCGAGAGACTATGTAAGATTAAGAAGGTTAGAAAAGTTTAAGTCAGAACCGCATAATACAAAGAGGTGCTCAGTTTTAAGTTCGTGGAGAGAATGGAATAGTGCCACGATGAAATATAGCTTGATGGTACACGTTAGGGGAGAAATGAACACAATTCCACATAGTAATAAAAACAAGACGTATAAAAATTATTGAACAAAATTTGGCAGCTGTAAGCTAAATAGTATACTGCATAAAAAATACTTAAATAGATCAGTGAATATCCTGTTATCAAAGTCAATACAAAATGGTATAATTACCTTACATGCACGTATAGCACATGTAACTTTTCTGAATTCTAAACAATAACAAACGAAAAACTCTCTTGAAGTATAAAAATATACTTTGTAACAAATTATTTCTGACATATTAGAATATGCCATAATAAAAAATCACGAGCTATAAGAAGTAAAACTGAAAGTTGTAAGTTTAATACCAAAACAAACAGATATCACAGCAATATCTACGGAAGAATTTCTCTTCCAAACGTAGAAAGTTATATTATGCAAGCACAATGTTTAATACATGTTTACAAATATAATATCAACAAATTGAATTTGTACGAATTGATATAAACCATGCGGGTTTGACCATGTCCAAAAGAATGGATGATAGACCTAAGGAAATAATAAAATGGGTACCAGTTAAAAAAAAGGAAAAGAATAAGTCCAAAGCAGACATGATTATGAGGCGTTCAAAGAGCAATATCCGAGAGGAATTTTTAGTCCAGAGATTGGAACGACAGAAGACGTAAGACGCTACAAAAACCGGATGAAAAAAAAACAATTGCTGGCGAAGAGAAACGATGTTAATTATCTTTGAACACGATTTTGGACAACTGTATCGATAGAAAAAAAAATACGATAAGGGTCAAATACATTTATTTCTATCATTTGATAGCTGTTTTATTGTAAAGAGATTTTACTTAAAATGGGCTTAACCCAATCTGTATGAAAAAACTATGTTAAAATAAGTCTAATAATAATAAGGGTTAATAAGTTCAAATAAGATTTAATTTGACTAACCTAGATTTGTCAATGTTATCTATTGTATATGATTGAGTATTTAGTTATTTAAAATGAAGCATTGATCACAATATGTTGTATGAAGAAGATTGAGAAAACAAATGGAAGGCATCTATGCGGCAACAATTACAACTACCAACAATAATATAAAAAAATGAGTGAAATCTGTAAGCATTCTCAGTCTTTTCGCTGATGCTAAAATTAACAGCTTTTTAACTATAAAACAAACTAAAATAAAATCTAGAAAGTACATTGAAAACAAAATTATATCTAACATATCTACTGCAAAACATAATGATTAACACACTAGTCCGGTTAACTCATTGTAACAGTATGAGAAGATACTTACTTGGAAGTTCTATGAGTACTGTTAGAAACGTTAACAGACGTGTAATATTTTATTTCGTACTGTTTTTCTAAGATAATTTTATTACGTAAGAAAAAAAGAGTCTACCATACTCTCTTAAACAATTCCATTTGGTTATACCATATTTATATTAATAAATACCATTTAGTTAATTTTTTTAAATAAAAATTTTTAGAAGTTTTACATTAGACAAATGAAAACCAGCCCTGCCATTCACAGAATTTTTTGAGTCTGTGCCGACAAAATTACTTTATAGACTCGAATTCAGTGCAGAAACTGCAAACTACTGAACAGTATGAAATAAACATTACAATAAAGAAATAAAGAATTAGCAGTATGTTTTGTTTTTGATAAAGGTGTAACGAAATGTTAAATAACATACAAGATTCTTTGGGAGTTCAATTTGGATGTTTTAGGGAAACTCGACATAACTAATAGCTGAAAATTTAGAGCATACTACCACTTCCGATTATACTGGAAGTTGACTAAAACTTCCTTATTTTAAATATAATACCTTTCATATTATTATAGTTCTCTCAATATAAGGTTTTGCTATTTTACACTGAGTGTTTTACGAAATATGAACAATTTTATTATGAGATAGTGTCTGATTTGACAACCTGTACCTTTCCTCCTCTTCAGTCCTAATCCCTTTTGGGATGTGGTGACACCATCAGACCTTTACAGTTTTTTCATGATTTCCCTCCATCGTCCTCTGTCCTGGGTTAGTTGTTCGGCTTCATGTAACCCTTGGTTAATAAATATTTTTGTTTGATCTGCTCAACGGCTTGGAGATTACTACCCAACTACTGCGTTAGCCTTTTTGTTTTCTGTACACCGAGCTGGGGATTGAACTGACATCCCTAGCAGTGAAGCGAATGAGAAGCCAGCCGCCCAGCCCGCTTGGCTATCCGATCGACAATTGACAAAAAATTGCCAATTTTAATTTTTAACTGAATTATGACTTACTGAAGTAACACTTACCTCGCTTACATTGCCTACTGGGGTAAATGTGACCACGTGTGCTTTGGCAACTGTGAACTTGCAACACTATCTGTTAATTTTCTAGATTGAACATGGTGAGAAACTATAAACGGAAGTCGGATCGAGCAACCAAATATACCCAAGATTATTTAAATCACGCAGTGTCAGAGATAAAAGAGGGGTTTGTTCGATATACTGGGCACATAAATTGTATAATATTCCTAAAACAACATTATTCTACTCATAAGAGAGGCGCCATAAAACATAAGGGAGGGCTCCAGCGATTCCACTTCAAGAT
The DNA here is from genome assembly GCA_918026665.1 of Diabrotica balteata. Lineage (NCBI taxonomy): Eukaryota > Metazoa > Arthropoda > Insecta > Coleoptera > Chrysomelidae > Diabrotica > Diabrotica balteata. The sequence goes on from OU898282.1 coordinate 116,037,395, forward strand.
TAGACTAGATTGGCCCAAGGACTAAAAACTATGGAGCAGTGGGGATTTTGAATATCCAGATTGGAACTACTAGAGATTGTTCGCGAATTTGTTACCAAAAATGACATAAAAACTCCATTTAAGTCTAACACTCCTGGGGATGAGTGGTTGGGGAGTTTTAAAAGACGTCACCAACTTACACAAGTACACAAGAAAAAAAATGACAGATCCTTTCATCATCCAAGAATATTTTGATGTTCTCAAAACAACTTCAGCTAAAATTAGAGGACAAGCCGCAACTCGTGTGGAATATGGATGAAAGGTAAACCAAGTTCCAGAACTAGTTCCGGTCCAAGAAGAGATAACACCACGGTTCTTTCAGCAGTGTCTGCATCAGGGACGAAGACACCACCACTAAATCGCATCAAAGGGAAAAATATTTGGGATTCCTGGCTAGCAGATAACAAGAACTCATTTTTGGGAAACTGCTTATGCAGCCAGTCCCAATGGAGGATAAAGAGTGACGTATCTTTTAATTAAAAAATAAAATGTTTATTCCCGCATTAGGCCTTATTATTATAGGCCGGTACTGTTGATATATGACCCATAATAGTATTGAACTAGTTGAATTAGCACGACGGAATGATATCACAAGCATCAAACTTCCTCCTCATACCAGCCACCTTCTGCAGCCTTTGGATTTAGCCGTATTAAAGTCTCTAAAAGACACTTGGGACCAACAACTCGTAGCTTGGCATAATACTGGCCTCAAAATTCCAAAAACTCTGACGATAGGCACTACATGGAAAAACGTAAGCGTATAAATTATCAAAACCGGGTTTAGGTGTATATACATTTAACCGTCATGTCATACCAGAGGAAAAATACCATCCTGAAAGCCTAAAAAGATGGAAAGAACAAAAGAGTTTAGAAGACCAAACAATAGTTGTAACTGAAACCGCAAATACTAATAGGATGATATTACCACCGACAATATTAATCAGTCGGTAAATAAATGTGGAAAACCATACTATCAATATTTCTGATGCAACTCCAAGTAGTAGTTCTTCAAAAAATGAGTTTTGAGGGTTGCTATTAAACACTGTTAAACAGACAAATAAGCAATGTCCTTCGGGCTCAAAAAGAAACAAACAAAGGAGGTGCAGGGGCAGAAGTCATTACTTCCGAAGAAGTTCTGAATAAACTTACAGAAGTAAATAGATTGAAGAACATAAAAGAAATAGAAAAACAAACAAAAGAAGAAGAACACAGAAAGGAAAAAGAAGCAAAAATTCAAAAACCGAAAGGATTAAGAAACGAGAAGAAACTTTTAGTAGCTCAGAATCGGAAGAAGATTTTGGTAGAATATGTTGACTCTGAAGCTGATTTAGATCCTGAAATATTTGAAGAAAACGAGCAAATAATTGAGAAAGAAGTTCTAACAGTTGTAGAGTTTAAAAAGACCCAAATCGCGCTGGGTATTTGAGCTGTTGTAGAGTACACATCTAAAAAACATATTAAACATGTTATTGGAAAAATTGATAACATTGAAAATGAATGAAAAATTTGTTAAGATATAAAAAGAGTAGTAACACCTTTTTTGGCCTAATATAGAGGATATGATAGTTGAAGACGATATCGTAAAAACTTTACCAGAACCCGTTAAAGACAAGACGGATCAGTAAGTAAGCTAAAGTCCATTGTCACACTTTACCCCAAATTGACGGGAAAGTGTGAACCATGGATACTTAAAAAAAATTGACAAAGTTTCCACATCTGATGTTACGAACAGGTCCAAATTAAAAGTATGTCATAAAAATAATCTAACTGAAAACTAGTTCACACTTTGACGGGTTCACCTTAGGTGTTTTGAATCACCTTGTACATTAAATATTATTTTAACCACAACAAATGTTTGTAATTATATTATTTATACAAGTTGGACACTGTTTCATAATAAAATTGTTAATATCTCTTAAAACACTAAGTGTAATGTAGCGCAAACTTATATTGAGAGCATTCTCAAGAGCTGTGTTATGGAAGTGCGTACTAATTAAAATAAGGAAGTTATATTAAAAATAAGGAAGTTTTCGTTAACTTCCGTTATAAGAGTGACAGGAGACTTTAAATATTTTAGATTAATTGGGCATATCTAAAAACCCCTCATTATAAATTTTTCGGTATCAATTACGTCAAGTTTCTCTAAAATGTCTAATTGGAACTTCCAAAGAATCACCCTGTACAACTAAGATGTAAAAGCCGTTTACAAAAACTGCAATGATAATTAAATTTTATTTCGTTATTTACGTATATTTTTTGCTTATTGTCACTTTTATTTCCAACGTATGTACGATTTTTTATCAAAAGAGAACTGATTTCTAAATCTTCTTCTGGAATGATATATTTACGACCACATGGACACAAAAGCCATATAATATTTAACTTTCTACATAATTTCTAAAATATTCAAAAATGAGTTATATCATTTTTATTTTAAAAATAAAAATTGAACAAAGTATAGCACCGTATTTAAGTCCACACTATTTACTATTTTTCTTGGAAATAAAGCACAATTTCCGTTCAAAATACGTTTATTTGGAAGTTTCAAAAAATCGAAACGTCAAAATCAATTTTAAACGTATTTTCAACTAAAAGTGTGTTCTTTCCCAATAAAAATAATAAATAATGTTAAAATGCCATAAGAAAATAGCTTAAGAACAATATCCACATTACTTTTTATACAACTAAAATTATCCGAGAGTCTCTTCATGTCATGAGATATGTTAGCATTAAGAAACTTTTATTTTGAGAATATGTCCCATGAACAAGCTTTGTTCGCAAAGAAAGGACATAACGACAATATTAACTTTCATGAAAAAATGTAAGAGATCCAAATAGGCTTTTAGTTGATAGATCCTATAGAAGTTTGTTTGCATATGTTCTGTAAGTTTGTGAATCCATGTTCTGATTTCACAAACTTTAGATTTTACTCGTATCTTTCTTTCATAAAGAGGCGCTATCGGATTTGGTTATGAGGCCTCTGAAGATATTTGAGGACAAGAACTTTAACGCTAAATACGAATTCGTCATCGAAGATGTTACAGTTTGGTCAGTTTTTTGTATAATCTCCGGATTAATAGCAGAAAATTTAAGGATCAAAATTGTTTTTGATCAAAATCGTTATTTCGATTCAAAAAACGGAATTTTTGAAGATAAGGTAACAGGACTTATCGCTTTAATCTAGATAAAAGATGCAGAAAGTAAAAATTTTGAAACACGTGAAGGAAAAAAATCAATTCGAATATCAACCAATCGTCGCGAAATCAAAAAATATCGCAAATACAGACAGTAATAAGTTATAGGATATTATATATCCAAAAGTAAGATCACAAATATAGACGTGACTAAAACCAAAACAGGCTGAATGATATGGCTATAGATAAGTACAGAGAGTAACAGAGGAAAGAATATTTTAACAGATCTTGTGGCTGAAAGGCCATATAAACTTTTAAGAAGACCACTGAATACACAGCAGGCGATAGGAGTGTGTCGTGGGTCTTTTTATTTAAAGTATATTACAGATGCATATAATAGGATAGTACATATATACAGCATAAGAGTTGTTTGAAAGATCATTTTAGCTCAAGAAGAACAAATTTTCGAAAGGAAGATAATTTTTTCCAAAGTAAAAAATTCTTCAAATATATGTATCGCTTTTATTTGGTTAAAATCAAATAACGAAAGAGCAAAACTCTATCTTGCTAGACTGCCCACAACTTTCTTGAAATTAATAAATTCCTATCTCTCCAATCGGACTATCTGGATCAAAGTTGACAATACATTATCCTCACCATTCACTCCACAAGCTTGAGTATCCCAGGGTTCAATTCTTGCTCCAAACTATACCAGTCTAAACAGTACATCCCCAGCCCTGAATATAGATAGAAATCCCTACTACTGTATGCTGACGACACTGTGCTCCTCAGGTCAGATCCACATAGAATGCGTGGACAAATGTCTGTATTCGAAAGAGCTCAAAACTACCTAAACAGAGTTATTAGGTGGTGAAATAGATGGAGACTGACTATTAACGCCTCCAAAACCTAATTAATATTATTTAAATCACCCAATTAATATTATTTAAATCTTCCCACTGCCGTGATGTTCAGGGCCGGATAACCCTGCTAGGAAAAGACCTTAATCTCACAAACTCGGTTTCCTATATGTGAGTACATTTTAGTAGGACTCTCAACTGGAAAACCGACATACAAACCATCCTAGACAGGGTAAGAAAAAGAACTAAACTCTTGGCAGCGCTGTCCGGTAAAATGGGCAATACGTCAAACAAAACTCTATTGCACACTTATAAAACCTACATAAGACCGATAATCGAATACAAGGCATGCGTCTATGCATCACTATGCAACACCCGCCAAATGAACACCATCATGGTCACAGAAAAAAAATACTAAGATTCTGCACGAGAAAGCGCACAGACTACCCGTCAGCACTCATACACCAAGTCATCATCATCATCATCAGTGGCGTTACAGCTCTTTATGAGCCAAAGATTTCTTCAGAACTCATACACCAAGTAGCAAATATAAAATCAATTAGGGTCAGTATTGACGCTTAGCAGGAGGTATGTCCGTTGCAGAATTGCAGGCTCAAACAATTGAGTCAAAAAACAAATACTTAAAACTCCTTGCCATTGCCGAGAGCAAATACTCATCAGGGTTACTAAAAGAAAAGTTCCATTCTTCTCCAGCAAAACTTCTTCATAACACTGAAAACAGTGGAAACGAACTTCCTGATGAATATTTTAATATGCTAGAATCAATCACCATAAAATATCGCAGCTAACATGGCAAGCCAAAAACGTTAATTAACAGCTGTTCCTAGATGGTTGGTAACACCTTGAAGTACCTCCCCTTGGCTTGTTTTGCTTACCAACAATTCCTCTTGTGCGCTCCTTATCACAATAGGCCACCTTCTGAACCCCAGCTCTCTAGCACTTCACCACTATAACACCACACGCATATCACCCTTACGTTTACCACACCCCCTGGCTCCACAAAAAAGGAGCATCATTTCCTTGAAGAGGCAGAAGTCTAAACAAGGAAAAAACATGAATTGATTGGTTAAAATAAACATATATATGTAGATAGTAAAAAGAGTGTTCAACAAATATTCTGAAATATTTCATAAAAGTTAGTAAATGAACAGCCGTGTAAATACAACAGACAATGTAGTTTGTTTAGAATTAGCAGAACGCCAAACAATAACAAAGGACTTTTGATCAATACTTTTGACTAGAAATTTTGTATTCCAAATGCTAAACATTATGAGCAAAGAGACGAGACAATCAATATCATACTAAAATATTATTTTAAATTACTTTCAGTTGTTTATTTAATAAAACTTGATTTAAAACATTTCTTAATAAAATATATTTTAGACAAACTTTGTTTTGTCTTTGTTTCACATTTGCACTTGCTGAAAACTCACTTATTACAACGACTCTTCTTGTTAGATACTTACTAGCAATATTTACCTAATCACCAGCAAAACGATACATCCAAAATTTGTCCTAAATTTGATATAATGCAATAATAAAAACGATGAAGAATTTTTGTTCTTTGAAGGCTTAATAATCATAAAATGATATTTTACAAAAAATAAATTTATTTGATCAATAAAAATTGTTGAACATAGTCAAGTACTTCTACACTACAGATTTCTACTCCACATGTTGTAAGGGCACTTAATACATATGTGCGCTGAATTAAATAGCATTAATATAATTACCATATTTGTGTCCAGTAAAAAGTAAGGTTAGTGTTACTTCAATATTAATAAGTTTTCTTTTATTTTAGAAATAGCTTCTGACTTTTTGACCCCAGGCGATTTTAACTTGAGAGCGAGTAAGTTTGAAAGGTTTATTAAGCATTTTATACCTATCGGAAGAAAATAGACAGCTCCTTTTTTTCTGTTGAAGGTAAGATTAGCAATTAATTTAATGTAAACCATATTTTAGCAATATCTTTTTAGAAACACCCGAACAAAAAAAGTAGTGTAATCTAGTTACTGTAATTTCAGGAACCTCTATTGTTGAAGAGGTTTCAGAGTCTGAACAATTTAGTGAACCCTATCTGGAGTCGTCAAGTTCTTACAATCCTTTTTTGTATAGCAATGAATATTGGAAAAGAGAACAAAAATAAAAAAACAAAAAGCGAAATAGAATATATTGGCACAATATGCAGATGAAAATGGATGATAAACAAAGATCACTCGCAGATGAAAGCAAAACTTTTAGGTCAATATTTTTTGATATGCAAGTAATTTTGGACTATTCCCCACTCAATGGATGTGAGGAATATTATTATAATAATCCTCTATCTATATAAGGATTTTTAAAGCTGGTAGCCGTTCTTCCTTCTTTCAGCCAATGTCTCCAGTCCTTTCTGTTCTGGCATTCTCCACCTCTAAGGTCTCGTCTTTCCATGGCCTCGTCCACTTCATCTCTCCATGATCTTCGGGGTCTACCTCCTTTCCTCCTTCCTATTGGGCTCCAATCCGAAATCTTGGCTATATAATAATATAATAGGAAATTAGGTGACAATCAAATTGATTTATCAATTGTGTGATGTTTATAATTTCACCATTTATGATACATCCAATTCTGATGGGCCCTGTTTTGTATGAGATGAAACACATGGAAATAAAAGCAGTTGCTTTTTAAAATATCTAAAATCGCTTCCACACCTATAAGTCAGAATAGATTTGAAATGCTCTTGTATGTGATTCATTTTGCGAATAATGGGGATAATGCCAACAATGACAGACTTCATCAAGTGCAAGATTTGATAGATAAAATATTTCACAATTTTCAAACAGCTGTAGAACCTGACGACATCGTCTGCATTGGCGAATCACTGATACCGTTCCGTAAAGGTAAAAGACATAAATATGGCATAAAGATATTCAAGTTATGTTGCAATGGGGGCTATACTTACAATTTACAAATTTATGCAGGTAAAAATTTGAACTACCAAAAAAACAACACCAACAGGGGTAGTAATGAAAACTGGGCGAACCTATATTTGATTGATGTAGGACTATGATTATCGATAATTGGTACACTAGTTTACCACTAGCAGAACAACTTATAAATAGATAAACGCATCTGATACTACATCTGGTACATTAAGAAAAAACCGAAGAGGGAATCCCAAAAGTAGGAACCCAACGAGGGGAAATCAAAATAGTGTTGATCAATCCAATCAAATGACAGCATATCAGTCACTGCTAAGAAAGAATATAAAGTGGTACAAAAAGTTAATATTTGAAATAATCTTGGGAACTGCTGTAGTCAATGGTTGGCTCATGTACAAAGAAGTAAAAATAGCGATATTGTATTCTTCACTTCCGTAAATCGATTGCTAATGCATTATGCAACGCACGTCAACAACAATTAGATGCCGAGGAAGATACACAAAGACAAAAAAGCGTGGGCGTCACAAAAGATGTGAGATACCGAAAAACCTGAAAGAGTTGCCATGGAAACTGCAAAGAAAACTCACGGGTAGCGTATTGCCAGGAAATTTTAAAGAAGATTCTAACTTACTGTAAATGATGTGAAGGAGAGCCATGTCATTGATTTTGCGTTTTTATTTTTCTCATCGATAAAAAGTTTGAGTAAAAAAAAAATGGGATGTCACAACACTTCTTCTATGCCAGCTTGGTCAGTTTCATATTTATAAAACGTACTCTAAACTGAGACACTGGTATGTGAATGCAATAAACCGTAAGGCGGCACCAGAGCCACGTTAAAATTCTCGGTCAAATAGACTCCTTGGCGTGCATAACAATTGTTTCTCGGTCACGTAGACCGAGACGGTAAGCAACGTGTTAAATTTCGATGAAGAAATTATTTCTCTTATTGAACTATAGTATACCACCTCACTTACAGTGGTATTTTTTTTAAATTTACGATATAAATTATTATATTGTAGCAAAGTTCTGAAGATAGCTTTATAAGCCGAAAGCGTTTAGCTACGAATTAAATGCTGAACATACTTTTAAATTACTTTTCTTTTTAATACATTCATTTGTTCATAAGTGTGTACAAAACATATTAGTATTTTGCAATTGTTAACGTAAAATAGTTGAGAAGCACCGTCGACCTTATATTGCTATATGTTATGGACATGGTGATACTCGCGCATTGCCAACGACTTGCGAAATAAAATTGCCGTTGCAAAATAGAACTACTACTAGAACTGTTGGTTTTACCTGCAGAGTATAACAAGAAATATTTAAGCAAAGATCTTTGATTTCTTGAGTGTCAGTAATTTCAGAAATAAAAAATCTCAATGTTCTTAAAAAAATTATCAAAGTTAGAGCAAATTATGGATGGATCGTTTTTATTAACAAACAAGAATATAAAATTGGTGCAAATAAAACACAATTTACTTAATTACGATACAGTCAGCTTATAAGTATTTATGCAATAAATTTGTACATTTATCATGATCGACATTTTTTTACAATGAGAGGTAAATGAGCACTTTTCATCACATTCAAACCATCTGTCTGGACTCTTTACATTGAGTCATAGTCTATATCTATCCTATTTATTCGATTGGCACAAAACGAGACAAAAATCAATCACACACTAACAACTAGTGGAGTTTCAGAGGAAGAAATGTGTAAGTCACTCTTTTGAAAGTTTAAAGGATGATTTTTAAGTACAGCCGGGTCCAAAGTTTATAACGGGGGGAGTGCTTTCAGCGTGGTTCACCGGAGGATTAGTAAGAACAAATTTTTCATCAATCTTTAACATGATACTAGCGTGTTTTTTATTTGACCTGCAGAATCCTTTTTCTTGACGGTGAGGTAAAGCATAATTAAGCTTATTCCAGAACCACGGTTTTCCCCATTCTACGTAGTGTGTTGGTATTTAGATATGCCTTTATATCTCCATCCAACCTGCTTTGATCAAGTTCGCCATATTTCACAACGATCACTCTAGCACGTCCTTCCTTAATAGCTTGAGTATGTGCAGTTTTAAATTCTTGTATGCCCCAAACGCTGTCTAAGAAGTTATTCGAGAGAACAACCAAGGGTTCTTCTAGAATTCATAACGGAATACTCAACATTTGTCATTATCATCTCGCCAGGTTTCCAATCTCTAATGTGAATGCAAGTTCTGAGTGGCTGTAGAACTGGAAGTAAATTGTGAAGGACAAATTCTTCATCTTGATGTGCATAACTTAAAAAGACATCATATTCTTTATCTTCGTCAAGCTCCTCTTCAGTAACAAACCATAAACAGATGTTCTTGGCATATAAATAAATCTTTACTTCCTGCCTGTAATAAATGTATAATACTAGTGTTACTATTGTTAAAATCAGGAAGGCTACAACCGGGAATACTATCGACAGAATGAGAGCTGAAGATGGTTTGCACAGATCAGCTTTTTCAACTAGATACTGCTTTTCCTTCTGACAAAACACGTCTGTTGGTTTTACCTGAAAATAAATAAACGTTTACTTATATAACTATCAAATATTAAATACGTCGCACCGGTCAAAAGTCCCCGGCCTACCCATGAGATGGCGACTGTAATGAATTATCCACATGACATTTCGGTAGTACCAACCTTCAAAAGCATACTGTCAAAATGTCATGTCATTCGGATTATTATTATATTATTCGGATATTATTAGTGCTTGAATTAACAATATTTTTGATTTTTATAAACAATGGATTCAAAGCAATTTTGTGTGTTAATTGATCACTGTTATTTCATCGGAAAAATACCGTCCAAACTGAGCAATGGCTCAAAAACTATTACCGGGACTCTGCTACATCGATTATAACCAGTAAATGATGCTTTGCTGAATTTACCATTTTCCTTATTTACCTTATTCCCAAAAACATTGAAAAAACGCCGAAAATTATTATGGAAAACAGCAAAGTGAAGTTACAATTAAAGAGGTGGATTCCAAAAGGACTTAAGTAATTTTTTTTTCACATTTTGAAGTTTTAGTGTTGGATCTGATTCTCTAGCATCATTTCTAACATTAGAAAAACAATTCATGCCATAACAGCTTAAGTCAAATATACTATATAGATTACAAATCGGTAATGTTTTCCAAAAATGCTTTAGTCCATTTCATCATGCGCAATTCCAGCTGTCAGCATCTATTTGCTGTGAGTTTTTGGTTATATTGACTGTTTGAGGTGAAACAAGTGAGTAATCGAAAACGTATGTTATAACTATAAAATGAGTTTAGATTCTACAACAAGTGATTTTTCAGTATCTGTAAACGACATGAATAGTGCTAAGAAGAGGAAGCGAAAATGAAGACCTGTGGTACAAAAATCTAAAGAAATTCGCAAGAAATAGTAAAGAAGCTCATTCAGATCCTCGCATTGTTTGTGCTCATAAAGGTGATGTTTGTAAAGCATATCTATTGACCCCTAATGATGTAAGTAGCTTTTATAATAAAATATACTCACATAAGACTGCTGTTGATCAGAACAACTTCGTATTCAAATACCGTCTCAATCAAGAGTCTAGACAACATAGGCCTAGAAAGAAAACAAATCCACGATCTAGAACAGTTACGAAATACTTCATACGACAGACAAATGGTGTTTTATTAAGTGTGTGCAATTCCACATTCCTGTCCATCACACAATTTTCATCAAAAAGATTGAATCGATTAGCTAAAGCTTTAAAAGAGTCAGAAGAATGTCCTCGTGAAAAGCCAGGTAGAGCTAAGACAAAACCTAAAGATTCAAGTAAGGCTCAATCAATGATTGATTTCATAAACTCATTAAAGTACTGTGAAAGTCATTATGGTCGAAATAAGAGCGTAACAATTGTGGCGTATTTGAAAACAGGCTCAAAAAGAACAGAAGAAGTCACTTGGATCTTACTCAAAGTTCTTCAAGATCTTCCAGACGAAATTAAATCTAAGTTTTGGCAGTCCAAAAACAGACGTTTATTCATTTTGTGATCTAACAAAAAGTGAAATAAATTTACGCAAAGACCTTCAAGAAAAAGCTTCCCTTATTACTAAGTACAGATTGCACAATTACGAGCTAAGAAATTTTATGAACTGCTTAAAAGAACAGAAGCTAATGTAGTTAAGGTATCTCTTGACAGGAACAAAACTAGCTTTTTCCAAAACTATGAGTTGGTGAGGTATTTTATTCTCGACACATTTGGCTTTATAACCTTACTTTTGTATTGATGGAAGATACACAAGGTTCTACTAATACTTTTGTGTACACATGGACTGAAAACCAGAGTGTGCGAGGCTCCAATAAAGTAGTTTCAGAAATTTTTGGGAGATTTTGGAAGACAAGTTTAAAAATGTACCAGCGAAATCATTGACACTTTAACTATTTTCTGTTGCTTGTAGTGGACAAAATAAAAATCAACATGTTTTGGGTTTTCTACTTAGTTATTGTGCAGACTTCCAGAGCGTTTAGTGATATTCAGCATTGCTTTCCAATCAGGGGACATAGCTATATGCCGTCTGATAGAGTATTTAAACTCTTTGAAAAAATATTTAGAAGAAAAGAAACAAGAGTTGAACCAGAGAAGTACTAAAAAGTGTTTGCATCTTCAGCTACAGTTAAAGTTTTAGGAAAAGACGAGTTTTAGTTGTGCAGAACGAGTTTTATTGAAGAAGCTCCATTTTTTGATGCGTGACCAACGAGCTTTTTCATTTTTAAATAAAAGTAATAAAGACATTGAAGCTAAAAATACCTACTGTGGTGATTCTAGTACTTTTAAAGTTATAAAAAAGAATGCAATTTGCTGGGAGTGTACAGTACAGTGAAGTCTACGCCATTAGTGAATTATGTAAACGAAAAGAAGAAAAAAAGATGTGGAAAAACCTTCTCAAATTTATTTCATTATCTGAAAGTTCAAAAAACTTTTATAATACTGCACTTATCAATGTGCAAAATGGTGCCAACGATAATAAAATTGTAGTGTACAATGAACTAGAGTCTTTTATTTGAAAGAATTTTCAAATTTTGACAAAAATGTGAATAATTGATTTTGATGAATAAAAATTAGTTTTTAATTATGTACTTAGATAGTTATTAAACCTTTGCTGACTTCTTAAAGACATGCTCTGATTATCAATAAACTTATAAATGAATAATAATATTAAAAAAAAACCCAAATGTTTAACTTCTTAAAAGCCATAATTTTGTGTTCAAATCTTACTTTCAATTGTCTTGAAACAAGAATTTGAACTGCAAATTACATGACATGATTACATTCCAAAGTAACACTTAATTATATTCTTATAACATAGAAAAAAAATTCGTTCCTAAAAAATTTACTTTTTTGACTTAAGACCATTTGGAATCCACCTCTTCAATTGATAGTAAATTCACACTCTAAAGTAATCATTAGTGTTTGTTCATATAGCAGGGAAACTTCAAGGTAAAATTCCCTGGTACTTATGTACGCTGCTAATGAATAGTTCTAAATAGATACCTAAGATCGGTATTACAGAGTAATGGGAATATAGATAGAGATGGATGCAGAGAGTTGAGGAGCTCGCGTGCAAAACCAGATATATCCACTTTTTACACAAAATCATGTTTTGGTGGTTTCTGGGTCTAAGCCATCTACACATTGATTATCGTGCTTAATAAAAGTAGTGTATTTAAGTTTTATATTAAAAATTGTATATTATGGAGGAGGATATTAGTGTAAGTGAAGGAAGTGATGGAAGCAGGAAAAGAAAAAGAACGCGAGAACAAGGGAAGCGAGTAAAAAGCAAAGGTTAGGTATTGTTTTAAATTTTAAAACTTTTACTAATTTTTTTTTGTAAGTTTAGGTATTTAGATCCGACCCTAGATTAGAAGGTTTTACACGTCCTTGTAGTCATATGGTAAAACATATGAATGCTGCAAAGCGAAACAAAAGATATTATAAGTCTTAAAAATCCGCCAGATGTAAATATATGTCTGTTGTGCCAGTTAAACGACGCAGACAAAATAAAGAAATGAAAGAAAGGAACGCAACAGTTTTTATTCTCATCAATTAGTTGTATGCTTTTTGCTGCGTTCCTATGACGTCTCGTAATCCGATATTCTATGTCGGACCGAAGATTTGGCTGGAAGAGGAGCCATTCAAATTGGTTCTGCTTTATTTCATCATCTTCAAAGTTTGAATTATGAAGGAGTACATCTTCTCAGACTATTCTGCGATGGATGTGGAGGCAGAATAAGAATTCACATATCATTTCACAACCTAATATATTGGCAAAAAACCAGTCCCCAGATAATTTGACAGAAATAATAATAACATTTCCAGTCCGATGACATAGCTTTCTACCTGTGGACCAATCATTCGGTAGAGTTGAGAAATCTTGAAAAGACATCCAGTCATAACGTCTAAAGAAAAAATACATAGAAATGTATTCGGAAGTAGGTTCGGTAAAAACACTAGGTTCTGACTGGCAAATGTATGATGTTAAAGAACTGGAAAAAGTGTATAAGAAAATAAATGGAATTTCTGAGTGCAAAAAAATCCACTTGAAAAAATGTGTGAATAAAAATAATGAAACTACTATTAAAGTAAAAAAGTTTCAATTTTATCGTTTCACAGCATCAGGTGACACAACTTGTGAGTCGCTTGTCAAGAAGGGAAAAATCAGAAAAATATACGGCTAAGTAGGTTACCATTGAGTAATTCAATACCCGATAAGAAGAAAAAAAGTTTGAATCATTTGATGAAAAGAGCATTTTGGTGAAGATTGGCGAAACAGGGAAGACTTTTTGTGGTACAAAAATTTATTACACAGTAACGGAGAAGAAACCGTAGATATTTCGGAAAAATAATGAAACCCAAGAAGATGGAGACAAGCTATGCGATTGCCTGCACGAAGAGACTGCAATACATTATTTAAATTTGTTCGTTCTATTTTGCAAATATTACTTTAACTAACTTGTTCTGTTTATTTAATGAAAAATAAATATTTTTTTTCACTCACAGTGTGTCATTTTGTGTGCAAAACCGGATATACCCAATGTTTTTTTACTAATAAAAAAATGCTAAAAAACTTTAGAAGTGGATATATCCGGTTTTGCACGCGAGCTCCTCAGTTAGAGTGAGATGGATAAAATGGAAAAAAAGAGAATGGTATGTTGTATGACATAAGGGGAAAGGCAAAAAGACGATAAACACAAAATAATATTCAAAATCATCATAGTTATAAAAATATACTTACTATTGTGTAACGATTTTGGAGAAACAATTGTAGATCAAAAGCAGAGCATCCGCATGACCAAGGATTATAAGCCAATTCCAATTTCTTTAAACTCTTTGTTGTGTTAATAATTTTGAAAAGTTCAGGGTCAATGTGTGTCAGGCTATTGTACGTTAAGTTGAGTTTCTGAAATAAAAAAATATAAACTAGAAAATAGTCAACAACAATTTTGGATTTAACAGTTGAAATTAGAAATATCAATTGTAAGTTTAGAAAATTTGAATATAATTTATTTTTATTCTTTTACAAATTCACAGCGGTGGTTCCGCAGCCCCAACTAATACTCTTTAAGATATCTACGAATACGCGTGTCGCATATAAAGTATGTTCAGACAAACAAAACACAAATAGTGTTACATTATCATGCAATTTTGTATATGGTAATTATTGATGAATTATATTAAATGGAGGCACAACAACAAAAAAGGGGTGTTCAAACAATATTTAACGACGTTTGTATGTAATATGCCATGTTATTTTTTCCATGATGAAGACCACAACGGTATCCACGGAGGAGAAGAACATCTTCGGTACGGTGTGTATGACGGAAGTGGCGACCTCTGATTTTAGGGTTCTTATAAAATTAAAAGGGTAGGCAGAACCCGTTAGCGGTAGATCCCGTAATCCGTCTACTAGAGGGAGACTCTGAACCCAAACTCCTCGTCCACCAGGTTGGGGGTTAAGGCATTGGGCTAACTACCCAGTACTTGTAAAAAACATAACAATGTTAAAAAACCTAATCACACACCTCAAAAAAGGACGGCACAACAAAGACGACATAAGTTTCCAAAAAGACAACGATATTTTGGGTATAGTCGGTTCGCTATATTTACGCGGGTTTCGGATTAACAAAATTATGCTAATGACTCATTGATATCAGTTACAGTAAACGACTTCCCAGAAAATTAGGTAAAAAACTGCATTTATGGTCATATTTTAAAATATATTAAAATAACATTAGGGTAGGAATAATTTTGTTACAATATTGCAGTTGAATTGATTCTTTGCCAGTGTTGACATTGTATGTTTGGTGGAAATATTTAAAAATGCCTAGACGTGTGTTAGATGTAGATAGTCTAATTTGTAGTGTACATAAGTATTTTACGGATGAAAAAGAAAATGGCGGTCCTTTAAAATCGGTAATGTCTGTTCAACAACGCGTATGTGATGCTCTAGGAGTTAGTGAAACCAAACTAAGAGGAGTATTACAAAATCGCAATAATGAACGGCCGAAAGAAGAATCACCGAAAAACTCGCCTATCATTGAAAACTAAAGATATTCCAGGATAAAAAAAATTTGAAATTCGTGATACCATTTATCGAATGCGAGCCAACAAGGAACATGTGACCTTAAATACAATTCTCTCGGAATTAAAAGATAGAAAATTTGACGAAATTGGCAGAACAAGTCTATGGCAAGTGATACATAATTTGGGTTTCAAATTTCAAAAGGATGATAACAGAAAAGCCCCTTGTGAAAGAAGTTCTGTTGTGCATAAAAGAATTAACTTTAACTCGAAGAAAATATTCTAAATTAAAAGAAGAAATGGCAAATATTTATATATTTAGACGAAACATGGATATTTTCTAGGGGCGCAACCAAGAGAATATGGCAAGATGATAACGTAAAGTCTATCAAACATACTGATGGAGAAGGGAAGCGACACATAATTTTACATGCATGGAGTGAAATCGGGTTTTATAGAAGGTGCTGATTTAATATTTTCATCTAAATCAAAATCAAGTGACTATCACGATAATATAAACACAGAAATGTTTGTAAAATGGTTACGTGAAAAACTTCTCCAGGTTTAAGTGAGCCCAGCGTAATTATTTTAGACAATGCACCTTACATTCTGAAACATTAAATTATTAAAACAAAAGTCCAACGAATTCTTGGACTGTTAATAAAATTAAAAAATGGTTGACAAAGGAACATATACCATTTACACAACATATTTTAAAATCAGAATTATTACGCTTGGCAAATATCCACGCAAAACCAAAAACCTTTATTGTGGATCAGATTATTGAAAGTTACGGTCATCAAGTTTTACGTCTACCACCGTATCATTGCCAGTTTAATCCCATCGAATATATATGGGGAATAGCAAAACAATATTATGACAACCATATTGGGCCTAACGGTTATAGCGACAACGCAGTTCGGGAAACTTGGCGAAAGGCACTTTCAATTGTATCTCCAGAAGTGTGGTGCAATTGTATATTCAAGTCCGAGAAACTAATAGAAGATTGGTGGACTCGTGAAAATAAAATAACACGAAATAAGTCCAATCATAATAACAATTAATGGTGATGACAGTGATGATTATGACGATCATGATATTTTTGATGATAATGACTGATTTCATTTTTGTTGGCAAGTTAAATTTTTTATATTTTCATTAGAAATTCTCTCCATGGAACAAATATACATAGACCATATTTTCTGTGTGAAGTGTAATATAAAATTATTATTAGGTTTATATTAGCCCACATTAGACTCCATTAATGAAGTAATTCTCCTTATTATACTGTCAATTATATAAAAGATTTTCCATTATTATTTAATTAAAAAAAGTTATGGATTATTTTTCATTTCATTTGACCAGTTGATATTTCCCAAAGAGCAGGTAATTAAAACTGGGGTACTTACAATAAAATTTTTAATCCGAAACCCCGCGTAAATATAGCGAACCGACTTTACATGGAACGTTCAAGGTAAATAAAAAAAACTCAATGAAGTCTTACATGAATTAACAGAACTAAAAATTAGACATAGCAGCAGTCATTACCGAAACAAAAAAGAAGGGAACCGGCTCTGAAAATCTAGGAAAATATGACCATTTCTATAGTGTAGTACCAAAAGAATGTAGAGCTCAAGAGGAATTTCTTTAATGATTCACAGAAGACTACGAAAGTTTATAACAACCTGGGAAGCCATAAGTGAAAGATTAATTAAAGTAAATATGTATCTTCACGAATATAAACTAACAATTATGGGTGTATACGCAATAAATTACGACGCATTAGCCAACGCTAAAGACGCGTTTTTTGAACAGCTTCACGAAGAAATATCGAAAATAAGTCAATCGCGGGGCATAATATGAATGGGGGATATTAACAGTAGAGTAGGAAGAAAATATGCGGATGAAATAGTAGGAAAATACGGAGAAGACACCACGAACAACAATGGTGAAAGATTAATAGATTTATGCAACCAGAATCAATTCCGAATCTTAAATGGATACTTTCCACATAAACTAATACACAGCTATACATGGATACAGGAAACACGAAACATAAAATCAATAACCTATTGTATTATAACAAAACAAACAACCCGACTGAAGAGTACAAGATGTAAGAGTTCAGAGAAGCGCAACATGCGGTAGCGATCACTATTTATTACGTTCAAAAATACACTTCCCAATCCAAAGACAACATAGAGAAACATATATAGACATAAACAAGACAGAAAAGACACAGCAACAAAAATATGACATCAGAAGCCTAGATGAAGAAAGTATCCAAGACTTATTCAAAAATATATTGGATGAAGAAGCTACAAATTCCCGCCCCTAAGAAATAACGACCAGTTATATGAACATATACAAACCTGTTTACACGAAGCAGCATTTGAAGCAATGGGATACTACATAAAACCTAAGTAAACAATACCATACTGATGGGATCACGAAATAGAGGAAGGAATAAAAGGAATTGGAAATTTTTGTCCAACTTTAAAACAATGTTTTTTTATGGGTTTTTTCCGTTCTTTCGAATAGCATAGGTATTATTATCATTTTCTGCCCCGCCGAAAAGATAAAGGCCCTAACACGCAAACTGACTAAGAGCAATACAGAGGATATGGCCCTACACACGCAAACGCACTAAGAGCAATATAGAATGCGAGCCTGATTATATCATATATACATGGCGTTGGTAGTTGCGCGCCGCTAATATCAACTACCGTGTGGCGCAACTATCAACGCTATGTTTTCTGTTACAATCAGGCTCCCTGGATATGCGGGATGTCGGGCTAAGACATGAAGGCCAAAACAGTTAGAGGAAAGGCACCAAATTTGAGACACTTTTTTTGAAAAACAAATATAAAACAGAATATTTAAAATTTTTAAAACATTCATTTCGAAAACTTAAACTTAATGTTTCTAGACACAACAAAACAAAAAAAAGCGAATAAAACATATATTTTTGCAAAAAAATACATTTAATTTTTTTGCGACATTTAATATTAAAAATAAAAGGTGCCCTAATTTGGGATAGTCAGGTATCTAAACTTGAGACAGGTACCTTAATTTGAGATACTATTCAAAAAGTCCCTTTCCTCGCAGAAAAGGCAAATAAATGTGCTGGACTTTATTTCTCCACAGTCTTCATGTGCCCACCTGCCACATTGGTAACACTTTGCCCATCGTTCGCCATATCTATCGTCGGAAAATTTGCCGGTGCAAAATAAACATTCCGCGTCGTTTTCTTCACTTTCGTTGGACGATGAATCAGCTAATGGAAAGTTTTACACTGCTATCTGAGCTTGAACTCGAAGAAACTTTCCGCTTCCTTCTTGATGTTTTGCCTTTTGATGTAGAAGGTTGATCTAACGTCTTCATCTGCTATTTCTTCTTCGGGCATTGCTGTTTTTTTTGATCTAACACCTTTTGTTGAACATGTTTTTTTCTGGAGCAAATACACCATCCAAGTTTAGCTGGGGTACTAGTTTTTTTGCTTTTTCTTCTGCAAACTTTGCTCTAATTCTTCTTTGTAGGGTGTTAAAGTAATTATTGAAGCCTTTCCTGATCTGGCATGTGGTTTTTTAGTTGTATCTTTCTCGTAGAATCTAGGAATTGGGACAGATGTCTTTCGGAGAAACAAGTTGTTGATGAGGTAGTGGTGGACTAGGAGTTCTATGTTCTTGTAATTGGATGATTTGCTTGTTCATGGTTTATTTCTATTATTTGTTCATCCTTTTCGTTTTGTGTTTCTAAGTGCTCTTGAATTCCAAAATTCAAAGTCCCTAAAAATATGGCGACAAATAGGGACCAGTCCAGTTTTGCGGAAAACCATTGCAAGATATTTCCATCGTCGCAGCTTTGTTATTACGCTTTACAAACAATACTGGCAACGGCGTAAGGCGACACAACACTCAACTGATTTTCTCTAAGCCAGTTTTCTATTGCTTGTGCATAGTAAGTTTTCAGCGGTGCCATAAAAGCAACATCCAACGGTTGCATTTTATGTGTAGAATGTGGTGGGAGGCAAATAATCGTCACATGATTCTGTTTGGCCAAATCTATTAGAGCAACGTTTCTCGTATGAGAATAGTGACCATCAAGGACGAGAAGAACAGGGTCTGCAGCTGAAGGTTTAGTGAATTTTATGAAGTGTTGAAGCCATCTAGTGAAAATATCGGCCTGTACCAACCTGACACATGGCATTCTGCGATTGCTCCAATGGGAGCTCCTAGCATCAACTCTTGATTTCATATTTTTTCTGGGGAAGATTAATAATGGTGGTACGAAAACTCCTGCAGCATTCATACATGTAATAGCAGTAATCAGCTTGCCCCTTTCTGCTGAAGTAAGTGACGAAACCTGCTTCTTCCCTCTCATGGAAATTACTTTACTATGTTTGTGCTGAACAATTGGTAAGGCCCGTTTCGTCTACATTGAATATACGTTGTGCAGGGTTAGTAAGCTTAATTATTCTGGTTCATACAGGTCAAAGAACTTGGATACATTTTCAGGAGTAAAAGATTTTACTCGTGCACATGACATTCCCTGAGGAGTACGCATTGAAAGCGCCGGATGTCTTTTCAGAAAGAGCTTAACCATTTCTTTCCGGCTGTTTTTTTGACTCCGCTAAATGGATGTGCTATTGAGTTTCGTATTGCAAGTTGAAATGCCAGTCGTTTTATATCACGCGCTCTTAGTCCGAAATAACGTTGCTCCATAATTAGGGCATACTCAACCAACTCATTTTCTAATTCCAAAGGAAGAATAGGTCGGCGCCCAATTGATATCCCGACAAGTTCTTCTGGAGTCTTGTCTGATTTCACATATCGTTCTAAGGTACCTTTTGGTACTCCAAAAAACTTTTGAGGCCTTCAAATAGCCCATCTCTCTATTTCTTACTGTATTTACAGCACGTATCATATTATCTGCGTTCCATTTTTTATTTTTTGGCGGCATCTACAAACAACAAAACACATAAAAATAAAAAATTTACAAGGGGTCCTAATTTGAGACACTCTCAAATTTTGGAACCTACAGGTATCTCAAATTAGGATTTTTCCGTTAAAAATAAAAACGCATATTTTTTGGTTATGTATGACACACAATTATCGTTTAATTTGCATAAAATGTATTAACTAATATTAAACTAACAAAAATAAAAAATAATTGGAGTAAATGTAATCATCTTACCTTGATGTATTGTAAGTTTTTAAAAATTCCGAAAAAAATTTGTGTAATGTGTAAATCAAAATTACCGTCGACAAAACAACAAAGGTCACTTCTAAGCGTCAACTAAAAGCAGGATCTACCATTACTTCACCGAATGATCAGTTTTTAATATTTTTAACTAGATGTCACACTATCGTACACAAATATACGACGGTGTCTCAAATTAGGCGCCTGTCTCAAATTCGGTGCTTTCCCCTAAGTACATATAAAAATATAAAATAAAATAATAATAATATAAGAATGGGTATAAGGCTCTTGTATCTAAGCGGAAGAGTAAGACATGGACGAGCTTATGAATTTATATAACAAGGATCTCAAAAGTCATGGAACTATATAGATATGCGTTTGTGTATAAATGCATGTACATTGTGATATAATATCAACGTATATATGTAGATATATATTCGCTAGCTTTTAATTCCACAACTTTTGAGTGTACAAGTGCGTTCTAATTCACGATTCATTTTTCAGAGTCTTTTGAGGTTATGTAGTAAAAACATGAAGAAAATGGGGTTTTTCGGTTTTTCAGAAAGTTGTGAGATAAAACTAATGCTTTGAATAACTGATTTTGATTGTAAAGGGAAAGATAACATGTGAAAATGTAAATTACCATTCATTTAGACAGTAACTTTAGAGGTTATATAGCGAAAGCTTAAAAACAACGCCGAAAAAAACCGGGGGTTTTCGTTCTTTTTAGCATACTGCAGGAAAAAAATTATAGTTTTAATAGCTTGTTTCGATTGTAAAGGTAAAAATACATATAAAAATATAAATTATCATTAATTTAGATGTCTGTAGTTAAGGTTATGAGTTATCCATCTCACTACAAAACCTAATTTGTTTATTTTATTAATATTTTTTTTTATTTTAAAAAAAACTAATATTATTACATCTTATGGCAGTATAAATAAATTTTTTATTTTCTATGTTACACTTATTTTTTTTTGGTTTGTTCCTATGCCCATACAATTTATTGTTAAGTGGGTGGAGGTGGCTTCAGAAAAATACCAAAAAGCAGTTTTTTCGATTTTTTAGGCATTTTTCCACGTTGAAAATGATAATAATCCCTATGCCATTCGAAAGAACGGTAAAAAAACCCATAAAAAAAACATTGCTTTAAAGTTGGCCAAAAATTTCCGACATAACCTAAAATATTACTGAATATTTCAAATATTTTTCCTTGGCTCAATTTTCAAGCTAAAAATCTGAAAAAAATCAGGTAGTATTGTATTATTAAACTACGCTTTCATGAATTTTTTCAGATTTTTTGCAGCAATACAGCGTCTAAAAAAATTTTTTTTTCTTTTAAATACGTTTTTCCATAGCGAACCCCCAGAGGCACCTAAGGACTTGAAAGTTTAACCGAGTGAGTTTTTTAATTATGTCCTTTCGAATGGCCAGGCCCAAAACTAAATCGAGCATGGTGCAATTTTGAACATCTTATCCCGCTATAGCCTTTAAAAGACAACTATATTAACAATATTTAAGCTCCAAATCATTACAAAACAAAATAAAATATAAAGAAAAACAAGCAGACGTACGAAGGAAAATCTCTAAGAAGAACTGGTCTTTTGAAAGAAACTGGCAACGAATAAATACTTATTTAAGGAGGAACCAGAAGCACGAAAACTGGACACTGATAAAAAATTGAGAAAAGAAAAGAATAAAGAAGTAATAAAGAATTAATAATAAATAAGTAATATAAAACCTGAAGACTGGGAAGAGTATTTCAAAGAACTTTTGGTAGAGAATAGATTCGAATTTCAAGAACATAGAAATCAAAACCAAGTGCATAAGGATTACAAGGTTACATCCTTATAACAATTTTCTGTGGCAAAAAGATTCTTTGTCTAATGCCACTTCTCTCTTCATACACAGACACACACAACACAAGAATTAATAAATCTTTGCAAACTATGACCCTCGTACATGATTAGAAGATATGCTTTCATTTCTACACTTCGTTTCTAAACAAATTTGGGAATTTTTAAATCTTTTTTTTATTAGTATTTAGTATTAGTATTTTTTATATTTTTAATGATAAAATTATGACGTTATATCATTTTATTCTTAGTTTTGAAATGGTTTACTGTTATTAAAAAAATAGCACAAGAATTTGCATGATATGTTACTTTGCCAAAATATTTACTTACAAACTCTTTTCAAGAGATATAAATATTATAACATGGAAGTTCCAATCACATACGGAGGTCACGATTACGATAAGAGTAATTAAATATAGAGAAACGTGTATAGCAGAATATTTTTATGATCATTTCTTAAAAATGTTGATAATCATGGAATAAATTGGAAAACATAGATAAAACGTGATACAACGCCAATATAGAAACTTATAGAAGCGATAGAGAAAGGCAACTGTAAACATGATGACGGCCAACGTCTGAATACGGACACGACACCTAAAGAAGAAGATAGAAGCTTCTCTCCAATAAGATATTTAGCAGCCATAACAAAGCATTTTGTGATGTTATATTATCATATCATCTTTGAGTTGTTTTAATAAGAACAAACTATTAATTATGCTTATCCACAGGTATTTAGTTCTTTACCACACAAATATTACAACTAAGAATTATTATGCAGCTGACTTATAAAATGCGATTATCTCGAAAACGGTTGAATTTTAAAGTTATTAACAAGTTTACCTTTTTTAACACAAATAGCGCTAAATAAAGAGCAAAATAGTTATGCAAGTGCAAATTTATGCCACATATGTGGCGTCATCTATCAGCTACATCAAAGTAGGTATAAAATTATAATTTCACCTACTAACAAGCATCCAATTATAAATGTTTATCCATACATATTTACAAACGTGAGAGTTATAGCGAAAAATAAATAAATAACTTAAGGACTACACTGTCAAATCCCTAACCGATGCGAAATCATTATGGCAGGTGATTTTAACAGTAGAGTAGGCCAAGAAGAAAACAGTGCAGTAGTAGGACGACATGGAAAACCTACAAGAAATAATAATGGCGAAAGACTGCTAGATCTGTGCGAACAATACAATTTAAGAATCACAAACACCTTCTATGCACACAAAGATATACACAAATATACCTGGAAACACCGCTCTAGAGACCAGAAAATCCATCATCGACTATATTATAATGAGACAAAAACCAACACTAACAGTTTTAGACGTTAGGGTAAAGAGAGGAGCTGACTGTGGAAGTGATCATTACCTAGTAATCGGAAATATGACCATTACCGAGATTGGGAAAATACGAAACAGCAAATGTAAATAAGAACGTAACAACAAATAAAGAGCACTATAATCTACAAAGTCTAGAAGATAACAGCGTGCAGTATTTTATACCAAAGAAGGTTAGATGGAAAACTGGTAATAGAAAATAGAACAATAGAAGAAGAATACAAGCACATAGTACACAGTATTAAAAAAGCAGCAGAAGAGGCAATAGGTACTCAAAGACGCGCAAAACAAAAACCATATTGGTGGGATGAGGGAATAGATAAAATGATAAAGGAGAAAAAAGAAACATACCTAACATATATAGATAAAAAAGACGACCCCTTTAAAGAAATATATAAAAACCTAAATAAACTGGTGAAGACGGAAGTAACAAAAAGGAAAAATAGATCTTGGGAAAAGAAATGCGAATACATAGAACAAATGATTGGAGGATCGAAAAGTTCAGAAGCCTGGAGAAATTAGATTTAAGTAACATAACAGAAAAAGACTGGGTAGACTACTTTGAAACAGTTACTACAAGAAGGACGACAAAATTTTCAATACGAAAATGCAAACAGAGACATACGATCAGAAGTCATTGAATTGAACATGACAAATGTCGTAGAAGCGATAAGATCTTTTAAACTTAAAAAAGCGCCAGGCCCAGGAAACATCTCACCAGAATTTATTAAATACGGCTCAGCTAAACTGTGGGAAATGCTCAAAGATCTGTTCCAACGATGCCTGAATGGAGAAGAGACCCCGTTAGAATGGCGTGAGGCCTATATAACCCCAATATACAAAAAAGGAGCACGAAACAATGTCAGAAACTATAGAGGAATTGCTTTCATCCCTACTATAGGACGACTGTACTCCCAAATACTTAGAAACCTCATAGAAGAAGACATTCGTATGAAATAACCAGAAGAACAATGCGGATTCAGAGCTGGAAGATCGACTATAGATAATCTATTTACACTTAAAATATTAATCGAAAAACGACAACAAAGAAACACATATAGCCCTGATAGATCTTGAAAAGGCATATGATAATGTGCCGATAAATAGTTTATGGAGTGAAATGCAAAACATGAAAATAAAACCTTCGTTAATAATAGCAACTCAAAAGTGGTATGTAAACAACACCGCATCAATTAAAATAGGTGGCAAACTTAGTGAGAAATTCAACATTACGAAGGGGCTACGACAAGGATGTTGTTTATCACCTACGCTGTTTAAAATATATCTGGATCGATCTCTACAAAAGTGGCAAAGACAAGCAAGAAATATGGGAATACAAATAGATGAGGATATTCTCTATACACTATTCTTCGCTGATGAACAACTGGTGGTAGCAGAAGATATAGACGACCTCAGCTATATGGTTAGGAAACTATAAACAGCGTACGAAGAATGTGGACTGACAATGAACTTACAAAAATGCGAATATCTCTCAGTGGGGAAAAATACAGTCGAAGACCTGACATTGGAGAGTGACAAAATCAAAGGAACAAATAGAGTAAAATACCTAGGAGCAGTGTTTACAAAAGACGGAAATAGCCATGAAGAAATAAATACAAGAATAAACAAAGGCAGAAACATTACCAAATGCCTAAACTCCATTCTCTGGGATAAAAAAATCACAAGAACGACGAAAAAACGAATATATAAGACGTTGGTTGAGCCGGTGGTAACATACGGAGCAGAGATATGGGACACTAGTAAAAGAAACAGGAAAAAAATTACAAGCTACCGAGATGGATTTTATGAGAAGAAGCTGTAGATTGACAAGGATGGACAGAATCCGCAATGAAGAAATAAAACGTAGAATGGAGCAAGAAAAAGACATTATAAATGAAGTCCAGAAAAAACAAACTAACTTGGTTCGGTCATGTCCACAGAATGGCAGACGAGAGGTGGCCAAAGAAAATATTAAAATGGATCCCAACCGAAAGAAAGAAAAAAAGGCGTCCAAGAAGAAGCTGGCGAGATGACGTGAATGAAGCGATGGAAGGAAGACAGCTAAATGAAGCCGACACCCGAGATAGGAAACGATGGAAACTAGGGACAGGAAAACAACGACAGTTGGAAAACAACCTGTAATATATATATTATATATATATATATATATATATATATATATATATATATATATATATATATATATATATATATATATATATATATTTAACAGAAAATGGTTGACTTCAATTAGTCCAACCGTAAATATTATTAATTTTATCTGACTTGGCCCATTGTTAAGACCTTGTACCTCAGGTAAATCATTGTTACCTGAAATAGGGCCTTTTATACTATTATCGGTTAACCCAGGATGTTTATAGTCGGCAATAATTGAAGTCAACCATTTACTGCTAAACAAACTTTTAGTTTTTCTTATCTTAGTTGACTTACATTATTTAAAAAAAAAATTAAAAACTTACCTCAATTCGCATAGGTATCCATTTTAAGTCTTTGATGCGATTATTTGATAAAATTAATTCCGTAACATTTTCATATCCCATAGTAGAATTAAGGCCACCTTCAATGAAGTTGTTATCCAAATCAAGTTTGATTTTGTTTTCCGGAATTGTTAATCTTGGGAAATATGTCAAATTTCTATTTGAACAATTGACATGAACAAAATCTGAATGTGGATTCCATAAGCAGAAACACTCCTTCGGACATATTATGCTAGACACCACACACGATATATCATCTGGTTTAAGTTCAGCCACCAGTATATCTTCATACATGGTAGATTTATCACAAACAATTCCATTTATTTCGAGATCTACTCGTGAGCGGACCACTAAAACAATTATTATTTATTAATTACATGATATATGTAGAAATGTTGAATTTGGTGAATACAAATAGCTTCTATTTTTAGACTTATTTAACAGAAAATGTCTTAAGAAAAAGGTCTATAACAAAAATATAACTAAATAAATATTTTAAAAAATTAAATTTTATTCCAATAAAAATAAGAATACTATAGAACTATAAAGTGCATTAGCGTAATTAAGAGTGTCTTTTCTATTATTATTGTAACGAAATAGCCCACCTCTAATGCGTGGTACGTATCACAATTCTTAAAAGGATGAATCTAGAATATTCAATTGTTGGCGTTCTCAATAGCGTCTGTCTTAGATGCGCTTCAGACGGGAAGAATGGAGATGGACTACTCCAGATGATTGTAGTGATATATATATATATATATATATATATATATATATATATATATATATATATTATATATATATATATATAAATAAATAAATATATATATATATATATATATATATATATATATATATAATATATATATATAAAAATATCAAGGACAGTAACGGGTTACTGGTAAACAACAGACAGTTGAAGGTAACTGGGAACGACCCAATACTAAGGAAGCAATAAAAAACAGGTGCTTCAAAGTGAGTGTCTTTTATTAGTAGTCAAGCTTTCGCCACATAATTTTGGGCTTCATCAGAACTTGCTGTAATGGAAAAATATTCTTTACAATCATCGTAATTAATGATGTTATTTTTAATATTACCTTAACGTTGACACTATTTCTTAGTGTAAATTATTGCAGATGTGGAACTACACATTGTTTTCCAAATACAAACCAAAACGCATCTCCTACTTAGAGGAAGACGGCAAACAAAGCTTCAATTAAATAATTATTAAATTTGTTATATTTTAATCACCATGTGGCCGGTATTAGAGAGTTATCAAGTGAAAGAGTGAGAATACGGTAACGTTATTTTGACAGCGGAGCATGCGCAATATGAAATGTGAATAACGTAAATGATTTTAACGTTTACGGGCTCCGTTACCGTACGTCGAATAACGGGTTTGATATACGGTAACGTTAGCAGCGAATCGCATCAATTCGTCAAGACTCGGAACTCGCAGATTACAGTCTCTGTTCTGTAATTTTATTTCTGTTCATTATTTAACATGTGTTTTCCGTTTTCTTGGTTAAGCATCTGCGGGAGAAATAAAACATTTTATTATATTTCATTATATTTATCAATTATAAACACAGAAGTAGTAAAAAAGACAAAAAAGGCTGCGTTTTACAAGCACTGATAACCTTTTACTAGTAAAAGAAGTGCGAGGAATCAACCCTCTGGAATGCCCTGTTTTTCAAACCGAAAATATGAAAAATGTTTGGCTTGCTCAGGCTCTAAGCTATCAAAATTGAATACAGAATGTACATTTTGTATGTTATTATTTAAAATATGATTTTATGTTGATGTTTACAAGATGATTTAGTATTAAATCTTCTATAACTTTGTCATTTGCTTCAACTAATATTGCTTGTTCTAAAATGTCTTCCATATTTCTGTAGAAAAAAATTTGAAACGCAAAATGTACAAAATAAGACAAAATATTACCTTGGATGAAAGAAAACATAAAAAAAATAATTATTTTGCTTTCAAATACGATATTTGTCTGACAGCTGCCAACTAATAACGTGAAGCACCAATTCCACCATTTGATAACTCTAAAATTACATATCCGTTAAAACTTTATACCGTAAAAAATACCGTCTACGTGTCAAAATAACGGAAGGATAAAATTTTACTTGATAACTCTCTATTATTTTTGACAAGACAATTGTTAATTAAGTCATGTGTCATATCTACTGTCACTTATCGATACGGCACCTGTCTTAATTACTTCTTCTTTTTGTTGGGTATAAGACACTACCTGATGGATATAAAAATAAAAATAAAAGTTGGAACTATCAGCATCATGATACACTTAGTTCTCTAACAGAAGGTATGTAATACATACATCTTAGCGGAGTGTTGACCACTATATACAACACTAAATACAAACTGAATGAATTTTAAACATGATATGCTTATATAGAACGGGAACTATATACACATGTATGTGTGTGTGCATATGTATATATGTGTATATGTGTATATGGATGTATATATGTGTGTATACATATATTCAATTTTAATTGTGATTTTAAACGAAATTCATTATTCAGTCACAATAATGTGACTGAAGAAAGGTAGTGTCTTATACCCAACAAAAAGAAGAAGTAATTAAGACAGGTGCCGTATCGATAAGTGACAGTCGATATGACACATGACTTAATTAACAATTGTCTTGTCAAAAATAATACCGGCCACATGGTGATTAAAATATAACAAATTTAATAATTATTTAATTAAGCTTTGTTTGCCGTCTTCCTCTAAGTAGGAGATGCGTTTTGGTTTGTATTTGGAAAACAATGTGTAGTTCCACATCTGCAATAATTTACACTGAGAAATAGTGTCAACGTTAAGGTAATATTAAAAATAACATCTTTAATTACGATGATTGTAAAGAATGTTTTTCCATTACAGCAAGTTCTGATGAAGCCCAAAATTATGTGGCGAAAGCTTGACTACTAATAAAAGACACTCACTTTGAAGCACCTGTTTTTTATTGCTTCCTTAGTATTGGGTCGTTCCCAGTTACCTTCAACTGTCTGTTGTTTACCAGTAACCCGTTACTGTCCTTGATATTTTTTATATATATATATATATATATATATATATATATATATATATATATATATATATATATATATATATATATATATATATATATTTATCAAATTATTCTCGACCGTACTGTGTTAAATATTATTTGTAGTCTCAGCAATTGGTCTGTGTGAAATAAAACTCTATTTGTTATTTCTCAATATTTCGTCACGATTTTGTGACTTCTTCAGGAGAAAACTGTAAATTTATTATAATTAATATATGTAAACAAAATGAATATTTCAATACTTACAACTTAAGATTGTAAGTATTGAAATATTCTTAAATAAATAATCTTAAGTTGTAAGTATTGAAATATTCATTTTGTTTACATATAATAATTATAATAAATTTACAGTTTTCTCCTGAAGAAGTCACAAAATCGTGACGAAATATTGAGAAATAACAAATAGAGTTTTATTTCACACAGACCAATTGCTGAGACTACAAATAATATATATATATATATATATATATATATATATATATATATATATATATATATATGCAGCGCTGTTATGAATTAATTTTAGTTGATAAGATATTATCATGCTGTAAGCTTATAAATAAATATATTTGCATAAATTAGAACCGCTCGTTTTATTGAAACACGCTACAGGTGGTGTCGCGGTGTGAGATAATTGATTTATTAAAAAATAAATTCAGCAGTGACTTAAAGACTTTTGAACTTTTAAATATATTGTTCGTCGGGAACATCCGCCTAGTTCGGTAGTGACTTTTGTTAAGAAAAGAGAAAATTTAAAAAGTACGTGTGTGCCTGACCAAAGATGCGAATTGCAGAACTATCAGTAAAACAGTTACGTGAACAATTAAAAGAACAGGATGAAGACTGCAGAGGGTCCAAGAAGATTCTTCAAGAACGACTGAAGAATCTTCTCAACAAGAATGGAGATGACCCAGATAAATTCCATTTTCAATCATCAGAAGAAGTAGTTCTAACAAAGATCGAAAAAATTTCTAGAAAGCATGATGAGAATATTTCCAAAAGATTAGATGAAATGTCTTAAATTATTAAAGACGACGAAAAATTCGAAAATGTTTCTAGAAAATTCGACGAGACTTCTTAAATAATTAATGAAGTATGTAGCCAGAACAATGAGAAATTTTAGAGGTTTCTAGAACATCCGATAAGATACAGAAAAATGTAAACGACGTCGAGGAGAAGATTAAACAATTAGAGACCCTGATAACCAATACAAAAGTGCTATCACCGAGAGACGAAACGACACATCATATGAGATTTAAATTGCCACCATTTGATAGAAAGTCTACTTGGTCCATATACCTTAGACAATTTGAAGATATTGAACAATCATTGGATAGAACACGAAAATTATGTTTCGTTGATTTACGAGGTTGATTTACTGCTTTACGAGGTGATATCCTAAGATCGATTGCTAAGGGTCAAGAAAAATGTTACCAGACCTTGTTCACTCGACTAGATAAACGTTACGGAGATGCCCATCTACAACAAGTCTACAAGGCCTAAGTAAGAAGTAGAATTCAACGAGCAAGTGAAAATTTGCAATAGTTTGAAGCAGATGTTGCTTGTATAGTGCGGTTGTCTTATCTGGAGGTGCCAGACAACATTTTGAAAGAAATCGCTGTGGATACCTTCGTCAATGGGTTGAAAGAAAGTGAAATACAGAATGCTTTACGTATGACTAGCAAGACCAAAAGTTCTAGATGAACCGCTCGCTATTGCCATAGGAACACGAAACAGCTAGGAGTTATAGAGTACGAATCTCTGAAAAGAGCGACGAACAAAACGATAAACTTATGGACGAAATCGTAATGCTGATGCTCAGTTAAGATGGCCATGCAGTGCAAATTGTAATCACTGTATTAAATTAGAGGAACGACTTTGTCCCGTGAGATGAACCACCGTCATTAACGATCAATAGCAGCCTCTACAGCTATAAGATGCCCGAGCAGATGACCCATGTATAAGAAGAGTATTGGATTGGACGCGTGGAAGTGAAAGATCTACTTGGCAAGACATTAGTGCATGTAATAGAGAAATCAAGTCTTATTGGAGCCAATGGAATTGCCTAGTACTAAAAGATCATATTCTATATAGAACCTTTGAGAACGATGATGGTGCAGAATCTAAGCTTCAGTTGATTGTACCTAAAAGTAAAGTGTCAGAAGTATTGCGTCAGTTGCATGACGGTGCATCAGGTGGACACTTTGGTATTACGAAGACCGTGCAAAAGGTTCGAGAACGGTTCTATTGGGTGAACTGTAAAGATAATGTAAGAAGATGGTGCCGGAAATGTGAACTGTGTACAACCAGTAATTGTCCAGTTGGTAAAAAGAGGGCACCTATGAAACAGTACAATGTTGGTAGTCCTATGGAGCAGAGTAGAAATCGAGATTGTAGGTAAATCTCCAGAAACGGATGATGGAAATAAATATATCCTGGTAGCCATTTATTATTTTACGAAATATACTGAGGCATTATTATTTAGAAACTATTTTTGGAAATAAAGTAATTTCTTCTCGTGGTACGATCAAGTGGCCTTCCAGAACACCAGACTTTTCTCCAAATGGTTTTTGTCTTTGGCGATATTTGAAATCAAGGGTCTATCAACATCGTTTTAAAAGAGCCCGATATTTAGCGGAATTGAGGGGAGAAATAATTCATCTTTGTGGGAGCATTAGACCGGAATTGCTCAGAGATATGGGAGTAGCTCTGTACAACAGATTCTGTTTCTGTTCTGCAGAAAGGTGGGATATTTGAATCTCTATTAAATTAAACCATGAAACAGTACAATGTTGGTAGTCCTATGGAGTAGAGTACAAATCGACATTGCAGGTCTATCTCCAGAAACGGATGATGGTAATAAATATATCCTGGTAGCCATGGATTATTTTACGAAATATTTTGAGGCATTATTATTTAGAAACCATTTTTTGGAAATTAATTTCTTCTCCTGGTACGATCGAGTTGCCTTCCAGAACACCAGACTTTTTTCCAAATGATTTTTTTCTTTGGGGATATTTGAACTCAAGAGTCTATCAACATCGTTTTAAAAGAGCCCGATATTTAGCGAAATTGAGGGGAGAAATAATTCATCTTTGTGGGAGCATTAGACCGGAATTGCTCAGAGATATGAGAGTAGCTCTGTACAACAGATTCTGTTTCTGTACTGCAGAAAGGTGGGATTTTTGAACCTCTATTAAATTAAATTTTTGTTTTTGAATATTATTATTATTATTTTATTTTTGGAATTGTTTTTATTTTTATGTTTAGCAATCTACTTTGTTTTTTTTAGTTAAATAATATTTTTAATTCCATATCTATGTAAAAATGTATGTTTTTGCCGAATTGACATGCACTCTAGCTCTTCCGCCTTGGACCTGGTCTAATGCTTCTCTGAATATAGACTCCGAGTACAAATTAAACAGTAGCGGTGATAAGACGTGACCCTGTCTCACTCATATGTTTAGAATATCGTATATCACAATACCACGTTAGATAACGAAATTATATTCAATGAACATGTCTAAGTAAAAGGTAACGCGTGTGCATGTATGTCTTATGCAGTTAGCAATTTTAATCTTAATAAGATCGTAATTATCAGGTATAGAAATTTTCAAATATAGCAATCGCAAGTACTAATTACTGCCTGATTGTGGTTTCCACTTCTGAGCTGTTTAAAAAAAATGCAAATATTTTTATACGAGGATAAAATTATTAGATTATATTTTATATGTAAATGCATGTTTATGGAAAAAATCCCCAAGGTTGCGAATGTATCTGATTAATTTTTTTAATCTATAAAAGTTAGTTGGAGAATGTAGACACTTTAAATAAGTCATTAAATAAACCAACTACAATCCCAGAAACATTTTAAACAAAAAGAGCACAAATACCAATGACCCATAGGAAATTAAAAGGCATTTTTTAGAGTATAGAGATACAAATGCATTTACTGTTTTAGGATGCATCTTGAATATTTAAAATTTCATTGATTCGTTAAAGAAATTAACAGGTTTTAATTTTCTAATGGCTGGAACAATTTTAAGAAAAATTTCGACATCCTCTTCGATGTCTTCTTCAGGGCTTCCGAAGTCTCAGTCTCCCGAGCCCCCAGACAATACTACATTGATCACTATCCAATCCATTACTAAGTAAGTAATATATATACCAGTGGAATTATTATTGGATAGACAGTGAACAACAGTAAAACGATATAAATTTGATATTACGAGTATTTCGCGACATAATTAGAAGCCATATCAGTTTTTTGTTTTAATTCTTAGTAGTAAAATTATACCAACCTGGATCCATGTCATTTTTGTAATAGCGAACTAAACTGTAGACTGAGCAGTCACACAATATAGGATTCTTCCTCAAATCTACTTTTATTTGAAGGTACTTATTATTGGGAGAATATTTTTCAATATACTTATATTGCAATTCCATTGCTCCAAAATCTACTTCTTCAATTTTGTTGTTTTTTAAATCAACAAAACTTAGCGCTTGTCTGGTGTTCACGACAATATCTTCAACCTAAAAACGAAGAAATTAACTTTAATAATTAAATAAGTGTCAAATGGATTTCGAAATGGAACTAGAATACGATAGAGGTATTCGATATGAATGCGGTAATGCAAAGATAGATGGATTTGAATCAAGATATGTATACACACACTTTATTGATTTTGAGAAAGTATTTGATAAGGTTCGGTATGACACACTTATTGACAACTTAACAAAAAGGTATTAACCAACATGATGTTAGAATCATGTCGCATTTATATTTGAAAAAAAAAAGCCAAAGTACAAATAGATAATGGACTATCAGAACAGGTAAAGAAAGATAAAAAGAAAGAATCCGGTAATAAGAGAAAGATAAATAAAAATGAAATACCATCATTCTGATTTCTGTGAAAACAACAATGCTCCATAGAAATCAAATCAAAAGCCTTCTTATACCATATGAGCGAAACTGTAGATATAAGTGGAGAAATAGACCAGCATGGGCGAACAAAAACTAACTAAGGAATAAGTATGTCTCATCAGCGATTGACAAAGTACCACACATGAATATACCTCGTAAAAAACGAGACCCCATGTTCATTAAAGAGGTCACCACAACCATATCACAACCCGAAAACTGACCCACTTACCAAAAAGTTAACGCTAGAACATAGATTAATTAGTCTGATGAGACATGTACTTAAAAGTACTCCTTAATATCATTCAATCGAGCATATACATCAAATTAGAAGAACACCTAAGTGAAGTTCAATTTGGGTTCAGAGCAGATCTCGGAATAAGCGAAACACTTTTCAGTTTGCAAGTTTTAACATATAGGGCTAGGCATGTCAACTGCGATGTGTTTGCATGTTTCATCGATTTTGAGCAGGCTTGCGATAAAGTACCACACGGAAAACTAATTGATATTCTATAATATCAGGAATCGATGGTAAATTAAACGTCGATTAAACTGTTATTTCCAAAAAAAAGCAACAGTGCGGTTCGAAAATGGACTGTCAAGTCGAAAAAAGAGTTCTACAGGGATACATACTGTCACCAGCACTGTTCAAAATATACTCTGAAAACTTCTTTACAAGCTCGACGAACCAGAAGATATTATAGTAAATGGCCAACTTATACGTCCTAAAACTAAATTGTAAAAAGACAACAATAATGATCATTAGAAAGAACACCAACATAAACGCTCAAATTATAATAACCTTTGTTAGTTTAATAAAATTTGTTATAATACACTGGATTGCAGAAAATCATACACCCAGAAAACTTCAATCGCTGCAGAGAAAAGTCAACGCAAAGAGAAACAGGCATCAAAAATAAGTCCACCTCATACTAGAATGCGAATAAGTGAATAATATTTTTGTTTAAAAAAATGTTTATTTTGTAGCAATGAAGCGAGTTACTGTGTTCTCTAGCTTATACCAATTGCCAAGGTCAAGTCTTGCTCAAATGTCCAGTTGAGTACAATAGAGGAAGATTCCTGCGATTTTAATGAAAAGACCTATGACTCAGCCACATTTGAACAATTTATGAACGCCCAGCAAGAGAAAGAAGATGAAATCGAAGAAGACAGTGGACTTTTAAGAGTATGAATCTGATTAAAATATCTACAAAAATCAAAACACTACTTAACCCAACAATCAATATCAATAATAATGTAATATCTAGAACTGGACGGTATTGTTCCATTAAATTATTATATGTGCCCTGAACGAAACAAAAAAGAAAGGAAAGGAAGTGCCAATAGAAATAAATTTATATTCCTGTACAGCGGAGTAGATAAAAGCAAACGAGCTCAGGTAGGAGTAGGCCTCTTAATGCACAATAAATATAGTAACAATATTCAAGAAATAAGATACATCAACGAACACATGATGTTGGTTTGCCTTAAACTTCACCAGACGATACTTAATATTATCCCCGTACATGCACCGGATAACAACAAAAACAAGGAAGACAAAGATGCTTTTTATGGACAGCTCCAAGATCCACTGGGCACCACAATAGCCGGTAGTGAAACAATAATTCCCGGCGACCTAAACACCAGAGTAGGCGACATACCTGTGGCTGGAGTTACACAAAGATTTAACGAAGAAAAGCTCAACGACAACAGAGAAAGATTTCTAGAACTTTTTTTAATGAATAACCTCAGAATTAACAGCACATACTTTGACCAGCCATTACAACATCAGATCACCTGGTCAGATACAAGAGGACGTAACTATATGATTGACTACATTCTAACAAACAGACAAATACACCCTAAGAATATAATGCATGTGCGCTCTCTATCTTCCGCCAATGTAGGATCCGACCATGGCCTGGTACTAGGAAAAATAAATATAGCAATCACCACACAAGGCAAGCGAAATACAAAAGTAGAAGAAAAGTTAAGCATAGAAAGCTTAGAACAAGAAGGGACACAACTTGTATAGAGAGAGACTAACAGAAAAGCTAAATAGCCATAACCTAGAGACTAAAAAGAATGTAGAAGAAACCTGGAAAATTATTTAAAAATGTATCCTACAAGCAGCGGAAGAAGCTTTAGGTAAAATAAAAGTTAACAGAAATAAACGGGAATACGAAACTCCATGGTTCGACGAAAGGGTGAAAGCACTAGCAAATGAAAAAAAACAAGCTTTCCAAACATACAAAAGTGAAGACACCGGAGGCACGAGAAGACTACGTGAGAATCAGGAATAGAGCAAACCAAGAAATAGATAACATCAAAAAAGAACCCTGGCAGTAATTTAAAAAAGATATGGAATACGACCTCTATGAATCCCAGAAAAAGGTGTGGAAGATGATATGGAGACAAAAAAAAAAAGAAATAAATGAATGTGTACGCATAGATAACATTACGGAGGAACAATGGACTGAGCATTTCACGAAATTATATGAAGAAGGAGAAGGAGAGAACAGAGAAAGAATCATTAACGAAACTCACGATAGAGTACTAAGATCAGAAGAAGAGTTACAAGGTCCTGATAAGATACATAACGAACTGCTAAAATATGGAGAAACAACACTATGCAAATGGCTCCTAAATTATTCGTCGATATAATAAATACCGGAGTAGTACCAGCGGAATGGAAAAAGTCTCCTGCTACCGATACTTAAACAGAGAGACTCGAGAAATCCTGAAAATTATAGAGGCATTAGTCTGACGAATAGTATATTAAAATTGTTAACGACAGTTATAAAAGATAAAATCGAGGAAAAAGCGAACATGGCAGATGAACAACAAGGCTTCCGAAAAACCACAGCACAATAGACGCAATTTTTATTATCAGACAAATAATAGAGAAGTCTATTGAATATGGGAAACCAGCATACATGTGCTTTGTAGATTTAAAAAGTGCTTTTGACAGGATGAAGCAAAATAACAGCTTCAATTTCTTACAAGCTGAACAAATAGACCATCAGATAATAAGGACAATTAATGAAATTAACAAGAACAACAAGACCAGAGTTATAATGCCAACAGGAGAAACAGAATGCATAGAACTAAACGGAGGAATCCGCCAAGGAGATTCGCTCAGCCCATTGTTATTCAATATGGTGATGAATCAAATAATTCACGAAGTAAGAAAACGATACGGATACCACATGGGAGCGCATAAAATCGCAATACTATGCTATGCCGATGATGCAGTACTAACTGCTGATGACCTACAAAGGCAGCTCCACACATTCAATATCACAGCAAACAAACTTATTATGAGAATCTCAGTAAAAACAACTAAATGTATAGTGATCAGTAAAGAGCCGCGTAGATGCAAACTAGAAATAGACGGCAAAATTGTAGAACAAGTAATGAAATTCAACTACCTAAGAGTAGAGATCGCTAGTGACAGGAATATACGAACAGAGACCACAAGGCAAGCATCAAAAGCGGCAAGAGTAAATGGTTGCCTCCGAGAAACCATATGGAGAAACAAATATCTGACCACGAAAAGCAAAATGTAAGTATACAAGACAACAGTAAGACCAATCCTAACATATGCAGTGGGACAAGGACCGATACAAGAAAGACGAAACAACAAATCAACAAATCGAAATGAAAGTATTAAGATCAATAGCGGGCATATCATTAAGAGGCAGACAAACCAACAGAAGTATATGCGAACAATGCAAAATTCAAAATATTAACAGGTGGATAAAAACAAGAAAAAAAAAACTGGAATGAACATGTAAACCGAGTGGGACCAGATAGATTAGGGAACATCTGTAAAAACAACAAGACGTATAGCAGAAGACCCGTTGGAAGGCTGCAAAGAAGGTGGAAAGATAAAGTACAGTCAACAACGACTGAAACAGAATAAAAGGCAGACAAACAGGAGTAATCCTAGTCGCACGAAGAAGAAGACAACTTTCTTTTAAGTTTTTTTTTACAAAACTTATCGTTTTCGAGCGAAATTCAAAAGATCTCAAAATTTGACCTTTGACCTCGAATAACTTCACACATACGATCGATGGGGATTTTTAAAACTTTATTTGTAATGGTAAATGGGGTAAATTTTAGTTATTTTAAATGTCTACATATATTGACCGAAGTATAAATGCAACGATGTTCTATAATATGACATAATTTTACAAAAAAATCAAATGTAAGACTTACGTTAAGTTTTTGCAGTTGGTTATAACTCATATCTACATTCTGAAGATATTGTAAATGGCCAAGATCTGGAAAATCTTTAATTTGGTTTTGCCTTAAATTGAGTGTTTCTAGTGAGAGCAAAGAAGGAATAGGTGATGTCCCGGGTATATAAACTAAAGTCAACTTATTGTATGACAAATCTAACGTTTTTAGTTGGTTTAATTGAACAAATGCACGTGTATCGATATACTCTAGATTATTATGTCTTAATGTGAGTTTCGCCAAATTTTTTGTTCTTGAAAATACTTCCTTGGAGATATTAGTAATGCTATTAAAGTCTAGATTGATAGTCTCTAACGCAACTAAATCAGAAAATAAATTCTCGTTAAGAGACTTTATTAGATTTTTGCTTAT
Organism: Diabrotica balteata; assembly: GCA_918026665.1. Lineage (NCBI taxonomy): Eukaryota > Metazoa > Arthropoda > Insecta > Coleoptera > Chrysomelidae > Diabrotica > Diabrotica balteata. The sequence continues at coordinate 116,076,483 of OU898282.1, forward strand.
ATCTAATGTGTTCAATTTCTTTAAGCCCTTAAATACATTAGATGATAACTCTTGAATTTTGTTTTCTTGCAAATACAGTTTAGTTATTTGAGAAGAATTTGCAAAAATATTATCATTAAGAACAGCTGCGCCTGTATTCCTTATATTAATAATGGATAGTTCTGGAAAATCAGCAAATATTCGTTCTGGTAAAATCAAGAACGGATTATGCTCCAATCTGATACTAGCCAATTTTGTGTTATGCTTAAAAATCAGTGGATGAAGGTTACGTAGTTGGTTATGTCCCAGATTTATAGTTTTAAGTTGAGTGAGGTCAGCAAAACTGTCTTCTTCTATCTCACTGATGTGATTAACGCTCAATTCCAGAGAACCCAATCGTTTTAACACTTTAAAGTCATCTCTTGCGATACTGCTAATATTATTTCTCCACAAATGAAGCTGTACTAAGCCAGTTAAATTTTGAAACACATTTTTAGGCACTTTGGTAAACTGGTTTTTCACAATATGTAATATTTTTACCGTTGAAGGTATATAAAAATTTGGCAATTCTTTTATTACTTTACTGCTTTCTAAGTAAAATTCGGATAATTCTGGCAGATCTGTAAGTAAATCATCAGCTAGCTTATTCGATATGCGAGCTAGAGTTAAAACATTTAAATTAGTTAGCCCTTTAAAGATTTCTTTTGAAACAGTTTGTGCTGAAGAATTTAGTGGCAAGAAAAGTTCATCAAAATATAAAATTTTGACTGCTGTAATCCCAAATTTTTTTAATAGAGCTTGAAAATTGTCCTCCGGCCAAGGACAATATCTCATTCTAATGTAAGTTGTGTTTCCTGCAACGTAATTGGGCAATCGGTCAGTGTCAAAGTTTTTTATGCCATAGCAATCAATATGCAAATATTCGTCAGGTTGGGCATGGATTAAATAACTTTGAGGTGAGGAAGGTGGGCACTGATATTCGTAATCGGTTCCCGGATAACAGACGCACTTGCTACGATCGACATCCTCACATTGATCTCCTCTTACTGTTAGTAATGTTCCTAATATCAGTACTACGATCGTTAGCGGAACCATTTTTATCTGAAACAAAAAAAGTTGTCATTAAACATAATTTATAACATATTTTTATTAAAAAATGATCCGTTACAAAAGTTTCTTGTTTTTTCTTGTGTATCCAACTTAACATTTAGAAGTAAATTAGAAGCAATTTATGTTGAAAGAACTTTTAAATACTGCACATGAATTTTTTTCTTAATAGTGTTGGCCAGGTCCAGGAACCGCAAATATCGAAACACCGCGTTTACTATTCTGGAATAGATAACGGCAAACATGAATTACGGATCGGCATTATATTAGCAAAAGAAGTGGCAAAATCTGTTGACAACTTTATCCCAATCTGAGCAAGAATGATGCTCATTCAACTGAAAGCAATACCAATCGACATCAATATAATTCAAGCAGCACCTATAACAGAACAAACACAAAAAGAGTTAGAAGAACTATACCATAGCATTAATCAAGTCGAGAAAAGTTTGAAAAGGCAAGACCTAACAATTGTCATGGGTGCCTTCAACGCCAATGTTGGGCCAGTAAAACATCATCCGCAGTCGGACCATTTGGACTAGGAAACTGGAACGATCAGGGAGATACATCGGATATTTTTGCGGAAGCAAATCAATTAGTAATAATGAACGCTTGGTTTAAGCCACACTCAAGGAAATTGTACATAGTGTTGCCCAAATCGGTCTTGGTCTTGCAGTCTCCGTCTTGTTCTTGCGTTTTCGCAGCCGCAAGACCAAGACCGCCTAATTTTAGCAAGACCAAGACCAAGACTGACCGTGCAAGATTTAAGCAAGAACAAGACTAAGCCTGCGAGACTCTTGCGTTTTGCAGTTAGGACTGAGTGTCGTTTTAGCGAATATAGTAGTTCGGGTATATGCTTAAAGACTCTACGAGATGGAAAAAAATATGTAATAAAAATTTGAAAAAGTGGACTTATGCTCATTACGAACTATACCATAAACATAAATATATACCGAATGAAAATACATATTCATTAAAAAAACACATTTGACACGTGCTCAGGTCATAATTAGAATTAAAAATAAAATATTCTTTTCCAGCAGACGATTTCTTCGCTCTAAAATTAATTGTCCAGATTTTGAGAATAGCCGCCATCTAATCATAAAATAATCTTTTTGCATTGCAACGTCAACAGTAATATCGTATCGAATTTTTTAAAAATATGTCAGTATATGTATGACCTTAGCTAACAACACTTATTGTTACGGACACCCACTTAATAATTCAATTTTTTCCCATTATAATTTAGTTAGGAGGAATCTAAATAAACGAATCTTATAGGTCTAAGACATTGTTTTCTGCTGAGTGTGCGATTAGATCATTCGGTTAAACAAAATTTGCTGAAAGAGCGCGGCTAATATTAAATAATATACTATTTACGGATAATAAAAAGTAACGAGACAAATTAATAACAGATAATGTCGCCTACCGTGTAAACAAAATACCGAAATATTTAGAATAACGAAGTAACGATATATAATTCTCGGTTTTTTATTAGATAATTAGGTATTGGATAGTAGTAACTTAACTTATAGTAGTAGTTACTTTTTCGACAACACTAAACTTCATTCCAAATTGAAGTTTACTATTTGACATGAGGGACAAAGATTCAAATAGTTCACTGTGGGAGTAGTGAGCGTTGGAATTATAGATCTAAAAGACCTAAAAGCAAATTTGGTAAGTTTTTCGAAATAATTCATGCATCCCAAATTGCTTTGTGTAAATTGTGCCTACATAGAAAGGTTGAAATGAAAATTAAAAACAGATACACGTCAGTTTTAAGGAAGCATCTAATATCTTTTCACAAAAATAATTTACAAATATTTCTTCCTGAAAAACCAAAATTCGGTGAAGATACCACAAGCTTTTTAATAGACGCTGGAAAAAGTGGACATGTAAAAAAATATACTTATTACCTTCTTACCATTTACATATATTATGTATACAACTTTATTTTGGTAAATTAATGTATTTATTAAGTAGATATCTACTTAATTTAAAATAACTTCTTTTAATTATCATTAATTTTTTACCCATTCTTTATTTTTTCAAAGTTTTTTTTTTATATAAAAGTAGAGCTAAGATTGTTAACAACATTTATGGTGCTTTAAAATAAGTGGATTATAGTTTGTTATCTTATCACCTAAAGAATCTGTGCCCTTGATACATGTACGCGGATTTTTTGCCACATACCAATCTTTTTTAAGATTTCCATTTCATATGGTGGGGGGTCCATCAATCCCTTTCTAGGCAGATAATGTTCTTTAAAATACAGTTTAGTTTATGTCATTAATTTGTTTTTTTTTTGTGTTTTAATCATGTTTCAGCATATGTAAGCAACGCAAACGTTTAATAAGAAACATATTGACTTCCGTGGGGCATGGTAGATCGCTGAGTTAGGGTCGCGGCTTCGGATCCTAGCCGGTGTCAGTTGTTTAGACATTTATTAATTTGGTTGGTCTTTATTACGGCTATGTTAATTGAAGCTTAAAATGTACATACTTGCTCTGTTACGTTGCTCTAAGATCTAAAGTAACGTTTAATAAATAGCAATAGACTAATGGGTAACAGCAAGACTTGCAACACTCTTGCTGCAAGACCAAGACTAAGACCAAGACCGAGAGTGCAATACCAAGACCAAGACCAGGTGTATTGGCGCAAGACCAAAACTGTCTAAGTCTAGTCTTTTTCTTGCATTTGGGCAACACTAATTGTACACCTTGAAATCTCCACCGGATTCTGTAAGAAGGATTGTAAGGAATCAGATTTATTACATGCTGTGTATTACATCTGTCAAAACATACCCGGGGACAGACATAAATTCTGATCATGTACCAGTTTAGTTAATTTCAAAGTCAGAATGAAGAAGGTTACAATTAAGTCAATAATGTTAGAAAACTGAAAGATCATAATGTTCGATTGAAGTTGGGTGAAAACCTCAACACAAAGGTACTAAAATTCAGAAATTCAGAAACTATATAAGAAAGTCTGACCATCATACAAGAAACAGTGAGAGAAATATGGGTGAACGATGAAATACTTGAACTTATGTATCAGAGAAAGAGAATACGCACCATCGTCAGAAGAAAGATAAGAGAGGCCAAAGAGAAACAAAAACAGAATGTCAAGAAATAGAGGAGTATCAGTGTCGATATGATAACTTCAATGTTCATCGAAAAGTGAAGGAAATAGCTAGAAAGTTCCGAAAACGCAACAGAAGAAAAATAACACATGATGAAGGCAATCTTGCCATAACTAAAGAAGATAAAAGAAGTATGGGAAGAATACTTAAAGAAACTTTGCGACGACCTTAGAACAATACAAGAACCCACAATTGAAGGAAATTCAGGTCCTGAAATCATACCAGAAGAAATAACAGCAGCCGCCAGACAAATGAAGGATGGAAAGGCGCCGTGACTTGCTGAAATTCCTGCAGAACTGTTGAAGCTATTAGATAAAAACAAATAAAAATAATAACTGAAATATTTAATGAAATATACAAGGCCGGAAAAATAGAAGTAGGTATAGTGGCTCAAATCGGAGTTCGTACCAATGTCCAAAAAAAAAACAGGAGCAAAAGTTTATGACGACTATAGGACCATATGCCTAATGAGCCATCTACTTAAGCTTTTTTTAAAAGTCATTCACAAAAGAATTTACCGAAATGCGAGGAACAAATTGCGCCCAATCAGTTTGGATTTGTGAACGCTGTTGGTACGAGGGAAGCTTTATTTAGAGTGCAGGTATTGTTTTAGAAATATAGAGATGTCAGCTGTGAGGTTTCTGCATGCCTGGTTGACTACAAGAAGACTTTCAATAGAGTCAGGCATGAACAAATGACGAAAGTGCTGAAGAGGACAGGGATTGATGGAAGAGACCTAAAGATAATAGCTAACCTGTATTGTAATCAATCAGCGGTGCCCTGAATGAATGAGAATATACAGATCAGGTCAAAATCTTAAGTTAATGTGACAGAGGTGCATAATTTCACACTGATATTCAATTTGTACTCGGAGCACATTTTTGAAGAGGCGCTAAAAGATATTGATGAAGGCATCTCAATAAATGGTGTCAAGCTCAATAACCTGCGGTATGCGCATGATCAATAGTGTTTTCCAATACCATAGAAGTGCTGCAAAACTTAATGAACAAAAAAACGGAAACAAGGAGAACATTTACAGATTACGACTGGCCACAAAACTACAAAATGTGGATCGAGAAATGTATCAGCGGAAGAGTTTTATACCAGCAACTTAAAAAATGCATTCATGAGGCTGCAAGTGAAGCTTTGGCTTATAAAGACTAACATGAAACAAAAAATCAAGAATGGTGGTCGGAGAATATGCGAGCGAATAAAAATCTAACTTAAAGTTAATAGATCTGAAACAGTGGAAACACCATTATGAGGTCTTACTGACAGAGGATAAATGTAGATTCCAAGAGATGGAAATGGAAGAAATATCCGAACACACACAAATAATTGAGATAACAACCGGAGAGTTGCCCTCAAAAGATCGAAAAACGGCAAAGCAGCAGGATCTGGAGACATTCCAATTGAGTTGGTAAAGTATGGACCAAAAATATTACACGAGATCTTGGTTCAACTATTTAACAAATGCAAAGGACAAAATATCCCTGACGATTGGAATATTGGATACATCAGCTCAATATTCAAGAAAGGAGATAAACGCAAATGCTCTAATTATTTTTCGCAGATGATCAGGTTGTCGTAGCGAATGATGAGGAAGACATGGACTACATGTTTAGAAAACTAAATATAGAATATATGAAAAATGGGGCCTCAATATGAATATGTCAAAGACAGAGTATCTTACAGTACGAGATGACGAAGAAGATCCAGAGTTAGAAATTAAAACACAAAAACATGCAATGAATATAAATATCTCGGATCTATAATATCTAAAGAAGGCACTACCAAAAGAGACATCGAAAACAGAACGCAGCAGGAAAAAGTTGGTAGAGACTATTATGACTTATGGGGCAGAAGTTTGGCAGATCACGAAAAAAGATAGAAAAAATATTAGAAGTAGTAAAAATGGATTTTCTAAGGAGAGCGCGTGGTGTATCCAAAAAAGATCATATCAGGAATGAAGATATTAGGAAGAAGAAAATACTGTATATTCCAGTGTAGACAGAATTGAAACGAGACAACTAGTGTAGTATGATCACGTGAAGCGAATGAATGAAGATAGATGACCAAAGAAAACTTTAAATTACATACCACAACAAATACGAAGGGAAGGCCTTCAGTTGCCTGGGAAGAAAATGTACGACACCTAATGAGAGATAGAGCCATCAAAGAAGACGAATGGATGGACAGAGAACGATGGCGGTCGAAATGCGAGAGGCGGCAGAGGCTGTAGGAACCTCGCTTATATATGTATATATATAAATATATATATAATTATATATATATATATATATATATATTATATATATATTAAAGACCACAATAACCAACTTTGGCGGAACAACAAATGCCTAGGTTGATTTTTACAACAGTTATAAACAAATAATGTATTTGCCTTATTTTGCAGTTTTTGAAGCAACAAATTAAACTTTTCAAAATCGCCATTTGACAGCTTTTTTATGTTTTAAAAGAAAAAAAGTTTTGAAATGTTACCTCAAATATTAAGCTTTTCAATGGTAAACAAAAAATCGAAAAAATGGCATTTTTTACACTAAATTGTTAATAATTAAAAGAAAAGACGTAAAAATTAATGCGGAAAACATATTAGGTTTAAAGGTATATAATAAACTTAAAAAATTGTCAGATATCTCGATTAGTCACAGTCCCGAGAGAAATCTATTTCTCTGGTCCAAATATACTATTTTGAGTTTTGTAAACGTCTCGAAATGATACAGAGAATATAGAAAAAAACATAATGTTCAAAACGTAAATTTATATTAACACGTGTTAATTACTATTGTAAATCATTATTATCAAATAGGTTATAAATATGAGTATAAGAGTTATCTTAGAAGAGTAATTTTAGTTCGGCTAATGGATTAAGTCCACAGTCAAAAGAAAACCAATACCACACACATTATTTAATTATTACCAATACATAAAAGAAAATAAAAATTAAAATAAATAAATTTTATATACTTTACACTTGAATTGTACACCAAAAGCATGGTAAAAATGATTCATAAAACTTTCACTCTTAGTGCAACACGTTTATCACAAATTACGTCACAACAATGTATTTACACGTAAAATAAGGTTAACAACCAAACGAAGTCCAGAAGGATACTAATTAAATTTTGGCCCTCTTTGGTTTATATAAACATAATTCCATCTGTTGGGTATTTGAGGGCTTCCAAACTTTAGTCGACTTCCTCAAACTCTACTGTTATGCAAATTTATAATCGATAATGAGATTTAAAGAAATTTAAAAGGTTATTCTATAATTGTTCTTCAAATAGTAAAATGATAAAATCAAAGATTAAGGGGAAATTTGACGTTTAAAAGACAATATTAATAATTCCAGGTAGTTTTGTTATGTGATAACAAAGATAAAAGTTGTACCCGTGGAAATTCCAGGTGTACACAAAATATTTTTTGTTTTAAAGACTAGGATTTCCTACCAAATATTTTCAGAAAGACTTAAATTATAAAAAGTTATTGATAGTAAAAAAATATTGATAGAACTTTAAATTTTTTTATAAACCATTGCGGTCATGGAACTAGAAGAAGAAGAAAAAGGCCAATTATGTTAGTTTTTTTCTCGACACAACTGAATAGAAGGATTTGACAGTTGAAATGTGTAGTAAAGACATTACAAAAAGATTCTTATCAAGGAATTCATCAATTTTTTAATACAAATAATTTCAAATAAACAATCAAAACGTTATGTAATTTTTTTATAACATTTTTTTCATAGGTTATTAACGTAGTTCTCTGTTATTAATATATAGGAAGAACTAGTGACACACTTAAAACAATATTAGACAAAAATAGATATTGGAGTTGCAAAAGAAAGAATATTATACATAAGAGTAAGCAGTAAACCGAGCAAGTTGTCCATAATAAATGTTTATGCACCCACAGAAAACAGCGATGACTTGACAAAACAGCAGTTCTATGAAACACTAGAAGAAAATGCCGAGAAAATCCCGGGAGAAGATATATTAATCCTTATAAAAGATTTCAACGCCCAAATAGGCAAAGAAAATTGCTTCAGAGAGGTTGCAGGTGAAAACACAATACGTGATACAATAAACAATAATGGAGAAAGACTATGTAATTTAGAAGCGGCATTAATACATAAGTAGCACGAGATATAAACACAAAGACATACACCAAATAACATGGAACATCACCAGGAAGTCTGGAGGGAAATCAAATAGACCATGTACTGATTAAAAAGACACACAAATAATCAATAAATGACGTTAGATCTCACAGATGGACCAACATCGATTAGGGCCATATGCTAGTGATTCATCATCATCATCATCAATTAGCCTATATTTGTCCACTGCTGAACGTAGGCATCCCGTAAAATTTTCCACCTATTTCTATCTTGGGCTTCTTGCATACAGTTTTTGGTGATGCGCTCGATATCATCCGTCCCTCTAGTCGGTGGTCGTCTTCTGCTTTGATATGCATCTTGCCTTGGTCGCCATTCCAGGATCTTTCTACTCCATCTATCATCCGTTAATATGGCAACATGTCCGGCCCAAGCCCATTTAGCCATGTTAGTGATTACAAAATATAAAATAAAAACAACGAAGATTGAAAGGCGAAAAGCACAGAGAAAATGGGACGTAGATAAATTGAAAAAAAAAGAAGTAAAAACAAGATTTGTACAAGAAGTAAATACAGAGAAGCAGTTCAAAGATCAACAAATGGAGGAACAGTAGAAAAAAATCAAACAACGAATAAACAATTCAGCAGAGAAAGTGGTTGGCAAAATGCAAAATAAAAGAGAAATAATTGGTTTAACGATGAGTGCAAATTAGCAGTGGAAGAAAAAAATAAAACAAAATTGAAATGGTTAAACAAAAATAAAAGAAGAGGGACGAGAAAAATACAAAGATCAAAGACAAAAGGCAATGAAATTATTTAAATCGAAAAAAAAAAAATCAAAAAGTAGAAGAAATTATGAACGAGATAGAAACAGAAAATAAAAGGCACAACTCAAAACCACTGTACCAATACTTAAAACTAGATAACCGAAAACGACAGCTAATATAGCTATAGAATCAAAAAATGCGGAAGTATTTGGAAGAAATATATCAAGAACGGATAGGAGCAACGGAAGCAGAAAGAGAACCAATAACAAGCACGGAACAAGATGATGAAGAAGAAGAATTGACCTATACAGAAGTGAAAGAGAAAATATGCAAACTAACGAAAAAACAGCGGGAGAAGATGGAATCTGTGCAGAACTTTTAAAATACGGTGGAGAGGCATATACAGAATGATTTACGAAATAATACAGAATATATGAAGCAAAGAAATTATGCCCGAAAATGGAAGAAGGGAATTTTAGTGGCAATCCCTAAGTAAGGAGACCATGGAATATTGCAAAAACTACCGAGCAATGAATTTACTGAATATAACATATAAAGTAATGACTGGTATAATTAGAGACAGATTACCAGAACGTTTCAGAAAAGGAAGATCCACAATACCAGCTATATGTATACATGCGCTAAAAACAAGTGATAGAGAAAACATACGAGTACAGACGGAGAAACACATATACTTTCCTAGACTTTATACAGCGTTTGACAAACTAAACAGAAGAAATTGATCCAAGACTTACCAGAGAGTAATATACCAAATAAAATTATAAGAATGATAAAAATAACATTTTTAGATTCCCAAGCAACAATAGATACCAGAACCTTAACAGAAATAATAAAAATAAAAAATGGAGTAGTAAGACAAGGAGATACGCTCTCAACGGTACTATTTATTCTATCACTAGACAAGATAATGACATATAACCATAGTAGCGATCGATAAAAGGGCATACCAGTAAAGAAAACCTTTCAAGAAACAAAAACGAAGACACAAATGACAGATCTGACAACAGATGCACACAGTCTCGAAGAAGTTGAAACATTCAAATATTTGGGAGTACTAGTCAACAGGAAGAAATGAAAGAGTAGATATGAAAAGAAATCAAGAGGGAAATACTGCCTTTTGTAGAAATAAAAAAAATATTTAAAGATTAGATAAGCCGAAATACAAAAATGAAAATCTACAAAATGACCATGAGACCAATCGTAATATATGCTGCAGAAATATTTACATTAACAGCAATAGAATAAGAGCAATTGAAAGTTTTTGAGAGGAATATTATCAGAAAAAATACTGGGACCAAAGAGAGAAAACGAAGAGGATGCACGGCAATGGATCAACCACGAAATACAAGACTGGATGGGTCAAGAGAACATAGTTAGAGCAATAAAAGCAAAAAGAATTAGATGGTATGGACACGTAATGAAAAGAGAGGAGAGCAATCCGTTAAAAGTTATAACGGAATGGTTACCACCAGGTAAAAGAAACAGAGGCAGACCTAAACTGAGATGGAGACAACAAGTGGAAGAAGACTTAAGGTGTATGGAAATTAGAAATATAGAAAGGACAATCAAAGAGAGAGAAGAATGGAGAAAAGTAGTGGAAACAGCGAAATCACCAGAAACTGTAAACTAAACCCAGAATGCAGTGATCTAGTCAAAAAAAACTTAAATTTTGCAAAAAATATTCAACCGATCTGGCCCATCTTTTGCATACAATTCAAACACTATCAAGACCCTCAAGTTCAGGTACATTTAAACAAATTTTACTAAAAAACAAAGAAGTGATTAACAATATTCAAAAACAGTGATTTTGTTGTTCATTTTGCATTTACTTTTTTGTTTATTATTGCAAATTTTGTTTATTATTACATTAAAACGTGCAAAATGGGTAAAATAATGAGTTTGGCGTTTTGATTCTTTATTTAAACATATTTCCATTTAAAAATTGATAAATCCCTAAATTAGAGTATTTTTGTAACATCTTATACTACACATTTCAACTGTTAAACTCTCTAAATTTCCTCAACTTATTCGCATCAATAATTTGTACCAGATATTAATGATCTAGTACTTAACAGCTATCCGTTATATACTGATGCCTCTAAAAAAGATGATAATTTGCTTGTGCAGTTTGGGATCCAAATATTAAAAATAAAGTAACAAAAAGGGTAAATAAACACTTCTGAATATACTCAGCAGAACTGACAGCTATTTTAGAGGAGTCATTATATATAGAAATAACTACTCTCAAGAAAATTTCATTATTTTTTCAGATAGCAGAAGCGCACTAGAAAAATTAAAAGAACTTCACAATACAATTAAAATAAATTATATTGAACTAAATATTGCAAAGAAACTTATGGAATTAAAGAACAGTGGTAAACTTATAAAACTAGCATGATTAAAGCACACTGCGGCTTAAAACATAACGAAGTAGTCGACAATTTAGCAAAGGAGGCTCTAAATAAAAACTAATTTAGTAATTACAAATGTACACCTTCGGGTACTTCACTGACTTGGAACCGATGCACTTTTACTATAGAATGTAAGCTCTCTTGTAGGTCTGATGGCCCTTCTCCGAGTGAACAGAACCACAGCAGTCTTATATGTGCTTCTCAACGAGCCAAGGCTCACCTGGACGACCTCGTACACCGTTCCCGGGAAGACCCCCTCAACTAGTTTAACTACGTCAACGCGCAGGCTTGCGCATATATACCTAGTTCAAAAAGTCGCTTAAGAAGGATTTCAACCACCAGGTATCATAACAAAGGGGACAAAACTACTCTCTGAGTACAACAATGAGACGCCGACACCCAAACGCAACAACCGTTTCGGTACACAGCTGTACGTCTCTGAGAAAGCAGGGCCCGGATCCACCTGATCAAGCTGCACCAACCCCATGTATTTCCGCAGCATCCGGTATGGAATCAAAAGTGGCGCAACTAAAGGTGCCCTTCATATAAATAAAAATACTCGCGCTGTATTGCTTCCGATCTAGCACCTGCTCCACCCTGTAGACAAGGCGATGCATGGCCGTCTCAATGAGCTGTCCCTAAGTGCTCCATTACGTATGAACCGATCTACGAGTTTCTCTAGAGCCTTTAAAAGGAAGGATTAGAGACTGATTGTTCGGAAAGATTTAGCAAGATTAAAATCGGATCTAACCGGTTTAGTAATAAATACGACCCTAGTCCTGCTCTAGGGTAAAGGAATATACCATACCGCCAAATAGGCAATAAATATCCTGACCAGTGTGGGGGCGATAAGGTCCAGAGCCTGCTGAAGCAGAGCCGACATAATGCCGTCCTCGTTGGTGACTCAAAGTTGGCGAAACCCCTAACAGCCCAGCACACCGTAAACGACACTTCCTCTTTCGCCATCTGAAAATCTTCCAGTCGCGGGAGCCTAATCATAGCTAGGGCAGTATAATCATCCTTGCCCTCTAGGAAGCGTCCAAGAGAGTCCTTAGGACCTCCTCGTCAGTGGAGGAGAGATTTCCACTGGAAAGACACACCTGACCTACGGCAGGAGGAGGAGAGAGGATATTTGAAGAGGGCATGATGAGCTTTGCTGAAGCGGACGTGTGTTCTACGCTGTGACAGTAGACCCTCCAAGACCTCCTTTTGACCTCTCAAGTAGATACTTGTATTGCCTCTGAGCCTGCTTAAAGGAGTCCAGTGCGTACCGACCAGTCCTCTTCGCTTTGTGGAATAAACCCCGAGTCCACCACCTGAGGTGTCCACCAGAAAATAGCAGAACCAGCAGTAATCTGTACAAGAGGGCACCTATCTTCATATGCCGGGGTCAGGGCTGCGGATAAGTTATCCAAGAAGATCTCTATCTCGTCAGTTTGACATTTTGATTGTTTATATAAACATAATTTCCACTAAAAAATTGATAAAGCCCTAGATGAGAGCCTTTTTGTAATATCTTATAATACACATTTCAACCGAAAAACCCGTCTCAACAGTTGTGCCGAAAAACGGTTTATTTTTTACTAACTTGATTGGTCCATTGAGTCTAAACGATAAAAGACAAGGGACTTAGTACACCAGGGAAATAAGCAAAAAAAGACACTGTTCTGGACTGTTTTAAAAGCTGACCTAGATATTAGTTGTTATATTTATTACGTCATTATTATGTCTGTTATATTAATTATAATCATTTACAAAATTTTAAAAATTACTAAATTCGGTAAAAGAGTATCCAATACAGATATCAAATCAGATCAAAATTAAAGAAAATTCAACCAATTAATATGATTCCATAGGACATAAAAACAATGATAAAATGTTAGTAACACACATAAAAGAAAATATATTGGGACCGTGCAAGTTCGAAACAGCGACACCTGGTGTCGTAAATCAGCAAAATTTACTGCGCTTTCATGTTAGATCGAGGTTACCGGATAACTGTCAAGGACGTAGCCCCAAAAAAGAATAAGAAGAAAAAAGTAAGATTGAGGTTATGTCGGTATGTTATTAAAAGGTAAACGTTGTATCGTTATATGTAGTGTAAATACAAATAAATATATTAATAAATTACAGCTTTACTGTTAATATGGATGCAATAATAAAAACTTGATTTGAGAAAGTAAATCACCAAATAACTTTTCAACCAAGCACTGAGTCAAATGGAAAAGCTTTAGTAGTGGCAAATGTCAAAAAGAATGGAAGAATTATGTGGAAGAATTAAGAAAAATAAATTACCATAAATAATGCTAATGCATAAATTAGCAGGTTTAAGCCCATGATATCATCATATTGCTTTGAACAATTAACTCTTTCCCTGTAACCGTTTGGACAGCGAATATATCTTAATGCATCTTCAGAAAAACTTGAACTTGATGCATTTTTGTAAATTTCAAAAAAATAAAATTTAAACATTAAACTTGATTTTTGGATTAAAATGAAAACATATAAACAAATTTTATTTATTTCAAACTGACTTTAAAATCGGGCCCAGAATAATGCATAATTAAAGTTATGTTACTTATGCTTTTTATGATATATATCCACTTTTCTCTTTGTAGTAATTTGTGCTTCGAAGTTGGAAACGAATAAACCTTAAATTGACAATTTTTTGTTGTATTTTTACAATTTTATAACACAGCATTTCCTAAATCCAATTTTCTTCAGTGACAGAAGGTGTAAATAAACAAGCGAATATGAAATATGACAATTGACAATATGAATTTATGAAATCTATGAAATTTGCAGTAAAAAATGCAAGATTTCTCCGCTACTCGCGCACGATCGTTTCTCGTATCACATCCAAGTACTTGCACGTCGCCAATACACATACACGTGCACTAGCATTAATATGTTGATGCAATAACTAATCATGTAAAAGACGAGATTAAAAACCTTCACGTAATCAATTTAGAAATTCTAGATAAATGTTTCACACGTAAAACGAAAAAAAAAGACAGCATAGACACAAAAACATTTCAAGAAAACAAAAATAATACAATAACTATAAAAAAGACTTTGTCAGATGTCCAAAGAATGGCAAAACCAAGCACTCCTTGGTCACGTAATGAGAGGAACAAAATACTAATTTTCGTTTTGGTATTTTGTTCCGTTTTGGTATTGGTATGTATTTTTGAACAAAGTTAATTTTTATGGAAACGTTCTGAGGAAACATAGGCATCGGAGGAAGAATTCCATGGTTATTTATCCACCAAATGTTTAAAGGACCAGGTAAGACTAAATACAAGCAAATAAAATAACACGAAAGATTAACAATCAGTTACGAAAGAAACTAACAAAACCGTAGAACGACTGTGAAGTCGGTGATGGTACAAGAACAATTATCTAGTAGTACATAAGTATTATACAAAAGTGTCTGCTGAATAGGTTGCAAATTCAATTAATAAATAATGTAACAATTTAGTTGTGATAAAAAATAAATAACTTCCTTGAAATGGGACGCCCAAAATGCCGCCAGGGCAAAACCGCAAGATATAAAATCGTAACTCTTTAACTACTTACTTAATAAAAATCTTTTCAAATTACCATATAATAATTACTAGGAATACCACTAATAATGTTAAAATGTAATATTAAATTTTCAGAATAATTTAGTAAAATATTTTACAATAGTTTCGGACGAGAATGGACAAAAATAAAAATGAATGGTAAAATTTTATTAATTAGTCAATTTGGGTCAGTCTCAATAGACTCAACATAATATTAATAGCAGTAAAGTGACTGATTTTTGTATATACAATAAAAAGAATACAAATCAATACAAAGGCATTACCAGCAGATATTCTAAGTACCATAAACTCATATGAGTTTATGGTACTAGAACAGAAAGAATCTACCGGAAATGCGAGGAACAAATTGCGCATAATCAGTTTGGATTTGTGAACGCCGTTGTTACGAGGGAAGCTTTATTTAGCGTGAAGGTATTGTCTCAGAAATGTAGAGATGTCAGCTGTAATGTTTTTGCATGCCTGATCGACTACAAGAAGGCTTTCGATAGAGTCAGGCATGAACAAATGATGGAAGTGCTGAAGAGGACAGGGATTGACGTAAGATACTTAAAAATAATAGCTAACCTGTATTGGAATCAATGAGTGATACTCCGAATAAGTGGAGAATATACAGAGCAGGTCAAAATCATAAGGGGAGTGAGACAGGAGTGCATAATTTTACCAATGATATTCAATGTGTACTCGGAGCACATTTTTGAAGAGGCACTAAAAGATATTGATGAATGCATCTCAATAAATGGAGTCAAGCTCAAAAACCTGCGGTATGCAGATGATACAATAGTGTTTTCCAATACCATAGAAGGGCTTCAAAATGAACAAAATAACGGAAGCAAGTAGAACATATGGACTGGATATAAACACCAGCAAAACCAAGCTAATAATCATCAGAAACGAAAACATAACTAGAGCAAATCTGTATGTGAAGCAAATGAGAATTGAACGTGTCTCACAGTACAACTACTTGGAACAATAATAAATGAGTCGTGGGCCAATACCCAAGAGATTAAATTTCGCATGGGAAAGGCAAAAATTGCATTCTTAACTATGAGCTCTGTGTTCATGAGCCATCAATACAGAGCTCCATGTTACGTGTACTCGGTGCTTTTGTACGGAGTAGAAATGTGGACATTGAAGGCGGAAACTCTATCAAAACTTCAGGCTTTTGAGTTTTGGTTATACAGAAGGATCCTTAAGATACAATGGACAGACAAAGCCACCATTGAGGAAGTACTGCGGGAGATGAACATAACCGCGGATTTGGTCAACATGTGAATCTGCAGTACTTGGGACATATAATGAGAAATCAAGGCAGATACGAGCTAGTCCGATGCATTTGCAAGGTAAAATTTAAGGAAAAAGGGCCCCAGGACGAAGAAGAATATGCTGCTTGCTAACCTGAGAGCATGGTATAAAAAGAACTTAACACATATATTCGGTATATCAACCAACAAAGACATCATAGCCAGAATGATCGCCAACGTTCGGAACGGACAGGAACCCTAAGAAGAAGCAAAAGAATCGATAAATACTAAAACAAATAAAATTCAAAAACTCAGCAAAGTAACATAATATTTAATAAAAAAGAGACAACTTGTGCAAAACCGAACACTTAATAAAATAGAAATAACAGAAATCAACGAAATAATTAAGGAAAAGTCTAGGGAAGGTATAAGGAAGTACAAAATGACACAGTTAAATGAAATACTACAAGAAAAGAAAGGCACACCAGACTGGAAGAAGAAAACAAGCGAAGGTACTTATAAATCTAATTATAAAACTAATGGGAACACGGAAATTATAAAAATTTAGAAAATATCAACCATAATAGCAAATTACTACCAAACATTATACGAGTCAACAGCAACACAACGACCAGGTAAAGACAAAAAAACACCGAAAAATAGTAAAAAGTGTTGGATCTGAAGATACCACATACCACATATAACAGGGGGCGAAATAAGAAACGTAATAAGCACTATACAAAATAAAAAAGCTCCAGGTGCAGACTAAAGTATTAGAAATGATAAAGTATGGCTGACAACACATCATAAAAATGCCCATCATATTAAAAAATCATTTTTAATAAATGTATAGAAATAAGTGAAGTACCTACAGTTTGGTTAAATGCTCTTATAATACTGATATTTAAAAAGGGAAATAAATATAACTTAAAAAATTACCGACCCATT
This sequence comes from Diabrotica balteata, assembly GCA_918026665.1. Classification (NCBI taxonomy): domain Eukaryota; kingdom Metazoa; phylum Arthropoda; class Insecta; order Coleoptera; family Chrysomelidae; genus Diabrotica; species Diabrotica balteata. Next base: position 116,093,817 of record OU898282.1, read on the forward strand.
AGTCTTGTATAAGCTGTATGTGAAGATAATTATATTGCGATTAACAAACAGACTGGATCGTTATCAGTCTCGAGAGCAGGCGGGATTTATAGTAAAGGTTATAGCACTATAGATTACATACAAGTAATAAGAACACGAATTGAAAAATCAAACGAATTTTTAAACGAACATTAAGTTAAGTCTCTAACTTGCTCTATAATTACTTAAATCCTTAAATGTGACTAAACATAGTGTATAACATACACCATAACCATAACATATGTTGTATGTATACACTTCCTGTATACATACATGTATATGCATA